>JAMKCF010000006.1:1202500-1802500 GCA_023634235.1 Pisaster brevispinus
CTCATCCTAAGGGTAACAGGTGTGGGAAACCGTCATCAATCAGCATTTACAACAAGTTGTCAATTTCCTGTAAACAAATCCAAAATGCTTCAAATGTAAATAAAACTACAAGTATAATCAAATTGACCCTTTAAAAAATCCTTCAACAAAAAATGATAAAAAAACACTCCCACACAAACTCTCAGAAGATTTGAAGAAGTGCTGTGGAAACAACCTGATTTAAAAGAACCTGTTTTAAGTTTTAAGGGCTTAAACATTTCTACACCCCCATTAAAAAGATGTGCATGGGATGAGAGTTAATATATTTGTTTTATGCAAGTTTTTTATGCCGTTCTTTCAAAGATGACCTTTGGTTTTTAAACTTCATCTAAAAGTTGAAATTGTTCTTAGTAGAGTTTTCGTTATTTTGTCTTTTTTCAGGAGAAATTCTCCAGTTTCTACTCAAATTGGAACTCATTAAATCAGCCAATTGTTAAGCTACAATAAAGAAAGGTAAGTACTTTTCAAAATAACCCTGAATACAATTCTTTTGATCAATAGTTTCTGAAGGTTTTTTAAAGTTTTAGGTGTGGGTTAGGAATTTTGAGATTCCCAGTGTAATTATTTCCAGATTTCATGTTGTAAAGTTATCACACAGAGCTTAAAAATCAATAAAGAACATTCTATGACGGCTTAGTTGGGGCACATGTTGGGCTGGAAACATAGCAGGAAGTAATGTTTGGGCATTGCTTACTTTCTCAAATTGCCAATCACTGTTTTTCCCATGTGAGTTTCCGGCTTTTCAACGGGCATTCCATGGTCATTCCTTGGTTTTCCATGGCATTTCCTGTTTTGTCAATGAAGGTTCCATAGTTTTCCATTGCAACTCCTTGGTCTTTCAAAAGACAACATTTTCCTCATGGACCTTCCTTGTTTTAACTTGCTTTTTATGGACAGATTTGATTCAGTCATCAGTTTTATTATTCTGTGTTTGTCCTCATGAGAAACTTGAGGTTTCTAATAAATTCACTGCCTCATCTCACAGTGGAAACATTTGAACTCTCAAAACTTGGTATGATTGCATCAATTTACAAAATCTTTTGAAGGAGTTTGGTTTCTATTCGTAAAAATCTTACCAAGCATGAAGAATCTGTTTATGACTCAATTCTGAAATGAAACAATTCTAAGGACATCAATATCCATTGTTTTAACGATCAATTTCTCAAATCCAAGTTGATTTCAGTTTCATAACTTGATTGAGGAACTAAACAACCAATTCCGAGCTTGAAACCAACTGTTGGAACAAAAGTGTAAAACACTCATTGTCCATTTAGTTTTGTGACATCAGCAATTAAATTTGAATACGATAACCCTTGATATTAGCCTAATATACCCTCTTTAGGATAGTACAACATACCCTCTTTGGGAAAGTAAGTGATTTCTTTATGTTAAGAATTCCCCACTCTGGATAGTAAAATCAACAAACAGAACTTGGGGTTCGATAAAGAAGGGCTTTGGATTGGAGTCTTTTGTACATTGTATCCTCATTTATAGAATTACACATGATAAAGGAGAAAGTAAGTTATTGTATGGACAGTAGCTCATCAGGCCAGTTTGTGTGTCACATTTATTTTAGTTCAAGCAGATCTGAGCCGATGTTCAGGGCTCTGCTTGCCTCAGAATTTTGCGCTTACATTCACCTTTCTCAGCTTACAGAGTAAGCGCTGAGTTTCTGCAATCTGTGTAAGCAGAGAATACTTAGTAACGTGTAGTGTGCAGGAGCATAAAAAAACCTTGCTAACCTGCTGAAATATACTTACATTAAATGTGATTTCATTTCTGCCACTGATGTACTTATTTGTATACACCCCAGGCATACATCTATACCATAGTTCTAGGAATGATTATGCGCTTTTTGAGTATTCACAACTTTCAGCCGATAAAGTTCCTTCTTATGGGTGGCAAAAGTGGCGTTCAACTTCCAAGATACATAGATATGTAAATAGATTTCATACAAACTTTTTAATAAAAGTTATATAAACACATTTTGCCAAGCCGATGTAAACTTTTGCTTTCCTCCACCCAAGCTTAAACATTTACATGAAAACAAAACAGCGTTCGTTCTTTGTACATCTGAAGTGCGTAATGCACATTTCTATTCAGCTCGTGGCAATCTAGAAAGGCCATACGGAGACCAGTTGACATTTGAAATCAAGGCTTGTTGATCGAGCAAAGGGGATTAAGACGCTGTTGACAAAAATCTCTCCACTAATATCAGCGACAACATATTCCTTGACACAGTCTTGAGGTCCATGCCCTGATGGTCGATCTGCAATGAAGCAGAATTCTGAAATAATTACCCCTTTTTCAATTTATTTTCTAAAGATAGCTTTAATATCACAAATGGAAGTTGTCATACATTGGCACAATTTACTTTCTGCATTCTGTGGAAATTCAAAGTTCTTTGCAGACTCCTCCATTTTGAGGGGGTGGTTGTTTGTCTTTTGCTTTTTCCTCTTTTCACCCATATTTGTTCAGTGTCTGCAATGACATTTCATTCGAGCCTGACGTCTAAAAAATATGGAAAACACTCATTGTCAAGATCATCTGTACTAGACTTTAAATTCTCCTTTTTTCTGGATAAAAATCAATCATAAACAAATTTACAATTATGAAAGATTATTTCCTTATCTCATTCAGTCGTTCTGAAACCTGTGAAGAAATTTTTTATCTGTAAAACTGCTTGACTGAAATTTACACAAAAGTGATACCCTGAACAGGAAGTTTAGTTAGACCTCACTGTACCCCTGTGGATAGACTAAACATTTGTAAATCATGTCTGGGGTACAGCCCCCACCCACCCCCCCCCCCCTGGCAGTTTCCTCTTACTCTTCTATCAGCATCCATAAGATGCTTGACTTAATTTCCAAGCATGGGTCCCTCATCCTCTCAGCCACAGCTCCTGCCGTTGCGCTTCAGTTAGTCCTCCGACTCGGATTTTCTTCCTGTAAAATATTAATTAAGTTCTTATCTGATGGGGGAGCAGAGCAATCCAGCCGGCTACGTTTTAGTTACCCCCGCACCGAGCGCCGAAGGTACGCTTGGAGAGACCTATAAAAGGCAAAGGTTGTCCTTGTAAGATGTAGACAGGTTATCTTTTCTCAGGAAAGTCTTGGAATGCTAGGGACATGTATGCAAGCAGTCATGTGTGCAGATATTTGGATGGCAGTTGTCTCCGAGGATGGTTACCAAGGTTTATTCAGCAAACATTGGATGCATCCTGCAGAAGCTGAATATTTTAAACATAACAAAAGTGCTTGGGTAACTGTTACTTTCTCCTTGAAATGTTAGTGTGCACTTTCAGGAATCTGAAGACTCTGTGCCCCATGCCAATAGAAGGTGGGGGGGGGGTGACTTGACGGTGATCTAGAACCAATAAGGTAGACTTTATTATGAGTCCTTACACTTTAAGTTCAAGCGTGAGTCTCCACCTCACTGTGTGCCATCCGTGTCAGGTTTGCAGCGCAGTGCACTGGTGAAAGTCTAACCGTGGCACTAAGCCTGCTTTACTTAACAATTAAAAATTTGAAGAAATGGTAATGAACAGAAATTGTAATCTTTGCCTATCTTAGTGGAGTTATTTTGTTGGCTAAAAATGCAAAAAAAAAATAAATAAATAAATTAAAAATGAAATAACATATTTGTGGGATTTTGCATAAAATAGAAATTAAATGCCTGGTCTATAGTAAACACTGTGGATGTGACAGCAGAGGAATTAGTTATATACAAACATCTGCCTTTTACTTAAATACAAACAATATGCCTAAATTCTCAACAAACAACTTGCAAATCCACCCGGCAAAAAAATATTATCCTTTTAAAATAGATTACAAGTTAAAATCCCTGCTGCTCTTCTACATGTTATCAACCCTTCCTTCACACAAATGTTCCATAAAGGCAATAACATTCATTGAATTAGATCCTATTTCATGCAGGCGTAGCCTTTACTGTTTGTAAATATAGCACGGTTGTAATGCTGTCATATCAATACAAGCATGTCTAACAACACAATAGTAGAAAGTGAATTCCCCAGAATTGAGGACCAAAATAACAGCGCTGTTTCCCTTTTTGCCATTTAACTCTAAGAATTGATGTCCCCGTCTTGTTAAATATAGATCTCTCTATCTAAAAACACCTCGGTACAAGAGAAAAATACTCGTATGACGCTATCTTTCCAAAGAGCCACTCAGCTGTTGAAGGTCAGAGGTTACACCTTGCACAGAGACATTGGCATTCTGACGTCGTACGTGCTCGCTTTGACGTAATTTGTCTGGGAAATTTATGTAGAGGGTCCCGGGATAATTGCATAGTGTGTGTTGTGAGCGTTGGACAGTGCCGTGCGCTGTGGATCCAGTTAGATATTAAGTGACGTTTGTCGACAGTGTTTATGGGGAGGTGGGGCCGTGTTTGTTTTCTTGTTTGTTTGTGGGATATGACTTCAGCCTTGGATATAGAATTAATATAGTTGGGGTTTTTTATGGTTTGTCAAATTGTCTTGTTACAGTTTGATGAAAGCAGTTTCACAGTAAAGAAGCTACACACGTTCAAAAATTTGTATTCTGATTTGGAAGTGAATGTTCAAGTAGGCTATTAGATTGATTTATTCAATTGAAGACAGTTGAGTGAATAACATCGACACATAAATAGTTACAATGAAACTGTAAAGGAATAAATGTGGATTATATTTTGATTTAAATAGTTGGCAATGAATTTGGTAGTTCAACTAAATATTTGTGCCTTTTTGAGCAGGCATAAAATAAAATATTTTGTTTCTCACGGAGAGTAAACTGTTTTAATACAGACCTGTTATTTTCTCTTTTTGTACCAAATCATTTTCTGAAGATGTACAGGAATGCTACAGCTTTAAGAAGTAAGAAGCTTTCAAAAGTTTCAGATTAACAAATTTAAAAGGAATCTTTAACAATAGAATTCATTTGTGACCCTGTGTATATAAATTGTGAGGGGGCAAAATATCACAATTTTAGAAAAATAACTTTTCATTTATGAATTCATACAAGCTCTCAATACAACAAGATCTGTAAACTGAATTTATTTTGATAAATATATTCACTGTATCCTATTTAAAAAGTAAATGATCGAAGTTAGATTATTTCCCTTTCCATTGATATACCAATTAAATCCTCAACTCATCCAAGATTCCTAGATTAGTCTATGTTTTTTTAAACAACCAAAATAGACAAACATTAAAAAGCCCAAACCCCAAACTACCCTGACTGGAAATATCTATTCACTGCTTCATACAAGAAAATTAAGAATTGTTTGTAAAAGAATATTGCACTTCCGGCGTAACAAAAGCCAAATCCACTCTCCCTTAGGGTAAAGTAGACTCTCCCATTTCTGTGCGTGTCGTTTGCATTTCTGCGAAGCGACGTCTTCAATGCAATGTATTATAACACCTTGTCAGGCAGTTGGCTATCATCGGAAGTCATAGATTTAGGAGAGATACTGCAGCTTCTGATCAAGATTATGACAAGATGCTGAAATAGTTGATCATGTGTTCAATTGTTTGGAAGAGGAACTTATATGATGCGCATTGCTATGGTTACTTATCACATGTACATGCATGTGATTGGTCGTTGAAAGTCTACAAATAACAAACCAGTGTTGCGTGACGGATGTACATTCTATATGTAATGTATAAAATCTGTACAAAAGCCATACCCAAAAAATTACAGAATTTTATTAGGACCCAAAGTTTTCATGTTTTTAATCCACAATAATTTGGAGGCAGATACAAAAAATTAAGTAGGTTTCCAACCGACAAATGATAATTATCAATTTACATCTGTAAACTTTTTTATATTAGTATTTCAAACATAAACTTCCATTTCGAAAGACACTTTAACACTACATTTATGTAAATTGTAAATTAAACATAGCTTTGTCAAACCATCAAATGTCAACATTAAAACTTTTCACATTTAAACCAGAATGAAAATTTAGAAAGTTCATGTCGATTTGAAAGCTAAAAGGAAAGAAGAGTTGTTGGAATACAAGTAATTCTATCTCACCCAATGATTTTCAGTCATTAATCCCAACTTGTTATGATTATTTTGTCACCCAGCTTTCAAAATAGATCATGAAATAGGTAGAATGTCCCTTGGCTGTGATGACTGTTCTTTGTCGCTGCCTTCCTATCCAGGAAGCTAAATTCCTCACTCTTTAAAGGTTGGCATTTAGCCATGGCACAACGTCCCTGGTTTGTTAGCAGCTATATTGACGTCACTCTTATGCATCTCTTATTTCGCTCCGTGGCCCATATGCAGACGTTCTTACCTCATCACTCCTTGGCATTAAAGGTCTGTGATGGCCACCGCTGTTGTTGGCGCTCTAACAAGCCTCCCCGTTACCTGGTTGACATTTTAATTTCATTATTCCGTTAACTGCGGGAAGTCGCGGAGTCTTTTGTTGTCTTTGCGCGCTCAGATTCTAATTGGCCTGGACGCAAATGGAGAGTGGTTACGGTGGAACGGTGGGGTGCTATCTGTTCTGAAACTGTGGTGACCTTAAAACCGCAAATGTTAAATTCGATTGATATTGAACATCTTGACATTTATAGGAATGCTTGGCTGGATGCATGTTTGTGGACAGACTGTGCTGGGACATTCTGGTAGCGTTTCAAGGAAAGGCTATGTATGTTGACGTCCCCGGAAATTATACTAGTCAGGTTACAAAACCATTTTTAATGAGTGACGTTACTAGATACATTCATCAATGATAATGATCTAATTACTCAAACTAAATTATTATCAGTTGTTGGAAAATTTTAACATTTTGGGGGGGGGGGGGTTGAACAAAGAAAAATTTAACCTCTGGTTTGATGTGCCTGTGCTCTACCAACTGAGCCATTTAGCACTAATGTTGGCGGTCTCCCTAAAGAATAAACATCTAAATTAATATTGGTAGGTATGAATATTTCACCAGAAGCATTTGATTGAGTCAAAATACTAAACATATACATAGTTGACCTTTTTTTCTACATTTTTTGAAACCAAACCATTTCAATAGAACTGGGATAATCAGGGTTTTTAAAAATATATAAAAACTATGCTGGTTTAAAACAACATTTCATAGTAGTTTTTAAGACAAATATGTTTATGGGATACTTCTTCAAATTTCAACAATTTTTTAAAAACAGATTAATGGAACTTGATTTCCATAATATTTTTAAAAAGCAAAAATGAATCTGTCCTTAGACCAAAAAGCGTCAAATTTAATCTTTGATCATGAAGAGAGTCAAATTTTAAGTTTCAAAATTTGTACACTTTTCTTAACTTTCTTAAGAAAGAAAAACATGCAGGAAATTTTGATTTTTTGAGCCTCCATCATACTTATTTTTGACCTAATAAAACCTCCACCACTGTAGTGCTCTGCCCATTGCCACTTGTTTTGTCAAGAATTATTAACTGCATTCCACGACGTAAGAGATTGCCATGATGTTGTTGGGAACATTTTGTTTATGAGGGTGGTCATTCCATAGTTTCCCTGTAGTCTTCAGAACAGTGGTACATGTCAAATAGGCAGGTTCTCTTAAAAAAAAGAGGTATTTACTAGCGTTTTGCCAATTTGACCAGCATTCAAAGTATATCCATAACTTTTGTGCTAAAGTTTGTAAAAAACTTCTAGAATCAATCAATTTGACCCAACTTTCGTCATTGCCACTATAAGGAAACAACATAATAAAATTTAGATTTTAAAAATATTTTTACCTAAAATTATATTTTTTCTATAAATAAACACTTGTTCTTGTTTACCCCCCTCTGTCATTTTGTTTAACGTATGAGTCTCACTTGATTTTAAATTATCAAATGAGACCTATGAACCCATTCGACTGAATAGCTTTACATAAAATAATAATAATTTATAGTAGCAGATTGTAGATCAGCAGTCATTTGAACAATTAGTATTTATTTATTTATTTTTTTTTTTTAGATATGTGCAGTTTACCTCTTTTTGGGTCGTTTATCAGCTCCATCTTTTAAAATCATTCCAAATCTGATTACAATAACATCTTAGTGAATTAATTCACAGTGCTCTAAAACACCAGCACTACGCACTCATTGATATAGAGCCAAATTATTTAAACCGCAAAGTTCCGATCTAGTGCAGTTTACACGTAGTGTGTGCTGTGAATTCACCGGTAAGAATCTTTGTGCACGGTAGATTTGCGGTATAAATAATGTACATGTACATAAGTGTACAGAGTACATGTACATTACATTATGTACCCTGCACCTTAGTCCTTGTGAATTATGTTAAGTTGATTGTATGTGCCTGTGAAGATGTGTACTTAAATGTAAATGTATGAAGTGTCTATCAATCTCTGTAGGGTATGATCCCTTATGGTGAATCCACTCTGGTTTTTCATGCAATCTGTGCATACCCAGCTCATCTCAATCTACACTTAAATATGCACAAGCTATTTTTGTATGTACATTTGATCCTGTGTATAGTAGTCGGGTCGGAATTTCATAGCATTTTAACAAGGTGAATTAGCTGGGTGTGTATTATGACTCCATGTAGATGGGTTATGATTATGTCTGAGACATGGTATATTTTCAGTAGCTCAGTCATATGATCTTGACCAACCCCCAAGATGGCTGCCGTGATATAAGGGCAATACCCTCAGTATTCAACCACATCTCACTGCATCGTGCAGGGAACCAGTGTAATATGCCATTAATAATGTGGAGCTGGTGCACAGCACGGAATATTAAGTATTGTCTATGCGTTGTGTTAAATGTAGAAATCTTGGGCAGTTTGAATCTCAGTTTGGTTTTATTTGTATGCAGTTGAAGCCTCGGATGTCTACATCAGCGTCTGATGAGAGACAGGTCAAGTTGAAATGCCACCTTGAGTTGTTAGCAAGTGCACCCATCAGCTGATGCCTGCAGCTACCGTTGGATTGCTCATCTCCTCCTGGAGAAAGCTGAAAAAGTCTACACATCTCAAAAGGTTATTATTGAGGAAACTTACAAAATAAGGAAGGATTTTTATACCATATTTTG
This sequence comes from Pisaster brevispinus, assembly GCA_023634235.1. NCBI lineage: Eukaryota > Metazoa > Echinodermata > Asteroidea > Forcipulatida > Asteriidae > Pisaster > Pisaster brevispinus. The sequence goes on from JAMKCF010000006.1 coordinate 1,211,569, forward strand.
TACACTTCTTGTCATCATTTGTTTATTTAATTTTTAATATATTTTGGTCTGCAGTAGTAAGCATTGTAAATGAAAAACAGTGTGCAAGCAACAGTGATATACATATTCTAAGTGTACAAATTTTACTTAGGAGCACTGCAGCTGTTCATAATATAAACTATTTTGAGAAAGGGTTTGGAAAATTTTTCACCAACAAATATTTGAATCTGAGAAACATGAATTGTTCAACAGATTTCTGGGGGTTGGTGTCCGTTCGTGAATGCTAGGGCCAGAGATGTGGTTGGTGACTTTTATTGTATCTTTCTTTATAATTTTACCTATAAATAAGCAATTACCTTGACAAAAAAACATTTGATGACCCTACCTATAATTATTGGATTGCATTCAGCTATACATGTTGTAAGTGTGTGTATTTCCTTCACTTTGCAGAAACTGCACAATATTTTCTATGGAGAGGGAATGTAATGCCTAATTGATCATCATGTCTGCTGTGGACAGGGCAAGCAGCTCAGAGAAAAAACCTACTGTTACAAGTAAACCAAAAGTTGACAATCCTAAGGCTGAAATCGACCCTAAGGATGGAAAGTTTGATGTCAAGCCTGACGTCAAAATAGAACTCCCAAAACCAGAGATAAAGATTCAGTGTGTCAAACCTGAGATCAAGCGACAGGACAGCAATGGTAACCGTAAAGCCCCAACTCTCAAAAAAGATTCCTCTTTCGATTCCAAGAAGGACGGGGCCAAGGACGGTAAAGTCGGTGATACAAAAAGAACTGATGGGAAGAAGGAGAGACCAGACTCTTTAAAACGAGACCCTAAATTGGATTCCCCGAAAGGGAGGACGGAATCCATAAAGAAACATGACTGTAGTAAAAATGTTGGCAAGAAAGCGCCTATTGGAGGCCGTGGTAGGGGTACGGAAGGTCGTGCTGAAGGGGAAGGAATACCAAGATTGCAAAGGCAGGCTAGCCAAGAAGAACCGGAAGTAGCCCCTGTACGCCGAAGGTCAAACCCAAGGTCAAAGTTGAGTCGGAGCCAGCCAGTGTCTGATGATTCTTCGCCACCACAGACCCCTGATTTACCACTTACAGAACAAGCCTTCATGAAACTTGTAAGTATCCAAAACACAGCTTTTGGTTGTGAGAATGGAAATAGAATTTAGGAAATTCCAACCTGAGCATTTTTGTGACAAATCAATTTTCCTTTAAATCATCAATAAGGCAATCAAATTGCCTGAAGAGGTTTTAAACTAGTGGTTTAAACACGCTGAGGCCTGGTTCTTGATCATTTTACCGAGATGTGAGGTAAATTATCAACAACCAGATCTCAATGTGTTTAAACCACTAGTTTTAAACTGATTCGACTCACTTTGATTCCCATTCTTAAATACCTTTCCATTAAAAACATTTTAAAAGCCATTAAGAGGTTGAGAACAAATCTGACAGTTTAGCCTCGGCTCACCTCGTCCCTGCATTGTATTTCTATGCATGGTTTGAGCTGAGTAGCTTCAAACTATCGCCCCAAGTTTCAAACTTCTTCAAGCCAAAAGTGGGACCCACCAACTTCAATAGGGCTGTGAAATTTGCGCACTCTGCGCAATCATCTGATTGTGCCCTCTTTTGGCTCAATAAGGTCAGGTCATGTTTAAACACTTCTAACTGTGTTTATACGGCATGTTTGAACATGGCCATGGTTATCTCCTCTCGACCAATCAGAATTAATAAGCTGTCCAAGATATTTATTAATTAAAATTTCAGCATACAAAATAAACATATCAGTCACTAAAATGGTGTAGCCTGAGGTTTGGTCATTGCACTATTAGCTCCAATTCAGCCAACAAAGGTCCGTTAATCTGTTGCAAATAATTTTATCTGTTCATGAGATTTTTTCCTTCTCCATAGCTTCTTAGGCTGAGTCATCCTGTCTTGAAACAAAATAATTGTTAACCATGTTAACTATTTTGCTGATCAGATGATAAGCGTTTTGTTGGCTTCTTTTTCCAGCCACGTGTGGACCATTTTTCCAGACTGCCACACCAGCTGAGTGGTGACATGCCTCCAAACAAACTGTGTAAGCAGCATAGCTATGAGGCTCGGAGTGAACCAGCTTTGTCTAGAGGTAAATTTTGTATTACTAAAGACTTCAGCTGTGTCCGAAATAAGGGCTTCCTCAGTGGCTACGACTAGAAGAAGTCATATTCTTCAACGTTGTTATTATAGCCAATAGCCATAGCCTTAGCCAATGTCGCTTGATTTAAAAAAGAACCAGTGCACATCAGAAATAAACATGGCAGAGACAAGTTAACTAGCAATATACCATGGGAATTTGGGGTACCAAAATACGTTGCTGCAACATGTGAAGGAAACAAAACAGCAGAGTTTAAGGGGTCTAAACGTAGGAATAAATGCAAGCATTACGTGGGCTATGTGTGGGCTATGCGTGGACTATGATATTTACAAGAGTTATTAATTGTTTCATTGTGAAATTATCATAAACGATATTCAAATCTTTCAAATGGGTTTGAAATATTTCACTGGGGTAACCATGCCAACTGATCGTTTCTAATGTTCATTTTTTAACTTGAAAGTATAGTTGGGCTTATTGCATGGCTGATGTTGACTTCAACTCTCTTGACTTCCTAAAAAAAAAATGTTTTTTTTTTAATTTTCCATAATGTATTCCTAAGAAAGATCATTTTGAACAGTTGGTAATCATGAATTTTCTTGAGATGAAGTTTTTGTTCTGAGGAAAACATTAGTGAGATTTCTTCACTGTTTTCAAGAAGATTGCTTTAAAAAATGTTTTGATGACTTTCACACCTGCTTACTTTTTTTGAACTGCCACTTTTATGAAGAGAGCTATTAATAGGCAAGGCTCATGGGTACCAAATGTGTGAACAAAATTGTTTTGGGATTGAACACAGAAAATTTGACCAGAGCGGGACTTGAACCTGCGACCTGCGGATTAATGTGCTGGTGCTCTACCAGCTGAGCTATCTATTTTGACAATATCTTTGTTCGGGGTACCAGTCTGAAGCCATTCAACCTGTAACTGCCGAGTAGCCAGGGATCACACCCAAGTTTAGGATACAACCTGGGAAGGGGCAGGAGAGAGATTACCTTAAGGGGATGTGACTTTATTACTTCAAATCTGTTTTGGAAGAAGTATTGGTTTGTCTCCTGAAGACGAGCAGAGCACACTGTTTGGTACGTCAAGGCTCTACTCTATCTTAACCCTGGTTCTTCTCAGAACCATCATTTCTCCCAAAAGAGATTTTAGTCACATAGTTGTCACCCATAAACCCTCTCAGTTCTCAGTATTATTCTGGGTTGTCACCCAAAATCCAATGTCTTACCATTTATGCCAAGCTGATTTTTATACCATATTATTTATCATATATTTATGATTCATCTCATTTCTATGACAGAACCAAGTCAAGAGAAGGAGTTATACATAGATTCCAGTGGTGTTGACTTGCACCAATTCATCGTGGATACTCTACAGAAACCTAACGATAGAACCATGCTGCTTAAACTAGAACAAGAACTTTGCAAATTTATTCAGAACCAAAAGTGAGTCTTGCTGCCAAATGGTATACCTTGTCAAGCCCAAGCTTAAAGTGTAAGGTGAATGTGTATGTGACTAAAGCCCAGGAAAAAAGACAGGTAGAACTAATGTTCTTGTAGAACTAATGTTCTTGTAGAACTAAGGTTCTTGAAGAACTAAGGTTTTTAGGTATGATGAGCAGAAATTGAAGGCATTTCTGTCAGGGCAGGTCACTTGCTGTAAATTTTTTTACAGAAAATGTTTGTGCTTCAAGGAATTAAGATTTAAGAAAACTCCCAGTAAGACCTTGGTCCAATTGCACGACCCTGCTTACCACCATACTATAGCACCCCTTAAAACATGTACTTCAATGAGCTGTAAATGCCACGGTGTTGGTCGCTGTCAACCAACTCATGGGTCAGTGTTATAATGAATAAATACCAGAGGCCAATCTCTGTTAAAGGCACCCAAATTTAGATTCACGGTCACGAGTTACTAGCCAGTATGCTGTGCTTAACGTTTATTGTTTGCGACTGGTCCTCTGCTCATTTCTGTTCAGTAAATGAATTTGTTTAGCACAATAAGCCATTTGCGAGTTAGATTTTAAATAATGTCTAGTATGATGTCTTGTTTGATTTGTCACAAGTGAACACTCAAAGTGGATTCCCCAGACTAAAAGGCAGTGTTGCTACAGCACATGGTGTGTGGCAAGCTTTTGTATATCAACCTCCATACGAACAAAGCCTGGTACCACTGTGCCATACACATTCAATCAGGACGTGTATGGCTGTTGGTCATCTCTTACATAACTACCCAAAAGCTTGCCCTGAATCATGTGACGTAGCAACTGCCATTAGCCTTTGCAGTTCAAGTTTAAGTGGTCACTAAGCGTGTACCAGACGTTTCAATCTAATGCACAAATGGCTTATTGTACACCAAAACTGCTTTATAAAACTGTTGCCTACTTTTCTTCACCCACAGAGAACATGTCCGTAAATTTCCACCAATGACGTCTTATCATCGTATGATAGTACATCGAGTAGCTGCTTACTTCGGACTGGAGCATAATGTAGACCAGGCCGGCAAATCTGTTATTGTTAATAAAACACAAAACACTAGAATGTAAGTCAGGCAGTTTCAGTCATTTATTTTACGGCAAAAACACAAACGTTTATATTTTATGTATATTTTTCCCTTTTCAGTCTTGTAGTGAACAAATTTGAAAAGAGTTTTTTTTTATTTTTTTTTTTTAATTTTTTTATTCAGACATCTTAAAGTAAAAACCAATACTAAATTGCAATGTGGGTTTTTAGCCTATTACAAAAAAAATAATAATTGTTAAAAATCACCCAACACGAGGCCAAAGGGCCATTCAAGGTGAAGGTTACAAGAAAAACAAGACAATTTAAAGAGAGAGAAGGTATCTGTCCACATTTCCCTTAAATTGGGATAGATTACAAAATGGTCGAAGACAAGATACAGGTAGGGAGTTGCAAATCGCAGCAGTACGAGAGAAACAAAAAGTGGTGCAACATTGACAAAGGAATGTTCACTGTCATTTTCTTAGGATAAAACCCCTGGAAAAAGTCATTGTTGTGTTATCGAGGTAAAAGTATTGACTTGATCTTTAAAAATCGCTTCCCTGACATTTTCCCTCATGAGTCTGAAAAAGCCTTGCCTCCTGCAAACAAAACAAGATCATTCTGAGTTGGCGTCCAGATGTTGACATCATCCATAAGCCGTAATCTTTGGAATTTTTCTACAGATACGCTAAGAGCTTTTTTATTTCTTAAAATGGAAACGTTTGAGTTGAAATCCCAAATCCCAAAAGTCATCGTTCTATGATGGAGTAGAAAAGTTGATATATCGTATCATTATTGATCATCGTGAAGTAATGTCTGACAACTGATGTGCAGTCGATGCTCTTTGTATTGCGAGGAGGTTACATCAACAACTATGTTTGTGTTGTTTTGTATAAAATGGCCAAACAATCGTGATGTGTGCATATACTGAAGATGTGTAACAATTGAGTGGCTGTGGCTGTGGCTATTTCTATGGCTATGGCTATGGCTGTTGAGTATTGAATGCAGCAGTTTTGTTGAAGTACAGGCAGATGCAAGTCAGGGTCGCTTCAGGGAATCATTAAGTATTTTATTGAAAAGTACAGCTTTCCTTTGAATCAAGACATGGTTTGGAGAAAACGTTATGGAAGAATTTTTTTTTAATGAGTCAAACTGTTGTCCCATTTTCAACAATGAGAATTAGCATTAATTTATAGTAATTGACAGACGTAATACAATAAGTTGCTATATGAAAAATGGTTTTCTCTTCTTGTGAAACCAGACCAGAGCAGAAGTTTCGAGAGCACATCAAAGAAGATTCTCAAGATGCTCAGGCTAAACGGATCTTAAAGAGAGACACAGCTAGCTTTGATGATAAAGATGATGAGGTACAGACAACTGACTGTGTTTTCATTGATGTGACTTTATTTTTATCTGGCAACATTTTTCATAAAAAGTTGCTCTCAATTTCAGTTTCTCATGAAACTAGTCTTTTTTTCATTGTAACAACAATATTCTCAAAGAAAAATTATTACATCAGAAACCTAACAAGTTCCTAAAAAGAGGCATAGAAGATATTTTTTAATACCGACTTGAAGCCATTAAGAATGTCCAAACATCTGTGTTCTAGCTTACTAAAGGATGACAGTGGATACTGGAAAATTCTTCTCAGGGAAATTTTCTTACTACTTTCTGATCTTTCTACCCATGTATATTGAATTGAAAAGGACAAGTATGTGAACGAAATTGTCTATAATTTGTTTGTGAAGGAGAAGAGCTACTTGGAGAAGCTGGATGGTGGAGCAATGGGAGGACAACTCAAAGACGACAAAAGGAGCAAATCTTATGAAGAGCGAGAAGAGGAGTATGAAAGGGCAAGAGCAAGGATCTTCAACCAAGATGTAAACTTCTTATTCTGATCTTTAAGAAACATTGAACTTACTGATGAAAATGTCATCTCATTCTCAAGAACACCAAGTCAGAATATTGCTCATGTTGATGTGCTTAAAATATTTGCCCTTCAGTTTTAGATCTATTAATCTTATCACATGTTCTTTAAATCAGTAATCATATTCTGATTTGTTAACAATATACAAGTAAATTATATACAAATATTGGACGCATGTGAGTGCATTGTCAAAGAATATCATCAGGAGGTGAAATCTGGACTATTCCATTTCACGAGGTGAAGTTGAGTGAAAGGGAAAAGCCAGATTTCACTGAGTATATCGTGTGACAATGCACAAACAAAATGCATTGAATAGTTGTTTTACATAAGTCACACATAGATCCTCGTCATTTGAAAACGTTTAACAATATACACAAAATAGACACATGAACTTGTCCAACCCACACTCTGAAAACTCTAACAACAAATGTTTAACAAAAGAATTAAAAGCGTGGATGTCTCCATATAGGCACCAACCTTGTCTGACGTGACACGTCCTTACCTTATTTGGAGAAAATATCGGGAAGGATTGTTTTGGAAAAGTCAATAAGAATTAAGCATTGAAAATTAATAAACACCGTTCTATATTCATTTCCATATACGATGGTTAGAGCGGTCCAACATCGTAGCATTAAATACATTGTAAAATAAAGGATGACACGTGATGTGTGTTCCACCAATCAAATGACAAGGATCTATATTTGAGTGATACAAAGATGTTATTGAACAGTTTTCTTGATTGTTTTGTTGTTATTTTTTGCAGTCTGGCTCATCACAAGAAGGGACCATCATGATCGAGTCACCTGTCAGGTAAAGATAATTTCTTCTTTTGTGCGAGTTGGGTTTCATGAGGAAAGACACAATCTTGGGATCTCTTTGTCAAAATAAAAAGTCACAGTTTCAATAGTTTCTATACACTGATAATCTTCTTATGATGAATCAATAATGTAAATTATAAAACAATTTTGTGCAGCTTTTGTCATGATGCCATATATGCAGATCTTGTTTCCTGACTTCACCTAATGACATATATTCCCATACAGACAGCCTACATCGTTCCCTGTTTTGCTCTCATCCTGCAGACCAGTCAGAGGTCCACTGGCTCCCAGCAGTCGTCAAAACAGCGGGACATCCGATGACTCCACCTACCTCTGGAAGCAGGATCGACCATGGAGCAGTGTGGACTCTTCAAGTGGATCAGAAAGGCCATCTATACCTGCCGTTACTAAGGCAAGTAGCTTCGCAGGTAGTGGCCTCAGCACTAAGATTCTGATGAGGAATGACAGTAGCGGTAGTAGTCGAAGCAGTGGTAGTCTTGGGAGTCGTGGAAGCCTGTGCAAGCTACCGAGGGGAGGTAAGGCATGACCTGTCAAATTTCAGATTGTACTCCCCAATCCACCACACTCTTTTCCCTGGTTTAGCCTTGGGTACAAATCCCAAATGGGTATAATAAGGCTAACCTCATTTTCAGTATGGTTAATAGCATGAACTCCTTACAGCTGGGTGCAAATCCCAAGTGGGTGACATCAATCTAAATTATCCCAAATCACAAATGTAAAAAAAGCCTAGAGAGGTCCTAAAAGTGTTGTCTATGTTTAGAATATTAGCATGGATCCCTGAGTACATTTCCCCCTACTGAACTGGGTATAAATCCCAAGTGGGCAACATCAATCTAGAAATACCCAAATTACTCACAAAGTTCAAATCCAGGGAGAGGTTTAAAAGCTTTGTCTTCTATTTAGTGAATATAATAGATCTGTAAAACATACCACCCATTGCACCTGGGTATAAATCCCAAGTGGGCAACATCAATCTAGAGTTACCCAAATAACTCACAAAGTTCAAATCCAGGGAGAGGTTTAAAAGCTTTGTCTTCTATCTAGTGAATATAATAGATCTGTAAAACATACCACCCATTGCACCTGGGTACAAATCCCAAGTGGGCAACATCGATCTAGAGTTACCCAAATAACTCACAAAGTTCAAATCCAGGGAGAGGTTTAAAAGCTTTGTCTTCTATCTAGTGAATATAATAGATCTGTAAAACATACCACCCATTGCACCTGGGTATAAATCCCAAGTGGACGACCCCAAGTTAGACTAACCCAAATTATTAATAAAGGAAGAAGCAAGTGGAAGTTTTAAAAGCTTAATATTCAGTTTGGGAAGCAGGGTAGCATCTGGGTATAAATCCCAAGTGGGCGACATCAATCCAGACCAACCCAAATGAACAGTCAGGTAAAGGTTTAAAAGCTTTGTGTTCAATCGGGTTAATAGCGTTGATCCTTTGTGTCATTCTACCCCTGGCAACTGGGTACAAATGCCAAACTGGGCGACACAAGACTCTGTTAACCCAGATCATTCACAAAATGTAAGCCACAGGAAATTGTGCATAATCCTTCAAGGGATGATTGAAGACGGACCTCAAAAAGTAGGTCGTCAGTATGCTGGGAATTTCTAGTGAATTCTTCGGAGACAACAAGGTTACATTTTCCCAATATTTCTGAAAGAGAAATGGCGAAACTAAAAGTCATTTGACTGCTTGTTGTCCCCTTTCTAGGGATGTCAGAAAGTGCTAATGCCGTAAGTTCAACACTAACTCCCTGATCTCGAAATACTTACAGCTACATAGTGGATCATTCCGAGAGCCTTTGCTTTATTAGAGTTAAATCAGCAATGGATTCATAGAATGGTGTGACCTTAGTTGGGAAACTTTAAACAAATCTCAGTTAATAAGCACTCTATGAAAGTGGGGCACGGTTTTCTGCTACAATGATTTTTGATGGTTTTTAATTGTTGTGTAAATTTCTTTAGTTTTTTAAGAGCAATCCTTATTCATGTAATTGACTATGTCTTGAAGACCTTTAAAAACAAAACCCATTTTCACCTACAGATTCTGCTGAGCGAGGAGCTGCCAGTCCCAACGTCCGTCCATCCCCAACTTTCCAGTACCACCCATCTCTGGGTACTATAAGTCAGGTCCAGCACTCTTACCCCGCACCCTCAGTCTCCTACACCCAACCCTACCAGGGTACACAGGTCACATGGGCAGGCAATATGCCAAGCAGCCAGGGGGTGCCACTCCTAGTGCAGTCCGGGTCACCACAGGGGACACCTCAGCCAGGGAGCATCAGCCAGCCAGTGTTGTTTGCTGCACCCAATATAGAGTCAGTTCCCCCTGGCAGTGTATTAATCAACCCCCAGACAGGTGAGTAAAACAAGGATTAGCCATACTCAATTCAGGTTTTTTTATTAGGGGGTGTTGGGGCGAAACTTTACATATGGCCCTCAAACCATCAGGCCCTTTGAAATGATTATTTTTAGGCCCCTTGAAATTCTTGTACTTTTAAGCAGTCTAATATACAATTTTGATACTCGTTTTTTTTTCTTCCTTTTCTTGTAGCTCCCCCCAAAAAGAAAAAAAGTAACACAAATTGGGCCTTAAATTTCCAGTTCTTGCAGCCTATACAAGTGTTGGAAGATTGAAGTAGCTTGTGGTTTGCTGGGGGGAAAAAGAGAAAAAAAGTGATTGAACTGTATCTTTATGTTGATTTTTCTGAGATGTTTATGTTTTTTGTTGATATTTCTCCACTAGGCACTCCTTTTCTAAATCAAGATGGCACACCAATGGTATACCAACCACAGAATGTTAACCAACAAGTCATGCCCAGCCAGCAGCAACAGCCACAACAGCCACAACAACAACAACAGCAGCCCCATCCAATCACTAGCATACCAAGTCAACCAGGCCATGCCTTCCCAACGCAGCAGCAGATGATGTCACAACAGCATGCCATGCAGCAACAACAACAACAGCAACAGCCACAGCCAATAGTATCGCCCCAACATCCTCACCAACCAATGACAGGCCAGTATCAGGCTGGGGGAGGCCATGTTGGATCTCCCGGTGCTGTGCCGCAGCCGTGTGGAATGCAACAGCAACAACTGCAGCAGCAACAGCAACAGCAACAGCAGCATGGGATGGTGCACCATCAACATTCAGGGGTATGCAAGCTAGTTGTGGTGACGTCTTGTCTGTAAGCGTTCTAGTGGTCGTAATATCCCCTTATCACCTAGGAGGATTCTTAATTATCACTCCTCACCCATGGGGGGAGGGGGTCATGACCAGCATATTGTTTATAACTTGCCAATCAATCAAACAAACAAACAAACAAACAAACAAACAAACTTGGGTACAAATGGTGAACACTGCCAGGCCTGGAATTTCATCTTTGAGAGGGCAAGGCCATTTTCATTGTGCAGAGGGCACTCTTATTGAAACATCTAAGTCTATTGGTAACTTCTGAAGGGGCACCAAGGCCAAGAACAGGGCAACGGAGGACATGGTCTTTGTGGCCTTCATGTGATTCCAGACCTGACCTGCAACCCTCCTATTGTCCCTCTTTTGTTTGTACCACGAAAGAGCGTTTCTTTCCAGTATGTAACTCAGCATTCTCTCCCTAGCAACATTCATCCCTCTTCAATTATTTGTTTCATTTTCCTATTTGACATTTGACATTGAATATTATTCAAATATTTTGTCATTATTCATTTCTCTTTATTGTTCCATCTCTTTTCTGTTTTTTGTCCTGTTTTTCACCCTGTCCGTTTGTTTGTGTGCTTTTTGCTTGTTGTCTCCATAGGCTGTTCTCTACAAGACTAGGCTTGCTCTGAACAGCCCCATACTTTTTCCCATTTCTCTTATTCTGTTTTTAATTATAATTTAAGAGTTCTACTTAGTTTATTTTCTAGTCCTTTATCTAATTTGATGTCCATATGGAAATAGAAAGAAAGGGAATAAATGTTGTTTTGAATTGAATTGAATTGAACTTTAACTTTTTGGCAACAGCTCCCATTCGTTTTGTACACACTTTCCAACTGGGGACCTTCACCCAACCAGGGACCCTATTGTCCTCTTTTGTTATAAGTCCCTGGTTTGAATGTGAGTACCTACCCACCCACACACAAACATGTTTGTTGACCCCATAAAGTGAGGACTTCTCTTTGTTCGGACTTGGTTTGTTTTATCCACACCCTACAATGTTTCAAACATCACTAAACTTAGCAGCATGGAGACTGATATTGGACTCTTTCATATTGATAAAGGAATTGCAAGTTACCTGTCACGAGTTTGTTGATTTAAGCATGGCCTAGCTGGCGAGGTCACGACCTCTTCATTCAGCGTTGTGATGACCTTGTAGGCTACATCATGCTTAAATCAAGAGACTCTGAAAGTTAACTTACAATTCCCTTATCATTTAACTTGTTCTCAATCCTTATGAGGTTTTTGTATGGTATGAATCAATAAATGCTACGCCCTTGAAATGTCCTTGGGAGTCGCTACTCTGTGTGTGAAATTTCTTTGTCTACATTAATGAATGAAAAATCTGTCATCAGCATGGTGAAAATTTCAGCTTTGTGACACTCATTGTGTTTATTCTCCTTTACTTTAATTTTTTTGTGTCTGAAGGAATATCCAGAATTGAGCTCACAACTGCAGCAGCTTCAATTCTGCAGACAGCTCTCTGGTGGTGAAGGTAATTTAGCACAGTTGCAACAACAACAACAACAACAACAGCAACAACAACAACAACAACAACAACAACATCAGCAGCAGCAGTTACAACAGCAAGTATTCCAACAACAGCAACAACATCAGCAGCAGCAACAACAACAACAGCAGCAGCAGCAGCAACAGCAGGCAGCATCTGCAGCACAACAGTACATGTCAGGTGGTTACATTCGTCCCGTAAGCCATGTAGGGATAGGCTCACCTGGTGTTCAGGGATCTTCTCAACAGCACCAGCAGATGGGACAACCCCCCTCCCAGCAGCATGCTCAGGTTTGTCCTTGTCATTATGTGTTATCTATTTAGAATTGTTTTATTACACTTATTCACTGGCACAACACTACAATAAGAAAAATAATAGGTTACAAATATATTTTTTTAAATAGTATATTTACAATTACATGCAATTACATACAGTATATAAAAATATTAAAAAGTTGCAACAAATCGCCAGTAAAAGGCAATGGAACAGGGGACCAGCACTCCTACAGTTGAAGGAGAGGGGATGACATTGTGGGAAGGAGGAAGGGGAAAGAGGGAGGGGAGGGGAGGAGGCAAACTGATAGAAAGAAGAAGGAAAAGGAAGGACTCTCAACACCATCAGCTAGCATAACAGCAGTTAGAAACCCAAAACAAATGTTAATAGTTTGAAAAGTGGAATTTAACTTTTAATACAGACATGTTTAACCTTGCTCCCCTTTATTTACTGAGTGAAAATCCAACATTTTATAAGACCGTTAACATCCAAGTAGTTATTGAGAATTGAGATTACATTCATGACTACTTTTGTGTTCCTTCCCAGGTGGTGCAGGTTCCACAGTCTCAGCAAGTGAATGTTCCACCAACACAGATGTATCGTCATTCACCTCCATCCCAACTCCTGCCCCAACAGCATTCAATACAGGGCCTCCAACAACCTCAACCTCAACCCCAACCAATTGCCTCAGGTAGTCCCCACCAGCTAGGGCTAGTGTCTCCTGGTAACCCACCCGCAGGGGGACCTGTGTTGTATCAAACACAGGGTGGTGGGTTGGTCAGTCCTCAACAGCCCATGGCACCACCTATACAACAGGTGTCTTACTCTCAAAGCTATCAGGGTGTGGTCCCATCACAACAACAGCAGCAGCAGCAGCAGCAGCAGCAACAACAACAACAACAACAACAACAACAACAACAAGGTCAACCCCATATTATGTATCAACCTCCTATAGAGCAACAACAGCAACAACAACAGCAACCACTGCCACCACCCTTCAGTCAATCTGTGCCGATCTTTTACCAGCCGGCGCCGTTGCCCACCCATCCCGCTCTTCAAAGTGGCCAGCAAGAAATGCAGCGGCCAACGTCCCCAAATGCCCCTAACCCCCTCATGGTAAACCAACAGCAGCTGATGAGTTACCCTCCTAATATGGTCGGGCAACGTCCCCCTGGCCAACAGCAACAACAACAGCAACCGCAGATTGTCACACCTAGTCCTTACATGCAGTCAGTGCCGGGAACGTTACCGGGGCAGATGCATCCCATTCCCCCACAAACTATGTTGCAATATCAACACCACTCAAGGCGTGGCTTTGGTGTGGGGGATCGTGCAATGAAAGGTTGGGACATGTACGGTGCAGAAGGTTCCATGCAGAGTCCTGGTGCCTCACCTTCACAGAGCCCTGGGCCTTCCTACATGAGGATGAGTCCACAGGAACGAGGTAATTCAATCAATGCTACCAGAAATCTCTAAGTACCCCCATCCCTTCACCTGAAAAATAAGAGAGGGACAATTTGTTAAGGCTTAAACTGGGCTTTGAATTTGAGGGAAGAATATCTCCAAGTACCCCTCCCCATTCAAAAAAAGGAAAAAATAAAGGTTAAGGTGTATTTGTGTAGAGTCTTTAATATTTATTATATACCACACATACAGATCCTTGTCATTTGATTGGTGGAATACGCGTCATGTGTCATCCTTTATTTTGCCAAGTATATACTTAACTGCCGCGATGCTCCAAAATTTATTATAGGAGTCCTATATGGATGATTATAGGACACTTTGGGCGCTTTGCAGTATCATTAATTTTTCAAAAAAATTGATCCCTGCACGTTTGTCCAAATTAGGCAATCGTGTCGTGGCTGACAAGGTTGATGTCCACATTGAGTTGTACACATTTTGTTGATTTTTAAATTTTATTTTACTGTTTTGGACGAGTTTCCTTGTCTAATTTGTGTGTATTGTGAAAAAATTGTCAAATGACAATGATCTATGTGTGAGTTATATAAAACAAATATTGAATGCATTTTGCTCTAGCATTATCGCAGAATATAATCACTGGTTGTTTTATCTTCAGCGCACACAAATAAATTGGCTTTATTTTGATATCACAGGAAGTACTAGGTCTGGTCAATTCAAAGTTCGACCACAGAGGGCGCCACGGCGACAACGTAAGATTCAACATTCTGAGGCAGTATGCCCCCAGGAAACTATAGAAACACCAGGTACATCCAGAGCCAAACCCATTTCATGAAGCTGTTAATAGACAAAGTACACGATTGTATAATAATCTGAAAGCTCACAGACTCTAAAGTTCATATCAGTGCCAATCATTCAGAGAACTATTTCTGCCTGAAATACTCTGAGTAGAGAAAAAGCATTTGAAGTCTCTTAAAGTCACCAACTGCTGCAATTGTAAAAAGCCTGATATAAATTTGCACAAAATTCCTGAAACAATTCAAATTGTTGTTTCCACTAAAAAATGCTCACCTTTAATTTGATGGTATTTTAACAATTTGGTTGTACGGTGTGTTTCTTAAAATTTAGAGGATGGTAATGAATTCACTCTTAAAACCAATGCTGTACATTTGTTGTTACTGTATTTTCCGTTTAGTAAAGAACAAGTAATCTTGAAGTCCTTTAATCTCAAAGTCTAACCCTAGTTTATAAATCACTCTACAGCTGCTCCTGAAATGCTTGAAGTAACAAACCTATCTGCTGATCTGACTTGTAAGGCAACGCTATCATTACTAGAAGAAACAGTGAAACAAATTGGTGAAATAAGATGGCTACCAAACGATGGACAGAGACCGTGCCTTGGATCTCACCAGGTAAAAACCAACCAGTACAAATTGACACCAGGTGGTGTTATAATGTCCAATTTAGACCAATTTTATGCTGACCTTTTGTCGACTCGTTCCTTATGGTACGATTTTAGTGCTTGATAGAAAAACACTTCCTCACATGTTAATCCTGGGATGCAAATCATCAGATGCTAACCTAAAACATACTTATCTTGAGAAGCTAATCCTGAGATGCTAGTCTTAAAGATGCTTATCCTGAGATGGTTAATCTAAGAGATTCTTATCTTGAGGTGTTAACTGAGATGCTAATCCTGAGATGCTAGTCCAGAGAAGCTATTCATATATGTCTATGTAAAAACCTTTTGTCCCAATACAGCCTTCTTAGATTGTGTCATATTTTAATTGATGTAAACAAGTTGAGACCAGAAGAGCAGAAGAGTCTGGCCCATCATGATGGTGTCAATTGTCTTTTTCTCTCAAAACTTGTCAAGAATTTTTTTTCAAATGTTAGCTTTTTTTTATACAATCTTGAGAATGAAACTATGGATAAAAGTACTCTTCCTTTTCCAAAAACTATATTTATAAATCATTTATTAACTCATTGCTTTTTTTTTTACTCTTCCTACCCATGTTTTTTTTCATTGTAAAGGTGGATCCAAATGACCAGGTTTCCAATTACACAGTTCTTATCACGTTCCAATCGTTGGAAGCAAGTCAAGGTGCCCTCAACAGTCTATCTAGTGCCAGTTTTACTCTTCAAGTTCCAGAGCGTGACTTCAGTCAACGCCTATCACTGCAATCGGCCACATAGTCCTTATTTGTTGATATTTATGGTTTTATTATCATTTTATAGAGTATATTTTAGGCATTTTAATTTATTAGCTTTTTTTGAACCAGTAAAAGGAGGCGCACTAGGAGTGATGAACAAAAATATTCTGGAAGATGACTTGATCCGAAGTGAGCAGTTCACAATTTCATGAAGCTGTTAACTTGCTGTTAAGCACAACCTGCTTAGCACAGACAAATCTTGCTTAGCAGAAACAGATTACCAGCCAAAATGTCATGTAATGTATATTGTTGGTACTGGTGCCCTGCAACCTTTTGCTAAACGGATAAATTTTGTGATATTTTTCGCGTAGCAGCTCTGTGAAATTGGTACGTTTACTTTTCTTCAATTATTGGAAAAAGAAATTTCTGGGTACATTAAGAGATAATGAAGAGAAATTACTTAAAGATTCAAATTTATGTTGGATATATCATGTGGATAGATTTTGTAGTCAAAAAAAAAAAAAACTTAGAAATTTACTAGACTATCTTTCAGTGTTGTAGAGAACAATTTACATGCCACGTGGAAGGAGTAAATGTACAAATATATATTTTAATTGATTGGAAAAGAATTGCCCAGTTGTGTTGTGGAAATCTAGGTCTAATTCCTTTAAATAGAAACGTATCAGCAGGTTTGTGTTGCTGAGCGGGAAATGGATGATTACCAGCCAAGAATGTCTTGGTTGTATTGGTTTTTTGACTGGTTGGCAGTGTATCGCGCTACACACTGATCCATGCTTAGCGAAAATCTGGTACCCCGTTAAGCCCCCTTTAGTCATAGTGTTTCTTTTTGAGATTGTTAATTTTATCTTTTTTACTTCACCCTTCCATTTGAGTTTACAAAAATATTTTTAATTGCAAAAAAAACCACCTACGTTACTTTGTTTCAAATTCAGAGCGGACGGACTTAATTTACCACAAGAAACATTGCTAACTTATGTAGGAAAACAGTTTTCTCGTCTTGTTGATCCAAGACAATAGGAGCAAATCTCTTATCCTATTTCTCATATGGAGTTCTTGTGACGTGTGGTTAGTACTACCTGGATTGAGTCTACTACACCCCAAACCCCCCCCCCCCCCACCCCCTCTTCTCTAGCCAGTCTTCAAGATAACAATTAAGGAAGATTAATTACAATTCTGTGGACGGAAAAATATATGCATCATGCATGTCAAGTTTTCCTGGATTGTTCTGTGAATTTTGTAAGTATTGATTACTTCAGTTATTACAATATCAGTCACTGACATCTGAATATATTGATTACCAAGAGGCAGGTTTGTTTTTTATAGAAAAGGTCAATGGTTTGACCTGATAATACAGCTACAGCACAAGCAGTTTGCACTTCTGGTAATCTTTCTCTAGTTGACGGAATGAAATCTTTGAAGATCAATGTGAACGAAATTAACATTATTGTTCTTTTGTTATAGAAAGGTGAATGAGTGCGTAGTGAATACAGATAAACGAGTAAAACTCAATAAAAATTGTTTTATAATGTACAAAATCCATATTGCTGGGCAAAAATGCTGAGTTTCATGAAAAGCCCCTATGTGTCTATATACTCTATGATCTTGATCCAAACAAGACAATGGACAATGCATAGCAACGAAGATAAACAACCAGTCCATTTTGTGATGTATTTTACGTCGCAATACGGACTGGTTTTATGCTGGTTTTCTGAGGCACTGGTTTTCATTGGTACTTTACTGTTGATTTCACTTTGCATTGTTATGGGTCTTTGTTGGGGATCATGGAGGGTGCCGCCAACAGCGGGAAAAAACAGATAATCTCACAGTTATGGTCAAATAACAACTAAATACAAAATAAACAAGGGAAAAAATAGTCAAGTTAGTGATTTCGTTCAAGTTGATCTTTAAACTCTTTTGTTGCCGATGATGTCAGTTTGATTAACAATTTAAAACAAGACATAGTGTTGTGTGCCGCTATCTCAAAAAACATGAGCAGTTGTTTGAATCCAACTTCCACATGAAGTAGATATGAATTGTCTCAAGAACACTGGAGGATTGGACTAAAGTACGTCAACTCTTTTGCAGCTGTAGAGATATTATTATCGTCCCAAACTCTATGCCTTCTGTGCCATTTCTATTGGCAAATGTATTAGCAAGACTGTTTTTTACTACCAGGGTATTTCTGTGCACCTCTTCCTTTATATTATGTATGAGTGCTATGAACTTTGAACCCTGACCTTAGATGAGCTCAGACCCCTGATCTTTAATGGTAAAATAGGTCCCCCCCCCCAAGGTATATTATTAAATCCCTGATGTAATTGCTTCAACTTTTTGATGTTTATTAAAACAGTAGTAAAGGAAGAGAATCTGTGACATGTTTTATGTCATTCTTGCTGGCAAGGTTGAAAATAAAAACATGACCTGAGACACAGATTAAATAGTACACCCATTGTTTAGTAGACAGAAAGAAAAACAACTTTTTATACTGAATAAATAGGTTATGATGCTTTTACAAACTTTCTAACATGTCGCTTTTTTGGTACTTAGGTAATATTGGTCAGGATACCAGCGTTTTCGTTATTTTCTGTTTTTCAATAGTCACATCCTCCCTAAAGTTTTTTGGTGCATAAATAAGAAACATCAGCTGCATTATAGAGTTTTAAGATAATTTGTTAAAGTAGTTGAGACATATAATTACAGGATTGTTGTGTGATTATCTGATTGCATTAGGGCACAATTTCAAAAACTTGCTAAGCAGAAATGGGTTACCATCTAAAATGCCATAGGAATGGTGCTGTATATGTGGCTGATTCCCTGGTACAGTTTGCTAAGAGGATTCATTTACTCAGCAATGCTTACGAGATTGATGAAATTGTGCCTCAGTCAAGCTTGGATATATCCAGGCATCTTTTTTTAAACAGTCAAAACGAAGAAAGGTTTGTTTTGTCAAGTGCAGTATGCACATATTCATTATATGCTGCCTATATCATGTTCATTTGTGCCAAAACAGTGATTTCTATATACATTCGTGTTGAGAGAGTAAGTGTCAATGGTTTGGGAATCAATTTCATGAATTGATGACATCACTGGGAGTCCAACAGTAGTCTAGTGTCTCCGTTCTCCATTTTGTTTTACGACATTCAACTGGCTTTGTATCAAGGAGTAGAAAAGAAAGCTTTGTTTACAAATTTTGTAGATGTAGTTTCATGTGTCTGTTAGATTCCCTGGTAGATTCTCCATCCACTCCACAAGACTCGTAGGACAACTTCAACATGAAACTGGTTCCCATCCAATTTGCCTGTTAAGTATTAACGCACAAATGCAGTTAGATTGTGATTTTACCGATGCACTGTTTTAAGTTCAAGTCAAGTCATCATAGATGACAACACCACACAGGAATCAGGGATAACTCATCCAGCTGTTAAGTACACAAATGTTTTCGGCTTAGTAGAAACTGGTCACCAGACAAAGTGCCATAGGAAATTCATTGCTTGTGACTGGTTTCCTGCTAATGTTTACTTAGCTAATAAAACTTGTTAAGCAATATTTTGTGCTTATCTGCTCGATGAAATGGGGTCCAGGTTGGTTGTAGTCTTCGTCATCATTTCATAGTTTAGCAACATACTGCAAACAATAGCGCCCTCTTGAGATGATAAAATGGGGAAGTGCAATGTTTGAATTGCGTGAGTTAAATACAAGCCTGGAAATTTGAGCCATAGGAAAGTCAATTGGGATACAGAAATCACTGGTTACCTCATCAAATTGTGTTAACTGAGAAGTTAAAATGAGTTTTGAGGAAATTAAATGAGTAGTGGAAGTTTACTACAGTTCTAAGACATTTCTCTGACCAACCCATGACAGATGCTTGTTAGCATTGAAGTAGCTTGCTAAGTTGACTGTTACTTGGTAAGCGAGTACCAGGCCACATTCTAATGAAATGACTTCGGCTGTGGCTAAAGTCGTTGGCTGCAGATGCAGCAATGTTGAATAGGCACTTGTATTGGTCTTGCCTCAGCCACAGCCAAAGCTGCCAACTGGAACGTGGCTACAGCTTGTATTTTATGTGCTAGGCAGCATGTCATTCTTGTTGCAGACTTCGTTGATCATACCTTGGGCAGATGTTTTCACTGGTTTGCACACACCCTTGTGATGTCCCCGATAAACGGTTGTCCTTAAACCTATACTCGGACTGGTGCCCATCAG
Source organism: Pisaster brevispinus (assembly GCA_023634235.1). Lineage (NCBI taxonomy): Eukaryota > Metazoa > Echinodermata > Asteroidea > Forcipulatida > Asteriidae > Pisaster > Pisaster brevispinus. The sequence continues at coordinate 1,231,745 of JAMKCF010000006.1, forward strand.
CTGTTACAGCTGTCCAACATAATATCATAAATAGACCGTGCAAGTCTCGGGCGTATTCAATAATTTTGGGGGACCAGAGTGGTCCCAGGTACATGGCTTCAGGTCCCAGTGTTTGAGTACGTGCAAGACATGCACAGTCTATTTTGGCTAATAAGTTTGACTCCTCAATGTCTCCACAAAGTTCTGTAAAACTGTCAACAATGATAAGTGTTAATTTGACGTTTTGTTTATTACTATCAGAAAGTTACACTTTTAATAATTGCACATTGTTGGAACACATTTTATTTGTAATTTTGAAGTGAAACCAATCCAAATTGCCAATAAGTTTCTGGGATCTGAAAGAAAGACTTGGTATCTGGCTCAGAATGATGTAAACAATGGAATCTGCTGCCACCTAGCATTTAAAAGCATCCCACATCCCATATGTTTTTATGGCGCGTTTATATTCCACCCCAACTATAGAATTAGTCTAACTGTAGTTGGGATGCCCAACTATAGTTGGTCTGTGCCCTATTATAGTAATAGAGCAAACTCTGTAGTTGGGAGCCCAACAACTACACCATGTGAGTTACCCAAATTATGTTTTGTATACTATAAATCTAAAAGCTCAGGTGAATGAAGATATGCTATTTCCGATTTGACAGCTTTTGAAAAAGCGCTTTCTTCAAAATTGCCTCTGTAGCCAAAGGCCGCAGCTCAAGGCAAAGAAGTTTCCTGATTGAGGATTATATATCTTTATTGGGAGAAGAAGGTTTCATTCAGGGTACAAGTATATATCCTAAAGTGGGTAGTTAAGTTGTATTTACAGATCAGTGATAATCTGATTGGAAGAAAAGGTCTGCATTTGAGGTAAATCAGTGTCTCAATTGGGATAGCTCCTTATTGTGGCTCGGGGGTTCATGATTGGGCTCCAGCGAGTGGAGTGTTCCAGTCAGGGTGGAATTATATCCCAATTTGGGTAATTCTGTTTTCATTGTCACACAAGTCTTCTCCATAAGGGACCAGAGATATCCTCATTAGGGTCAAGGTGCTGCAATCAGGGTAAAGGTGTATTGGGATAGTTAGGCTGATAACCTTTGAGTAACAGTAAAAAGTACTGAGTTCCATATTCAGGTGGCAAATTTGACCAATAAAACTTGTGTTTGTAACACAGTAAAAGTCAAGGTGCATTTCTTCAGGTATTAATGAGTCAAGTTGGGTTCTAAATGCAGGCTTCTTGGTACCTATTTTTCAAAGCAATGCTCTAAAAGGCTTAACATTTAAGAGTCTTGGGGTAGGTCTCTACTCAAGTTATTCATTGATTGGTTTGAATATTCAAATCTATACCCAACTATATAAAGACCAGAGAAGTCTGCCTAGTCTTTCTCACAAGGCTTCATTTTGTAGTGTCAAGAGCAGGGTCGATCTACCCATGCAGTAAAATCCCAACATTGTTAGGATATTTTCGTTTGGTACTTTGAGAGTAGATTAGCAATCATGAGACTAAATTGAGTAAACATGTTTTTTTATTTCGGTGTAACCAGTGAAACATAATTGCTGCACTTTTTCATTTAATATTCCTGAAATGATGAAATCACAAAAAACTTTATACACACAATTCCGTGTCATTTTCATGTTTCTGTGAGCTGTACTTTGTGTCAACCCTTCCTCCCGAATCCATGTCAAAATTATAATTCTATATTTTGTATACGTATTTGTAAACGTTGGACTCGTTTTCTGTGAGGAATCACCTTACTCTATTTGTTACACGCAGTGCCCTGCCATGAAATACATGTACTTGTCTTAGACAGAGAAAGAAAATGAAAAACAAAAAAAAAGAATAATGTAAATTCAATGTTTTGTGTGGTTAGGTAAATAACTCCATGTCACGATGTATGAGGTTTGCAACGTACCGAGCTGGTCTAGATTCGGACCCAAGCAATGTGTCTGTAACGTGTACATTACAAGTTGTGTGCAATGTGTAAATGGACTGAAAAACAAATAAATTATTATGGAAGAAATACAAATTCTTAGTTGGCTGTCAATTCTTAAGAATGTGCTGTTCTTCTTTTTATTTTATTTTTTGTTGCAACCTGATTTTAAAAAGTGTCACTTTTAAAGTAGACTTGTAGACAAGTCGTTAAATGTATGTCGCGTTGATAGCAGAACAGCCCTCTTGCTACTACTGCACTTGCGACTACTGCACTCACGACTGCAATCTCATTTAATGAGACCGTGGTCGTGAGTGTAGTAGTCTCGTGCAGAGCAGCAGTCTCGCAAAATAGTTGCCAGAGAGCCATTTTGACCCCGACAGACAATTCACGACTTGTCTACAAGTCTACTTTTAAAGAGAAGTGATCATCAAAAAGAGCAATTTTTTAACATAGTTTAATTTGAATCCTTTCTTCAGCTTGTGAAGTTTCCTTACTGGTTTCTCACATTCATTTTTGATCTCAAATAGAAAAAAAGGCTAATGTTGAGAGGGTGACTGCTCTGTGTTCGGGCACCCCTTTGTTCCAATACTAAACGCTCAAAATCTTCACGCTAGGGTCTGGGTTAGGGTAAGGGTTAGGGTTAGAATGAGAAAAAAACATTAAGGGTGTTGGAACATAGGTGTGTAAACCATCACAAGCAGTGACACTAACTTTCAAAACTATCAGTTATTGTCATTGAAAAATTGTTTGACGCAACTTGAATTATTTAAAAAACTTTTTTGAAGTTGATTTCGTTTTTTTGTTCATTACTGATTAAGTATTTAAATTTACCATAAGTCATAACGATTATGAATTGTTTGGCATTTGGCATAGAAAACACTTTCAGTTAAAATGCTTTCAAGACGTCTAAGCTTATCATGATTCTTTGCCTACAGATTTCTGATCTGACGGTCTGGAAGGTGGGTGACAGCTAGCAAATACCCCCCCCCCAGCTCAATGATCATAAATACGTTTCGAACATTAACTTTCGCATATTATTGCATTTACATTTTTGATATATATTTTTTTATTTAGTAAGGCTTACAAAGCGCCCTCTGTTGAAATCAATGCTTAAGTTAAAAAGAAGACACACAAACGACTTGTACACAAGTCTTTTTATTATGCAAGATGGCAACCTTCTGGATGCAGAATGTGGGAAAATCTCGGCAGATCGGTCACAGTATTTTAAGAATTTCAAGGTTAACTTTGTCTCAAAATCAAATAAACTCAAACTGTAGGAGGAAGATAAGCACACCATGTTGCTGTCGCAGTTCGCACCACAAACCGGTATGTACTTCTAATTTTATTTCCAAAAATCACCATCGTGTCATTCATTCGTGCCGCACGCTAGCGCGCATAGCGGCTATGGCATGCCATTTGCCGGTGTTGTGTGATTGATTTCTTGCTTACTTCGTTTTTACGAAGCTACACGTCACATATTGAAAAGAACTTTGATTTGTTTTTCTTCGACAGGTATTTGTTTCATTGCTAAAGGACAAACTTAAAGGAAGTTTGAGGTGAGTTTCTTAACTTTTACTGATTGATAATCATCAGTAAATTAATCATTAATTTGAAATAAAAATAAGTAAAAAAGTTATGAGAAATGAAAAAGTTTCAGATGGATGATTACTTTACATGAAGTCCTCATCCGACTAAAACTTTTTCATTTCTCATCATATTTTGTAAACATTTTTATGATAATTGTTGGTGGATTATCACAACTACCTCACCATACGGTCATAGTGACTATTTGATAAGTGTCTTTGGATACCACACAAGGTGTGTTTTTTTGTTGTGTGTTAATTATTTGAATCTGTCTTTCTAATTCTCTGTCAAGGAGCCTGGGTCCCTGTTACTCAACAAATTCACATGTGTTTCCTAAAGAAGTGAGTAGTCCAGAGAAACTCACGCAAGAAGACATAACCGCCCTGCATGAAAATATTTGTAAGGTAAATACTGCTTACTTATACTAGATTGGCTGATTTTAATAACAATTATTGTTTTGTTGCATTGTCTTTAATTTGAATTGAAAATAAAGGAAAATGAAAAAAAATCAAAAAACATACAAAATACATATATATACATGTAGTTTTAAAAAAGCTGACTAAGGACTGGTGGTTGTACAATTTTTGAAACATTCACATAGCAAAACATAACAGGGATGAGATTGATCAGACTTGTCTGAATTCAGACTTTTTATGTCATCCTGGTGAATAAAAAAAAGACTTTAATTTTTCCACATACATTAAAATTGAAAGAATTAAAGACTGACACTTTGATCTACTTCACTAGTGCTTAGGACACTGTTCCTAAAAGCCATTTGACTTCCAAAGCCTCCCTAGGGGTTACCAAAAGGTAGAAACGCCATCATTTCAAGTAGGCTCTATGTCCTAAAATTTGGATCCAACATGTAGTTTCAGACTTTTTTAACAACAATGACTCTCATCCCTGACATTAAGACTGAGTATGTTTTGTGCACTCCTAATATTATTGAGCCGAAATTATGATTTTTTGAGTAGCAACTGGTACAATTTAGTTAGCATTTTGCTATTACTTTTCAAGGCAAATTATTCACTGAATATACAATCAAACTGCTATTATTAACACATTGCCTCTGTTATCATTTTAATTTGACAGGAATTAATTACAGATGAGAGATCTTTACAGGAGGTAGCACAGTACTATTTTGATGGGAAAGGCAAAGCTTTTAGACCCATGATTGTTTTACTCACTGCTGGTGCATGCAACACTCATACTCATGGAGCTAACAGGTAAGTAACATCCCTTAGGCATTATATCCAATCCAGCCTACTGTTAACCCTCCTACTGCCTGACCTTCGGACCTTATTTTTTACAGAGACTCCTATTCCTAAGCAATTGCCTGCATGCAATTAATTTATCAAGGAGCCTGGGGACAGAGATAGGAACAGAAAACTTGAATTGTACAATTTTAGTTGCTTTTGAAACGTTGGTTACCTTTACAGTAGGAGCAGTTCCTCCATGCCCCTGGTAGTTGCCTTAGTGCCCCTTGAAATGCCCCTTAGTGCCCCTTGAAACCCCCAGACCTGATACTTCACGGAGGTAAATGACACTCACATTTCAAGATGAGTAGATGCAAGAACCTGAATGCAAAAATCATTCAGCATGTTGACACTCCGCACAAAGATTCTTTTTTTGTGAGATAAACTGAACTTCAAAGAGCAGGGAAGTGAATTTGGAGAGTATGTAAAACAATATTGTTAATTGTCAAAGACCAGTACCTCTATGTGACCCAATGCATGCATGAAACAACAAACCTGTGAAAATGTAGGCTCAATCTGTCATTGTAGTCACAAGAAAATCGTGGAAAAAAACCTTGTATGTTTTCAAACATCAAGTTTTGGTCTTGTGAGGTTAAAACAAATTGATTTACTCTACTTTGAATAGCTATAAGGACATTTTAGACAAAAACATTTCAAGGGAAGTTGTCGAACATGACCATCTTCATACCATGTAAGTTATCTGCAAATCTGTGACATTTATATTTACAATTCATGTATCAATGTTATGCACACCCTAATGTACATAAATCTCCTCGTTTTCCCCCGGAATATCTGAATATTTTACAACTGTTTTGTCTTGTGCAGTAAACTGATTGATACTCAGAGACGGATTGCAATGATAGCGGAATATCTGAATATTTTACAACTGTTTTGTCTTGTGCAGTAAACTGATTGATACTCAGAGACGGATTGCAATGATAGCGGAGATGATTCACACAGCGAGTCTCATGCATGATGATGTCATTGATAATGCAGACACAAGGAGGAACAAAACCGCAATAAACGAAATGTGGGGACAGAGAAAGGTACAGAAAACTTGAATTTTTCAACATCAGTTGCTTTTGAGATCTTGGATATATTCACTGTAAAATTGTACTGAAAATTATGTAAAATATCTGAACCAATGAAATATTGTGCAGAAGAAGCCCTCCCCCACTTGCGCTGAAGTGCTACTTATAGAGTGTGGACCTGAGAACAAAAGAGATCCATACAATGTAGGGACTTGAAACACTATGTGAACTGGCACACATCCACACAGTGTTTTCACCAGTGTTTAGGAATATGTGTTTTTTTAAGTGTACAGGAGAAAAAAAAATGTCAACAGAGTGAATGTAATGCAGAGCCATGTGTGTGTGTACTTACAGTGACATTCAAACCAAGGACTTCTAACAAAAGGGGACAATAGGTCCACGGTTGTTTTCACAAAGTAAAAAAATGAGGTACACATTGGTCAGGACAAAGAGTTGGAAAAAGGAGGGTCTACGGTTGTCTTTTTTTTGGTTTGATTTCCCAGATTTAATAATTCTTTATTTTCTGGTATTTTGATTCACCAGTTATTGCTGCATTTTACCCCAGGCTTTGTTTTCCTTGATGCTGCATCAATACGTTTTAAAACAATTATCATTGTTGTTTAATTCACAACTCTTTTCTTGTTTTCCTTACAGGCTATATTAGCTGGAGACTTTGTTCTATCAGTTTCATCTCAGGTTTTGGCAAGAATAGGAAATGAAGAAGTTGTTTTAATTCTTTCCCAAGTCATAGAAGATCTTGTTAGAGGTGAGTCTAATTGTTGCTTCTGTGCCATATGGGTATGTAATGAGATAAGACAGTATCCCTTGGTGTACAATACAATGTTACTGAATTACTGTATGTTTGCAAACTAACTAAAGTCATGTCCGATTTGGTGGCTACAGCTATGGCTATGGCTAGATTTCCACGTCATCATGTGTTGAAGTACAAGATGTCCTTAGCAACTGTCATAGCCATAACCATTGGCGGCACTTTGGATACAGGCTTAGAAACAACCTAAGATATCCAGACTGAGTTGAAATTGTTTTTGTGAGGATGCTGAGGGACAAAATGGTAATACTCATCTTTGCAGTGCCATAAGGTAACCATGACTTGATTGGTCACAAGTGAGTACTCTATAAGGCAAGTCATTGTACCAGACATTATTCAGATCTTACTCACAAGTGGCTTATTCATTCAGCAATTTTCTTTAAAAAAAAAATAGCTTGTGAGGTTATCATAATATTTATGAAAATATGTCTTTTAGAATTCAGGGTAGTTTTTTTTTTACTGATAAATATCAGATGGTTTATTAATTTGTCCTTTGTTGTTATTAGGGGAATTTATGCAGCTTGGGTCCAAGGAGGATGAAAATGAGCGATTTGCCCACTACCTCAAGAAGACGTTCAAGAAAACAGCAAGTCTCATGGCTTACAGTTGTCAAGCAGTAAGAAACAGATATTGCACTGTAGATTTGTAAAATAAACTTCTGCTTTGATGAGCGCTCATTTTCTTTAAAAGTTATTTCTCTGTGAGGAAGACACTTTCTCTGTTATAAATAGCAGGGTTTTTTTTAATGCATTTTTTAAAATCAATGTTTTCTGCTAAAGTAGCTCTTTGAAATTCAGCCCTCAGATCACATTTTTGTTATCCCCTTCTAACCAGGTAGCTATTCTGGGCGGCTGCAGTGATGAGGTGTGTCAGATAGCCTACCAGTACGGCCGTAATATAGGCATGGCATTTCAGCTGATTGATGATGTATTAGACTTTGTTTCTAGTGACGCCACTCTGGGAAAACCAACGTCTGCTGACCTGAAGCTGGGCCTAGCAACAGGACCGGTGCTGTTTGCAGCTGAGAAGGTATTACAAGGATGAGAAAATTGAAACTTTTTGTATGCCTGCCTGCCTGGTGACCAAAAAGTGGCCGTTTTCTCTTCACATATAAAGAAATCCTGCTCTTTGATCTACTTCTCTGGCACTGAGGATACTGTTCCTAAAAGCTCTTTTAAATCTTTAATTCATGGGGTGACTGACAGGTTAGAATGTCATAATTTTTACATATGATACCTTTCTAAATTTGGATGCAAGTTTCAGACCTTTATGTTAGCAATGACCCCTGTTATTACATCTGAGGAGTTGAGTGAAGATGGTTTGAAAAGAAGATGGGAGTTGGGATTGGGGAAGGAGTAGTACAGCAGTTCTTTATGTCTTCTCAATCCCCTCATGTTGGGGTTTTTACAAATTGTACAAATATTTTGCCTTTGAATGAATGTATTAATTGAGACTATTTTCAAGCATACGTGATGCCTTCACAGCCTTTTCATAATTTTTACTTCAGATCTATTTCTTGTTAGTAGTGAATATATCATTTATAATGAGTTAAAACTTAGAAAAGGGAAGCATGACTGTTCCAAAAGGACGCTGTTTTATCATGATTTTGATTTTCTGTCATACAGTTCCCAGAGTTGGATGCTATGATCATGAGACGGTTTAGCGAGCCTGGTGATGTGCAGACAGCGAGGGAAGCTGTTGCCAAGGTGAGCGTTTGGGTGCATTTTTAAAGATTATTTTATTTGGACATATGACTTTTCAGTCAATCAGCTCAATTTCCTCTCTTTTGCAACCAAAGCAGTATAAACATTAGAAGTGAAGAACACTGTACACAGTTTGGGCTTGGCATTTCCCTTTTTTTGTACACGTTCAATGTTGCATGTCTGGGTACTCATACTATTTTGAGAAAATATATTGGCTCTTGCAAACTGCTCACCAACTAAAAGGATCTATGGTGTAAATAAAAAAAATAGTTCATGGCCTCACATTTCGACCCCAGCATAGTCTTTCTCAAAGGCTAAAATATTATTTTGACAAGTTTTCAGGGTTAACTGGGTCAAGGCAAACGTGCTCCATTCACAGCATTTTCATCATCTTTACTTCAGATTTCTTATATGTGATGAATATATCATTTATTATGAGTTAATGTGTAGGTTCTACTCCTATACTGAACACTTTCATATTGCTAATGCTGCCAAGTTACAAAACCGCAGTTCATTGAAGCTGTTACCTTCTTGGTGTTTATAGACCTTTCTCAGATGATGTCACTATTTTATCGCTCGCCATGCTAGAGTACTTACACACGCATGACACGCTCACTCTTTACTAGAACGGCACGAATATGTGCTACGAAAAGCAAAGCGTAGTGGCACTGCATAGTACTCCAGCATGGCAGACCTGCGTTGCTGTAGAAGTGTGGCGTCACTAAGAAGGCTCTAATCTGTTGCCAAGCCATGAAGTAAAAAAACATGACTGAATGTTGAGATATACTTGTTGCTTTTTTTCAGACTGAAGGCATTGAGCAGACAAGACACATCGCTAACCAGCACAGCTTAGAAGCTCAGAAGCAGATCAGTAAACTACATCCCAGTCCAGAGAGGCAAGCACTTATAGAACTTGCACAGCGAGTTGTTACAAGAATAAAGTAAAATCATAGCTGAAATATTTGTGTCAGTGCAAGAATGTTGTGTCTCTAAAAATAGCCTTTACACAACATAGGTATTGAAAAGTGCACAATTGTTGTATTTCGCCATAACTGCTCCTGATGTACACTTGGGGCTCAAATTTGACACTGGACGGCCGGCCCGGGGCCAGTGATTTTAGCCTCAGGCCAGTAAACTCATGACCTGACAAGTCCAGGGGTCTTGTGTTTTTCAATTGAATAATAGCCACTGTGTAATATCTTTTTAAACGGAAAGAAATGATGTTCAAATGTTGACCTCGAGTCTGGTATTTATACAATTCTGTTGAGTATCAAAATATACTAACCCATAAGACAAATGAGAAAAACCTTCTTAGTGCTTGTCCAAATAAAAACAAACTGTGTAGAAAGCTCTTTCATATGAAGATTCTGGTCTTGTGAAATAAATTCTGGTTTCGTAAACCTTTTGAGCTACAAGCCCTGCGGTCTTGTGGAATTTTACCCCAAATTCGAGCCCTATACACTAGTGTACACAAAAACCTGATGGCGTCAAAATGAAATGGTGCGAGAAAAGACATCCTAACAAAATAGAGAAACCACGTTTTTACTCTGTTTTTACAAAATGGTGCAATTCTATTAAATTTTAGTTTGTGCACCACAGTGAAGTACTGAGTACAGTCGACCCTCGTTATAAAGAGCACTGTTTTAAAGATGTTCTGCTTAGAAAGAGTACATTCTGAACTCTTGGATCTCGTTTCTGCTTAGTGTTCCTTTGTTTTGCTGTCCTCTTATAACAACGTTCCTGTTATAAAGAGGTAATTTGGCCAGTCCCAGCAATCATGTTATAACGAGAGTCGACTGTACTAGTAAAGAGTGCTTTATAATGCATTGAGGTATTACAACTCAAATGAATATACACTGTAGTCAAATCTCAAAGGTCTACAATCCTTGATAAACCTTGCGTGACCTCGACTTGATTGATTTAGGCAGAAGACTTGAAGAAATGGACATCAAATGTTGGATTTGTGTTGGTCCTAGTCCTGCTAGATTTTCCAATGAATGTAAAAAAATAAATTCTCTATGGAAATTTGATTCCCATCCTTTTTGCAATCTACCTCAATGCAAGACATAATTTAGTTTGCAGGGAAACCTTAAATATTTTCCAAATATGAGTAAGTTTTTTTTATTTTAATCAGGATTGTGTTGAGGAGGGTGGGGGGACCAAAACAAACCAGAGGGCCAACATGGGGTTCTCATGTAAACAAGTTTTACAGTCGGGTTTTATGTGTTCAGAAACTGTAAGTTCATTTATATTGGTAGTGAGTTGCAGACATGGTACTGATTATGGAACTCGTCTTTCTGTTAGTAAAGAAACAAATAATGAAGAGCTTTTCTTTTTTTAAGACACTAATTCGTAAATCTTATACACAGAGGTTTATGGCAGCATGTAAAGTATGTTCTTTTTCAGTGATCAAAATTCCTTGGAAGACCTTTCCAAAGTATTATTAATTCAACAACCAGTGTGTACAAAACCCATCTTGTTATCTTAAGTCATTGAAAGTGTGTGATAGAACCTTATAAACATAGGAGAAATTTTCAAGTGTCAGAAGTTGTTGCAAGATAATGTGATCGACATGTGTTCTATCTATTTTAAAAGAGCAGTGTTTTAGTTATTTTTTTTCATACAGAAATATGTAAAAATATTTTATATCAAATCTGTCCAGTAGATTTGAATAATAGTACAATAAATTGCCTCGATAAACCTTTTCTATGTGCATTTGTTTTATGTGTTACGATCTTTAATTCAGAGGTCCTTAAAGGACATGTAAAAATGCAACTATATTTATACAATTTAAAAAAACAATGTATGTCCATTTAGTAGGGCCCCTTCTTTTAAATGATGCAGATAAACTCAGTGTTGCACTTCGCTTCTATCTTCCCATTCTCTGGAACTCTTCTTTTCTCTTTGAACCTTCCCTAACCTGACTTCATGGTTGTACTTCGAAAACAATTTGTTACCCCAAAAGCTCACTTCACCAGTGAAAGTTGTACTGAGAAATATTTCTATCTGAGGTCATGTGCAAGACAATTGCCCCACTCTGCTTAATATACTGTTCAGAACACTAATAATGAGGCAATGCAATTAGCTTTGACCCCAATTATCTCACTTGGGGCTCTGAGATATACCATGGAGCTATGAAAGGCCTGATATGTGGCCAAGGGTGACCCCTCCCCCAAAGGTTCCCATAGGGGCCTACTTTAAAACACTCCTCCTCTCATACATAAGTACCCCGCCCCCCAAATCTTCCTGAGAATCCCAGAACACAATGAAGACACAATAGGAGGGGGAGGAGAGTTACACCATGCCACATATCGAGCAGCAAATGCTCCGAGAAGGGACAAGCAAAATGAATACTGTAAATAGAGTAAAAATTCATCGCAAGAGGGCGGTGTAATTAAACAACATTTTCCCCTCCCTGTAAGACCCGACCCCTTTTTGAAGAAATGGTCGAATCATGACGTCAAATTTAAAGTCCGCCATTTTGAATATTAATCAGGGAGTCACCCATCACAAATCTAATGCCGAAGCGGCCAGTGAGTGGACTTTCCCGTACGATTTTGTATTCCGGTAAGCCGAATTCATTAGATTATTTTGCCCCTGAAACTGAAATGGCTGTAAATTTGTGACAGTTTGTTTATAATTTAGAGGGTTTTTTAGGAGTTTAGTCATGTGGACGGTTAGGTTGGTTGGTGGGGCAGATGACATACTCGGGGAAACTTCTCGGAAGCTGACTGAGTCTGAGAGTAGTGAGTATGTCATCATCATGTGTCAATGAATGGTATGACATGTACAGTGTTGTACAATCTAGCACCGACTGCACGTCAAAGTTCCGGTATTCCAGACTCAGTACAAAGTTAAAACCTTTTCAACTTTCATTAACTTACTTTAAGCCTGTCATGTTTCTATAGTTGTGGTTTAAAACCGTTTAGTTTATGTTTAGATGAGGTCAAATGGCAATCATTCAGCAACAGTTGTGGAACATGTGTTGTCGGTTGTTGTTTATTCGGGCAATAAATACTTAATTTGGGGCAAAACTAGACTATGTAGTATGTATGTGTGATAGTCTGTTTTATGTTGAAACAATCATAATGGAAAGTAAAAGTTGAAACTGAAGAGATGTTGTCTTGTTGTTTTGTGGATGGAGTTAGGAATGCTGAGTCAATTTGGCCTATTATTAAAAGTTCTTTTACACACCCCATTTACGTACCCTAGCTGGGATGGCTTTAGAGCTTTTTGGTCTGTGAGTGTGAGAGGACCTTTGGGAGGATCAGATCGAGGGTTACAATTATCACAACTACTCCATACTCCAGGCTCTAAAGCTTAAAAGAAATATGAACACTGTAGTCTAATCATGACACTACTACTGCTACGGGTTGAATGCAGATGACAATGTGCTTTTTAAAAGAGTAACAATTTTAATTTCAAAGTTTATATTTTGGTGAAGATCATGTTGTTACTTATTGAGTCATAGCCAGTTAGCCATACTACTAGTTTTTCATTAATCTGGCAGAAACTTTGCCATATCCATATTATGATATATTATACTTTGTACTAACTACTATTAGTACTCATCATGAACGCACAAAAAGTCATTTGTTTGGTAATTTTTGACACACTGGTTAGAGTTTGGTAACTTTTCTCGTGGAATGACAAGTGTGAATTACGTACAATTTTTCAAGAGCTTCTTCTTTAAATCCCCTTTCCTGACATACTTGTGTGGAGACAAATCAAGCAGATACAGCCATTTTCAGCTCAAGCCTGAAATCACATCAATTGGTCAAGAGTTGTTTCTCATTGGCTGTTACTGTACAAATAAGTTATAAATTTCAAAAATGAAATGTACAAGCTTACATGTGCAGGCCTTCTCCTAAAAAATCAGCAAATGACAAAATTTAAAAAGAGGTTATCATTTTGTGTAGGGCCTTGTAAAAATATTTCTGCTCTAGTGAAAGATCTCCAGGCCCTGTTAATATCTAATGGAGCGTTGTTGAAATTCAAGCCTTGTTTATCCACAATTGATAATTTATAGAATGAAAAGTCTCGGAGTGCACGAGATGTACTTGTAGTTTTTTTGTAATTCTTTATTGTGACCACAAAGATGTACCATGGTACAAACATGTTTTGATGGCTTGACGCCTGTCATTCATGGTGTAGCCAGACTTTTGTAGGTTTGTTATTTCATGTGTTCGTTGGGCCACATTAAGTATGGATACTGGTTTTTTGATAATTATGTACCAACGTCGACTGCAAGCTTTAAAAGGGCAAACAGGCATACGTTATTTCACATTCAGAACACAACAAAAGTGATGAGAGAACAATAAATTTTTAATATATTTCTGGGGTTTGCCCAAGCCATAACTTTTTACATGACTTGCCAGTTGGGAGAAGTTAGCTTTTCTTTTTACTAGTCTGCCAGCTTTTTATCTGGTCCATATTTTAAGATTCCTTTTCCACTAGCCTTTGTGTTATTTGTATTGGGCTTGTAATTTGAATCAGTGGTTTACACATTCTGGTGGCAAGCAATAAACTAGCTAGGAGACTAGTTGGATAGAATCTTGACTTGTCCTTGACAGTGAACCTGGGCCCAGTTTCATAGATCTGCTTAAGTACAAAAAGTAGCTAAGCACAACAAAAGTTATGCTTGTACCAAGCCAAAATGCCAATGTAGTAGTTGACAGACATCATGTCACATACTACATGTACAATTTGTGACTGATCCCCTGCCTCTTTTTGCTTAACACAAATAATTTTTTGAAGCAATGTTTTATGCTTTTGCAGCTCTATGAAATTGGGCCCGGCTTTTTAAAGGAGAACACTGAAATCCCTTTAAGACGAGAAATGTGTTTTTAGTTCTTGTTACTGTTGTACAAAGGAAATTAGATCCTGTAGAATAAACACGATTCAAGTTTCCGTAATTTCCTTGTTCCTCAATGAAATCAAAATAGAGGTAAAATTATTAAGGTTACAATCAAAGAATAGCTACAGCCAGCCAGTAATACAGGATGTTGAACCACAAGTTCCATATTTGATTTCTTAAGCATTTAATGTAAAAAAATATTTTAAAAACACCAAACAGACTAATAAACAATAACAGTGTCAGGTGCTCAAACAATGTATGATACATCATAAATTACTTTGTTTTGTTTTGAATAATCCTCAAGAACTGTTGTTAGAAAAGCAAATAGCACCAGGAACTTTGGTTGAATAAGAAAGAGTGGAATGAACAGACCACAGTAGGCCTAATGTTTCAATCCTCTTTTCCTTGAAATGTCTACAACCAATCGAATGAATTAATGTCAAATAAATTTAATGTACATTGTATGTTAGGATTTCACTCATTTGGGTCATTTAGCCTTTGAGAAAGACTCTGCTAGGGTCGAAACGTCAGGCCACTAACCTTTTTTTTATTTGACTCTCTGAGATTAGTTTGAAGTTTAGATAAATTGTGACAATCTTGATTCATAAGATAGATTTATGGTACTGTAGTACAAATCCAAGGCAAGCTTGCTTTGGCCTGGCTAAGGCCATTATTTGTTAAACTTCTTTTATTGTTGAAGTCCAGTTGTTTATGTGTCCATTTATCATGTTTTATGTATGTGGGGGGGGGGGGACTGCACCCTACAGGGTTCCAATGGTGTAAGCAATATGAATCTGCTTGCCACTGCTTTGACTTCCTGAGCCTTCATGTACATCCTGATTTTGCAAGGCCATTCAACTATCCCTTAGAATAAGGTTGTGGTAGTCTTGGATTCAAGGAGTTAACGTTGGCTTTTTATTTCATATAATGGATACTTGGCAGGAATCCATTGTTTATATTTTGTTGCACCATTGCAAGTAAATGTCCTAGCGTATTGTTGAATGGATCCCGATCACGTACCAACCAGACATCAAGGGTTGGGACTGTAGCAATCTTCTATAAATAATTGTTATTAATATTAGTTGTTTGTGGTACCCACTGTTATTTATAAGATTCAAACTGGCGTCTTGTCACTGGGTGAGCTCGGTAGTCTGTGGTTAAGACATCTGCTCTTGGATGTGGGGGTTGTGGGTATGAATCCCACCTGAGGTTGCCAATAGATCTTTTTTGTTTGACCGAGTCGACACCGAGTATCAGTGTTGATCACACATCGGTGTAGGGCAAAAACAAATCATATTGTACTTCAACCCCACTGCAATAATTAAATAAAAATATCTCACAGTAAATAATGATTAAATACAGATGAAACATACAAAATTACAATTAAGTAATAGGCTGAGTACACACTCTTGAACCATGTGACTTTTAAATTATGTCAATTACATGTATGTATTTATTAGTGATTCCACGAGAGAAAAATGCCAAGAATTCTTAAAATGAGGATATTTCATCAGACTATAAAACCTAAATTTTAGCGCACTCTTGTACATGTACATCACATGTTTGTTGTTGAAGGGTCAATGGATGCAGACAGTAAAAAATGTAGACTAGTCACCAGTCACTTGCAGTGTTACTCATAGTGTACAAGTACAATATAAACAAGTATTAAGGAGTATCCATTCAACTCTGCACTCATCATCAGGCAAATTTCCAGTCCCAAATACCTGGCATTCCAAAGCAAGGATAGTGAAAGTTGAGATTGTCCCTAGCTTGTGGCTTAAGCCATCTCTCTCTAGACCATCAGACTTATGGCAACCTTGGAATGTACCATTTCAAAAATTAGGATTGCATTTATAGCCCATCATTGGGTCAATATATACTGCTTTTGGGGACTTGACCAAAATTTAAGCTTGACAATTTTCTAACAAACAGTTTAGAACTGTATTACACAGGCCACAGATGTTGTTTTTGGAGACTATTATAAATATTTAGTCCAAGAGAAACTCCTGGCAAGTCTATGGTAGAGTTACATGTACAGGCTTCTTCTTGGGCTGAAGATTCAGTGCCCTTATATGTACTGAACTAAAATGGTATCGGTGCATGGATGTACATGTTACAGATTGAGATTCTGTCTCTAGGTGTTGTTGTTTTAAGGGTATGATATTGTTGTTTTTTTACCCAGAAGAATTGTTTTGTGGAAACTTTTGAGTGGACGCTATTTCTATACAAGCTTGATGGGACTGGTATAAACTACAACATTGGTGTTTGGTCTGGTAGAGTTAATATATTTAGCCTTTTTAAGAAACATTTGTAAATAACCTGTCATGTTTATTGAAAATTAAATAGAAGTTGTTTTGAATCAACATCTGATCACTTAATGGTAGATGTTTGGTTATGTTTTTAAACATAAATAATCTCTACTTCCATGTTGAATAGCATTGGATTGGAACACTAAATGATCGAGACTGATTTTTGTCAGTACAAACACTCTCATCCTTATTGTGCCCAGTGCCTATAGGTCATGTTTTGTGGGATAGGCGTGACCTTATTCAAGGTCACCAGTTCTGTGAATGGCGAATCAATATTTTTAATATTAATGAGCATCACCTCACATTACAAAACTTAATATTAGTCCTACACATCCTGTTTATTGGTTGTGACTTCCACTCTCATTCTTATATGATAGGTAGCATAATGGTGTAACAGAAACTGCCTTTTCTTTCCACACAAACTGCAAGGTATCAGTACTATAGTGTAGTCCAATTTTGCCTTTGGGAATACTTAGTTTAGGGTTGGAGATACAATCTTTGCTGTATAGTTTGACCTCACTAGAAAGGTTATTGTGTATTGTAGGATCAATATCATAAAATAGCTGAGCGTGTACGTGTGTGTACGTGACTGATTCTAAGGTACACAGTTTAATTTAAGCACTTAAAAGGTATGATACATGCACATCTCTGGTGTTTGGAAGCTTAAATAATTGAAATACCCAGACCTGTGAAATTTTCATCACAACGTGTTGCATTTTTTGTGAAGGAAAAAAGAATGATGTAAATGATTATTTTGCTCTTTCACTCTTTATTGTTTAAAGGAAATGTGCTTGGATGGAGTTGAAAGATTTCTTATAATGAGCTTAATACTTGTCACGTTCCTAAAACCAATACTTGAATGTTCAGTGTTCAATACAAATTCAACCTTAAGTCGTGACCACCAGTCACTACATAAAAGAAAAACTATTTAGCATATCTGGGGACTATACCTTAACTTTATATTTTTGAAGCAGTTCCTGAAAAGTGATTGATCACTGAATTCATTGATGGATCCCCCTTGTTAGGAGCGCAACCAAGTGCATGAACTTTGACATCACTGTGGACCCTGGAGTTTGTAGTACAGCCAAAGTCATTCTGGCTTTAGTTTCTACTACACTTAACCCATTATGGACTGGATTTTTCATGTCAAGTGATTAGACAACCTTTAGCTAGTTGTTGAATGGTAGTGATTGTGAATAGTGCATGGTTTGCTTTGTCAGTAAACAGTGAGCTACTAAGCTGGCTTTAGATAGGGACAATGCACATGGGCTTTTCACCCATCATAATGGGTTGCTGGTATGCAAGCTGGTGTTTCTGTGTACAGCTGAGGTATGTAGTGTTGTTGTACAGACCAGCAGATTTGAATATAACTGGAGAAGTAACTGTTTTTAGCTCAGGATCTAAGTGTTATTATATTGTTATTATACATTTCTGGTAATGAAACCAAGGATGCCTCATAAGTGAACTTAATCACTGTAGCTCGCAAGCCTGAGGAAACCTGTAAACAAGGCTACTTGCTATGTGAATCAGAAACACCAGGGTTATTCCCCTACTCTTCCATGTTATGTTTTCTGGGTTCTTTTACGTGCACTAACAATCTTAGTACATGGGACCTATGGCTTAATGTCCCAACGGAAGGTCAATAATTATTTGAAAGTATCTTGCTGAAGGACACAAGTGTCACGACCAGGACTCTAACCCACATCCTGGTGATCAGAAACACCAGAGCATGAGTCCAGTGCTCTTAACCATGCGGCCACGAAACGCCACTCGTTATAAAGCTGTTTAATGTTTAGCAAAAATAGAGCTAATTTATAAGCAATGGCCAGTTAATATATTATGATGTCTGGTATAATGATTTTGTTTGGTTATAGGTGAATGCTCGATGTTGCATCTCTCAGACGAAAGTCAGTAAATTTGTATCATATTAAAGGGTATGCACACCATTGCAGTATTCTCCAACTTTGAAAATTAAAGGTTGGGGGGGGGGGGGGGCTGTGCGAGCACGAAGCCTTTACGTGTCGTGGGGTCCAGGGCCAGCCTAAGGGCCCGGGAAAATATTGATTGTACATGCTCAGTGATCATGGTGATACATCTTAGGGTGATTCCTGATAGCCACTTCCTCATGACTTCTTTCAACCTGATGTTGTTTAACAGTGAAAATATACATCACGGTTTGATTTTGTTCTCTGTTTTCTTGTGACTCAGATGACTGGTTGAGCTTGAATTTTCACAGGTTTTTAATTTGTTGGGTCACATAAAGTGCGGATACTGGGCATTACCAATCACCTACATGTATGTTGGACATGTGCATATAGTGGTTTGAAGGAAACTGTTTTTGTCAATAAGCCTGCAACCTCATATATAAAACCATTCTTTGAAATTGGTGTGTGAATATTTTAGAGCAAAGTTAATGAGGTGAGGAAGTGTCTGAAACACTTTTTAAATCAAAAGTTTATAAGAAACCAGTTACAAGCAAAGACACATTTTTAACCTAGTTTTTGTGTGACATGTTTTTGAGTTAAAGCAAGATTTGTTGTGCTTTCTTTATTTCTTCTTTACCCTGGGTGAACCTTTCAGTGTGGAATACCGGTAGATTTGTATGCTCAGTTACCCAATGGAATTGAATGCAAGGCTCATTTATGTACCAGAGGGAGCACCATAGTGTCAAATTGCCTTTTACAGATATTATTTGCTATAAAGGTAAATTAGTTAAAGTGGCCACAAAGATAACATTACATCTGGGTAAAACATCACTGTAGATGACCAGTTTCTATTTCAGTAAAAAATAAACTGCTCTAGTTGTTCACAGAGAGTCCAGAATGACTGCACCTTCATGGTGAAGGCTCAATGATGCTACCAACGAGATACTGAGGGAATCTGACGTCGGCAAAATATTGCAGGATTAAATGATGTGAATCCGCTTTTTGACGTCATGATTTGCTTCACAGTCTAGTTCACCTCACTTGAAGTACACATGTATGAACCTGGCTTTCCACAAATCAGGCCTGGAATTTCATCTCTGAGAGGGCAAGGCCATTTTCATTTTGCAAAGGGCACTTCAATAGGAAAAGTCTATGGGAAACTTTTGAAGGGGCACCAAGGCCAAGACCAGGGGCAACAGAGGCCATGGCTCTCTTGCCTCTGTGTAATTCCAGGCCTGACAAGTATGCAGGAACTTAAATGACGCAGGCATTGCTAACATTGGGGAAACAAAACTGAGTTGTATGTCAAGTGCTGATATGGCAGCTAATAGTAAACAGCTATGGATGAAGTCGGATATATCCATTCTCTATAATCCAATGAGAAACCTGCTACAAAACTCTACACAAACTACTCTGAAGGTCCCACCACCCAATTCATACCAAATCTTTTGTGTACTTAAGTCAACCCTGGATTTCAAGGGAGGTTTTATTTACAGTTGAGGCTTTTGGGAAGGTTTTAACATATCAGTGGGTTTATTTATAGCAGAGTGGCTCTTTGTAAACGATCAATGTTTGTTTACAAATAGTAAGTTAATTGTGGTTTTTACACACCACTTGCTCTTGTGCAGCAGTGTTGTAGCCACGAATGTGTTTTTGAGTTCCAAAAATATGAAAAGTAAAATAAAAAAGAAGAAAGAAATTTTTATGTGTATATAAAAAATATAAAAAATATGGTTTTTTTCTTCTTGTGCATATCGGCCGCAGTTTGCAGACATATTGTCCAGCAATTCGTAACATATTGGCCAGCAATTTGCACATATATCGACCTGATAAGCTAGCTTGTGTATGGGGGGGGGGAACCCTATTTATTATTTTACAATTACAATTTAAAATTTTTTTTTACAATTCCCTTTTGTCTAAAAATTATTGATGCACCAAAGAGAAGGTGTGGCTCATAAAATGTATCTAGTTTTGCAATGAAGTTCCAATTATTATGTATTTGTGGTTATAGAACCAAGTAATGTAAACAAGGGTCTAGCAGCAAAGCCTTGAGTTCTAAAGAAACCATCCAAGAGGAGACAATAAAGAAATGTTCATTTTAAGAATAAGATTCTAGTGAACATTTACATAGACTAGAGTCTGTAAAATTCCACCAAAAAAAAACCCACCCAGGAGGTCAACTTTAGGGGCTTCCTCTCGAGGCATGTTATTCATTTTTTTTCAGGAATCTTTTGTCAAAAGCAGCTTTTTAGACTTGCCAAGAACCCATAGGCAAACCTTCACGCAGTGAAGAAAGATCCCGCAATATAGACCATATGTGTGTCCCTACCACGCGTGGTCTTTGCTCAGGAGGGACCATGATTCATCACAGCTTCTTACGATGCCAGTAGGGTAGGACAGTTGCCTCTCATTCTAGTAATTCCCTACCAGTCCCTGTTTGTTTTTTTATTCATAAATTATAATCCTGTAATTTGATTATGAGGAATTTCTGGCCGCAGTTGACCCCTGTGTGACCTTCAGTGCAGACTGTTGTTGTACACAATGTGGTAAATGATCCCAGGTAGATATGGGAAAAGTAACAAATATGGTAATGTTTCGAGAGTGGCAATCAGAATAAATGTTTAAAATAGTGTACTAATTAGGTTAACCAATTCAATAATTTTTTTTTAAAATAAATCATTACCATTTGTCTGTCCATAAGAATATATTGGTTGGCCTATACATTTGACAAGATTGGCATTGGCATGATTTTGTACTTGCACATGGAACATTGTTGATATATGGCTTAAGTTGGCAGTACATTGTATGATTTAGAAAATAAACTGCATTGCAAAATACATTGCATACAATATATCACTTAGGAACAGTTTAACAATTTTTTAGTTTCACAGACAAATAATTTGTAAAGATGCTGCTACAGCAACGAAGCATGATTTTATTACAGTAATTACACGGCCAACATATTTTTTAACCAGCAATCTACTTCAAGGATTTGTCAATTGTGTAGCACATGGGTTCAGTCTGGCAGTGTTCACAGTCTGTATAAGTCACTTTGCCCCTCAATCCTCGGGATGGTCGTAGACTGAAAGGTTACAGCAAACCATGTGTTAAACATTTGTCATATTTGTCTACATTTCAATTTCTCTACATTTAAAATGTACCCAATTGGGTACTCGTAAAAAAAAAAAGTCATAAAAACATTTGACAAGTTTTAATACATGGCCCGTCTTAGGTCAACAGGTCAGGAGCTACGATTGATGCAGCCTTGTCGTATTTGCTTTAAAAAAAATAAATAAAAATGGAAAAAACACTGATGATAGTATGTCTTTATCTTTGCCTTGAACAGTTCAGAGACAGTTACAGGATCCCAGAGCTAGACCTGAACCATCTTCTAAATTTAATAACAATCCTGTCTGATAATCAACAAAAATCTGCAGATATTAAAAGAAATCCTTTCCATTGCACGTACTAATTCTACGTACTGCATGCATGATTCACACATCATTAAAATTGACACACGTTTGATGCTCACCCTGAATAGAACGGACTTCCCATGGGAGCTTATACTGCAGATCCTTACAGCCAACTAATTAAAGTCACTAGTGGTAATACTAAGGGCCGATACATTTCACACTTACAGCCGTCAAAACCAATCAAGAAACGTTTCTTAGGTACTGATGAAGTCACCCACATAATATCACTTGACAGTTTAAGTGACGTTGTGTAACACTGTGTCTTGATGAAATAAGTCTCTCCTTATAAGATATAGGATGTGAAATTTGATTATCAATTAATTTCTTTGACAAAGAAACTATTAATTGATAATGAGAATGATAATGAAATTCCAGCACTAGAAGTTAGTTGAATATTATGACTTAAAATTATGAAAGTTTCGAAAAAAAGGAAGAAAAAAACCCATAAAATTTTGCTAGAAAGTGTGTTGTGGAAGTCCTGACTACTGATTGCATTATCCATCTTGCCTTAGCATTGGTGACAAGGCGTTGTGGAGTTACAATGTAATTACTACCAATACCTACCAGCCATAGTTGTACATGCAGATGCAACCCTTTTGTGATGGGCAATGTTAGGTTCTCGTTTACCTTTTACAGAGCACATACAGCACAGTATTGCATCGGAAGGACAAAACAATAGTTATATCTAGGCCCAATGCTTTATGGAGGCAACAGAGGCAAGTGCCTCCATGCCCAAGGCAATTGCCTTGGTGCCCCATGAAATGTTCTAGTAGAAAGTTAAATTCTCATTGAGGTGCCCTTTACTACAGAAAACCTGCCTTGCCCTTAAAAAAATGGAGACAGTTCTTAATTTCTTTATAAAGCACACCAGGGCCATGACCAACCAGTGGCTAATATAAAGGAGCTCCATGGTCAAACTGACTTTCATGATGCACTCATTGTCCAATAGATGGAGTCCGCATAAAAGTGGGGAAAAAATACATGTCTCTAACCCTGGCACTTTAAAATGGTGTAAAATGTCATTGTATTTGATGTTCTTTCAAAGCGAAATTTGATACACAACGTCAACAGATTTCAACAACAAATGCATCTGTAAATACTTAAGAGGAATTTTTACGCCAGTCAAAAGGTCAAATTCATTGCTGTTTTGATTGAATAGCATCAAAATTCAGGAGTGAACTATAAAAATTATTTTTATAAAAATGAACAGACATGTAACGTCATTGAATGTTTTTTTTTTTTGGGGGGGGGCATTTGAAGGGTATCAAACACAGTGGCATTTTACACCATTTTAACAAGAGTTTAGAGACTTGAATTTTTTCTCTCTCCATTTTTTAAGGACTCTTTTGACAAATGGGTGCATCATAAACCTGAACTTGACCTTGGAGCCTCTCTTTTTAAAGATCAATTGTGATTTGTGGAAATTTCAACCAATTTCAGACTGATATAGTTCATTGGAGGGTTTGTACTGGTATAAATGTCATAAACGGTGGGCTTTCAGATTAAAACTTTTCATTTCTTTTTAAATAATAGAAATAGTCTGTAATCTTCATGCATTGTACTGCATCTGAGAGGTGCTGGGTGTAGAATAAGGGGGAACCAGACCCACAAGCCAGGCCTAGTGCTTAAACTTTTTTAAAGTAACCCACCGGGCTAGTAAACTGTTTGTTTTGCTTGTCTCGTTGCAGTAGTAGCCCAGATCTTAAGCATGTGTCATCATAAATGTATCTTTCTGATGTATTTATGGTAGCAATCACAACCGGTTTAATAGTAAAATGAAGTAACATGCACACTCTCAAAGATAAATCAGGTGTAAATAACACATTTACATTGAAAAAATGTATTCTTCACACCTGAAAAGGAAGTTATGTGAGCATTTTTTTTTAAACAAGTAGGTTGCACAGTTTTTCGTAGCCCACAGGGCAAGTTGAGAAGTGGTGTTCACTAGCCCACAGCAGTTTTTACTAGACGGTAGTCAGTAACTTTAAGCCATTTTTCAGGAATGTTCACATTGGTCCAATCTCATCCTTAAACAACAGTTTACTCATGTACATTGAAGTGTCATTTTCTCAGAGCAAGTACAAGTAGCCATGTCCATTCAGAGGTGACATTCTAGGCCTAGCATACTGCTTTCTCATGGTGTCCAGTCTGAGGCAATGGTGGAAATGTGTAAAGATCCGTGACTGACTTGTGATATTAAGATTGAATCATTGGATCGACCAGTCAGTGCCCAATACACAATTACTGATCACTGTTTCAGCAGCACTGCAAGGTCCTGGGTTGTCTGTTCATTGTTATTATGATGCAATGGGATTGGTCGGCTAGTTGGCCAATCAGTGCATAGTCAATCAAACAAAGTCAGTGGAAATCCCCGGAAGTGATAACTCAGACTGTTAGACTTTTAGAATTACTTTTTAGCTGTGTCTACTGGATATGTGATGGCTTTCAGGATTGGCTGATCACGTAGCCAATCACAGCACCCAAATTTGAACCATTAATGAAACAGATGTTCCATTGAAAGAAGATAAATTGATAACTGTAGCCACAGTTGCAGCGTACCTCATTCCTCACACCTGTCACGCCTGTATCAAAGTTATCAGGAGGTCACTAGCTGACAACTTCATACTTACATCAATCCTTGATAACACTTGACCAGCTTGTAATTTGACAATGTTATCACAAAGTTTGGTATCGCAGTATGAAGTTCAGGCTGTCAAGTTGTAATGTGAGGTGCCCAGATCTGATAGGGTGGCCAAGCTCCAAAAGGAAAGTAAGTGCAAGAAAATAAGTTTTCTTTTAACAGACAATGGCATGCTGCCAGGTTGGGTCAGAGTATACTTCCTTGAGCCAAGTTGCTGGCTTTGGCTGTGGCTTCTTCAGTCAGCCAATGGCCACAGTCTTTGCCAGTGAATAAAAAATTATCTTGCACAAATTTCAATTTGATTCTTTCATTAATGGCAACAGTGCTATATTACTTTCCCTCTGATGACTTGTTTTGAGCTGTGTGGAGCCAGGGATCACTTGGACAATTTCTGATGTCTGGTAGAGGCCGTCATGGCATGGGGTCCAGACCACATGGCCTGTTTTTACATCTTATATTGTGCTCTACTGCTCCGGAGCATTTTAAATGTGCATGTTAACAAAAGAAAATATATTAACAGCCTTCTTAGGTGAATATAAATGTAGGACCAAGCATCTTGTTAAAACACGTTTGACTTATTTCTTATTTCTGAATACCTTTTATTGAACAGGTATTTTATGTGTTGATCGCAGTTGGCATTATGAAATAAGTCTTAATTTATAATAATTGACAAGTTAAAATTGTGTGATGAATTTTATAAAGAGAATGTAAGATAAAAATCTTCATACATTATTTGGGAAAATAAAGGATGTAGCTTTTGGTTCGAGAAAGCTGGTACATACCTGACTGTGATTTTAATGGATTCAAATGACACAAACTTACATGTCCCATTTCATGGCCAATTTGTTACAATTATTTGCTTAAATCTCTGTTTGTTTTATTGTAATTCACTTAGCAATTGACACTTAGTAAGTGGAAATCGGCATTCAAAAATCTAAAACTTAAATCTGATCATCTGCAGCTGGTGTGTAGTTGAAGCTAGTGTGTGACGCATCCAGTGGAAAGGAATGTTCCTGCTGGAAATAGGAACAGAAAGTCATTTCCTGGAATTTACTTCTGAGAACTGAGTCTGTTGTTACCTCATATAAAGGTATAAATTATGAATATTTTCAGGTGTTCATGGACACCGATAACCTAGAAGAAAAATACATCGGAAGGCATGGGCTGTTCCTTGTGGAAAGTGAAATAAGTAGTCCCACACGAGGCCATGGGCAAACTAAGTATATGAAATATCCTTGCCTAGTAACCATTACATCTCAAGCACCGGGTCTGTTCGGCTCTCACGCAGGAACCTAGAGACGACATTACTACACTTAACCATACAACCCCATCTTGGCCGACCTCTTAAAACAATAATAGCTCCTCATTTGGAAATGTTAATGGAAAGAGACACCTTTCCTGAAGGGGCTTATGCTTCAATAGAGTCCAGCAATCATATTAAATGGAGAGACTGGAGTCGGCTGGCATTTCCAAAATGCAAATGAAGTTGTTACTTGCACGCACTGTGTGCTGAGCTCTCCCAAGCAGCAATAAACTTATTCCAGTACATTTACTTGGTAGACCCTCTCAATTGAGTTACTTAATTAGGATTTATTTTTTTTAATAGGCGGTGGATGTATTTTTTAAATTCAATTTTGTACTTGGTTTTCCATGAGATATACTCAGTGTACTGCAATGCACATAGTACACAGTGCATGTAAGGGATTATTTGAAATGTATTTAAATTATAGCAAATTGTCATCCAGAATGAAATGTAGAGGTGACTTGACAAAATGGAACAATTGAGGAGCCATAAATTCTGTCTAAAATCTAATCTGAATCAACTGATGCAGAAGAAGGAATAAAATCACAGTTTTTTAAGAGATTGTGTGGAAGATTACCTCCTACAAAATCCATCAGGCTTCAAGGAAAATGACTCTTAAAGTTGATTTGGTTGGTAAACGAAATGGTTGGTTGTGTTATGGAAAAAATGTGGCTTTTATGTTACGTATTTGTTTAGGGATGGAAAAGAAAAAGAACAAATTTCTTTAAAGATGGCGGAGCTTTTCACTGACACAACAATTTCTTAGAACCCTAAGTTTGACTAGTAGCAGCATTTAGCTTCATACCAGCGCTAACTTAGCACCAAGCAAGATCTTAAAATAAATATCATTCATTCCTTTTCCCGTCTTGTTGACTTTGTTCTCAAGTATGTGTTCTTGGACATCATGGCAAAACATGGTCTCGGAACGAAAGCAGAAGTTTAATATTTATTCCAGATGTAAATTATTAGAGATGAGATTCTTGATGAATTATTCATCGTTGTCGTTGTACGATTGGGAATGATGACACAAGGGCAACGGTCATTCTTGGAATTTCTTAGCTATGTCTTTCAACATTTTATGCAACCTTTCTCGAGAAAGTAACAACCGGATCGTTAATCAAGTAGATGTTAATTTCTTTCCCAGCCTTGGCATATTATAATTTGGTTTATTATTGATTTAATTAACCCAACATATTTCATCAATTCTATGTTACTTTTATATCTGTCTATTTAACTATGCTCTCATTTTGTGTGTGGAAGTCTTTCCTTCTCAGACTGATATTCATTTCTGATTAACTTTGAGTTCATGAAACTCCAGTCTTGCTGCTTGATGCTTGTCAATTTTGTTAACTTGTGTACTTTGAAGGCCTGCTACTTATTCCTGGTAAGAACAAGGCAATTTTTCCTTATTAGCACAGAGCACCTCTACGAGAGAAATGTAAATTTCTACTGGAACTTTTCAAGGGGCAGCAAGGCAATGACCTAGGCCATGGAGGCGATTGCCTCTAGAATTATCAGACCTGTGTTTGATTTAACCTCAAGAAACTGGCATTATGTTTACTTAGTCAACCCTTGTTATAAAGAGCACTATTATAAAGAGGTACTGCTTATAAAGAGTACATTCTGAATACCCGATTTTCATTTCTACTTTGTGTTCCTTTGTTTTGCTGTCCTCTTATAACAACGTTCCAGTTATCAAGAGGTAATTTGGCCAGTCCCAGCAATCATGTTATAACGGAGAGTTGACTGTAATTCATCTACTACAATTATCCTTTAACAATAGTACATGTTGAATGCTGTTTCACACTGATGCTCCAGTACCATTCCCTGCCACGTTTGCCCTCATCTGAAATTAATCTAATAAAACGCAATGAACTGAAATTGTACTTTCATTACATTTCCGATTGGTCAACCTTCTGCTTACAATTATAAAAGCTTGCCCAACACTGTTTTCCTGAAGTAGTTCTGAAGTTGTCCTTGGTCATGTTGGAAGTAGTGTCAGACTCAGTTTTTTTAGCACATCAGGCTCAATATATTCTATTTGGAAAATCACATTAGGAGTGAAAAAGGTTTCCAGTGGTTGGTTTCTGTCTAGGGATATAGAAAGTTAATTTGATCTCGTAAATGTTCCGGGAGCTCTTAAAGATGCAACGCCTAGATTTAAAGAGGCATTACATTAGTTTTTTTAAAGATTTCATTCAGTCCATTCTAACGAGCTCTCCAGTTCCAACATTGTATTCCAACATTGTTCAGCCACATTTATGTACTACAAAGACACCAAATGAACAGCAAAACAAGTATTTAGTCATTCTTTGCAGAGTTTGTATTTGACAAACTGAAGTACTTTTTACTCTTAATTGGTGAGATAAATGTGACATCGGTGGTTTTCAAATTGCTGTTGATAACATGGACACTAAACAAATGTGTAGCCATGATTGTGGCTGTGCACATGTGTATAATCATACACATATTTTTGAAAATCGTTTTTAAATTTATGTTTTGTTTTGTTTTGAGAAACAACATAAAAGGATAAGATTTTGTTTTCTCATTCTTGACGAGAGAGATAAGATAAGATTTAAACACAGTTTTCTCAACAGATACCAACTAATCAGACAGGTATATTTCTAAAAATAAACTAACAGAACCAAACTTGATATCGCTGTTTTTCAATTTGCATTGTAATTAACAATTTTTGTGTAACTTTGCGTCATTCTTTTCCAGATAACTGTGGTAACACCAGCCAGCCACAATGGCGTTGAAGATTTCATTGAAAATCAACATTGTGGCTGCAAGCAGCACTAAGACCATGCAATTTGATCCAACGGGGCTGGTCTATGACGTTTGCCGAAGCATTCGAGAGAAGAATCCAGAGGCTAATGCATTACCTGGGCAACGTAAGTTGACATTATTGATCAAGTGGTTACCAAATACATGAGCTGTGACTTGAAATCCTATTTTTATTTTTTTTTGTGACTTGTGTGTGTGACTCTCTGAAATGGCATTTCAGTCCATCAAGTAGAATACATTTTAACATTTACTGCATCAATATCAGTCTAACTTGGATTGATCAACAATTATATATTTAAAGTACAGGATCAGTAATCAAAAACAAAATTGATTAATTCAATTCAATTCAATTCAATTCATTTCAATTCAACTTGGTTTATTGTACAGTTGAAAAACAACTGGATTTACAAAGATAAAAAGAAATTTGGCTGATAAGTTCTCAAAAGAAAAGAAATAAAATTTCAAGATAACCCTTTCGTGACAAATTCAAATTTCAGACATTAGAAGTATTAGGAACAAGCTCAGTCAGGTTTGAAAGCTGAGCACGATAGCTTTTTAGAAACTTCATGTCGTCAGCTTTTCTTAGATAATAATTAGCGGGGAAAAACAGGCGAACATTGACTAGAACAGGATTTGAACCTGCATCCTCCAGGTTAACATCCAGGCGCTCTACCAACTGAGCTATGTAGCCATATGATGGCAGTCTCCTTATTTTGTCAATATCTTTGTTTGGGGGTGCCAGTCAGAAACCATTCAACTTTGTTAACAATTCCCTTGTGGTTTATTACTTAGATACAAACATTTAAAGTTGAACAGTGAAAGCTTTTCAATAATTCTTCCTTGGTTTTTCCTGATCATTATGCATGTAATTGTATTTCTTGTCTTATTTGTAGCCAATGAATATGGTCTCTTTCTTGCTGATGAGGATCCTAAGAAAGGCGTCTGGTTGGAGTCAGGCAAGACACTGGAACACTATCTCCTTAGAGCAGGGGTAAGATGTGTTCAAACTTAACATAATTCAGACCCGCTGTCCCGATTTACCCCGAACAGTCCTGTTGTTTTACTTTTGAAACCCCTGAAAATCGGGATATGCCGATTTCCTGACTTTCATGGCTTAAATTAAAAAAAGAAATACAATAAATTTTAAAAAGTGGGTGTCCGTTTCTTGTTACTTTTTGTAGCACGAACTGTGCATGTTCAAATGGGATTGTAGTTTTCCCAACTTTGCATGCTACATTATGTGCTAAAACCATTGAATGACAAACCATAAGGCCATATTACAGGAGGCAATTTACAAGAAGGAAATTCATACACATTTCAGTTTTCTCATTATTTTCTTGGGGATAGTGAGTTACAGCTAGAAGAATGTCCCGTGTTCTGCTGAATTGTTCCTTGTGCGTTCAGTACAGTTGGTTGCCTCCAAGTTGCCTGAAAAAATTGCCCGTGTGATACGGCCTTTAATAGTGCATTACGCGATAACATAAGTACATGCTTGTCAAATAGAAATTCCCCATATTTTATGCCATGTCCTCGCTGGTGCGTGCGCTAAAGCCATGTATGGCGTAGGTTGATACTGGTTCCCATGATAAAGCCTTTGATATAGACAAAGCGTGGTTGGTGGGTGGTGCACAGTTCTACAGAAACTTGAGCTTGTTTACTAAAAACTACACAATGTGTTGGTTTTATTTTAATAAAATTATATCATGTTGGATGCCCTGGACTAACAAAAGCGTTATTTTATAGTATAAATGCAAGTTTCAGTTCTTTGTTGGTCGTTTGTTTCTTTTTTCCTCTAGTTGGGCAATTTTCACTGCACTGGTTATGTCTGTCTCTATTCCGATTGAATGCCGTTAGTTTTTCGGAACATCTATCAACAGTTTCAGGGCGGCAGAGCTCCCTTCCCATTATGACATGCTTTTATTCCAATTTATTTTTTCTGATTTTTTCCCCCCACATGATGTTGAAGACTGCTAGTGAATGACTTTAGTCATATTTGCTACTATGTGAATTTGAGCCCTTGAATGGCCCTGGTAATTGTGTAGTTCTGTGAGCTTATGGGGGCGTGGACACCCAACAGGGGCTCCGCTCCTGAAACCCGCCAGGTGCTTAGGCGGCCCCCGTGGACACCCCCGGCCGAGGGTGTCTCTATTTCCAGAATTAAAATGTTGGCAGGTCTGATAGTCAAAGGGAATGTAACTGACACTGATCAGCGTTCTCCCTTAACAGTGGTCCACTGGCCAGATGCTAGTTAAAGCAACCGAGGACCAGTCAAAATTCACTCCCAAGTAGTCCGGCTGGCTAGTTCAGTGTAGAAAAGCATCCTCTGTTTCATTTGAATTATGGACAAGTGAAAAAGCTGGTGGACTAATGAAATGACAAGCTAACTGGTCCTGCTGGCCAGTCACTAAAAAAGTTAAAACCCTGAATATGTGATATATAGTGTGAGCTAGATTATAAGTAGATGATGTTGGGTCATATCTGAACTAGTGGCTGTGTCTGTGGCTATGGCTGCTTGATTGGCTGTGACTATGGCTGCAGCTGTGGCTGCTTAATTGGCTGTCGCGTGGCTGTGGCTGTGGCTGCTTGATTGGCTGTCGCGTGGCTGTGGCTGTGGCTGCTTGATTGGCTGTCGTGTGGCTGTGGCTGCTTGATTGGCTGTCGCGTGGCTGTGGCTGAGGCTGTCGCGTGGCTACTTGATGTCCAGGTTAACTTGCATTAGAAACATAACCCTTAGCAACAGCCGAACTCGGACATGACTTTATTCAAATATGAGTGGAAAAGAAATGAGTGGAAAAGTAAAGCTATTGTCTCAAGGTGATCCCTTGAGCATTCTCAAATAAAACACTCCTGGAGATGATAGTTTGTCAATTTCACAAGTAACATGCAGTCAATGTTTGTTTTATAACACCTCTTTCATAGACTCTGCCTATTTATAAAGAAAGCGTTTGAAATAACTCTGCAAATCTTGGTAGAGGTTGAGTGGGCATGATGCTTGACTGGAAAACGAATTGGAAAGGGGTCACTGTTATTACATGTACGGTTTTTCTTGTAAACTCATGTTTGTCCCTGAATGTGACCAAGCCTTGTGCCATTTCAACTGGTGTCCCATTAGTCTGGCTTTAGTTTTGCAGATCTTAACATATTTGGTTCATGTCTGGATTTCACCTTTAAAAAAAGGAAAGGGGTTACCGGCACAGCCAGATTCTTGAAACCGGATGAAAACATAAAATGTTATCCATCCTGGAAGTCATTGATACTGCGATGTCCGTTACTGTCATAGGCAAAATTTCATGAAGATGAATATCAGGAACGAAATTTTACAAAATGCAGTCCCTCACTTTTGAATAACATGACAAATAAAAGTGGTTAGCCTGAATCAAAATGGTTAATCTGAATCAAAATGGTTAGCCTAAATCAAAATGGTTAACCTTAATCAAAACGTTAGCCTAAATCAAAATGGTAAGCCTGAATCAAAATGGTTAACCTTAATCAAAATGGTTAGCCTGAATCAAAATGGTTTGCCCGAATCAAGATGGTTAGCCTGAATCAAAATGGTTAGCCTGAATCAAAATGGTTTGCCCGAATCAAGATGGTTAGCCTGAATCAAAATGGTTAGCCTGAATCAAAATGGTTTGCCCGAATCAAGATGGTTAGCCTGAATCAAAATGTTTAATCTGAATCAAAATGGTATGCCTGAATCAAGATGGTTAGCCTGAAGAAAAAAACTTGTTATTATTAGTAGTAAATTAAAAGCTAAGCAAAATGTATCACTTCAACTTTGCATGTTTAGCAGTTCTAAGAAATTGGCCCTTGTCCTGGGGATGTTTCCCATCATGTGTAACTTTGTTAGTTTGCTTAGCATCTATTATTTGTAGATGGAAACAAGTACAAGCTTCTCAGAATTATAGAGTGAGGCAGGAACAATAAGTGACTAGTGCTAATCTAGGGGTAGGTAGGAGTAACTGAAAAGGAGAGAGAACTTGCCCTAACTAAGGCAGAATATGGGTGTAATGGTATCTGGTATTTAAAAAAAGACTTTATCTTAGTGTCATTAGTTTGAAAGGGAATAGCGGAGGGTGTTGTCTGAGATGTCTATACTTTTTTGTTTCGATAATGGACACATTGATTAAGACAACCTATAAAAAGCTGTTATCAGGTTGCATTCCTCCTGTACATTATATACAGGTGTTTTTTGGGTCCTTTTTGATTGCACTTGAAATCAGACGGAGTCTTATCAGGATGATGAAAGTATGTACATGTAAATTGAGTCATGAATTAAGAATCAATGTGAGATGTCTGGTACTTCATTCTTGAAAGGGCAAGGTAGTCTCCTTTTGGTAAAGGGCACTTGAATGAGGACAGCCTAAATTTCTACTGGGACATTTTAAGGGCAGAAGGCAATGATCATGGGGCATGGAGGGGGCATGGATTGACCTCACAGCTGTTTACGCAATACTTGCATGTATTTGAACATTTTGGGGAACCTTGGGATTTGCACTCTGTACCATCTTTTTTTTCTTCTCAATATTATCTAAGAGACTTTTCCCCTTCCAGCCTCGGTTTTGTTTTATTAGTTTGAGTGCAAGAGAAACATGATGGCTTAACTTAATCTGTCAATGTGATTTTAGATTTTAAAAGAAAGACCAGTCCTGTTTGCATATTGACTACATGTTGTCACTGATGCCGCGAAGTAGCACAGAACTAGGTACCAGTAAAAGGAAGTTTTATTCGCCTAAATTTCAAACATGTACTGTCATAAATGTATCTTTCTGATGTATTAATGGTAGCGATCACAACCAGTTTAATAGTTTATGAAGTCGATGAATCTTTATAAATCACAAAGGGAGTTAGGGTCATGACAAAATGTTGCTTCACATTGGATGACAATGTGAAAATGCAAAGTTTGCTTTATACATGTAGAAGGAAACTCATGTGGTGTCGGGGGTAACCTTCAGTAACCAAACAGGAATTGAGATCTATCTGTTCCACATGTCTACCCCCAGTCTGCCAATAAGGGAATAAAAACTGGGTCATTACAGAAGGGAATGTGGGATCAAAACTGGGTCATTACAGAGGGAAAAGTGGGATAAAAAACTGGGTCATTATTGAAGGAAAAGTGGGATAAAAACTGGGTCATTATTGATGGAAAAGTGGGATAAAAAATTGGTCCGTTATAGAGGGAAAAGTGGGATCAAAGCTGGGTTATTATAGAGGGAAAGGTAGGATCAAAACTGGGTCAATATAGAGTTTTTCTTCATTACACATGATAACTGACATTAATGTTGACAATGTTATTAAACGAGTAGATCGTTGTTGGTTTGGAGAGAGTGCATTCATTCAACCTTTAAATTTCAAATAATTTGTTTAATTTTTTTTTTTTTAAGCTTTTAGATTAAAAACTATTCCTATACATCTCTTTAAATAATGAAAACGGTAGTGCTACAGTCTTTGGAATCAAGTTTTTGTGTCAGTTTGGCCCAGGTCCTTCCGAGTTTTCAATCCAAGTTTAAATTAAATTACATGCAGTGTGCCCCTGTAGGTGTAAGTACGTGCTTTAAGTACGTGCCTTCTTATATTTAAAGGTAAACGTTTGTCTGAGTTGCTTCAGATAACAGACTTATGTTTTTATTAGACCTTTGATGAAATGGTAATTTTGCAGCCCTTCAAAGTAACGCAGTTTGCATTTGGAATGTGTTACAATGAAGATTATTCAAAAACATGGTGGCATTTTGTGTCTTTGATAAGAGTGTTAGGCACTACATTATGTGTACCATGATTTTTGTAGGTTTTCTGAAACAAAGTAAATGTTTGTTATTACAGGATCTGCTCGAGTATCGCAAGAAGATTCGGCCACTGAAGGTGAAGATGCTTGACGGCTCCAAGAAGACATTGCTGGTAAGGTCTTTATCCTTAGCGATTTTGGCTGATTAAAGCTTTAAATTTACATTTAATTGTGGGTTTTATGTACACTGAAAAGCTCTTTTCATCTGTCTAACTTTTGACAAAAAGTCAAATAAATTGTTACAATTTGTTATAGTATTGTTAGAATGACAGAGATAAACTTGTCATGAGGCCAAAGACATTGGATGCTGTTTCCTGCATCGTGAATCAGCTTTTTATTAAATTCATTTTCTTTTCATGTGTTGCCAAATTCCGTAACTCGGAAAGTCTGTAACTCTGAAAGTCTGTAACTCTGTAGACTGTATCTCTGCAGACTGTATCTCGACAGACTGTATCTCTACAGACAGTAACTCTGCAGACTGTAACTCTACAGACTGTCACTCTGCAGACTGTAACTCTGCAGAGTGTTACGCTCTACTGTCAATGGCTTGTCTTAATTGTTTTTCTTTGAAATAAAGAATTAAACCCAATGTTCTTTTCTAAACTGGGAAAAAAAATGTAAACCATATTGGCGCAAATGGCTGACAAACAAATTCTGTCTTTTCGGCTTTTAGTTTAGACTGATAATGAACTCAGACTCTTACAGCCATCCAGGCTTGAATATTTTGAGGCAAATTACATCGGCGATGTGCGTCTCAAGTAATTTTTCAAGTGAAGCGTGAGTGATTGATTCTCATGTTTAACCGGAGTAAGCAAGTGATATTTATTTAGGCATCCACTCTGACTTGCTGCTCATACAATTCTGTTCGCTGAAGCAGCAGCCCTGGCAGATGCATGTAATTCATCGGTTGCAAGGTGACCGTGGAACATTGTACACAGCAGTGTTCAATTTACGATGAAAGTTTCTGCAGGGTAATGTTTAATTGGAAGGACGTAATGTAAATACTGAAACCTCGTCATGACGGTGAGCTGGCTTTTGATGTGTGTTTAACAGTAGCCAGTGGGCTGGTGGGTGCTTGTTGGAGGATTGGTCTTGCCGTATCGTTCAGAATATTATCAACTTCTCACTCTTAGTCCAAAAGCATTAAAAAATATAATTAAATTTAAAGGGAATGTACATGTACCATAACATCATTGTTTTTTGAAGAGTGGTTGGTTTTCTATATTTTGCAATAAAGTGTCCAAGCTGTAAATGTATCATCAATTCTGATGGCCTTGTTTTAGTGGGGGAAAAAACCAACAAAAATGATCTAAATGTTTTAATAAAATGTAGGTTTACACTGGTGTGTGTGATTCTTAAAAGAATGAGTGGTTTATATTTTGTCGGGGATTTCATGACAAAATACTTGTGCACGTTCTTACCGATTGCCACTTTTGCTTATTTCAAAATAAGCCCTCACTGATTTGTGGTTCTTCAATGGTATTTCCTTGACAGTATTCAGATAGAAATACTACACACCCTGCTATAATGCAACACAGTTGAAATGAAAACTCTGCTAAATGCATCAAGTGATTTTGTTGCATTGTGCAGTGAAGTGGTTTGTGTTAAGGATAGCCATCGGGTGCTTGCCCTGCTAATTGCGGCAATACGCTAGTGACTTCGCTTTACATGGGAGCCAAGTACAAGAGAATCAAACTCAAAACATTGAAATTTCCCCTGCCAAACACAACAAGTCTTACACCTACACCTGTAAGGTAAATCCCTTGGAGGCTAAGTGCAACAAATTGCATCGAGGAATGGGATTGGAGTTGACTGCCAAAAAGTGCAACAAATTACAGCAGCATTTTACAAAGTGGTGCACTGCTTTGCATTTTGCAGGGTTAGAAAGTACGCAGTATTCAAGCCTGGAATGTCAGTCGTACCAAGGCAGGACATTTCCTGAGAACTAAAGCTTGTTAGGTAAAAATTCCCAAGACCTGTAGAGGTATTGATAAGGGGCTGTCACAAGGCCAAGACCAGGGCAATTGATGCCACGGCCTTCATGGCCTTCATGGCCTCCATGGCCTCCATGGCCTGTATGAATTGTCCTGTTAATATGATCTCTATTGGATCAGTGGGGATAATTCAATATGCTGACCCCAATGAGAGTTCAAATAAAACAATTTGAAACAGTTATCCAACCAGCCAGCTGTGTGTAGGCCTATCAATCCTTGGAAATTCCCCCTAATAAGCCATAGAAAGTCCCACATTCCAGTAATACATATTGATGCATTTAACTTTGACTGACATTGTAATGTCTGTACTGCTAGTTTGGGCTGATTTGACTCCAATTGAGAATTCTATTATTCACCAACTATACACAACTGTGCATGTATTTCAACCCATTGCCTGAATACAATGCCCTTTATTCATAGCATCACGTTTGCTCCACTGTGCAGAATTCCATGTTGAGCTATTCTATGCAGGGCCCAGCTTCATAAAGCTATGTAGCACAGAATAATGTTGCTTAGAAGAAACAGGTTACCAGCTAAAATACCATGTTATGTATATTGTTTGTTATCGGTCACAGCAAATTTTCGCTCAGTACAAAATTTGGCTGAGCACCATTTCTGACTATGAAATTGGTAAAGGGCCCATTTTCATAGAGGTGTGTAAGCAGAATTGTTCGCTTAAACAATTTTCTGCTGAGCAAAACTAAGTAGGAAACCAGTCAAGGACAGTATGTGTGATATCTTACTTTTTTAAATGGTATTCTTTGTTTGTGCTAACCTACCTTTTGTGCTTAAGCAGTTATATGAAATTGAGCCCATGTCTTCTTGGTATGGTATGACAGGGCTTGAATTTAGGGTAAAATTCCACAAGACTGCAGGGCTTGTAGCTCAAAATGTTTACCGGACAGAATTTATTTCACAAGACCAGATTCTTAATAAGAAAGAGCTACCTACACGTGTACAAATGTAAAAAAAAAATTAAATTTCAACAAGCACTAAGAGAAGATTTATCTCATTTGTCTTATGAGATGTATAAACACCAGACTCAAGGTCAATGTTTGAACATCATTTCTTTCTGTTAAAGATATTACACAGTGGCTATTATTCAATTGAAAAACCCAAGACAGCCGGACTTGTCACTTGAGTTTACTGGCCTGAGGTTAAAATCACTGGCCTCGGGCCGGCGATCCAGTGTCAAATTCGAGTCCTGTATGACACTACCCTGGTGATATTAAACCAGAGCTACACTTAAAGAATGACCAAAGACTAAAGAGGTATCGATTCAGAGCTATGTGGTACATGTATGACAGTTGATGACAGTGCCATGATACAGTATGAAACTATTCCAATGTTGAGGTCACTGACAGGCATGCTAGGAATCTCCATGTCTTGTTTAAAGATCAGTGGAGCAGTGGACGGTAGTAGCCTTATTATAAGCTTAAAATGGCTCAAAATGTAGTTAAATATTGTGATTTATGGATCAATAATTAATAATAACAATGATAGTAATAATAAGGCATTTCTATTGTGTTTCTTCCCAAATGATCAAAATACAAACGAGGCATTGGGAAACAGATACGTCTGAAGATTACTCTGCTTCTGCCTGTCATTTGTCTTTATGAGAAGAAAGTGCAAAAGTGTATTGTTAATCTTGTTGACGAAGAGTTGGGATCAACATTAAAACCTCTTTCCCACCGTAAGTCTGTAGCCAGCTTCTGTCCTTTCTTCAGATATTTTCATGGTAAATGTGCCACCAGTGTGCCTAGCTGGGTTTCTCCTTTCAAGGTGTTAGAGCGTGAAACCAGGCTTTCTGCTTCTTACTCTTGCATTGCTGAGGTGTAGAACAAAGACCCATCCCAACAGCTTTATTCCAAGTACTGCATCTCTAGACTGTTTTAAGAGGAATGTCAGTTAAAAACTCTTAAAAGTTACAAAGGAAGAAGAGTCCTGAATGTTAATTGAAGACTGTTCCAGGAGCCGAATGTGAAAACAAATTTTGGCCATGAGTAATCCAGACTGGCATTTGGAATCGTGAGACAAGTTATATCACGGGAAGAATGAAGACCATGGGGGTTGGATTGGTGAAGTTCAAACATATTTGCAAGATAATGTGGAGCAATGTTACTCATAAACGAAGCAGAGCACACTGAAACAATCTCAAATATGAGCAGAGCACACTGTTGTTTCAAACAGTGTGCACTGATCATAAAAATGGAATTAAAATGAATATAATTTAAAGGGAAAAAATTACACAATCATTAAAAAAGCAAACTCAAACAATTATAACAAACACAGATAAGAAAACCAAACCTAATCCTAACCCTAACCTCAAGATGAGCAGAGCACACTGTTTGAAGCATCAAGACTTATACTTGATCTCATCCCCAGTTCTATTCAGAACCTACACTTCTCCCAAAAGATATTATATTTACTTGGTTCTAAGAAAGACTACATGGTAGTTATTGTAACATTTTCCAGCAGAAACCTAGTTTTGTTACAGGATGTTTGTGTTTAATTTAGAATATTGTCATTTCTGTCTGACTGTTTTGCCCTTTTTGGGGTGAGCTGGGTCTGTCAGGCTGTCCGCATTTTGAATGTTACAGTTTTATCATTAAGCTTCAACCTTCAAGTGTTGGGTTGTTTTATGGACTCTAAAGTCTCCGAGTGAGACAGTGACAGTCATGTTTTGTGGTTCTCAACAATGTTTTGATGGAAACGACAGTGGCTCATCTTTACGATGACCACAGCATACTGTATGTTTTGTGGTTCTCAACCATGTTTTTAAGAAAATTGTGCAATCTAGAGCATTTTAAATGGTGGATGGTCGGATATGCTAGCTTGTGCGCAGGGAAAACTTTGATGTTTGAACACAATCTATTGGGAAGAAACTTTTGGTGACGATGCTGTTGTAAAAAACCTCAATCATGGACAAGCTACAGTAATTATGGTAACCTCTTCCTGAGTGTAATAAATATTGTAATGCCACGACATCAAGTCACACCGGAAACCCTGTTTGGGTTAGAATGAAATGTGGTTAAACCCAAGCCTGCTTCCTTTAGATTAGCCAAGTGTATTCGGCCAACTACATGTATCATGGGACAAATTTCCAAAGTCTTCTAGTCATGCAAGTTTGCAAATCGAAAACAACTATTGCTTCTATTTGCCATTAAAGTTTGAAAGGGAAACAGATTACCAGCCAAAATGCTAAGAAATGATCAATACTTTATTTAAATAATTCATCTGGATTGTTGGTAAACATAAATTAAGAGGTTAATTTTTTTTTGAATTAAAGACAAAATGTTACTCATGTTTCACTTCTAAGCTATTAGCTTCGGCAGACTGGCGACCATGTCCAATGCTCAACTGGTTGCCAGTCTGATTGGTAGTGAAACGTAAGTAGCGTGACATCTACACTTCTC
This sequence comes from Pisaster brevispinus, assembly GCA_023634235.1. NCBI lineage: Eukaryota > Metazoa > Echinodermata > Asteroidea > Forcipulatida > Asteriidae > Pisaster > Pisaster brevispinus. The sequence continues at coordinate 1,271,548 of JAMKCF010000006.1, forward strand.
TTGGATTCGAAAACCTAACCTAGAATAATAATCTTCTACACATCTTTTACTTTTGTTTTCATTGACCTAGAAATTAATTTGATGAATTTTAGTTTCTAAAATTGGTTCTGTGATGGATAGAGTCATGCAGTGTGAATAGCACACCTTCCTGCCATACATAGAGACATGACTGCAGTATCATTAGGCCACTGGTTTTACCTTCATGGGAGGTTACGGGTCACGGTGTATTCAGCACGAGGTGCTCAGTACTGGGTCGTACCATAGAGATATGATCATGGACCTGTTGACTAGCTAAGGGGTTTGGATTGTGGGGCAAGGAAATGGAATTGCTTGAATTGTTACTCTGCCATTTTCTCTTAGTACGCTCATGTTCTCCTCCCCCCCCTTTAATGTACCCCCCCATCTTGAGAGGCCATCAATCCTGTTGATAGGTCATTGTGTCACATGCACGCCTATTTGCTGCATGCCCAAAGTTTCACAACTTTCAGCTCTATAAGTTTTGTGTAGCTTTACCCAAAATCACCCATTTCATCATTCAAAAGCAATTGTTTTATTACAGAGAAGACCTTAGAACGTGTGTAAAGTCAAAGTGTTAATCTACTTGCAGAAATCATCAGCAAAAAATGAGCTCAATGCGACTTCTGTTTGCTTCTGGTAATCAGTGGAGCCAGTTTGTGTAAAGTGGGCGTGGCTCACAGTGGATTTACGTCACATTTACGAACAGGATAGTCTTGTGATGTGTGACCCTCACAAGAGAAATCAAAATTGAAAACTAAAAAACCAAGTCTAGTGCGTATTGGAACATTGTTGGACTCGTTAAAGTGCCAGATGTTGTTTCCTTTATATGTAAAAGCCATATGGCAACCCAGAGTTGCCAGAAATGTTGGAATATGCGCAGGATTTGCACGGTTTCTGGACATGGGAAGTTTCAATGCAAAAAGCCACTCATAGGCCTATATTAATAAAATACTGTTCTTATTGAGTGTTTTATCACACCAGATGGGTGTATTAAAACACTCTTTATTTTACATTGGGTATGCAGAGCTGTGTTTGAATTACACAAACTCCACTCGCTCCTGATTAAAATGTGTATCGCTTACAAGTTAAATCTCATCACTTTCAAAGCTCTTCATGGACTATCCCCAGACTACATATCTGATCTTCTGCATAACTATATTTCTGTTCATCCGCTTCGTTCTGCTGGCCAATCCCTACAGACGCAAACTACTGTTTCCACAAAATTCTATGGTCAAAGACCCTTCAACTTCATTGCACCTTCATTATGGAATGACTTACTAGGTCATATTCCCCAAGCTGACTCTGTTCTGATTTTGAAGAGAGTTTTAAAGACTCACTTGTTTGATTCTACATTTTTATCAAGTAATAAACCACAAGCAAAGATATTGACTAATAGGGAGACCGCCAACATAGGGCTGGATAGCTCAGTTAGTAGAGTGCCGGTACGTTAATCCAGAGGTCATTGGTTCAAGTCCCGCTCCAGTCAATTTGTCTTTGTTCAAACCCAAATAATTCTACATTTTTGTAACAAATTGCTTCATATGTTTCATTGTTTTATGTTTCATGTTGCGCATAGAGGCTCCTTCAGTATGCACTATATAAATGTCTCATATTATTATCATATGTAGCACGTTGATGTAATGGTTTTTCTGATGATGACACCATCTGCTGGCAATCATGCCATAAACACCCAGCCAAACTCCTTCTCTTAATGATAGGTGTCATGGTTTTTAATGACTAGCCAGCAGGACCAGTCAGCTTGTCATTTCTCTAGTCTGCCCAGCTTTTTCACTAGCAGGACCACTCAGTGAGAGTTTTGACTGGTCCTCGGACCACTGTTTAAGGAGAACGCTGGGTGTACTTGGTTCTTTTACATGCATTAAACAACACACAGGATGTGCGGTTTAACATCCCATCTGAAGGACAATGTATTTATGGTTAAGCTTGCTCAAGGACGCAAGTGTCATGAACCAGCACCAGACTAAGAATCTAGTACACTAGACCACTCGTCCACGACACTCCACACCAGATGGTCTACAAGAACTATGAACTTGTCCATCTTACTCATGGACAAACATCATTTGGAACCAACATACCCCCCCCCCCCCAAGAAAAGAGGTGTGGGAAAAGAAAAAAAAAGTTAATTTGAAGTTAATTTTGAAAGCATATCGTTGTTATGTTTTCATTGTATTCTAAGCATTCCCTCCATGGCTGGAAATCAGTCCAAGTGTCCTTTCTCAGGGTTCTCAATTTGCTCTTTAATGCATCCCAATATACCCTAGAGTTCTACTATCTCCTGAGAATGCTGCCCCTCTGATAACTTCATATTCATTAATCAATGACGTTCCATTCCACAATGATAGCAAAACAAATGCATTTTTTTCTCATTAGGCCATGTTTGCATTGGATTTTTTTTTTACAATTCTTTTTGTTCCGTTTCAGCCAGTTCTTGTCAATTATACCACTTCAAGTCAGAAGTGAATAATCTTGTCCGTGCCTCTGTGCCGTGTAATTTCTGAAGTAATTTTTTAATAGAACATTTTTGTCACAATGAAACTCTGACTAAAATGAATGAAAGACAAGAAACATTCTCACAAAATGCATCAGGATTTTTTGTTCTCTTTCAAAAAATTATGGAATGTTTTACCATGAGTGGGCCTGAACCTTGGCTGTAAGCCTTAGCCATTAATAATCAGCCATGTTTTCTTGGAATTGCCTCCAATATGCCAAAGACAATAAAAATCAACGATGGCAGTCTATAGATCTCTCGTTATCCTTATTTTTACAACAAAAGGACAAGGTATAGAAATGGGGTATTACACAATAACCCCTGGAAAAGGGGAGATTTCAAGCATGAATTCCAGTACCCTCTGTCCAGCATAGCTTGTTATGTGCATGCCTGTTCATGCTACACAATGGAATGTCAGGCAGTCAACTGACCGCAACCAAAGAGCAGGCTCTGAAGTTGTTCCAGGCGGTTATAGACATCCATGGTACGTCGGTTTGGAAAAGTTTGCTGGAAAAAGACATCATCCGACGAAGTCCAATGCTCACAGATGGGAATTTTCTGTGACTGAAAACTTACCCCCCACAAAATGGTTAACTTAACAGGGTTTAGAGGGATGGTAAACCATTGGTAGTTACTGCAAACATGAATGGCCATAAAAACTTACTTGGTAAGAAGCACTGCAGCTGTTGATAATGTATGACATTTTCAAAAATGATTCCCTCCTAAGGAATGCGGTTTTAGAGAAAGGGATTCAAAAGATTGTCATCAGATAGACCCCCTGCTTAATTCCCTTATGTGAAAAGGCCTTTAATTCTTTATGTATATGCATAGATTTTGTACGTAATATCACACATACAACAACATTGGCAGTCTATATTAATAATGGAAGAAGTAAGAAGGACCTATGTTGTGGAGTTTGTCATGAATTTTATCAATTGTTATAGCATTTGCTTATAGAGCTGTCGACCTGAAAGTCAACCAACGGACAACAAAAAGTTTGTGTTAACCTGTGACACAGATTCATTCCTGAGAAGTTTGGTTGCCTGATAACCCCACGATAAACAAGGGTGGTACGTTTAGGTTATCCAATACCCCTCCCATCTCACCCATACATCATATTTGGTCTTGTTCCCTAGATTGATGACAGTAACACCGTCAGTCAAATGCTGGTCACCATATGCACCAGACTCGGTAAGTACAAATGGATCTTCCTATTGGCTAACACAAGACAAATGGTGTCGTCCTATTGGCTGATCTCACTAACATGCACAAGAGTTCAAACATGGTAATACTTGTTGCAGATTTGGCTGGGTAGAGAGAAAGCCTTTATAAGACCTGGTTTGGGTCCGAATCGGGCAAATTATTACCTGACCAAACCCCACTGGAGACATCCCCAGGTAGGTCATTCTAAAAATGAATCTATTGGGCTCCTTCATTAAATCTTGACACTTTCTTTCCATTGCCGCATTATCTTACATGATAAGTTTTGAAGTATTGTATGGTGAGGTAACAGTGTATATGTGACAGAAAGTAAGAAGTGTAAGAAGTCCCTCGATTTTGTCCTATCTACTCTGAGATTCACTAAGTTGTTTTGTTGATGTTATTAATAAATACACAGGTGTGACAAATTATGACGAGTATTCGCTGTGTCGTGACATCCCAGAAGATGAGAAAAAAGATGGAACAATCAACAGATCTACTCTCAAGAAGGTAAGACAAAGACCATGTAACCACCTTGGAATGAAACAAGTCTAAAGATTTTATTTACCAGTACTTTGTTAGGAGGAAGAGACAAGTTGTATTGACAAGTTAAGACACCATCCTCCAACCCCCACCAAAAAACAAACAAGCACTCCTTAGTTGATTCTGACTTCACTTGTGTGTGCTCAATCTGGAACAAAAACCCTGCACAAGTGTGTTGCTACTTAGAGAACATGAAAAAGTGACTTAGTGGCAGTAAAAAGGGCGTAGGCGTGTATACACTCTGGAAATGCAGTGCATTTTGGCTGGTGTTTTGTTTTTGTTTAGCGGAGTTGCTTGCGCATGTACATTGTAAATGCATTTGTAGTTGTCTGAAGTCCCTGTGGAAATGGGAAGATTTTTAATCATAATTTTTATATCTTTTTGATAATAAAATGTACATTTACAAATGCAAAAGGATTCAGTTACAATTATGGGTTATGTTGAACCCAAATGACAGGCGTCTGTCATAAATTGTAACATAAGTAACTATGACGTTTCCAATTATCACAACCCCTGATTTGCAAAATCTATTTTCTGTTCCATCTCGATTACCTCTATCATCATCTTATGTTTCACTCTTTTAATATCAGAATTGACATTTAGTAATTTGTTTATCATTTTATTTCTTGTATTAAGGAAAAGGGATCTTCGTCAATACTCCGTGACGAGAAAAAGATGGAAACGCTGAAACGAAAACTCCACACAGATGATGAGCGTAAGAGAATCATGCATGAGTAACTTGTAGAATCATATCGTACATTATTAGCTATCACACAAGGTCAAGTGGAAACTGTAAACTAAATATAACGCTTGTGCATTTTGAGATATGGCGGACACAATACTATGTCACTATTTGGTTTGGGTAAGTTGTCTGTAGACACCCAATAAAACAGTGCAATCCTATAGTGTCCACCATATCTCAAAATGGCTAATGAGACTAATGGTGGCTGAGCTAAAATGCTGTCATCAACCAGTAAAAAAACTTGAGAACACTCCAAACTGAGGTTCCGCCCCTTCTTTTCCCTAGCAGGAATGGGTAATTGTGTAAGTGTATGGGTAAGTGTTGAATTATTGGGTGTTTGTTCTGGCAGTGAACTGGTTGGATCACACAAGAACTCTTCGTGAGCAAGGTGTAGAAGAAATGGAAATGCTCATCTTCCGACGAAAATACTTTTACTCCGATCAGAACGTTGACAAGCGTGACCCGGTACAACTCAATCTGCTCTATGTTCAGGTGAGTGAGGTAGTCTTGAGTATTGAAGAAAACGGCTGAATCTGTTCGAAAGGCCGATACTGCATCATATTAGTAAAGCTTTTTCCCTCATTCTGCAACACTTTGGAAACCCCATACCTGTATATTTTGCACCATCTTACGATCTATCACATATAAAATTTGAACAGTTGTCTTCTCTCTCCCTTAACTTCGTAAATATTTCCATTGTATCCCTCACCCTCAGTGGCCTTCCGACCCTATGTGTACAGTGATTTTTGTAAACAAAATAACATACATAAAACAAATTCAACCTAAACGATCCTCATTTCGGTTGTATTTTAACAAGTGTAAGATGATGAACATCATCTACAATTTGCGCTTTCGTTGAGAACAAAGACGGATGTGCACCGGGATGCAGTGGCGTAGCTAAGGGGGGAGGGGCAAGGGGGCACGTGCCCCCCTCCCCACCCCCAATTGATGTCAGTGCCCCCCAAAACCAAACCTTTTTCAGAAAGCTTTCGGAATCTTGTCATAAGATACGGGTTACATATTTAATGATGATGATGTGTTGATTCATGTTCCTTATTCTAGTCTCGAGATGCTATCATTAACGGAACGCATCCTTGCTCCTATGAGGAAGCTCTTCAGCTTGCTGGTACTCAGATGCAGATTCACTATGGCGATCACGATCCTGCAAGACACAAGATTGGCTTCTTAGAGTAAGCAATTTCAATAATGTGAAGGTGTCCACCTGGGTCAGCATCTTATAAGACAGAAAACAATACTTATTTTTCCCTTGGCCATCAAAATGTTGAGAATAAACCAATCAGTTCTTCTCAGATTCAAGACACATCTTTTCAAAAAGAGATTAATTTTTAAGACATTTTAAGGTCATGTCACACAAGGCTATTTTTTCAGGCAACTTGGAGGCAACCAACTGCACTGCATGCACAAGAAACAATCTTCTTGTGGTAACTCACTTCATCACTAAGAAGTTAATGAGAAAACTGAAATGTGAATGAATTTTCTTATTGGACATTAGCTGGAGCTGGTTGCCTGGAAATTGCCTAGTGTGACATGGTACTCACAACAAACATAAAGATCAAGTCGTAAGGATTTTTGGTAGCATCTTGTTAAGAGCATTGGCTCTCTTCAGGGTCAGTATAACTCATAAGAGATAATTCCAAGGTGGTTCTGCAAATCTCTTGGAACGTCCACCATGTAAACTGCCATCACAGAAAGAAATGCAGATTGCATAATCCAGCATCTAAAATCAAACAAGATTCCACATTCATTTGTTACACCCATAATAGTCTTCCTATTTTCATCCGATTTCTGATTTTGTTTGCATTTTATGCTAATGTGCTAAAAGGTGACTTTTGGGGACTCATAGGTGGCAACAGACTTACCAGGTAAATCCATTGTTCTTGGAAATGTGAGAACACCGTAAACAGTGGAAATTTGCCTGGTAAGTCTGCTGCCACCTAGCATTCAAAAGTCTCCCATTTGGTTTCCATATAGTAGAGTTTTTATGCACATGTATGTTTCCCTTTACAGCCTGAAAGACTTCTTGCCAAAGGAATACGTTAAAACAAAGGGTGGAGAAAAGAGAATCTTAGGTGTAAGTCAAACATGTTTGCCAAACCTCAATTTCACACTTTTATGTAGACAATAAAATCACTAGCTTTTCAAAATTCAATATTTAGTTGTTTACTTAATGGTAAACCGAATCGTATTCTGTTTTTCGGGGATTGAAACAAACTTCTACTCATTTGTCAGGACATTTTATTTTCATACAATCCCACTCCTGTTAGGACTGACTAATTTATACATAAACTTTCCAAGTTCAAACCTCCTCCCAAAAGTTGCACAATTAAAATAAAAATAGCCATGGTCTCGCAAATATTTTGGGTCAAAATTCTGAGTAAGAAGACCTGTGCCCTGTGATCTCGAGGAGGTTTTCTTAAAACTTAAACCTTGTTTTATACCTTTATAGGAGCATTCTAAGCTGATTGGGGTGAGTGAGCTAGACTCAAGGGTACGCTACACACAGCTCTGCCGATCTCTCAAGACCTATGGAATCACCTTCTTCCTTGTCAAGGTAAGAATCTCATTGACTAAGCCTTGATATTTGTGGAAGAAAACCTCTCTCTAAAAGAGAAAAGAAATATAATCAGATTTGAAGAGCAACTTTAAGTATAGTTAGAATTTATAAACTGAAGTGTTGATGCTGCAGTTATACAAAGTAGTGTTTTTAAAGGATTGAGGTAATATATTTTTGCATATTTCTATTAAATAGTTCTGTTCTTTATTAAGCAAGAGCTTGAAAGTTTGCATGGTGGAAGAGCAATTGTAGGCTGTTTGCCAAAGCACTATGCAACCCTTATTTTTCAACTAGTCATGATGGCCAGTTGATATTGATGATTTGTTTCTCTGATCGCGATGTAGGAAAAGATGAAAGGGAAGAATAAGTTGGTTCCCCGGCTGATGGGTATCACGAAGGAGAGTGTACTGCGTGTTGATGAGAAGACTAAGGAAGTAAGTGTTTTTAACTTGATATCCAACCCTCCTACTATCAGCCTGTTTCTCGAGACTACCAACTCATACCTCACAATGCCACAACAATGGCCACAGCAGTGGCTTTTTGAGGCACATAAATGCTGATGTAGAGAATAGAGCCATAGCACAAAGTGCTTCAATGAGAGTGGTAAACTGGATAAGCCACCAGCTGTGCTCATGTGCAATTGAATTTAGGCCACTGTTTGAAGAGATGGGGTTCTCAACCTCGGTTAATGTCTGTGAGATTATTTTGTCTGAAGTGCTCCCGTAGATTACAAATCATAAAAAGTATTTCTACAAAATTGAATCCCGAAAAAGATCACCTAAATGTGACTTTTGGAGATTCAATTTCCATGGTGTCCATTTGTGAATGCTGTGGCCAGAGATGTGGTTGGTACCCGCTGTCACCTCCCTAAACATGGATGGAATCAATGTTCTTGATGAAAACACAGTGACTGTTTTTTCCTATTTTTCTCAAAAAGTAGACACTGTATTCAGCTGAAACTTTCGCAGTTGACTTTTATTCTATATTTGTTGATAAATTGGCCTGTAAATCAGCACTACGTTGACAAAAACCAATCTATGACCCTACCTTTAACCTCACTCCCATGCTCTGTTCGTTTTCTCTCCCGTCAGATTATCAAGTCCTGGTTGTTAACAACTGTCCGACGCTGGGCTGCTTCTCCAAACAGTTTCACTCTTGACTTTGGTGACTATGCTGAGTCTTATTACTCGGTACAAACCAAGGAAGGAGAAGCTATTGGTGCCCTGATTGCTGGCTACATTGACATCATTCTCAAAAAGGTTAGCTTTACTTACTCACATTATATGTTCACAAACCAAGTTATTGTAGCATATATTCAGGCATGATTTTCTTCCTACTTTAATTTGATTTCCAAATAGCCTAACAAGTCTATAAAACCACATATACCTAACATACATATAGGTCAACCCTTTTACCCAATAAAATGATTCTACTTTCTTCTAATGGCCAAATATCATGCCTACATATTTTACTGAACACTAAAATGACAGCCATCTTTAAATCTAAGGTTCAAAATTCTTATTGAATCAAACTTTAAAATTTAACACAAATTTTCGTAAAATGCAACAAACCATGGATTAAGTGTCTTCTGTATTATGTCTTGTCATTCAGCAAAAAGGTAAAGATCGCATTGGGCTAGATGGAGAGGAGGAATCAACGCTTCTTGAAGACAGCGTCTCACCAGCTAAAGCTACATTCATGCAGCATCAATCTAATAAGGTTGGCCATGCCTCGGAAGGATCTGTGGCTTTACCTGCTGTTATGAGAGCAGGTGGATCAGGTATGGAATAAAAACGCTCTATCCACTGCAACAACCAGCCATATCCACTGCAATAACTAGCAATATCCACTGCCCAAACCACCCATATCCACTGCCCCAACCAGCCATATCCACTGCCCCAACCACCCATATCCACTGCCCCAACCACCCATATCCTTTGACTCTACAAGCCTCTTTCCCTTACCACGTGACCAGTCAAAAACTACCAGCAATTTCCCTGTCGTACTCCATTTAATGGGGGCAGATGGGTTATTCATGTAATTAAAAGATAACTCATTTCACTCACAACCCACCAACCTTACCCTATATTCACTACTACTCTCCTTTCCCCTTCTGAAAGATTGAACCTAGTCAGCCATGCCCCCTGTCTTGTCCTCTATTACAAGGTCTGATGGGTTGGGTATGCTGCAAAAGAATAGACCCCTTGCATTAGCCACCATCGTTGAGGTAGAACAATGACAATTTTTACCCAGGTACGCGCACCGCACAATTCTCAGCTAATGATATGTCTTCATTGACCTCAGTGAGGGAGCTATTTGGGCTTGTGACATGGTATGCAAAGTGTCTGTCTGAATTGTTTCAAAGAGTGATATATATGTATTTTTGTGATTGCTTATAGCTGGGACGTATACAACAGGTGAGATGCAGCCCTCGCAACATGCAGTGACTAAAGGACAGGCTAATATGGCTCACACAGCACCTATGGTAACTATAACTCCTACATTCACTGGACAACAAGTATTAGGTCCTTTTCAAAGTTTGGCTCTGACTTCAGTTCTGACTTGGGCTCTGGTTGAGGCTAGTCTAGGCTCTGTCAGTTATTTTGCTAATTCTTTTGTTCAAAGCCAACTTGTGTTTGAGAAAATGTACAAGGTGTTTTATTAGCCAGATGAAAACCATCCTATGTCTAGTTTTTTTTTTCCTGTTAATATTACCACATCAACTATAACGACCGTTGTTTAATGTTGCCCTTCTTTAACAGCCAAATCAAGCCCGTCGTCCAGGGATGACCACAGCCCAGCAGGCTCTGCAAGGGAACATAGAGCGAGGGTTTACGGCTGTCGATGCTGCTAACAATGATCTGATGACACAAGCTGAGCTTCCCCCTCTAGGAACTGACCCTGTAAGTGATTCTCACACCCTCCTACCCAGATCAGGTTTTTTTTAAATCACTCAAAGGGCTTAGAGAAATTGTCAAATTCTTGTGGTTAGCAGAAAAAAATATCTTGAAAAATATTTTCACCTGTAATACTTTTGTCTCATCTTTGAGAAGATTGAGTTTGAATCTAGTCATGCATGATTTATTTAGGGATGGTAGTCACATTATGCTAGGAGATTTTTCAGTAGGCCATCATCGTGGCATGGCTTGGCCAATTGGTCCAGCACACCAGACTCAAGCTCTGGTGTTTCTGACCAGCAGAGTGTGGGTTCGAGTCCCGGTCTTGACACTTGTGTCCTTAAGCAAGACACTGAATCATTATTGCCAAGTCCTTCGGATGGGATGTAAATGCATGTAAAAGAACCCAGTACACTTATCGTTAAGACAAAGGATTTGCCCAGGTGTTTTCTGGTATAGTTAGCTGCTAATTGCACCTCAGCACTTAAGAAACCATTACACCAGATCTGTGTCAATTAATGGGTCTTATATTTGGAACATAGCTCTGCATACTTTGTCGAAAAAATAATGAGTGCTTTGAGACACTCTCGGGTGTGATAAAGCGCTGTATAAATACTGCTTATTAGAATTATTAAGTGTTAAAGTGCAATAAAAAAGTATAAAACTTTAGCAATTGAATGCTCTAAACTGAGATTGCTAATTTTAATGACAAGTAGGAATAACAGGAGGAAGGGTTACTGGAAAGGTGTATTCAAAACTGGACTTGAATTGATCGAACTTCTGCTTGGTGATTTATTACATGATGTTTTTATAATCTTCAGGCATCCAAACAGTGGCGTCAGAACACCATTGATGTGAACAAGCAAAACATCCAATCGCAGCTGAGCGCAATGTCTGCTGCCACCGCTGGTATCATCAGTCAGACATCTGGAGATCCGTCTGATACCGACTATACTGCTGTTGGCTCACATGTTACAACCATGTAAGTTATCAAGATACTTGGTTTCAGTCTCAAGGTGGCGATTTGAGCACACCAGTCGTAACATTGAGAACAAATCAAAACAGCTCTTTTCTTAGCCAACTCTTTTTCTTGAAGAAGCTTCTGTACTCTACTCTCTTCAGTCTCATGGTGGTCACTTGAGCACCCCAGTCATAACATTGAGAACAAACCAAGTCAGCTCTATTCTCAGCCAACTCTTTTTCTTGAAGAAGCTTCTGTACTCTACTCTCTGTGTCATGGTGGCGATTTGAGCACACCAGTCGTAACATTGAGAACAAACCAAAACAGCTCTTTTCTCAGCCAACTCTTTTTTTTTGGAAGAAGCTTCTGTACTCTACACTCTGTAGTTCTGTCTCGTGGTGACGACTTGAGCTCACTAGTCATAACATTGAGAACAAATCAATGAGCTCTTTTTGATTGGTGACTCAGTCTTAAATGCCCGTTTAAAACCTTGCAAGTTTGAGGCCTGTATCGCACATCTTGGTCCTTTATTGCCCGGCCACGACACTGCCGCAGTTTTAAACGGGCATTTAAGACCTCATCGCTACTCTTTTATTCCCTTAATAAAAACCAGAAATCTTAACCGCTCTCTCCCTTTGACTTTGAAGCTCATCCAACCTGACTGAATTAACTAAAGGAGTTAAGATGTTATCTGCTCTTCTTGGAGAGGAAGGAGATGGTAACGGCATCTTAGATGCAGCAAGAGGACTGATGGGAGCATTCTCTGACCTCCTAAAGTGTGCCCAGCCAGAAAGCCAAGAGGTAGACCTAAAACCTTGTGCAGGCAAAATCTCTTCAACCTTTCAAATCATCGTCTCTAAAATTGGATTTTCTTTTCTGTAAAAATACCTTAGCAAACTATTAAAGCCCATTGAAGAAATATTTCTGTAAAAAAGGCAATCCGATCTGTTGATAATCTAGAAATTTTTCAAACTTCATTGAAAACGTACCTTTTTAAGAGTCACCTTTTTTAATCACTTGTCTTTCGTTAAGCCTGCTTCTTATCTATATTTCTTAATGGATTTTTAATGGAAAGCATTTGTTAATAATTGTTCCTTAATTATTGTTATTGTATTTCTTTGTCATTTTTCCCACATTTGTGAATCCTTTAGCCCCGTCAGAATCTTCTGAGTGCAGCCAACAGGGTCGGTGAAGCTCAGAATGCACTGCTTAGGTGTATGGGATCAACCGGTGACATGGACCCTAAATTCCAGGTAAGTTGTTCACAACAAACAACAGTTTACTGTTGCCCCCTTTTTGCCATTTTTTGTCCATGGCAGGTTACTCCCAGCTCTCACTGGTACCCATTTTTCACTCCTGGGCAGAGAGAAGCAATTCTGATAAAGTACCTCGCTCAAGAACCCACATTGTGTAAACTACAGAACTTAAAGTCCACCACCCTAGACCACTCTGCCATGGCATGTTTCCGCAAACTTACCCCTATTACCCATTTCCACCATGCATAGCTTCAAGTCTTACTCGTTATAGATTGATTTAAGATGGGGGGAGGGGTTGCCGCAAATCTTAATTTCTAGATAATTTTTTATCCTCTATGACAGGATCTCTTGCTTGGATTGGCTAAGGCTGTGGCTAATGCTACGGCTACCTTGGTCCTGAAAGCCAAGAATGTTGCTAGTACCACTGAGGATCAAGGTTTACAGAATAAGGTTATCGGCTCGGCTACACAGTGTGCTCTGAATACCTCTGAGCTTGTGGCTTGTACTAAGGTAAAATAGGGTCTTAAATTGTTCACTTACCTGCCACTGGAATAAATCAATGTATGCGGGAAAGCTTCATCAAAGAATTTCGAGTTTTGGCCACAAAAAATCAGAAACTGTTCATCCTTTTCACCAATTAGGTGTGTTTACATTGAATTACTTGGGTCATTAAACTTAATGGATGAGCACTTAATCTGCCTGAGGCAGTCAGCAGCCCTATTGGTTTGTGCATGATCCAATTATGTCCACTGTTTGGAAAAGCAATTACATGGGGATAACAGGTGTGACCTGTCAGACGAAAAGGATGTTTCATTTGAGCCTCTTTCTTTACTGGAGCTTTCCTGTAATGGTGTTATCAGTGGACACCAAACTACTGTAGAGAACTGCTGATTGACCCCTAGCACCAACATCACATAAGGTTTCTGACTTCCCCACTCTCCATGTCAGGAGTTGAAATGCATTGTGTGATTACAGCTTAAAGACAGGTTGGATTCTCATTTACATACAGGTTGTAGCTCCTACAATCAGCAGTCCCGCTTGCCAAGAGCAGCTTGTTGAAGCAGCTAAACTTGTCGCTAAGTCAGTGGAGGCTGTGGTAGACTCATCAAAGGTAAGAAACACACAGTCCCCCTCCCCTTCTGTCTCTGTTTGAGGGGCCGTGCTTTCGCTACGCAGGAAAACAATAAATATTCTCTTTGGTGTGGATAAACATTTTCAAGGTTGTATAAAAATGAAAATTTTCAAGAATCCCCTACCTTCCACTCCACTAATTTTCAAATGATCTTTTTGTTTCAGTCCCATTTTTCACTGCTGGTAGCATGGTAGCAATGTTTGTTTTTAGAACGAAAGAAAGAAAAACATGAAGTTTGATACAAGAGTTCAAAACAAAGTGGACATGTAGTAAGTTGTGAACAAATCCCATTCAAAGTGAAAGGGATATCCAGTAGACTATTTTCTTTATATGTTTACCATCTTTGATACCTCCAGGATGCAACCGAGGATGAGAACCTCCTGCGTGATCTTGGAGAGGCAGCAACGGCCGTCACAAAAGCCCTGAATGACCTCCTGCAGCATGTGAAGCAAGGTACTGCAGCGAGCGGCAGACCTACCACCCTGTACGACGATGCATGTGATAAGATCATGACAGCTACAGAGAAGCTGTTCAGTAGTGTGGGTAACGCCGCTGAAATGGTCAAACAGGCTAAGATACTGGCCACGGTGAGTTCTCATGAGTTGGTTTTTACAGAAAAAGTTGATTAATAATTTTCACATTGAATACAAGTGTTTCTTCTTTCAAAACTTGCTACTATCTTTGATAATAACTTCAACCATCTTGTATTCTAGGCCACGTCAAAACTTGTCGATGCCATTAAAGGTGACGCCGATGCTGTGACTGAGAGCGATGCCCAGAAACGCTTAATCAACGCAGCTAAGCAGCTGGTAGACGCTACTGGTAAGATGGTAGAGGCAGCTAAGGCTTGTGCTAGTAGTCCTCATGATGAAACTCAACAGCAGAGATTGAAGCAAGCTGCTGAAGATCTACGAACGGCTACCAACGCTGCTGCGAATAATGCTCTTAAGAAGAAGATTCTACAGCGACTTGAGGTAGGCTCAAAAGAAATCATTTGAAGGAACGACTCCTGTTATTATAATTGTGGTTAATTTATTTCCATTCTTTGAAACAATCTTTTGACTTAGAGGGCATAATATTCTTCCTATTTAAGTCTAGTTTCGAATTTGTTTGCCTTTTGAAAAATCAGAAAAAGTATTATTAGTAAGCCATGAAATGTGTATTGGAGCCTACAGCATATGTACATGTAGGTCAGCCCTTGTACTGGATGAAATGGACCAAATACCATGCGTGCCGGGGTTCAATTTCATGGCTCTGCTTGTCACAGAATTTTGGGTGTACAACCCAAAGGATCAGACGCTTTACTTGGAGCCGTAAGCTCAGAACTCTGTGGAAGTAGCGCCATGAAATGTTATCCTGGTGCGTTAGTTAGTACAGACCTAACGGTACTGAATAAATAACGTGTATGACAAACTAAGAGATTAAGACACTAAATTTTCTTGTATATTTGCTAGGCTGCTGCTAAGCAAGCTGCAGCAACATCAACCCAGACCATCGCTGCAGCTCAAGGAGCTAAAGACTCTACCAAGAACCCCAGCACCCAGCAGCACATGATTGATGAATGCAAGGTAATATATCTGAGGTCGTGTTCAACTTAATGGCTTCAGCAGTGGCGATGGCTTGATTGTTGAAAACTTCTAGTCTCCAATGTTGTCTTTGTAGCCAATGCCCATAGCCATAGCCAAAGTCATTTGATTTGGACCCAGCCGTTAGATTAATAATATCTCAAATAAAGTGTGTGACTTCTAAAGAAAATGTATATGAAAATTGTAAACGGCCTTATGTTTAGACCCTAGCTGAGTCTTTTTCAAAGACACTTCTTCCAATAAAAACTGAGTGAACCCCCCCCCCCAAAAAAAAAGTGCCTTGTCTGGGCGTATGGGGATGATTATAAATGAATGGTCTCTAATGGATTAAATGCTGGATTGTTTGTTTATCTAGAATGTAGCTGAGCACATCCCTAAGCTGATCCGAGGTATCCGTGACTGCATGCAGCAGCCTGATAATCTGAGTACACAGTTAGCTCTCATCAATGCCAGCCAGCACTTCATTCAGGTAAACTAACAAGACACGGCATTCAGGTGAGGTTTGCAGTGACACCATGTGTGGATCTATGTGAGCAGCATCCAGCAACAGAGTCCAGCATTCTCCTGAAGATGATCAGAGCATACTGATCGAAACGTCGAGTTGTCAACCAGCGGTTCGTCTCAGAGCGATCACTACTCAAAGAGATTTTACACACAGTGTCATAGCAAACCTCACCTGGTAGTACTCCCACTATGCAAAGATTAAAATCCTACTGAAAAAATACAGCATCAGTGAGTCATGGCCGAGTGGTGTAGTACAACGGATTAAAATTTCACAAATCTACCTCCCTGCACAACATTGCACAGGAGGCCGATTTCACAAAGAGCTCTGGTTGATCTTAAGCTGTGTATCAATCTTAAGTGCTAAGCAATGTGTGATGTCACAATACAAATCACTATGGTGATACTGACAACTCATCTTAGTATGAATCTTAGTGCTTTGTGAAATTGAGCCCTGTATTTATATGAAAAGCCTCTATTCTGTATTCCAGCAACTTTCATTTAAAACGCTGTAACATTAATAATTATCACTAGAATATCTATCTACTTAACACATAGGAAAAGAAAACGCGCTAAAACAGAACTGACAATAGCGCCCTCTGTAGTGGAGAGGGTGCTAGGTATTTACATCCCCAATGTTGTGAGTGACACCGATTCCGGTGGCTCAGTCAGCAGGGTGTGGGTTCGAATCCCGTTCATGACACTTGTGTCCTTGAGTAAGACACTTTACCGCTGCTTCGTCCTTCGGATGGGACGTAAAGCCGTTGGTCCCATGTGTTGTGTAACGCATGTAAAAGAACCCAGTGCACTTATCGAAAAGAGAAGGGGTTCGCCCCGGTGTTCCTGGTTGTGGCTGCTTAATGCGCTGTAGCACCTTGTAAACCCTTATACGGTGCTTAATAAATGGGTCTCAGAATCCACCACTGCAATAACCTATCTTTCTGAAAGTTTGTATATACTCAGCGCCTTGAGTACCTTGTTTGGTAGATACGTGCGCTATATAAGACTTCGATATTATATTATTATATTATTCACTATAATTGCTTCTCTTCACCCGGGGGTAAATGGGTACCTGTGAGGGCAGAGATGGTTCTTGTGATTGATTTAGCTTTGTGTAACATATTTGGCAGCACAGGCTGTATACTCCCCAGGGAGCTGAGATGGTTTAAGGAATGAAATAAATGACCCATGGGCTGTGGTAATAATGTTCATGCATCTGGAGCTTCATGAGTGCCAAAATTGGGGAATATATGTAGAAAATATTAATTATGTTAGGGAACTTGTTAAGTTAATTATCTTAGGGAACTTTCCTTAATGGATTGATCAAGCCGTATTTTCCTTGAAACTTTTGATTTTTGTTCTTGACCTAATCAGCCGGGTGCTGAACTGATTTCAGCCTCTAGGGCTGCTATACCAACGGTGGAAGACAAAGCTGCAGCTCTACAACTGGCTAATTGCACCAAGAATATGGCTAGTGCATTGACTGACCTCAGATCAGCTGCTAATAAGGTGAGTTTAGCATATTGACTGACCTCAGATCAGCTGCTAATAAGGTGAGTTTAGCATATTGACTGACCTCAGATCAGCTGCTAATAAGGTGAGTTTAGCATATTGACTGACCTCAGATCAGCTGCTAATAAGGTGAGTTTAGCATATTGACTGACCTCAGATCAGCTGCTAATAAGGTGAGTTTAGCATATTGACTGACCTCAGATCAGCTGCTAATAAGGTGAGTTTAGCATATTGACTGACCTCAGATCAGCTGCTAATAAGGTGAGTTTAGCATATTGACTGACCTCAGATCAGCTGCTAATAAGGTGAGTTTAGCATATTGACTGACCTCAGATCAGCTGCTAATAAGGTGAGTTTAGCATATTGACTGACCTCAGATCAGCTGCTAATAAGGTGAGTTTAGCATATTGACTGACCTCAGATCAGCTGCTAATAAGGTGAGTTTAGCATATTGACTGACCTCAGATCAGCTGCTAATAAGGTGAGTTTAGCATATTGACTGACCTCAGATCAGCTGCTAATAAGGTGAGTTTAGCATATTGACTGACCTCAGATCAGCTGCTAATAAGGTGAGTTTAGCATATTGACTGACCTCAGATCAGCTGCTAATAAGGTGAGTTTAGCATATTGACTGACCTCAGATCAGCTGCTAATAAGGTGAGTTTAGCATATTGACTGACCTCAGATCAGCTGCTAATAAGGTGAGTTTAGCATATTGACTGACCTCAGATCAGCTGCTAATAAGGTGAGTTTAGCATTAATCAAGTAATAAACCATGACGGAAACTGACTGGGTTGATTTGAATTTACGCTTTGGGTCGAACAAATAAAAATTGACTGTGATGCCGGTTACACAGTTAGTTACATGGTTGTTGTGGGTTCAATGGCTCCACACAGTACACAGTCAACCCTCCTACTGTCTGACCATTCAATATCATCCTGTGTGGCTTGGAAGGATAGATAAACTATGCCAGGCTACAGTATGATATCATGTGGTGAATGCATTTACAAGGTATACAGTCAACCCTCCTACTGTCTGACCATTCCTTTCCATCCACTGTGATTTTGAATGATAGATATACTATGCCAGTCTGCAATATGATATCATGTGGTGTTTGTGATGTGGATGCAGGTTTCTAATTCATAAAAGGGTTCAAAATTGTTAAACTCAAATCAGAAATAATGCTTAGAGACAACTTTGTTCTGACCCTCCAGGCTCAAGAAGCATGCGGTGCTCATGAGATTGACAATGCCTTGGATATTATAAAAGCTCTTGAAGATCATCTTGAGGAGATACGGAGGACTGCTGATACTAACAAGCTGCTACCCCTACCCGGAGAAACGGTAAGACACCCTCCCTTCAAGCCCCTCTCTCTCCTCCTCCATCAACACCCCATCCCTTAATAATGTTTGAATGATCAAGGGTCGACTTCACAAAGAGCTGAGATTCATTGTAACGAGGGGCCTCAAGGTCAAATTCAGTTTGGTGATAAACTCATTTTCCCAATAGGTAGAGTCATTATGAAAGTGGAAACAAGTTACGTCTGTGACCTCATGTTAAAAGGTTGTTAAATGCCATTGTGTTTGATACCCTTGCAGTTTGAATTTTGTCAACATCCCAAAACATCCAATGACGTCACTTTTCAAATATATGGTTCTGTACATTTTTTGTTCGGGAAAATTTTAGTTCTTACCTTAATTTTGAAGATATTTAATTCTAATGGTCATTGAATTTGACCTTTTGACTGATGCAAAAATTCCTCTTTGGAATGTACAGACCCATTTTTTAGGATCCAATGATGGTATTTTTCAAAGTTCACTCTGAAAGAGTATCAAATAAAATGACATTTTACACCATTTTAACATGAAGTTAGAGACTTTTGTTCTCACTTTCATAAGGATGATATATTCTAGAAAATGAGTGCATCACAAAACTGAATTTGACCTTAAAGACTTTCTTTAAGATGAATTAGCTAATGAATCAATCTTAAATTTCTTGGAAAGATGTGATGTCACACAAATGGCTATGGTGATAGTGTATCACTATGGTGATAGAGTATCACTATGGTGATAGAGAATCACTATGGTGACAGTGTATCACTATGGTGATAGTGAATCACTATGGTGAGAGTGAATCTCTTCTCTTTGTGAAATTTGAGACAGGACCTGATTTGCCTTAGAAGTCGAGAAGCAAGCCATCCTCCCATCCCTTTATTGAATTGATGCAAGGAGCTTCTGTTTGACCAGAATTTCTTAAGTTTGTTGGTGTGGTAGATATTCATTTTCTGAACTCTATTTGTTTTTTTAGCCTGATTCCTGCGCCACTCAGCTTGGCTCAACATCTAAGAACGTAGGTGCCTCCATGGCCCAACTCCTTACAGCAGCAGCTCAGGCTAACGAGACCTACACCGGAATGGCTGCTAGAGACACGGCCAACTCATTGACGAGTCTGACTGGAGCTGTCAGAGGTGTAGTTGCTACAACAGATGTATGTAGATTGATTCATTTAATGATCCATTAAATACTCACATTTATTACAAATGCACAATGTCCCATATGCGTTTCCCAATGCGCGTGATCAGCGCGCAAAGGATTCTGGTTGAAGTTCGAGTCTGAGCAACTCCGGCATCCATCATGGCGCGCTGATTTTGAAGCAATGCGGTACACAACTTCAAAAGCTGGCTGAGTTACATGTAAACTACAGCATGGCGTCCATATTGGCAGCTTGATATAGTTTTTTAACCAAAGATTCATTGTGATATATTTTTGAGATGACCCTTGTGCATATGGGCTATTAGAGTCTTCCCGAAGATGAAGACCGGTTTGTTTGGTCAAACATTTCAGGTACAGTAGAGGTCAGCTAAGCATAGGGACTAATTTCATAAAGTTTTGAAATTTAACTTTTTTAGCTAGAGACCAGGGGTGGATTTCACAAAGAGTTAAGACTAGTCTTATCTCGAGTTAGGACGAGTTACTCGTCCTAACTTAGGACTAGCCTTAAGTTTTTAATAACTCATAGGACTATATGTAGTCCTAAGGTAGGACTATCTTTGTGAAATCGACCCCAGGGTCTCTTTCTCTTTTAACAACTTTGATGGTGTAATATGTTTTTACTAATACAGTATTTGTACAGAGGGCCTCCATGGAAAGCAGTGCTGGGCGCTGATTGAAGTTTACCCATATTAAACATAACATAAATAAATAAAAACACAAACACTTGCTAAGCACAGAAAGATCTTCAAACTCTTATTTGATGTTCTTCAGGAGAAGCCAGCTCGAGATGCAATGATTGACCGTGCTAAGGATGTCTTGGGTAAATCAGCAAGTCTTCTAGAGGAGGCCAGGAAAGCCTTAGCGGATCCCAACAATCCCGACAATCAACAACGATTGGCACAGGTACTTGCCCGTTTCTTTCCACTATTGATTATGACCTTTAAGCCAATCAATAAGGGGCTCTTCACAATGATCCACATTTTCACCGGTGTACAAACTGTACACTTTTTCATGACACCTCCTACTACCCACCTGAAAGTGTTCAAAAGAAAACGTATTCTTTCACGCCATTTTGTGTTTATAAGCGTAGAATGTTGTGGTAAGCAGATTCATGAACTGGGCCTGGCTGAGAGAGGGACATTAAGGCTTTAGGACAACCTGATTTCAAGTCTAGTTCTGCTGTCAGTTTATGCATGGG
The DNA here is from genome assembly GCA_023634235.1 of Pisaster brevispinus. Taxonomy (NCBI): domain Eukaryota; kingdom Metazoa; phylum Echinodermata; class Asteroidea; order Forcipulatida; family Asteriidae; genus Pisaster; species Pisaster brevispinus. The sequence continues at coordinate 1,292,670 of JAMKCF010000006.1, forward strand.
AAGCTCATTGTTGTTCCAGTTATAGATTGTCATGGAACCTTCGTCAAAGCTCTAAAAAGCTCTTAATACAACGTTTTAGGGGAAAGCATACTACAATCCCTGCCAAAAAGCTTGGGCCATGCATGGGTCACGTGACAGTTAACATACCCTCCCCCGTTCCCCCGCTCAATGTTTTTAACCCAAGCTGGAGCGCAATGAGAGCCAACATTGAACAGGGGTAGGGGGCCCAACGAGATATGGCTGGAATTGTAGCTTATTTTCTAATCTAGCCTTAGTTCTTATCAGCAGAAGCATTTTTCTTTCTGAGAGCTGTTTTTCTTCCTCTGTCTGGTACCTGTAGGTTGCCAAGGCTGTATCCCATGCCTTGAACAGTTGCGTGAGTTGTCTACCAGGCCAACGTGATGTGGACAAAGCAATCAAGTCAGTAGTTGAAGCCAGTAAGGGTCTCATGTCGGGAAAGGTAAGTCGGCTTCAGCGCATCTTGATTTGAAGTCAAATGATATCAAAGCATGCTGTGCTGACTGTAGATCTAACACTTCAGAATGCTATGCAACTCTCATCCATTCTGTAGACCCCTTTGCATTGGCTGCCATCGCTGAGTTCAAACAATGGAAACGTGCATGCGCCACGCACAACTCTCAGCCAATGAGAGGTCTTCAGTGACAACAGTGAGGGCGCTGTTTGAACTTGCGATGTCACATGCAAGGGGTCTATTTCTCAATTTAGATGAAATTCTTGTAGATTTTTAAATTCAAACTGCTCTCCTTTCTTCAAAATGCTACAAAGAAAATTGCCATTAAGTGAATACATGTAGAATATTTGGAATTCCAAATGGCTGCAGTCAAGACATTGACTTTTCTTTTGGAACAACATAGAGCTAACAAGTTTTTAAATATTGCTATCAACTGCTTACTCTGTCGAATAAAATTATAGGAAAGAAGTCTACGCTGACTTTGAATTAAAACAGTCATCCAGAAAACCTCACAGAAAAAAAAAAATAAAAGAAAGAAAAGAACAGATGAAAACTCTGGTTGAAGTGAAGGGATGATAATAAAATTATGATAATAAAATTGCGTGCACACATCCATGCAAGGGCAACCAAGGTGTATAAAAGAAAAGAAAAAGAAAGAAAAGATAAATGGAGAAAATAGTACAACTATTTGGTTTGTACAAAAGTCTTGCCATCATTATGCAATATTTCTTTTACCACATCCTCATACTTCAAAATAGAATAATCCTAAAATTGCTTGCCTATGGTTTGCATTCTAACTGATCATCTTCTAAATTAGACTTGCCTTCTAGTCATACCAACAGTTTTTTTCTCTAGCGACAACAAATTCCTCTGCATGTAGAATGATTAACCATCATGAAGGCATGACCAATAGCATCGCTTGATAGTAACCTTGGATATGACCGGAAGTGAATATGATTAACCTTTGACATGACTTGTATTTTGACTTGACCTTGCCTGATACTGTATTAGCTTATCCGACTGGCTCGTGCCCAACATGAACAAAATTTAATGGTAAGCTACTAACAAAGCTGTTTAGTTTACTAACATTATGGCTATTCTGTACACATGAGGAGAAACTTATTGTTTTCATTCATTTGGGAAATAATTTATGTCTAAATACCCCAAAAGCCAAAACTGGTTTCGGAACAAGGACCATGTATTCATGTGCAACTCATTCACCTTACAGTGTGTGCACAACATTGGTAAGGTCGACAAAATGTATATCACATATTTGTGCATTACTTACATGGTATAACAAGTTTGTCGTAGTGGAAAATTTCCTGTGAAATATTGTTTCCTGAAATATAGTTTTTGAGAAGTGAGTAATGCGTAGACCTTATGCATTGACGTCATCAAGCCGCCATCTTAGAGGTAAACCGATGATGAAACAATGGAAACCCACAGATTTGTACCCACAGCGCACAGGATTGACCAATGAACAATTTCCTTTTGACCTCTAGGCGAGGGCACCCTTCCCAAATGGCGTCATGTGCATAAGGTCTGGTAGTTTTGATTTTGCAAAACCAGAACTCAATACTTACAAACAGTGAAAACTTCTAAGGTTTTTTTGTACTGTTTTTCCTGTGACTGCCATGACCGATTGAGCTTTTGCTTTGAAATGTATTTATTGGGTCTAGAAGTGGGGTTATTGCTATTTAACAGTTACCAATGTTGTCCATGTGCTTTGAGGTGGAAACATGACATGGTTATTTTATTCTCCAAGTCAAAAGTTGCATGAACTTGGCCACAAACGAAAATGTTAAGTTTTGTTTTGTGATCGTGATTGCATGACATATGAACCACTCGTTTACAATCCAGATTGTGTTTGCGAAATGGCATAAGCATTGCTTTCTGTCATGTCTAGAGAATAACTTATCATCGTTGCTTACATGGCTTCACTAATCCCGCTAATCATGCTAATCACACAAGCATGAGGTTCTGTTTTGTGTTCATTTACCATCATAACATGGAATTATTATAACCTAATCAATTATAATCCGAGGGCCATGTCACAAGGCCCAATTTCAAAGAGCTGCTTTAGTAGAAAAAAAGTAGCTAAGAACAATAACATTACACTCAACAGAATGAAGTTACTAGCCAAAACGCATTGTCTCATGTAGTTCTGTGACATGTATCCCGCTTAATTTTGCTTAGCAGAAAATCGTCAAGCAATATTTTCTGCTTAAGCAGCTCGATGAAACGGCCCTTGGCATTTTACAGGCAACCAGTTCTATATTCACATTCCAAATTTTACATTACTTTCTTTGGGATGGTAAGACCCTGTTGGGAAAATATCTCTTGTGCTACTGTAGTGTTCCTTTTGCATGCAGTACAGTTCAGGCCTGATACTTCACGGAGGCAATGGCGGCAATTGCCTCTGTTGCTTCTAGTCATTGCCTTGGTGCCTCTTGAAATGTTCCAATAGAAATTTACAATTAAATAAAGAGGAAAATGCCGTGGTACCCTTGCCCTTTCAAAAATGAACCATCGGACCTGCAGTTGGTTGCCTAGAAGTTGCCTGTAAAAATTGCCTGTTGTGATGAGGCCCTGGGAAACATTTTTGTTTTAACCCCCCTTCAAAAAAGAACAGAAGGTTAAAGTGCATTCAAATGAATAAGATCATTTTCAGAATGAAGACTGTTGAGTTTAAGACGGAGGTTAGAATTGGTTATATTATACAGTCTTGTTTAAATGATTGAAACTTTGGAATTGGAATTTTCTCCATTATGCACTCAGTGGACTGGAGTTTACTCTCTGAAAAAAAGTCCTTCTTTTTTTGCTGAATTAAATGAACCAATTTGTTTGAAAAAATAATGGATGTTCTTAGTTTGAATGTTTGCATGCATTTTGTTTAAGTTCAAGACATAAGTGTTGTTTTTATTGACATATTAATCATTTAAACATCTGTGAATAATTCTGGTGTGTCCCTCAATCAGGGATGATATATGTATAAAGTCAGCATGTCCAGGATGGGGAGGGGGTGGGGTTGCTGTTACACCTAATATTTGGAAATTTTAAAAATCTGATAGTAACATTTTGGTAACCAAATTTGGTATGTTGGAATGCTTCAGTTGGCTTTTATGTCATTAAATCTAACTCCCTGTAGTAATTTACTAAGATCCTGCCTTACTCTAACAGAATCCAATACCAGATGGTAACTCAACAGCCAAACTGTTGGACTCTGATTATGGTGGTATGCCTGATCCCATGTAAAGCATAATCAGTTTACTAGTGCAGTCCTCATCCAACACCATTCAGTAACTCAACACCCAAACTGTTGATCTCTGATTATGGCGGTATGTCTGATCCCAAATAAAGTATGGTCACTTTACTAGTGCAGTCCTCAATCCAACAGAATCAAGCAAAACATGCAGTTGGATTTTGATGGGTTAACATGGTTAGAGTTGAAGCATCATTCCAACATACCTCATCATGGAAGCAGCAACCTCCTCCAAACCTACCGAGCCTCAACTGTTATCCCTAACCACTATACCTCACTCTGAATGTCACCTCACTCTGAATGTCACCTCACTCTGAATTTCACCTCTTGTGGTGTTTCACCTCATGTTGTTTCCTCCCTTGTTCCGTCTCACCTTTGTCACGTGGTGTTTCTCCTTCCTTCCCCTCCTCATCCTCAGCTCCTGGAGGTGTTTGAGAACTTTTCTTATACCTCAGAGTTCATCAGTGAAGCCATTGTGGTGTCACAGGACCAGGAGGTTGCCCTCACGTCTCGTGTATGTACCTATGGCCGTGTTCGAATTGTTGGCTACGGCTGCGGCTAGGGCTAGATTTCCGCATCATCATGCATTGAAGTATAGTACGTCCTTAGCAACACCCTTAGGAACAGTCCTAGCCATAGCTGTAGCCGGCAATTCGGATATGGCTTATCCCTGTCATTCTTCCATTGAATATTGTCCCTCCCTGTCACCAACCGTTGTGTAAGCCAGTCCACTCTTGACAATGCTCTGGTATGTATACACTGATCAGAGTTCGTTATTTTTACCACTTGTGGTATGGTGTTGACGCATTACTAGATGTTTATTGATGTTGACTTAATGTTTTCCCCTTACAAAAAATTAGTACTTGTTTTGCTTTCTGTGTCATCAAACAACTTGTTTCTAAATTGTGTCAATATTTTTTGGGAAGAAACTAAAACGCATGATACTATGTCTGTGTTTTGTAAGTTCTAGTGCAATTGAAAAATGTATGAGCATTGAGTTCATTATTTAAGAGTGGGCAAACAACTAAGCAGAAAGTGTTGTCATTGATTTTTAAGTGAAACTTGTGAAGATTGTTTCATTACATTCTTTGTGACATTTTCCATCTTTGGCATTTGTTATGGCACTTCACATCATTATTGTCAAAGAGGAATCTGGAGTTTCATTTTTGGGCTGAAAATTTTCTCACCAAAATGTTGTTATTTGATAATTAAATCATCAAAATCACACTTTTTGAGTGACATGTTTACAAATGAGACACAAAGCCTTGGCTTCCTGTGGGAATAATTTGTACACAGCTCAAAGGAAGAAAACATGTTTAAAAAGTTTATAGAAAAGTTCACATTTTATAGAAATTGCACTGTACAATTGTTACCACCTTTTGATATGAAGAAAAGGGGCACATCTCAAAACTTGTTCAGCATTTATTTTTGAAAGTTATGGATTGTTTGTGGTAACTCACTGTGATAAAAGTGAAACTTCTCATATGACAAGCATGATCTTGCCTGCCCGGAAATGCCCTAGAGTGTACAGGATAATGTTTTTTTGTACACAAGGTGATGTGGTTGAATTAAAAACATTGTTGGTTGTTCATTGCTGATCATAATACTAATGGAGACTCATATATGTAACTTTCAAACATTGGGTCGTTGTTTTTGACATGGTTGGTATAAAAGTCAAATGTTGTTGTAACATGTTTTTTAGTGTAATACTAACAATTTGTGCACACTGATGAGAATCCATAGTAGTGCATGTATACACTCTTGGAGACTGCATGTTTGCAAAATGTAAATTATATCACAATAATTAATGTGCACAATTCATCATTTCAGGGATGATCAGGTAACAGGTGTTTTTTATGATCATTGAATTATGTGGCTGAATTATGCATCAGTATCTGAGCACAAAGCTGAAAAATGAAAGAAAAGATAACGTGAATGTAACGAGCAGTTAAATAAAAAGCAAGCATTTTTATTTTGTTTATATTATTTTCTAATGTTACCTTTGCATTATTAAATCAGATCTTTAAGATAAGATCTTTGAGATCTGATTTGTAGATTTAGTGGTCAGGGTCCAATAAAGCTGCTTGAGCAGAAAATATTGCTTACAAATGTTTCTGCTAAGCAAAAATAAGCAGGATACCAGTCACAGATGGTACATTTGAAATAGTATTTTGGCTGGTTACCTTATTCTAATAGGCAGAATTTTCTTGTGCTTAGCTACTTTTAGTGCTGAAGCAGCTCTATGATATTGGGCTCATATCTTCAAGATCAGATCTTTAAGACAAGATATGTTCCTTTTTTGATACAATCTCTTCTTGTTTCATATTTCAAGGAATATTTTCAAGAATACAACTTTTGTTTGTTTGAGGATATGACCATCATAACCTTTTGGAGTCCTCACTATATCTTATATAAATTCTTCCAATAGCTTCCTGCTGGAGATGCAAGGAACTACCAGGATCATCAGAACGCCTTAAACAAGGCTGCTCAAGGACTGAATGTCGCTGCTAGTGAGCTGGTCACAGCCTCTCGTGGTACTCCTCAAGAGCTTGCTGGTGCAGCTAACACCTTCAGTCATGACTTCAATGACCTGATGCAGTCTGGTATGGGAATGGCTGGAGCAGCACCGGTAGGTTCAAGAATCTTATAAACCTATAATAATGATAATAGTGGCATGTTGGAATCTTGTATAGCACTCAAATTTGTCCCGCAGTGACGCTCATGGCGCTCAAACATATTATCCCAGTCACTGGGCTACTTATTTTGTTCATCAAACCATTTCAGCTCCCGGGGTACTGTCAAATTTGTAGTACACCAAGCAAAAAAACTCACCCAAACCATCTCTGTTCTCATATGTACCCATTTATCTTTGGGTGAAGACAAGCAATGACAGTTATGTGTTTTGCTCTTGCTCAAGGACACAAGAGTCCTTCAGTGCTCTTCAACCCCAGCTGCTACATTTAAGAAACTGCTCAGAACTGAACTGTATAGTTTCTAACTTCAGTTTCATCTTCCCAGCACCATGTTCCAGGACCTAGGATCTGTGCGATATTATCAACTTTCTATTCTAACTTCCTGACAGGTGCCCTTGTTAGGCCTCTAAAACTTCATTCAAAAACGACATTCAAATTGAATAATATCAAGGTGTGGTATTTCTCCAGAATCTTGTAAAAAGTCTTTGATCTGTCTGTGAATTATCAGAAAAATCCACACCTTTGTACTCTGTTCTTAATAAAGAGTAAGCTGAGTCCCACCCTAACTGATAATTTACAACGCTGTGATTTATATTTCCCTGCATTATTTTGATTTGCTTCTTTCTAAAGACTCCAAAGTTTACATCGAGGCCTGTGTATACATCATCGGTGAGATATAAAGACATTGAAAAGTCCTGCTGGGTCATAATTTCCTAGAGAAACTAAGCACAACGAAATACTCCTCAGATAAACAAAATTCCAAGCCCTGGGTGCAATTCCATGAAGTTGTCAAGTAGAAAATACTGCACCACAAGTGTCTTTGTGAAGCAAAATACGAGTGGGGTACCAGTTGTAATGAAGTTAGCGTTATAGTATTGTGGCTGGTAATCCAAATCTGCTAAACAAGATTATTTTGTGCCGAGCACATTTTTGTGTTTACAGGCATACAAAATTGTCAAAAAATGAAGCCGTTTTTGAATTAGCTTTAGTGGCTACGGCGGGATCACCATGGTAGCATGGTTGAAGTATAGACTGCCTTTAGCAACATTCTTAGCAACAGACATAATATTTTGGTTGGTACTCTTTTTCTTAAAAACAACATTGTTTTGTGTCGTTGCAATTCTTGTTGTATGGAATTGGGCCCTAGTGCTAGGTTTACACATATTACAAATAAAAGATAACACTTTTCATAATCAATAATATGGTTGCAGGTTTTTAATGTCAACTTTTGTTAACACCAAAACTTTTCTCTCTCCCAGAATCCTAAGCCCTGATCAAAACAATGATGGATGAGTCATGTAAATCACTTGAAGATTTGCAAATGAGTTTGAAGATTACCGTCCCATAAAACTCTCATATTCTGAACACTTCTATGATTTAATAAGCAACGTATACTTCGTACTTTCCGACTTCTGTCAACAATAAATATTTTTATGGTGGTATAAAAGGTTTATCTTAACAAGTCAGTTTCTTGTAGATTTAATTTAGAAATTTCAAGGTGTGTTATTGTTTAGGTCAAATAACCAGTACAATGAACACGATAAATAATACACAGTTGGAATATTGAGTCTTACTTGACACTAATATTTTGTGTTCACTCTAAATCCATGGTATATCTTTGGTTGTTATCAAAACATAGGTTCAACCAAAACAATTCAGAAAGTTTTCTTTTGAACTCAACTTGGTTTTACCTGTCATCTGTTAGTAAATCTGATTTGATAAATGTTGCCTGGTATCAGAAAAAAGAATGTAACATGTTTAAGAATGTTACATAATGTGTAACTGTAATCCCCCCCCCAACAAAAAAAACCAAAAACATTTAGAAGAGAACCATTTTAATCAGATTTCACATGTTAGTTTTTGTGACATGTTTTCTGAAAACTGCTCAGTAAAAAAAACATTAAACAAAAAAACAGAAAATGTTCAACTAAGTCATTGAAATAGCATATAATTGTCCATTACAATGGTTGTAATTATAGCTGTGTACTGAGCTAGTTGACTAGCCCCCCTTAATCCCCTCGATCTAAAGGTCACCTTGTTATGAAGTTGGTCTGTGTACCAACCAATGTTTTCAATCTTTCTCCACCCTTTTAACAAATAATCCCTGTTTCCATCAAACTCTAACACAATGTATCCTGTTGATCACAGACTACAAGTATTCACATTAAGAACTGTTTTGTGGACTGGCCATTTAAACTATTGAAACCCCAACCCTATTCCTCTGACTTGTTCGTAACTGAAACCCAAAATACACATTTTAAACAACAAACCCATTGCCTAGGTAGTCATGTACATTGTTAAGGTTCAACAATGGAAATGTGCAAGCACGTACGAGCCACACACAACTCTCAGCCAATGATAGGTCTTCCTTCGATGACAGTGAGGGTGCTGTTTGAGCTTGTGATGTCACATGCAAGGGGTCTAAAGCAATTTGGGCAGATTTTAAGTCGAATTTTGTGTACGAAAGAAAAGTATTTTAGCTACAAGTGGAAAGAAGATTTTTATATTTCACATGAATATGAATAGCTATTCTTACTTATTGAGATTAGGAAGATTTGTAAAAGTTGAACTTGTGGTTCATGATGAATTTGAAACTTCAAATCCCCCAAGCTGCTGAAGCTAAGATTCAATAATGTATTCACACTTTTGCTATATCTTTGATTTGAATTTCTTTCATAGAGCAAGGAGGCACAGTCAGAGATGGTAGGAAGTCTGAAGACTATTTCAGTCACCTCCAGTAAACTTCTTCTGGTCGTCAAGGCAATGTCAGCTGATCCTAACGCCCCCAATGCTAAGAATCTTCTTGCTGCCGCAGCCAGGTAGTGTCCCTATACCCAGTAGTAAACCCTGTACCCAGTAGTTGGATAACATACCTTGTGTCCCTATACCCAGTAGTAAACCCTGTACCCAGTAGTTGGATAACATACCTTGTGTCCCTATACCCAGTAGTAAACCCTGTACCCAGTAGTTGGATAACATACCTTGTGTTCCTAAACCCAGAGGTAAACCCTTAACAAATTATGGAATAACACAATACAAAATGTAATAAATCCCATTCTAATTTAGAAAATTATACTAATTCTAAGAAACTGAGGAAGCTCAATGGTCACATAGAGTGCAAGAAGTCATTGACTTATACAAGAGTATATAGTTGTATTAATTCGAAACATCCCCCTCTGAAAGCGTGACAAAGGGTCTATCCTTTATTTTCGAAAGCAGTTTCTTTTATAAACAAAAACCCAAATGCTTTGTTTCCATGGTGTTCTGCAGGGGTGTGACTGAGAGCATCAATAACCTGATAGATACCTTCATGCAGGCAGCTCCAGGGCAGAAGGAGTGTGATAATGCCCTACGTAACATCCAGACCATGAAGAATATCTTGGACAATATCAGCGAGCCCATTAATGACTGGACCTACTTTGACTGTCTTCAAGGTGTCATGGAGAAATCTAAGGTAAGGGTAGTATTGGAATTTGTTGACTAGACAAAACCGTTTCATAGGAGTCTATTTGACCCCGCATTTGATGTAGAAGATTTTAAGAAGGAAACAAGAAAAGAAACTTGATGCTGAGTTGGGCTGCTGCATAAATATGTAAAAATCGTGCACTTCATTTGCATAATGATCATCAACTGGTGAAGAAGTTTGCAACTGTTTACCAATCAGAATTTGGTATGGCCTCTGTTTCGACACTAGCAGAGTCTTTCACAAAGGCTGAAATCTCTTCTTTACATTTCAAGAGATCACTCATTGATGAGACAACAACCTGAAGACAAAAATGTTCAATTGTTCTTGACATCATTTCATAAACATGTCAAATGGAAAATGGTGTTCCTCCCTATCCATTCCATTGTGTAGTCTCACTTAACCTAATTTGACCTTTACCCTTTGACCTGCAGGATCTTGGGGAGAGCATGGGTGGAATTACCCAGAATGCTAAGAATGGTCAGCTGGAGGAGTTTGGCAAGAGCGTTGAGGCCGCAGGAGCAGCTGTTTGTGGTCTGACGGAAGCAGCTGCACAGGTTAGTCTTGTTCCTTGTTTGCAGTAACTGCAAATGAATGATGATGGTTGGAGGGCTCTGACTGTTTTTGTTCATTCTCGTTTTGATTATATTCATGAAAATGACAGAACAACGGTATGTTTGTGTCCTTTTCTCTGCGGATGATGAATTTAAGAGGATGTTTTTGAGTGTCACACTCGACAAGGGCTTTTTGCAGTTTAGACATTTTTTGTATTTGGTAAAAAAAGAATGAATTTCAAAGCTTAAAAAAAATCAAATCATACTTGTTACTTGGTGCCATTATTTGTATGCATATCTCTTTTTTCTATAGATGGCTTTTGTCACCACATTTTTTGTAGCATTTCCTTTTACACTTAAAATCTCCTATTCAACAATAACTAGCTAGTCTTAAATTCCCTTTGTTAATGGCTTTGCATTGATGTTCCTTTCTCAATATTCTCCCCCACAGTCTGCCTACCTGGTAGGTATCGCTGACCCATCCAGCGTAGCAGGACGTCCAGGCCTTGTTGACCAGTCTCAATTTGCCCGTGCCCACCAGGCTATCCAAGCAGCCTGTAATAGCCTTCTTAATCCAGAGAGCAGCCAGCAACAGGTTGGTATCTTAAGACTCTTCTCCTCTCACTCAATATCAAGATGACGTCTTCATGTGCCACATTGCTGTTTCACCTTGCTCTCTCAAATCTCATCAGTCCACTTTTCCAGAAAGTTGAAATTTTTTAAATTAGAACATTACAAATATCTTCAGATCCAGTACAGGGTTCACTCGTAACTCTTTTAGTGGCTAGCCAGTGGAACCAGTTTTCCATATTAAATAGAGATGCTTTTCAATACTGAACAAGCCAGCCGGACCACATGGAGAGAATTTTCACTGGTCCTCCGGTGTTTTAAGTAGCATTTGACCAGTGGACCACTGTTAAGGAAGAACGCTGCTTCGTTCAAGTAGAAAAGACAAATTGAAGTAGAATTTGGTTGTTAGCTTAACACTGATGTGTGGTAAGCACTGTATACTCAGTGCTTTCTGAGTCCTATGGGACAAGAAAAAACCACAGGCAACTTGGATTGGATTTGAACACACGACCCCTACATTGTAGAGCAGATGTCTTACCACTCAGATGACTGATCAATGCCTAGTGATAGAGGCCAGTACGAATCATGTAATTAGCAGTGACTGCTGCAAACAATTAGAAGAAAGAAAACACAATCAAAACCCAACTCATCACTGCTGTCATTCCGAACACTCATCTACGACATGGAGCAATAAGTCTTCACATCTAACCAAGTACATCTTACACTACTTCAAACAACTAATCAGAACAGAACACAGAAGGCAAAACCTCACTCACAAACTCTTGCTCTTTATGTGTTGAAAAACAATTCTGGGAGGCCGCCTAATCCGAAGGTCGCAGGTTCAAGCCCTGCTCTTGTCAATACTTCTTTGTCCAACCAACAATTCAAGGGAAACTGACCGGGTAAATTTGATATATTATATAACATTTTCCCAGTCAGTTTCCCTTGTGGGTTATTAGTTGATATAAAAACCATTTCTGAACAGAGATTCATACATGGTTTGTATGTTACATTATCATTCCTAATAAACGCTTCAATTCTTAATCCAAATAAACATAGTGTTTATAAATATATAAAACATATACAAATTATAAACTCACAAGGTTTTTTCCAACCAGTATTTTTCCTTCACCACCTAAAATCAAACAATTGCTGACATCACAAGGCTTAAGCTTGAGAGATGATTTGAAATCAAGCTTACTCTAAGCTAACTCCCGGTAGGATTTGGCCGAAACTGGAAAAGTCTTTGAGAGATTTGACTGAGCGATGCATGAGGTACTCTTTTGTTTGTTTGTTTGGTTTGTGTATTTGTTTGTTTGCTTTTGCACAATTAATAAACTAAACAATGTGTTTATCATTACAATCACAACAATGTTTCTTTGGGAGCGAAGTGATAACTTGTAATAAATAAATAAACATAAAATGCAACATGTTATGATGACCTCATAGTAATGTAACGTTTAACTTTTTAATACCTCTCTAAAGAAGAAAATGAAACTCTAGCAAAGTCAACTTATTGGTGAGATTGGCTGGATGCTGAATGTAACTCATGCTAATGTATGCTCCTCATATTCCAGATTGGTTAATTTGGCTGTCCATTTTTTCAAATAAAATCTTTCGAAACTGTCTTACAAAGTTGTCAAATCCATCCGTCTGTTTTGTTGTATTTTTTCATCTTCTGCCATTTTAAAACTTCCTTTACTGTCACATTCCGTCTGTCGCGTTCCTCTCCAACCCATTAGGTGGAGATTATAACAGTAATCCAAGAAATTTATGAACATTTTGGTCAGTAGGTGACTGAGCACCCTTATTCTTACTTTCAAAGGAATTTTTTTTTATCTGAATTTTGTTTGAAACTTGGCAGTTGGCACTTAAAATGTTTTTTTTTAAATTCTCTTAATTAATGACAGATCTACTGAATTCTCTCAGAAAATATCTCAAAGCAAAACCTAACACGTATCCCCGAACCCTTGTCCTCCATTCCATCCATCTCAGACGGCCATGTTTCATGATTAATCCACTAACACAAGCGTTTTTTGTGCATTTTGTCGTTAGACCATGGGCGTGTTGATGTCATCATTTTCCGCGGTCACTCCGCTGATCAGCACACTCATCCCCCAAACCTCACTCCATTCGTCCGCCCGTTTATCACCCCGTATGTCCGATCACCTGATCAATTTGCTGGTTAGAAACAACACAACACTTCTATATATATATATATATAAATAATCGGCTCCCTCCGTCTCCCTATAGCATGGCATTTATATCTCCCAGGTCTTGAACTTTCCAATGGAGACTTTTCCAGTCTTGCCCCTGGCCTTTGCTTAAGTGACCAATATCCGTACGATCTAGTAAGTGCAAAAATTGTGTATCTTGATTTTGGAGTAACATCAGATCTTGCACAAGAGCTGCTCCATGCTAAAAATCATTGTATCTCTGCACCAAAGGGTTTTGTATACACACAGGATAGATATAGCCACGGTCCAACTGAATAAAAGTTCTTTAAAACGTTCTGCAAAAACGTATTTCAAAAATCATGCAGAATGTTTGACAGTACGTTCGGGTGTCTACAATGGATTTGCATTGTTGCGTCCTTTATCTGCTTGCAAGAGTCACCGCAAAGTCAGTGTGCCTTTTGCTTAGCTTATGATAAGCAGTTGTTATGAAATTGAGATTCTGCTAACAGAAGTGATGTAAGTAGAAAACATCTGCTTACAAGCTTTAAGAAATCGGGTCCAGATTGGACTTTTATACACTTTCAAGCACGCAGGTTGTGAAAGGGATTTTTTATTCAAGAGATACATTGTTTTTACACTGACAAAAAATAGGTGGTCTCCACCGTCACAGTAAAACTGGTTCCGATCAGTTCGAAGTTCAAGACCTGAGCAAGCCAGTATACACTCTTGGTGAACAAAATTGTTTGTAAATGCAGTCATGCAAGAACCAAGACCTGTAAAAAGAAGTGAAATATCATAACTTTATAAATTTTTATTTACATGTTTTTCAAAATTACCAAAAGTGTATAGGGCATAACACTTAACCACTCTAAGCACAAAAGTCAACAGTTTATTGTATTCAAATTGGGGCTGAACAAAGTAAAAATTGACTAGAGCGGGACTTGAACCTGTGACCTCCAGATTAACATGCCAGCGCTCTACCAACTGAGCGATGTAGCCCTAACGTTTATTTTATTCAATACGAATCTCACACTTTGAAGTAAAAGTGTTGATAGTCCAAGATGTCTGATAAGACTTTGTGATGAATAAAGAGTGGTTCAGTGTTAGTTGCAGATGCTTCCACAATCCCAGTCACTAAAACCCCCTTCATTTACCGTTCTGTCAGCAAAGCAGGCATAACAAACTCTTCATTCATTTTGTCTTATACTTTGATCTTCAATTTTCTATTTGTTCACATTAGTCTTTCTTTTTCCCTTCAAGCTGAGCTGTTAATTGTCACATTGTGTTTGATTTCTTTTTGTTGATAACTATTTCTGTTTAATTTATATTGATATCTCTTGTGGCAGGTTTGTGAATGCATGTTTTATGACGGCCTTATTTTATTTGTTTGCCTGCATTTATTAATTTGAAATTCGTTCTGCCCTAACCTGAGTTAAAATGAAACAGGGAACTGAGTCAGAATGTGATTGAAACTTGAGATGTTTTGTTTTCTGTAATATTCAGTCCCGTGATACATTGGACGACACATTCACTTTGTGTTTAGTGTTTTTTAGCATAACATTTTTGTTGTTCCCCCCAACCAATGCATCAACCAAGGACATCCAATTGTTCTCTCTATTGTGATTTGAAGCAAGGATTTATCGTTCTCCTTTTTATTCAATTCCATTCAATTGTACATTATTTCAGTACGCAATTCACACAAGTAAGTGGTGGCACTAGCAGAGAAGCAATACTAATAATAATGTCAACAACAAAAAACTGCATTTAGGAAAGGCGCAGGATAAGCCAAGGCTTGTTTAGGGATGAGATCTTCAGACTTTTATCTGAATTCAGAATGTTTCAAGTCTGCTTGGAAAACAAAAATGCTGTATTTTTTCACTAGCACTGAGGATACCGTTCCCAAGAGCTCCTTGGAATCTATAACTCCAGGGGTTACCAAAAGGTGGAAATGCCATCATTTCAATCTACCTCCTAAGATCTGGATCCCAGTTTCAGACTTTTTAGTCAGCAGTAACTCTCACCCCTGGGGAGTTTTTGCATTTGATACCATTTAGGGAAAATATATACTTGCACTAAATAAACCTTATCTAAGGACTAAACAAAACCTACCAATGAGACAGACGCCCCCCTCCCCCCTCAAGAAAAGAAGGAAACAAAACTACTGTATCAACCTTTGACTTATTTTTGTAGATGTAGTAATTGCATCAGGTATAAGGAATTTCATTTTGTTTTTACTATTACATCCAAAAGCTCTGTATAATCAGTTGTTCCGGAGTCCTACAAGAAAACAAATCCACAGACTAACTAATCGAGGTGGGATTCGAACCCCCAACACTGCACTTCTTTGATTAATTTTGTTGTAAATCCTTGATTTGAATGTGAAGTACACCCAGACACGAGAGTGATTTCAAACCCAAGCGTCAATCTATTGAAAAAAACTAAACAAACTAATGGAGTGAACACTAAATATTAAGAAACTATTACAGTTGTCTGTATTTCATTTTATCAAAAATGACTTGAAACCCGAAGTAGCTGTGTACATTGAGAAAGTTTCATAAAAGCTTTAGATAAGACAGAAGCATTACCTTTTAATACCCCAAAATATTTACAAACATTTTGCTTAATTTATTGTTTAATTTACTTATGTGTTTATGATCAAATAGCAGTAGAATTTTGTTTGCACTGTGTATGACCAGTTCAGTTTTCTTGCCTTTATTTTGGGGCGGGGGGTACAAATTGATATGTTTAATATTAACCCTAACCACCCTAGCTCATCAAAATTTAACTGCATGTTTTTGTTTGATTCTGTTGGGATGAGGACTGCACCAGTAAACTTTTCTTTAAAAATATGCAAGTTTGCCCCAAACTAGGCTAAAAGCCACTCAAAAAACATTGAAAATGAAAATAAACTGACTATGCTTTACATGGGAGCAGGCATACCATGATAATCAGAGTCCAAAAGTTTTGGTCTTTAGTTGCACAGTTTTGGATTTTGATTGAGTGATGAAGAGTCCCAGTAAATCACTTATAAACAGAGATGTATGTTTTCTGATTAGAGTTGAAGTAGGCTTGCACACTTCACACTCCAGTAATTTGTAATTAGTACATTGCTACTTGCATTCGTTCTCTTAAAAACAAATTAATGCCAAAGTTGCTCTCCTGGACTGGTCAGTACCGTGTATAGTAACAAGTGTCGCTGCAGTAATAAAATGCAAAGTAATAATTCCATACTTCTGGGCGGTTATTAAAATTGATTTCATTACATGTTCTTTCTGCCTTTTCAACCCGCATGGCTTACGATAAAGATGTTCATTATAATGGAAGCACTTGTCATGGAGTGGCAATTCCGATAAACTTCAGAAATGACAAAAGGGAAAACAAAACTGCATGCAAATTTGTCTTGTCTCAAGAAACGATCGTTGTTATAATATTTCCCTTGAATTCACGTATCAGTTTCGGTGGATATCGCATGCAAGTTTTCTGAATTTATTTGATTGACTTTCTGAAATCTGTGGCATAAAATATGTTTTGTTTTTTGGTTCTTTTTGTTAGGTTTTGGCGGCAGCTACCGAGGTGGCCAAACATACTTCAGCTCTATGCAACATCTGTCGTGTAGCCTCTTCTAAGACAAGTAATCCTGTTGCTAAGAAACACTTTGTGCAATCTGCCAAAGATGTTGCCAACAGTACTGCAAACCTGGTCAAGAGTATTAAGGTATGCTTGCTGATCTATCAGCCAGATATTATTTTTTAATAGATGCTGTGTTCTTTGAGGAGCACCATACAAATTCTCCGTATTGTTAAAACTATTGTTATTAATAATAGATGAAATAATGACATCTGGATAAATGCTTATTTTACCCAACACTGTATTGGCCGACGTAGTCCCACGTCATTTCCTTGCAAGGTCTACTCACTTCCTTAACACTAGTTCATGCCACTTCCATAACAACGTATCCGATTGAACAGATGACACAGAGCACAAACTTATACTTTTAACATCACGATAGTATCAAAATCCGGCAAAAATAATGGTAAAATATGGTGAACTGCTTTGCAGCAGGTTGTCATCAGTCTAGTGCAAATCTTAAAGGAAGTTATTTTCGGTTCTCGAAGGAGAAAGATGCAGATTGCAAAACATGAGTTTCATGGAAACATGGAAAGTTATTGCATACTGGTGTACATTGAGATCACAGCCATGGTTCGTTTGTGTGTACTGAACGGCATAAACTAGTTGCTATGGTTGCGGTTCTGTGGCCTGGGGATGACGTAATAACTACAGCAGTGATTACTGAGTGCCTAACATGTCTGGACAATAGAGCGGATGTTAAAAATCTAACAATAGTACTCCTGACATACCTTGTTTGTTTGATTGAAGGCCCTAGATGGTAACTTCAGCGATGAGAACAGACAGAGGTGTGCGGCCAGCACCAAGCCACTCCTGGAGGCAGTGGAGAATCTGGTCTCCTTCGCCTCTTCACCAGAGTTTTCCAGCGTCCCAGCTAAGATTACACCTCAGGTTTGTAAGACACAGAGCTGTGTATTGAGAGAAGCCATTTTTGGTCAAAAAATCCATGTGCGCACACAGGGTGCCAAGTGGTCCCTCTATGTCGCACCTCTTCCAATACATAGCACTGGTAAGACCCAGTCTGAACCGGAAGTCAGAGGGGAAAACTTACATTAAGATTAAAAACAAGATTTGTTCCTGGATTAGGGCAGTGTGTCCATTTCATGTAATATTTATAGACTCTTAATAGATCAATTCACTCTGTGGACAATTGTCTTAGGTCTTTGGAGTCTGGTTTAAGACCCTTGTGGGACAGGATCTCACATATGGATTAAGTTTTCAACCGTGTGTATTTATTCCTCCATTTGGAGAGTTAACTATAAGTCTGGACTGTCTTCATGAAATCTTCATTCACGAAACCAAGCCAAGAGAAGAGATAAGTCAACAGTTCATCAAGAAATGCTTTTCACAGGATTCTTTTGTTAGATAGGCACTATTTGAGGATTCCATCGTTTCACTACCAAAACATATACATGTATGATTTTGTTGTTTTTTTAGGCTCGCCAGGCTATGGAGCCAATCATCTCTGCAGGAAAAATGATGATCACCAGCTCTTGTGCTCTAATCCAGACGGCTAAACCACTAGCTCTGAATCCTAAAGATCCACCAACATGGCAACAGCTTGCAAACCACTCTAAGGATGTATCAGACTCTATTAAGAAACTTGTGTCTTCCATCAGGTTGGTGTTGGTTTATATTCCTTACCCAGACCCTAACCCTAAGCAAGCTAGATCATTTGAGCTAAACCCCAATTATCGTCGTCATTTTGACCTTGGTCGACCATCATCAGCTGTGATGGAGACAGTTGGTGGTGTAACTTTCTCGCAGCAAAGTGTCTCCAGACATTCCTGTCGTTCATGATGGTTTTTATCTAAGAGACGCTTTCAGCTACTGTATCTTCCAGTAGGACTTGCAGATAGGTTTTATGCTGTGTGCCAGTAGCACCATGTTTTGGTTCCCAGTGGATGAATTTGTTTTGTCTTGATGGTGATGGTAGTGGCCTGCTGGGCATAGTCTGCGCTCTCTAACTTTTGTGGATATCAAAGAAGACTCACCCAAGAAGATTCAGCTAATAATGTGACAAAAACTTTCACTACAAAATGTATTTCTTGAACCCGTCTGTACTCCTTAAGAGTATGCAGCCCCAGCAACAAGGTAAAGTTTTCTGAAACAAGTACAGTATTTGTCTTGGCTTGGTTTCATACCCATCTCCTGATGTTCAAGATTCTCCTGCTTCATTCTGATCCATCTATTTCTTAAATAATTTTTGTCTATTTTGTATATTTAGGGACCGAGCTCCTGGGCAGTTGGAATGTGACAATGCCATACAACAAGTCAACCAGTCCATGCGTGACTTAGACCAAGCCTCATTGGCTGCCATGAGCCAGAGTCTTCCACCACATGAGGGCGCCACACTCAAGGCAAGTCTAAAACTGTTACAGTCTGGGGCCATGTTCGCACAATGACCATGTGTTGACTAGAGGCCGATATTATCTGGTACCCGGTGTGTTTTTGAGCATGAGAACCTGTTAATACCGACCACCAGTCGACACAATTTTGTTTGTATGACAGAAACAAAATCACAGTCTATGAACAATTTATGAACAGTCTACTATTGATCTAACAAAGATCTTTTCTGCATCCATGGCAGGATGTAGACACAAATAACCACAGCTTTTAAAACAATATTTGTTTGGTTTTTACAGAGCTTTACTGAGGAGATGGCAAACAGTGCCACAGAACTCAAGTATCAGATTGAGGAAGTAGCCACAGCATCAAAAGGACAGGCTGAGAAACTGGGACATGCTGTAAGTACTGGTCATTGAGAAATTCCAAAGCCGGGCAGCCAAAACATTTTAGGGAATTTGTTTCCATGCATATTGGGGCAGTCCGGTTGGCGTAGTGGTTTCACCTCTGGGACCCCGGTTCAAATCCCCCCATGTGGATTGAATTTTCAGTGCTTGCGTGGGTTTTTCTCCCACATCTAAAAAAAATTTCCTTCCTTGTCTTCTCTTCATGGGGTTCTTGAACTTGTCTTCAATAATTCACATGTTCTATATTTACAAACTCTAAAGGTGTCTTCCATGGCCAACTATTTTGAACCATTGACGAGGAGTGCCATAGGGGCTGCATCCAAGACGGTCAACTCTCAGCGACAGATGGGTGTCTTAGACCTAACCAAAACGGTGGCAGAGTCGGGATTACAGCTCTTGTATGCTGCCAAAGAAGGAGGCGGAAACCCCAAGGTGAAGACCTGTCAATTTGTGTGTTTTTTAAACTGTTTGTTTTTAGATGAGGCATTCCAATTATAACAAGGTTCAGGTTTATTTCAGGTTTATTTGAACAAGAAGACAGACAGAGCAGAGTCAAGCTAGCTAAAGAAACTCAACTCATAGTTTGATCTTCTATGAAGTTGATTTTGTCAAAGTTGTTACTAATTTGTATGGTTGAACTTGTTTTACTTTTCAATAGCTGAAACACTTGTTCTTAGTTTGATCTAAATTGTTTTTTATTAGTTACTGGCTGATGGTTGAATATTTTAGTGCCCTTGCACATCCCTGTACTTTTGATCACTTAACAGAAGGTTTTCCTAGCACATATTTACCACAAATTGTTCCTTTTTTTTTTGCTTTAATGGTTTAGCAATAAGAATTGCTTTGTTATACATTTGTATTTATTAGTTTTAGTGGTATTCTTTTTGTCTCTTTTTAAGGTTTTCTCTTTTTTAGGGTTTGGCCTTAAACTGCTTTCATTGGCTAGCGAGAAGGGGTGTTAGCTTGTTGTTTCACTAGTGCCAAACCTTTTCACCTGTGTATATTTCATATGAAGTAGGGATGCTTTCCAACAGTAAACTAGCCAACCAAACCACTTGAGAGAATTCTGACTGTCTTCAGGCGTTTTAACTGCCATTTGACCAGCAGAAAACTGTCGAGGGAGAAGGCTGAAATTGATTTTTGTATGTAAAGCGCCTCGGAGCATTTTTGTTAGTGGACTTGGCAATATATAAATGTATGTTAATGTTATTATTGTATTATAAATGTTATTAGTTTAAATAATAAAACAGCTACAGAACAAAGCCAACCAGTAATAGACCCCTTGCATTGGCAGCCATCTTTAATGTCAAACAATGGAAATGTGCGCGCTTGTACGACTCTCAGCCAATGATAGCTCTTCAGTGACCTCAGTGAGGGCGCAGTGTTTGGCTTGTGACGTCGTACTCATGGGGTCTATAGGAATTCAAGTTCAGTTCCTGGGAAGTTGAGATTTCTGAAGTGTGATGACTTTTAATTGTTGATGGGAATTACCTTCTAGGCTATACATACTCACTCCGCCATTGATGAAGCAGCCCAAGGTATGAAAGAAGCTGTTGATGATCTGAACACGATGCTGGAAGAAGCAGCTAGTGAGTTTGGTATCGTCTCTGGAATGGTGGATACTATCTCCAAAGCTATCCTTAAGGTAGGTCATAACCTATACGTCATTTAACCCTATAGCAGTGCGGCCCTTCCATGGCAAATCAGCCCAACTCTTTACAGCAGATTATTTTTGGGTAAATTGAGGGTGCATTTCCCATTTCAAAGTCTTAAGGGCATAATGCTCTGTATGGTTTCTGAATATAACATATCGTATCTCAGCCTCTTTTTACACTTTGTCCCATTTTTATGGCAAAACAGCTTATCTCTGTACTTGCTTTTCTCAAAATGTCAATTTTTGAGTTAGGCTGTTGGAGAGTGACCTTTCCTCATTGTTTCATATGATTTCAGTTCATGAAGATACTTTTGATCTCAAAATCAAAAGTTATAAGATTTTTAACGTACCTTTTCCAAATCTTTCCCTCATTAGACGGACGACTCAATGCCAGAGAACGAGGCGGGCGAGTTTGTTGACTACCAGACAGATATGGTCAAATCCTGTCGTGCCATCATCAAGACATCACATGATATGGTAAGCTCAATATACTTTGACAAATCTCAAATTATTTTCTGAAAATGAAATATTTTGTTCGCTTTTAGAAAGATAAATCCAAAGTAGAGTTTTTCCCGTTTCTCTCCCTGATTGTTCAACACTAGTTGTTATCCTGTTGGCTTCTTCTATTAACCGATCGTTTTATCAGATGTTTGAAAAACTGTCTTTTGTATAAATAGTTCCCAATAGACACAATTTTTACCAGCAACTTGGGTTTCGGCTTGAAGCTGTGTCAAGCACTCTAATTTCGCCACACGGGCAATTGGTTCATCGACCAATCATGCAAGGATTTGGATAAAACTCCTGCATGCTGCACGTGGTACTTTCCCAAAATACACAGTTTTGCATTTAAAAAAAGGCAAATCATTGCCGATAAGGACGGCTGACTTTACACTGTGTGACGCCAAGTGGGAACTATCGATACGTTTTAAATTTGTTTTTGCCTGATTGTTCTGTTTGTTCATCACTGAAGCTATTCCTGACTGTGATGATGAGAACTAATGTTCAATAATTATCCTTCTTTCAAAACTGTTTTGAGCTGAATATTGTTCTGAGAGTATAGAGATGAGTTATTGTGTTTTAGTAATTTGAACTGAATCATAATAATTGAAGAATGCTGGATATGAAAAGTTTGATAGCTTCCTTATTTTTCAGTTTCCACTTCAATTTAATCCATGTCTGCAACCGTTGAATGTTTTGTAAAGCAAAAGTTCTATCAAAGGAATTTGTAAAAAGCTGCACGCAATCATGTTTTCAAATGTTGCAATATCAATCCTACCCCGATGGCTAAATACAGCATTAAAAAAATCACATTGTGCACCTTTTGTTTGTGAAGTTTGGGCACGGTTTTCCTAACAATAAATGCGCACTGTAGAAAAATTCAAATATTAATCCTATTTCACGTTCAATGACGTTGTCTTTTGAATAATATTTACTGAGTGACTTCCTGAATTGTTTTGTTGTATTTTATTCTTTCCCCTCCCCTGTTTCCCTGATTTTGTAGCATTCAGTTGGCAAAAGGAATGTGAGTGTCTTAGATTATCCCATCCATCCATCCTCATCAATCCAACTTTAAACTCACAGCTCCTCCATCAATTCAAGACCGCTTTCTTAAAGTGGTCTCCCATTCTCCACGTATTTATCAATATCCCTGACTGTGTCAGCTTTCATCAAATCTCGCATGCTTGTATATAAAATATTTAAAAAGTATTTAACTGAATAATTGCATTCTGTGACATTAACATTTCAATTAGGAGTACTTAAGTGTTTCAAGCTATAGAGTTTTATGGAACTGGTTTTATCCAGTGCAAGTCAGCCCCCAAGAAGCCATTTGTTAGATTTGAATAATGTCTGGTACAATGACTATAGGTTCTAAGACTAGGGATAGTCACATGGTTTGGGCAAGCTTTTGCATAATTACTTAAGAGTAGGCGAACACCCATACACAGTTCTGTATGGATTTGTATGGCACAGTGGTACCAGGCTTGGCTCATCTGGAGGTTGCTCTACAAAAGCTTGCCCTGAACCATGTGACAGAGCAACACTTTTCTTTTAGTCTGGGGCATCCACTTTCAGTGTTCACTCGTGACCAATCAAGTCATTGTACCAGACTTTAGATTCAAAACCTAACTTGCAAATGGTTTATTGCAGAATACTCTGCAAATCTGGAAGCCACAGGCTTTGGCTATTGTGTTGAGCATCATGCTGGATTGCATTTTAAGTAATCCCATTTTGGGGGGATCTTGTAGAGGTTGCTGGGTTTTCTGCAATTACTCTCATGCAAGTAACTTACAAATTATAGCAATACTCAAAAACTGCAGTGTGCCAAGCAATAGAATATAATAGAACTGGTTTGAACTAGTGGAAACTGGTTTAAACCCAAATTCAATGAGTGCAGTGAATTACCTTGTGACTTACCTTGTACAATTTATAGACTATAACAGAACTGGTTTAAACCAGTGCAAACCAGTGCAAACCAGTGCAAACTAGTTAAACGCAATGAGTGCAATACACTATTCTAATGAGTGATATACATTAATCCAGTTATAAGCACTTCACCAGTACATGTTATTGAATATAATAGAACTGGTTCGAATCAGTGCAAAACTAGTTGCCCCCAGAAACATTTGTAGATTAGCATATAAATGACAAAAATTGGTTAGACTCAGTGCATATCTTAGTAGTTCAGTAGAATAATTCTCACCATTTGTCTTGAAACAAAACCGCATTTTACAAGATTACAAAATTAAGCAAAGTTTGCAGTTTGCTTTCTGCATCTTCATCTGATTGAACAATCCCACCATTTCAGCTTTTCTTCTGTGCGGGAAAGAGTTGACCAAACTGTCTTCTGTTAGAAACTGTCTTGAAATGCTTCGTAGCTTATCAGAATTCCTCTGCATTTTCTACCCGGAGGGGCCAGTGATCTCATGCAAAGCTTTCTGTATCTACAGCAGTAATAAATTTTCTTCACTTCATACTTAATGCCAAATACTTCATGTTCTTCGTCACATAGACCCTACACCTTGCACCTCTCCCCAATGTTATTAACCACCCTGCCACCCCTCCTTGATACCCTCTCGCTTATTGTATCTTTACACACCTGAAATGTTAACTCACAACAGATCCAACGCAGTGACAATTTGTCAGAATCAAGTCGGGTGTTCTTAGCAGCGCCCTCTAGAGTTTGATAATTCCTGGGGTTAGTCTTGTCTTTGTCCAGCTGGTTCTGTTTGAGAACTTATTGTAAATTGACAAATAAATATAAACAGCAATGAACAATGAATAATTATGAACAGCAACCAATGCCTTGCATGAAGACTAGCTAAGCTTACTGTGTTAGCATTACCTATTATGAGCTATATATATGTACTGTATCCACATGCTAAAATTAACAGTGCACATCCAGCCTCCACCGCCCCCCCCCTTTAAATTCTGATATACCAGTTTGCAGGACATGTACATTCTATGAGTTTGGGACTTTATACAAGCTTGTCTTAAAAACTTGCAGAAATGTGTGTCTTTGCTATGGCTTCATCTGCATAACATAGCCAAAGTCAATACCCCGCGTCCTTTTTGTGATATTTTGTTCATATACCAGACACTGATTTAAAAGGAATCCATTTTGTGCCTCTAAATTGACTTTGCTTTGGCTAGATTATCTCTTTACTTCATCATCGCCTCACTGCCTCTCAAATTATGCCATTAATTGGTGATTTTATGAAAAACCCTCCCTCCCATTAGAACAAAATTTTGTCATGTGAACTGATTCTTGATCAAGCTGAGCTCCTGGATTTGTCTTGTACCCCAACTTACAATCAGTATAATATATAACATCTGTGTGAAGTCATCATGCTGTTTGTCATTTTTCATTCAGTGTTATTGGTGGTCACTTTTACTCAATGAGTTTGTGAGTGTTCCACATTTCAGATTCAAGTTGTGATTGTGTTATGAATCATCATGAACTAAGTTGGGGTGGGTTTTTTCCAAGGATTGGGTGTAAAATATTACAATTTCCGTCTATATTTATGAAAAAATTTATAAAAAGCAAACCTTCTGAACCTTTGGAAGAGATGGATACCTAATAGCTTTGTTCATAAATAATCCAAAATTGTATTGTTAGGTGTGGATGTAAGTGTTCAAATGTTGGTGTAGTGAATGTTGCAGTGATTTCATTCACTTTACATCATTGACCTTCAGTATGGCACAGCCATGTTTTTTTATTTATTCAGATCAATGTTTTTTTTATTTATTCAGATCAATGTAAAGCCATGTCTGAATTGGCAGCTGTGGCTCTGGCTGTGGCTGTTGCTAAGGGTGTTTCTATGGCCTCGTTCACGTGACAATCAAGCCACAGCTGCAGCTGCAGTCGGTAATCCGGGCATGGCTTGACCAATCTGAGTCCTACCGGGAAAAAAAGTCAGGTTCTCAGTTATAAAATAAGAATAAGAACTACATTTGACATTTAGTGTTCAGGAAGTCAGACTTGGATTGTTACTTTGTGATTAACTTGTTTGACATTTTATCAGAAAATACTCAAAGAATGACAAATTTGAAGGGTGGTTGGGTTGGCGCATTGCTTTCCTTCCTCGCCTTCCACCTCTAGGACCCCGATTCGAATCCCACCGGGGGCGTTATGTGGATTGGGTTTTCTCTGGGGGTTTCCCTCCCACATCTTAAACTGAAACTTCCTTCCTTGTCTTCTCTCCGTGGGGTTCTTGGCTTGTATAGTGATTAAGTTCTCTTTTCTGAGAATCCTTGGCTTCACAACCAGAATTGATAAATAAAATGATAATTTAATCTCTTTGATTGGGTATCTAGGTCACCAAAGCCAACAGTAACGTCGGTGAGCTTGGTACACTGGCCAACAACCTCTCCCATGAGTACACCAAGTTGGCTGAAGATGCCAGAGGTGCAATGGCGTCAACCAACCCGGAGGTAGGTCCGCGGTTTGAGGTAAGTGACGGGCTTTCAAACACTCTCTTCAATCTCCTCTTCATCATCATCATTAGGTTGTCTAACAACACAGCTGCGCTTCTGCCATCAATCATGCTAACATCATAAGCTTCATCATTTTAAAGATGTATTTAGTTTTGACTAGTTCTTGGTTGATTTCTTACAATTTTATTCTCAATGGAATACTGTCATTTAACATACCAAAGAAAATCCAGGAGAAATTTTCGAACTCAAAACATCAAAGTATTTTAAGGCTTCTAACATTTCTTTTTGAAATCTCTAAAGTGTTTAAAGAGATAAGCATTACCATTACATGTCTCTTATGTGAATATACAATAAGAAAAACTTACAAAAGCGTTGAGCTTGTAAAGAGAAATATTAAAAGTATTCATAAACAAGGCTTATAGAAGTGTACATTTATAAAAGAGCCAACAAACCTGACTGGATAAAAGTGAGTCTATGTATAATGAGGAAAGAATATATTTGTTTAGAAATCATCTGTGAAATAGTCAAAAGGTTGATTAATACTTCTTTAATGGGTATCCATTCTAATTATTTTCAATTCATTTAATGCACTTCGTTTGCCTTTCAGCTCTCTTTGTGTTTCACTTCTTTCATTTACAATTTTGTCTTAGGTTTATTCTTTCCACATGGATACATTTCATAATGTTGCTATGTTTGAGGTTGTAGTCTGGTGCTATGCTGATCAGCTGTTAGAGACTACAGGGTGTCAGACCAGTTTTCTCATATGGTACCTACTACTCAGTAGTTTATTTCAAATAGGATATCAATTGGTGACCAGACTTTTTTAGTGTGGTAAATGTCAGCTAAGCAATAAAACAACCCATGAGGCTAGTTCAATCTTATTTGGTCTGGTACCAAACCACTTTGTTATGCATTTCATATGGATCATCAGCAGGTGACCAGACTGCTTGCCTCAAACATTTCAATATTAAGTCGGCCTTCATTTCATATGCAATTAATTTCATTTACTTTGGATTCATTTTGCAGCCGGTCATTTCCCTTTCCTTTTTTTCTCTTCTTACTTGTGATTCATGACATTAAAAGAGAAATGTAGATCCACCATTGACAATAAAAATGCTGAAATAAAATTGATGCACCCATTTGGATGTATTCATTATGTCACAGTTTTACATTTTAATTAACTCAGCTCAGTTAACGAGTGCACGTTTGTTTGTCATTCGGAATGCAAATAGTTGTTTGTCAGAACAATGTTAGTAGAAATTAGACACCAAACACATTAAACAATAATTGTAAATCTGTTGATTTTTAAATTGAACACTTATCATGTTAATTAATTATGAAAAACAAGTATTATGGTGTCAAATTAGAAAAATCCTACCTTTTTTTTCGATCGGTGCAAATAATTTTGATAAATTAATATTTGTTGCACAATTATATTCGCTATCATTGACGAACATCCATGACAAACCTTCTTACTTATTACAAAACACTTTCTGACTTCAAGGCATCAAAACAAAACTGACAAATTAATTTAGACAGTAGTTTTGGCACATGAATTAGAAGTGGTAGTTTCTACATTATTGATACAATGAATCAGAGTTCTCCTTCTTGCTTTTGGATCTAGTACTAATTTTCCTACAACATTTGTTCCTGCTCTTTTACGCAAAATAATGTCAAATACAAAGACAAAGAGGATTAAAGATAGTGTATTTTGCTACTCTATGTAATTATGACTTTAAATCTTATCTCGGGGTTCAAAATTATGTAGTAATATTGTATCAAAGCACCAATTACACTGTTATTACCCCTGTTCACTCAGGTAGGAATTCCTGAAACCATCTCAACTCCTTTGGAGTTTGCAGAACCAGCAGCCAAATTGGCACACATTATTAATAAAAATTCACATCAACAATCTCTACCCTCTCCTGGGTGAAGAAAAGCAATTGTAGTTAAGTATCTTGCCCAGGAACACAAGTGTCATGACCGAGATTTGAACCCTAATTCTAGACCAAGTCATGAGGATTGAATGAAAAAGAATACAAAAATCTCTACTTTGTTTGGTTCTTACAGAAACCTGTCAAAGGATACAGTACAAGTGATAAAAAACAAACAAAGAAAGAAAGAAACAAACAAACAAACAAATATATAGGTATCTTGGAAAAACTCTCCTCTTTCTAGTTCCACTTTTCCTTCCTTCCTTCTATGATAAGTTTTCTTCCTCGCAATTTCTGCCTTTTATTTATTTATTTGTTTATTTTTTAATCCAATGGGTTCCCTGCCAAGCACAGTTCTCTTTCCCTCAACTCTTGTTCTTTAATTTCCAGCACTTGTCGGCAAAAATGGATTGTTTCAGATTTCACCCAAACACTGATCTTCTTTCAATACTTTGCCCAAAGAGTGTTAATACTTTTCACTTTTCAGACATTTTTCAACATTCGACATGCAACTTCTCAGTGGATCCTCTGATATTTTTTTTCCCTTGAATTTTGTGCCACTGAAAATTAAAAAATACACTACAAATACATGTGTTCAAGGCAGTCTACTCTTTAGGGGGTAACATTTTAAGTTGCATGCCTGATTTTAAAGAAAGCATTCACAACTTTTTACAAAATGAGTGATCCAATATTTTGAGATGACATATAAATCTTGAGGTTGTTGAAGAGTGTCTGTTAGGTACACATTGGGATCCTCTATGGTGTAAGCTGTTGGAATTCTGCGCAAACATACAAAAGCAAAACAACAACGGCAAAAACAAAAATATTTTTGTACATAAAGATTACAACAAAGATTATCCATGAATGCCATGTGAAGTTGGTATTTGAACCTCATATTTGCTTTACAGTCTTCCAGTGCTAAGTACTTCCTGAAGTGCTAAGTACTTCTTGAAATACTAAGTATCTGTAGATTTCATTGCGATTCATGGAAAATGACATTTTTATCATCATTTCTCATGCATATTACACAGTGCGATCGAGAACAAAATCATAAACGGCAAAAGAAAAAACACCCAGTGCAAAATATCAGAATTTCAGCAGGTGCACCATTTCCAACTTTCACTTCCAGAGAAAGCCCGTCACGTTTTTTATACTTCTATGATTAATGAGAAAACCAGTTTTGTTTCAGCGCTGAGGTAGATGTTTTATGGCATGTCTGTCTCAGCTTCGGGTTTAGAATTGTTGACAGCGAGGGCCTCCTTCCACGCAAGTAATAGTGTTAATTATTAGTATTTCTTTTTATTGTAGGGTTTATGGGCTGATGCAGAGTCAGGGGACCATACTTGGATTTGTCTCTATTGTTCCCACTCTTTAGAATATTTCAATTGGTCAAATAAGCCTAACAAATCTAGGAGGAATAATTGGGGTTTGGAACAAAAGGGGTCTTGCATTTACCCTGCCTCTTCCGATCCCAAGCAATGGTTGGGATAAAAAGGTTCATGTTTTGATCAAAGATATCAGCTTCATAAATTGAATCATTGATTGTACATCAAAAATCAATTCAACTCATTTTACTCAAAACTTCACCATGAAAACAGGAAATCAAAGGTAGATATTCGGGGGTGTGGATGCACTTTCAGAATTATAAAATACCGTCTCCTGATGAAATGGATTTGTGGGACAGATTTGACCATGTGCAACCCTCTGCATGCATCCTACTAGAGCCCTAGTAAGTTAGTTAGATGTTTAGATTGAATGTCCTCATGATATCCTGTTTTTCTCTTGAAGTTGGTTCTCCTATTGATATACTTATTGACTATGTTGTTATCTGACTCTCTTTGTAGCATAGTATCATAGGTGACTTATATGGATCATTCAGGGCACTGGTAACCACGGCCAGATATCAAAGAGCTGCTTACCACACAACTTTGCTAAGCAGAAACATGGTACCAGCCTAAATATCAAGCACTGTTTGCTGACTGGCGCCTCGCTATTCTTGCCGAGAGAAAACAATATTCGGCGTAGTATTCAATGTTATAGACTTTTAGTGGGCAGGTATTGTCTGCTTACAGTTACTTTCTCAAACTTAAGCATTTATTTTGGCTTGTCGTCTACTTGGCTTGTGCTTAGCTGAAATATATGCTTAGCGTAGTTGTCAATGTAGCTTTTTGATATTTGCTGGGTGACTTTGAGGAGCTAGTACTGAGCCAATACAATGTACCCTTTGCTCTCAATAATGAGCCAATCTTTTGCAGTTCTATTTCATGAACTTAGCTTTCTTGTTGTAAGCATTAGAAGTAAAGTGAAGTGGAGGCCTGGAATCTCATTCTTGTATGCACTTTTCTTGAGTAGAATTTTTTGGAAGACAAATTGGAAGTATGTGATATATTTTAGGGATACCAAAATGACCAGGCAATGAAGACAATAGTCTGCCAATTGTGACATTTCAGGCCTGGACTTGAGATTTTTGTGACGAGAGAATATGGTTGTTAGTTTTAGTGTTAAGGCTATAGGTCTTGGTATATTCAAATGATATTATATACTCTATGTATCTTCTTGTATGACTTCTGAATATAACTGCTGTAGTCATAAATAGTTTAATGACAGATTTCTATTTCAGCCTCTTCAGTGAAATCAGTTTTGGATTCCTAATTTGCACGATGGTAGTTCAGTGAATGCAATGTTTGATTAGATGATAGACTTAGACTCATACTGCAATGTAATTCATAGCATTTAATGTCTCATGCATATATGTATAGTTTGCTTGAATTGTATTGACTTTAGTTCTTACCATAGGTTTAACTGCTACATATCACATATTTATTAAGTGGTAAACATCTTGCTTAATTTCTCATTAGGTTGATAGTTTAAACAATGGTTCACTGGTGTTTTGCTGTTTTCTACAAGCAGTTTTAGGCTTTGTTGTTTTAAAATTCTTTGTTGTTTTAAAGTTAGACTTGCACACACAAAGTTGATATTGTTGACATTGTGTGCTAGTTAAGTATTAAGAAATGAACGAATTTCCTTGATTCAAATGTTCCCTTTATTCAATCTTCAGGGAACATTTGTTTTGACTTAACTGTTGGTAAGAATCCTAAAACACCGGTGAACTCATCTAATATAGCCACAGTGAAGATTTTCTTTCTGCATGCCATGACATGTTTTTTTTGCTCCATGTTTTTACTTTCCAATCTCTACATACTTCCCTTCTCCCTCCCGGCTCCCTCTTTCCCCGTCTGTCTTCTTCATTGGTTATCCATCCAGGTTGCCCAGCGAATCAAGTCGGCCGTTGACAATCTTGGCAATGCTAGCATTGAGCTGGTCAAGAACGCTGGAACGGTTCAGTGTAACCCAACTGATAACATGGCGAAGAAAGACCTGGTTGATAACGCACGTAACGTCGTTGAAAAGGTATCAAACACAATTTCACATCAATTCAGCTTCTGCTTAGATTTACAAAATAGTTGTGTAAAAAGTAAAATTTTTCATCAAGTATCTTCAAAATTTAACAGCCTAGAGATGAAGTTTTATAAGTTCAAGAAATAGGGGATGGTAAACTTTAAATGTTGACTTAATCAGGTTCCCTGCACAGTATGGGTTTTAACAATGCAACATAATAAGGGACCAGATGTGTAGATCTTTCTGTCTCAGAATGATGACATTGTTTTTGTATTAATACAAGAAAAGATGACTGATTGTGAAAACAGGTTGTCAATCAAACCTTTGAGAAAGACTGCTAGGGTCAAATCGTGAGGCATTTTCTGTAATTCCAGAATGACATTCCTACAGACATAAGGGTATCTTAATGGAATATATTACAATAATGGTTGATATGGCATAAATCGCTGTTCTTTTCCTGCCGCGATTTCACGGAACTTTACACAACTGCGTAAGTCCACTTGCGCAACATTTATTACTTAAGTTGTACACCACTTAAACAAGAAATCTTGCACAAGTAGACTAACACAGTTGTGTAAAGTTTCGTGAAATCAGCTGCTGTAGTGTAAATTCAAGACCAGTAGCCCTACACAGGCATGAGAAAATCTTAAATAATGACTAACATAAATCTGTTTTTTTTATAGTGTAATTTCGTGATGGCAGCCCTACAGGCTGGGTCAAGTGGTACCCAGGCGTGTATCAATGCAGCTAGTACGGTCTCTGGCATCATCGGTGACCTTGATACAACTATTATGTTTGCATCAGCTGGTACCCTGAGTGCAGATATTGATGGTGCATCATTTGCTGATCACAGGTACAATGCAGAAAATTCGGTCTTCATTTATCCAGATTTTTATTTGTTAAAGCTTTTTAATTTGTGTTGTTTGTACTTATTTTATTTACATATATGCGTTTGTCTAAAATTTGATTAAATAATAAAAGTTGGCATTAGTTAGTCATTGGGAGATATATGCCATTTGGCGACAGTTAATTTTGTTTAACCTTTATGCTCTCCTGTTCATCCCACTGGTTTTTAATGTAAGTTTTTAATGTTTGTACAAGTACTTTTGTGTTTTTGCCCAAATAAATAGTAGTATTATTTATATTTATATTACTGTTTTTTTTTTTTTTTTGAGCAGGCAGTCACTGCTTAAAGACAGTGATGTCACAGCTAAGTTAAAATCACCAGCTGGAGTCACCAGAATTTGATTGCCCTCCCATACTTAACCCTGAGAACCTTTTCCTCCATTCCTTAGGGAGAGCATCTTGAAGACAGCAAAGGCTCTTGTTGAAGACACCAAGACTCTAGTCACAGGAGCAGCATCCACCCAAGAGCAGCTTGCCAATGCCGCACAGTCTGCTGTCTCTACCATCACTAGGCTGGCTGATGTTGTTAAACTAGGAGCTGCCACACTGGGTGGGGATGACCCTGACGGACAGGTAGGCACACACTCTCATAACCAATCTACTCTTCTGATTGTTTCACTTCTACGATTGTATTCATTCCCTGTTCCAATCATTGGAGAAAGACACAACAATGAACACTCTTTTGGAAACCAAAAGGCAAATCTTAATTTTGTTAAATATATTATCAGTGATATATTTTGTGAATTGTTCTTTTGTATCTGACTGATCTTCCTGAGTAGGTTCTGCTTATCAACGCTGTGAAGGATGTTGCTTCTGCACTCGGTGATCTCATCTCAGCAACCAAGATGGCTTCCGGTAAAGGGGTCAACGACCCCACTGTGGGAAACCTCAAGAGTTCAGCCAAGGTTATGGTAACTAATGTGACATCACTCCTAAAGACCGTCAAGACGGTTGAGGATGAAGCACTACGAGGCACCAGGGCCTTAGAGGCTACCATTGACGCAATCACACAAGAAGCCAAGGTACATGACCAAAATCATTACAATCTTAGGCCATGTCTGAATTGGTGACCATAGCGATGGCTCTAGCTGGATCACTGCTTCATCATGCAATGAAGTACAGGATGTCCTTAGCAATGCCCATAGCAACAGTCATAGCCAAAGCTGTAGCCACCAATTTGGATATGGCCTGAGCGACAGTTACTTCATTTCTCCACTCTTCAAGAAATATGTGACATATTATGAACCTGCGAAAGTCGTATGTTTGTGTTAATCTGCCCAAAATTAGTTGCCTCTATTAATATGTTTCAAGTTTCCATTGTTATATGACCATGATCATTGGGCGCTGTATACTCACACTACACTAACTATTTGATTGGTTTCAGATTCTTGACAATCCCTCACTCGGTGACCGTCGAGCAACACCAGAGCAGCTCATCCGTAGTACAAAGGCCGTTACTTTGGCAACTGCTAAGGCGGTTGGGGCAGGCAACTCAGGCAAACAGGACGATGTAACAGCTGCAGCTAACTTGGCCAGACAGGCCTTGTTTGCTATGATCGACTGTTGCCGGGTAGGTCTCATGTACTCTTGTATGTTCAGTTGAATTTTTTGTGAAAACAAATATTAGTTCATGGAACGAAGTAAAATCTATTATTCTCGATTAATTATTAATTGATTAATTATTGATTATTTCTAAATTTGTTTGTTTGTGCTTAGGGAGCTGCAAGTGCGGCAGAAGTAAAATCTATTATTCTCGATTAATTATTAATTGATTAATTATTGATTATTTATAAATTTGTTTGTTTGTGCTTAGGGAGCTGCAAGTGCGGCAGAATCTGCTGAACTGAGAGACAGAACTCTGAACTCTGGAAGGCAATGTGCAGACTCCTACAGATCCATGTTGGAACAAGTCCATGTTGTAAGACAAATCAAAATCATGATAATATCAGCAATAATGAAAAACTGTTTTCCCCAAAGTCCTCTTAAACAGACCCTTTAGAGACCATTCATTTCTGTATGATCATCACAAGACCCCCATACATGGCTACTATTGTTGACTTCTGTACTCTTTGTATTTTTTTGTATAGAAAACATAATCTGAAACCGATGTTCTGTTTTGTTGTACCAATTTAAATTGTTTTGTCAACATTGTAAACATTGAAAAATGTCAATTCTGGAAATGACTTTCACCATGTCCTCTTTGTGAGAAGGGAAGTAGGTCAAATCTTGCGGCCGTTTTTGACTGCTGTGGGCATTTTGGTACAAACCACTTGTAGGCCAATACACTTTAAGCACTAAGAAAATTACAAAATCAACTGTAGCTCAACATAACAAATGAATGCCTTTAGGCCAAGTTTAAAAAAAAAGCTAGTTGATTATCCTGGATTTTTGCAAAAAGAGGAGGATGAAGACCATTAATTTTTTTTTTAATTTTTTTTTTTTTCAAGGAGAAAAGTGCCAGATAACAAAATTTCTGGCTTTGTAGAATTTAGTCTAAAATATGGGTGAATTAGATCTATCGTTTAAAGAATAGTGCCAAGATGAAGTGAAAATACATGAACATTTTGTCATTTTGGGGACAAAAAGAACAACAAAAAAAAGGATACTGCTTAAAAAAAGGATGTGAGCAGGCACGATCAGCTGGTGTTTTATTTGACTTTATGTTAAAACAGTAAATACAGGATCATTGCTGTGGTGTTTGTTGTATCTTCTGTGTATTCCGTGATACAAAGCTTGCCTGTGTAGAATGAGGGCATAGCTTTGGCAGACATTGCCTTTCATACTACACCAAGGTCAAGCATGACTGCAACTGCATGACCACAAAGCACTGGTAGAGAAAAATCAAACAAAGAAATTGTACAGCTCAGTGGTTTTCAGTTTGAAATATCTTACTCAAAGCCAATTTTTAAAAAAGTATTCTTGGGTTTGAAGTGGACAACTTTGAGCATCGGAACCATGAGAAAACTTCTACATGACCCTTGGCAGAATGAGGAGCACAACTCCTCACAATGCACGTCCACCAGTTTGGGAGTCCATTCCTTTGTGTACATTTTGACTCATAAGATAGGCACATGTAAGTGTGTTGCTCATCATGCAAGTGGTCAAAAGAAATGAAATGTAAATTTCTCAAAAAAGTTGGAACAAGTCTGAAGCCTCATGAATACATTTACATCGAACACACAGTCTGATTCTTCAACGATATTTCAATTTCTAAATAGAACATCCAACGCCCGACAGTGGAAGGCAAGCAGCGACTGGGTCAACACTCAAAGAGAGTCGCTCAGACCGTAGGAGAACTCGTTCAAGCAGCTGAAGCCTTAAAAGGTTGGACTCGAAGCCAAGAAAAAAACTCACTTTACCTTGTAGATTGTTTGCCAGTTCAAACGTCACATACCAGCCTTGCAAATTCATAGTGATTCATATTCCTTAAAGATTGTTACCTATGTTTCAAATATTAATTCTGGTTCAATGTGTTGAAAGAGAGGCAAACATTTTTTAACATTTTGAGTAATTATTAATAGTTGTTTTGATTAATCAAATGTAAACATTTCCTCTTATTAATGTTGTTTTGTATATCATTGTTGTTAACCCTCGTGGGGGTTATGGGGGTATGTTTCCGAGTTTGGAATAAAATAGTCGGTCAGTTAGAAGTATAATTTTCTTAAAATTACACAAAATACAGGGTTCCTAAAAATTTTGCACAGTTAGTCCAAATGGTGTCATAGGCCGTGACTAAATTAATCAACCATGACTGGTGGTTGCTGCTTCTATATACAAATTGGACGTGATAAGCCACGGTTTTATCCAAGGTTAAAGATGTGCGTTCGGCAGTGAATTTTGTCTATGGATGCTAACCTTTGACCTTTGGTTTGACCTTTGCAGGAAGTGATTGGGTCGATCCTGAGGATCCCAATGTCATCGCTGAGAATGAACTGTTGAGTGCTGCTAATGCCATTGAAGCTGCTGCTAAGAAGTTGGCTCAACTGCAACCAAGAGGCAGAGCAAGGGTAAGTTACTAGTCCTGAAGGAGATGGGTAAGGAATGGGGGGAGAGGGAAGTGCGCTGGCCGTCACATCACCATATAATAACGATGGCGCCGATTGTGATGTGATGGCCAGCAGGCATGCCTGTACATTAACTAGGTACAGCCATTGGCCTGCTATGATCAAGACGACAGTCCCCATTTAAAACAGGAACATTTCTGAAGTGTCTATTATTTATTAATCTTCTCAAAGTTGTCTTTCTCTTTATTTTACCATGTGAATTAATGTTTTTTAACAATTCTTGATACTATTTTTCCTTTTATTTTTGGTACAAGATGCAGATGTTACTGTAGCCTTTGTATTCCTTCCTCTTTATTTATGCCTTTGTCATGTGATTACTTAATGCACCTTCTGTGACTGGTGTCCAGCACATTTTTGCTCAGCAGAAAACTACTAAGCAAAATGTTGTGCAGCAGCTTAATGAAATGGGGTTCGGACCGGGAAATGCATGGCTAAGCCCGTGTCCAAATTGACGGCTCCAGGTACGGCTACGGCTGGATCTCCGTACCATCATGCATTAAAGTATGAGACATCCTTAGCGACACCCTTAGCAACAGTCATAGCCGTAGCTGCAGCCGCCAATTCGGATATGGCCATAGATCCTGTTGATCCCCACTGATTGACCTCACTATTGACCCTTCACTGTTCTCATTACCATATAATTCACTGATTGGCTGGTACTCATTCTTTATGATTGGTTGATGATTCAACAGCGTGATAGCAAGGGTGTGTGGCGCCGTGTATGGGCTGGAAAAGAACTCGCTAATCTAGTATGTAACCCTGGCATCCAAGCAAACATGCTGCCCGATGCTTGTTGTGCATTGAGATCTGCATGCGTTTCAAACCTGCATCGTGAATGACATATTAGGAAATAAAGTAATTACTTTATTAGGATATTTACTGAGACCTGGGCATTTTGGATCCTTCAATCACGGCTCCCCATCTAAAGCAATACAAACACCCACAACTTTGGACTTAGATTGGTATTCCCGATATGAATCGTCAAGAAGACAGGACCCAGCAAACTCAGGGCAAACCAGGAGATGGAATTGGAAGAATTTGGGGGAGATAACGAAACTAGCTCATACTTGTCAAGAAGGGCTGGTAGTTTTGGGAGATTTTTAGCGCCACTGGAAATGGAGCATTGATGAATATGATGCATGGCATGCTTGAAGTCCAATTTATAGTTGGTCACATGACTGAAAACTTGATGTGGGATTGTAGAGAAACACAGTTTATAGTTATGGAGGCATCAGTGACTAGTGGCTGAAGATGCTGGTGATCATCAGCGCTGGACGATTATCATCAAGTGACTGACTATAAACCTGCCTTGACCCTATTAATTACAATTGCATAATGGATTAAAAAAACACCCTGACTGTTTTATAAAGATCATCCTTTGCAATTACATTCTACATCAAGGAACCAGACTATTCCAGAATGGAAACTTGACTTGGAAATTCCAGAATAAAAACTTGACTTGGAAAATATAGAATGGAAACTTGACTTGGAAAATACAGATTGAAAACTTACAATGGAAAATCCAGAATGGAAACTTTACTTGGGACATCCAGAATGAAAACTTGACTTGGAAATTCCAGAATAAAAACTTGACTTAACAACAAAAACTTACAGTGGAAAATCCAGAATGAAAGCTTGACTTGGAAAATCAAGAATGAAAATTGAGCTTGAAAAAAATAGCTGTTGCATTATCAAAGTATGCATTTTAGTCACCACACTCGCAGGCTCCAGACTAATTATAGCACAAGCCTCATTCCAAGTCTCATAGATGTGTAGGGTTGAAAACAATATGGCTACTACATATCTACTACCCTTTGCACTGCATGCATAATAATAACCTTGTCACAGGCACCTGACTATTGAGCTCTAGCCTCGGTTTTACTGTGTTGAATTCAGTTTGAGGCATGGATTGTTGCTTCGTTGGAGATGAAGAAATGCTTGTTAATGAATGACCGCTAATCATTTGAATGTCACAAGGCAACTGGGCATCACTTCTACAGCTCTGTACTTGATTAGATGTATCTGTGAGACGGATCAATGAGCTGTAAGACTGGTCAATGGTCACTTACATATCAGGCCATGTCTCAATTGATGCCTTGGGCTGCAGCTAGTCACTGCAAAGGCATATTCTTCAGCATTGCATCTGCAGCTGATGGCTATATCCGAAGTGGCACAATTCAGATGTGGCATCAGTTAGTCATAACTCTCCATGTGTAGTACCTGATTTAAATTAGAATGGCAGTGGTGTGGCAATTTTCCTCTGGTAAGGGGGGCACTTCTACGAGGAAAATGTCAATTTGTATTGGAACTTTGCAAAGGGCACCACAGCAAAAGCACAGGGCACCACCGCAATTGCTGTGGTTAATTGGTGACCTTAAGTTAACTCAACACCCAAACGTGGACTCTGATAAGATTGGTACAGGTTTACCTGGGTCCACGCCAACCAACCAATCACCCACCCTCCCCAGGCACCCAGCCCATGTTAACTCAACACCCAAACATGGACTCTAATAAGATTGGTACAGGTTTACCTGGGTCCACGCCAACCAACCAACTTCCACGCACCAAGCACATGTTAATTGTTATAGTCACAGTTTGGACTAGGAGTGATTGTCAATTGGAGCCTATTGGGAAGATGACCCGTACAGATTGACCCGTACAGATGGTTTACGTTGATTCTGTAGTCAGTAGAGAATGGTTGTCAAATGGAGCCTATGTGGAAGATGACCCGTACAGACAACATTGATTTCTGTGACATTCTGCATGATATGTTTGTATTTGGGTTGATTGTGAAGACACAGTGCTCAACCTAATTCAGACATAGCTTGTGGTATCTTGCAAAGTCTTTGCTTCTTCAACCCTTCATTGAAGACACCAGTAACTCATCTGCATCCAATCAGTCTCCGACATAAATTCTTGCTGCTGGGGTTTTCCTTAAGCTTTACTTATTGCCAAGCAGACCACCTCTGATTCCATTTCTTTATAGTTAGGGATTCACAGAAGTTGAAATCCATTTGAATGGTTAAAGGTAGGGTTATACTTTGGTTTGTACTCAACAAAAATTACTATTATTTATATTTATTTGGCATACTTCACAAAACAATAAAACAAAACAGTGGAGAAAATGATCAAAATGACAAAGGAACATACAATAGAGCCAGCAACTCATGCCAGGAAAAAACAAAGAATGTTACTAAAAATAAAATTTGTATATACAGCAGAAAAAGGGGGAATATTTATAAAAAATTAATGGCCATATAAGTTTAATTTTGAAGCACTGCATTTGTTGATAGTATAAACTATTTTGAGAAAGGATTCCACCTCGAAGTAATATGGTATGCCCGTAAATCAGCATTACGGTGACAAAACCAATCTATGACCCTACCTTTAAAATCTTTCTTATATACCAACTGTGAGTTAGCCTTTAAGAGTTGGGGGGCAGGGTTCTGTTTATTAAAAAGTGTAAACTTGACTTGGAAGTTTAATTTTATGAAATAAAAACAACTGCATTATGTTGACATGTGCTTCATTAAAAAAAATGTATGTTTAAGTGCATTCCAAATTTTGTTACCATTTTTGTTTCTTTGATTTTGAACTACCATGGATTTGTTTAATTTTGTTTGTATATGACGAGGACCAAAGTCATGGTGCTGCTTACATTGTATCCCATATTTCTACGCCCACAGAGCTCTGTAAAGAGTGTGATTCTAATGACCATAAATAAAAGCTCAGAATTCAGCAGTAAGCAGCGCTGTGAAATTAAACCTAGGACCTACTTAAGCTTAACTCATGTCTCAATGGCTTTTTGTTGTAATGTTTTTGAGTTGTTGTTGTTTTTTTTAGGGGGGGGCTAAGAGAGAAGTGGGCCTGAGAGAGAAGTGGGCCAACCACAATTGAAGGGAGGGTAAACCTTTGGTAATTACTCTAAAAAATTAATGAGCATAAAATGTTTCTTGGTAAAGAGGACTGGAGAGCTGTTGATGTTATAAAACATTGTTAGAATTGACCCCCTTTGAAGTAATGTAGTTTTAGAGAAAGAGGTAATTTTTTCACCCCAAATTTCTAATGCAACAAGGTGTTTTTTCTTTCATTATTTTCTTGCAACTTCAGTGACCAGTTGAGCCCAAATTTTCCCAGGTTTGTTATTTTATGCATATGTTGGGGATACACCAAGTGAGGATACTGGTCTTTGACAATTACCAAAAGTACACCCCGCTTTTAAGATACATCTGATGGCATTGAGGAGGGTAACCTGTATTTGCTAAAGCAACATATAAGTTAGTTTGTCAGCTGTATAAAAATAGTTACTGTGTCTGGCTTAGTGGATGTGACTGTGGCTTGATTGTCAAGCATTGAAGCGTAGGTTGCCCATAGCAACACCCTTAGCAACAGCCACAGCCAAGGCTGCAGCAGCCAATGCTGCAGCAGCCAATTAGGACTTGGCCATACTTTGGTTGAATTTGGTCTCTTGCTTATCAATAAAAGCCATAATGTAATTTATGATAGTTGATTTATAACAAGAAAAGGCCTAGTGACAGTTGTCCAGATTTTATGTCTTTTATGTATGTGCCTTCTAAGTTTGAGTTTTATTCCCTTTTGGGAAGGATTGTTGTTGACTGTAACTTGTGTTTTTTCTGATTGTTTTTTCATTTCTGCAGCAAGCGGATGAAAGTCTGAACTTTGAGGAGCAGATCTTAGAAGCAGCTAAGGCCATCGCTAATGCCACCAGTGCCCTTGTCAAGGCTGCCTCAGCCGCTCAGAGGGAGTTGGTGGATCAAGGAATGGTACGATGGCACTTTTGGATCAATGGCCAATTTTCCCCTTTTTCTCTTTGTTTTTTTTATTTATAAAAATGATTTATGATTTATTAAAGCACGGCTATGAATTCAGAAAAAGTGTTAATTAGTGGAAATTATGTGCTGAATTAATGTGTTTTTCGTGGGTTATTTAGATTTGTCACACAAGTGTAATCATTTGAGTTACTTAACACCTGGTTCAGACAGGTACTCCAGAGTTGTGCCAAACCAAATAGATTAGCAGTGACTCCAGGTCGACCCAAATAAATTTTGGTTTCAGACAGGCAAACTTAATGCAAATTGGCTGGAGAGAATATTACAAACAAACGCGCCAAACAATAATGGCACTTTTCATAGGTTGCTGGACATGTTGTTATTCAAATTGAAAAACATGCTTAGTACCACAGTAATATAGTATTCTGTTCAATATGTTGTATTTTGTAAACAACGGTCAACAACAGACATCCGTTTTGCCATGTGTTTATTTTAATTAACA
Organism: Pisaster brevispinus; assembly: GCA_023634235.1. Taxonomy (NCBI): domain Eukaryota; kingdom Metazoa; phylum Echinodermata; class Asteroidea; order Forcipulatida; family Asteriidae; genus Pisaster; species Pisaster brevispinus. The sequence continues at coordinate 1,334,425 of JAMKCF010000006.1, forward strand.
AGTTTACTCAAAAATAAAACCCAACCAAACAAACAAACATCACGTGTAGTTAACAATTTCGGGAGCCATATGCAAAAGGCTACCAAGAAGAATGCTTGTATATAAAGCATTAAGCAACCTTGTTTCTAATTACCATACATTAACAAATAATTTGCATTAGGTTCAGCTCATGACAAGAGCAACATCTGAAACCTAGATGCTCAAGAGTAGATCTTTCTACTTCCAGCGAGTCCAGTCACTCTTAACTGTTTCTGACGTCGAACTTTTCATGTACTCAATTCAATAATTTGGTTTGGCGCGACTCTAGAGTGCCTGTCTGAATCAGGTGTAAGATTCTTCAACCTGTACAGTTTGTACGAGCGCTGTTTGTAGGTGGTTGCAAGGAGGTACTGGTTACACTCCAACTAAAATTGGCTCAGTGATCAGAATATAATTTACAATAGTTCAGGGGTTGGGAAGAAAAAAGTATTCTTAAGGGTTGTAAACTTTGTTCAAGCAAACAGGTGAACTCGAGGAGGCTTACATTTGTTATGTTTGTTGTACGTATTGTATAAAGCCCAACCTTAAAGAGAGCATTTTCTTTTGTTTGTTTTGTTCCGTTTTGCTTTTTTTGTTTTGCTTCTTGATTGGAAGCAGCGCTCACAAATGGCATGGATGAGGTTCGGAAAAGTGGTATGTATAGTTTCGTGTCCATCGTCATTAAAAAGAAAATAAACCACCAAGCTTCACAGCCCCTTAATCTTTGAAACTCTGTTGTCCGTACAGGTTGTAGCCAATCCGACTCCGTACAGCGAAGACGGTCAATGGTCAATGGGACTCATCTCTGCTGCTCGTAAGGTAGCAGCAGCAACGCAGGGTCTGTGTGAGGCAGCCAATGCCGTCGTCCAAGGACATGCTTCTCAAGAGAGATTGATCTCTTCTGCTAAACAAGTTGCAAGCTCTACGGCTCAGTTGTTGGTAGCCTGTAAAGTGAAGGCAAGCATATTCAGTGAGCCAATGAGACGGCTACAGGTTGGTGATGCATGAGTTCTTTCTTACATACTTTCTGCTTGTGTTCATTGTGTTTTCAATCTTAACTTATAATTCTCATCATTTACAAAGGTTAAAGGTGAACACAGCTTTCATTTGATTCTGTCGGGGACACTAGGTGGCAGCATACATACAAGGTACTTTTCATCAATTCGTAGATCTGAGCGTGCGCACATTTCTGAGAACAAAGGATTTGCCTGTAGGTCTACTTCCACCTAGTGTCCGCAAAAGTCTCATTTTTCTTTGAACCAATCAGATATTTATACTGTTGTTTTTTAAAATTTGACAGGCTGCTGGTAACGCCGTCAAGCGTGCATCAGACAGCTTGGTGGCAGCAGCCCAGCAAGCAGCTGACAAGGAAGAAGAAGCTGCAGGTGCCAACCTCAGCAAAAATATGGTTGACAACATTGCCATTGAGATTGAAGCACAAGCAGCCATCTTGAAGAAGGAGAAAGAACTGGAAGAAGCTCGGAAGAAACTGGGACGTATCCGACAAGCCAAATATGCAAACCGACCCCCCGAGGACTCTGACTAAACTCATCAAGATTTTGGGGAGAGGGAAAAACATGGTTACCCTCGGAATCACTCTCCAGAGCTTCACGCTAAAAAATAGTTATTTTAACTCTCTTACTTATCACTAAAGGAGATATGCAGGATTCTTTGTTGTTTTTGTATCTCACTATGAAGAGTCAAATCACAAAGATCTACTTGTATGTAATGATATTATTGTTAAACTGGATCTCTTAAAATTTGCTTTCCTACAACTCGAACTTGTTCACATCGTACATCAATCTTGGTTTCTGCACTACCTGCCAGAGGATGGAAGGGTAGGTGGGGGTAGACAATCAAAAGATGCAGATGTGGTGACGTTTTCCACTGCACAGTTTGTATTTTATTTAGGCAAAGCGCAGCTAAATCTTTTTAAGAACAAGGTCAACTCGAGAATGTAACCTCTTCTGGATTGTGTCAGTTTTCTAAGAGGTTTATATCACGTCCACTTTCTCAGCTGTTCACTTTCTCAGCTGTTCCTAGGATGCATCTTCAAACTTTTTCTGTGGTGCTATACATTTATGGTCAATGGTGAAGGAACTCGATGCCAACGTGTAAATAGATTAATAAGTGTTTCTTTGTGTGTTTTAACTAATCATCGAGCAGAGTTGTGTTTACTCAGACGTTACAAGAACCGTAGTTGTGTATATACAGTTTAAACATAGAGTATTTTTGTTGGTGGATTGAATCCAATATTTTTGTTGGTAACGGACTGTAGAGTATTTGCAAGAGTTTTCCAAGAAAGTGTGGGTTACATAGATGAATAGCCAATTTTTCTTTCATTGAAATTGTTGCGCAGACAAAAGTGAATAAATTGAATGGATCGGCCCAAAGGTTTCAAACTTCCAACTGTTACAGTATTATCTATTTATCCAGATGAAATATACAGTCAACCCTCTTTAAAAAGAGCAGTTACGAAGTTCTGCTTATAAAGAGAACATTCTGAAGTCCAGAATCTCATTTCTGCTTAGTGTTTCTTTGTCCGCTTCCAACAACGTTCGTGTTATAAAGAGGTAATTTAGCCAGCCTCAGCCATCTCGTTATAATGAGAGCCAACTGTACATGATTTACACCTTGATTTGCTGCTTCTAATCTATTCAAATCTCTTTGAAAATACAAGATAATTTAGAACTATGATTAGTGGAAATGATTGGGGACTGCTAATGAATATGAAGTAACAAAAAGATTATTAAAAAAAGGATTCAGAGTATTTTTAAATAAAAGAAAAAACACAGAAGGTAGTAGGAAAATAGCCTAGAGGTATAAGACAGCTGTTAATGGTACCAATCCATTAGGAAACAGAAGCTTCCTAATTTTTGGAGGGGAGAGTTATTGTGGATCAAATATTAAACGGAGGAAAGGGGAAAAAAAGTAAACTGCCTTGCACTTACAACTACACAGAGTGTTTTTCTACAACACTAAAAAAAAAGAAATAATCTAATGATTTGAAACGTTCCACATCTGCACGGTGCATCCGAGGCTAAGGTTTTTGTTTTGTGTGCTGTCCTGCCTGGTCATTTGCATTACATTTGTTTTAGTCTGGTTCCCAAAAGGCACAATGACAATCGTAGTGTATCGGGCTACCTTATCAGTGGTGCCAGTTTTATTATAAATAGAATATAGGGGCTGTAGTTGTTTCAGGACTTCTTTTTCAGCTCATAGTCATAGTCATGCAGCCACACTTACTACAATATTATGCTTTAGTAAAAAATATGCTTTATTTTCAATGAACCAATCCCATATAGGGTGTTGAGGATAATTCTACCATTGACAATTAAAAAATATTGTAACTTGATGATTTTTATTTAAAAAGAGAATAATAAGCTTCCAAATGATGGGGATCTTCCTCTAGCTTTTGCAGCGACGTTGCTATTTACTCACTGAAAACATTAAAGTTATATTTTTTCTATAAGTGTAACCAAATAAATAAATAAAAATAAATAAAAAAAATCATTTTCTAAAGATTTGGAGGATGCAGGTCGAAAGCTCACAGCTCATTTTTTAAGTCAATGTAGATTTGAGTGCCTCTTTTTCTGAACAAAAAAACTACCGCAAATGCTTTTCATCGCAACTTCAGGGCGTTTTTTATTCTCTGCCTAAAGTAAAATTTGCAGCACCATGAAATTGTAAATGAGTTTTTAATTCTACATTAGTCTAACGCACTAATTAAACAATTAATTATCACCATTTTGAAGGTAAAAACAAGTTTATAACCGTATATTTGCATAAGCAGTAATTGTAAATCAAATCAAACCGTCTGATCACCCCCTGTAAATGAGCCTGTATTTTGTTATTCCAACTTAAAGTATTTATACATCATAGATAAAAACCTCATATATTTGGTTGTTTTGTTTTTTTGCCAAGTTAACTTTTATTGTAAATATACTGCATGGATGAGATACAATGCTGTTATTAACCATTTGATAGTTGCAGCAATGGTTGTGATTGAAGGGTCAGAGTAAGATCTGATAAAATTTGCCACTACAAAGAGCTTCAACGGAAACACTTTCCTCTTATTTAAAAAAATATTATATTTAAAAATAACCAAGCGACCATTATCAATAGCTTCACCAAATGCCATTTAGTACCCGACAGGATTGCTGCTTGGCTAGACACAAAAAAAGGTTACCAATCAACGTACCATGTAATGGCGCTTAGAACCTCTGTATTAAGCGCTATATAAATGCAAGCTATTATTATTATTATTATGAATATCATTTGAGACTGGTTCCCTGTAATTTTTGCTTAGCAGGTAAATTTAATAAGTGTCGCTTAACACTTTATGAAAATCGAACCCAGTCATCAAACTGTTACATATTCCTTAAATGAAAGTTTAGTTTACATTCATGAATAGGACAGCTGTTGAGAAAATGTCAAATACAGATATATTTGTTATAAACCAAGCTAAACATTAATTTCAGTCCATATCCAATTTAAGTGTTATTACAGCTATGTTGTGTGGCTATGGCTACTGGCTTAAACAGTGACATCTACCCATAGCCAAAGCCAACGGGAGACTTTGGAACGCTAGGTGGCAGCAGACTTACCAGGTAATTTTCCATTGCTTACATAGATCTGAGCATACGCACATTATCAAGAACAATGGATTTTACCTGGTAAGTCTGCAGGTGGCACCTACCGTCTGATTAGTCCCCCATTGTCTTGCATCTTTTTCTCAAACTTTGAATACATGACCCTTAAGAGAAGGCTACCCTGTTAATATGAAATGGCAAAACAGTTTTATTAATATATATAATCTGTTTGTGCGGCTTTGGCTGCTGACTTAAACAGTGGTAACAGTTTAGGTAGGCATGGTAACCTAGCCACAGCCAAAGCCGCTTCAGGTATGACTTTATCGTACCATTAGACAAAATTGTCTGGAATATCAACGCGGTCCCTCTTCTGTAACCAGCATGATTCTAAGAAACAGACTACTAATACAACGATGCGTAGATTTATTGTATAACATATTGACAATTAAAGCAAGATTATCACTTAACATTACCTTGCCATGTAGCAACCGCATCTTTTGAAATCATGTACTCCTAACCAATTAAGGTTTGAAATGATGATTAATAAAAAACAACGCTTTTTTCAGGAAGAGGTAAGTCTAAACTTCGTTGATTATTTGTTAACTTTCATTTAAACTATTGCACAGCAGACATAAGTGAAACTAGAACAGTGAAGCTGCAATGGCGAGCTGCCGATCGCCAGATAGAAGACCAATGACTAATTGCAATAAGGAGTTATGACCATTTAAGGTTTTCATTGTTTTAGCTCATTCAACTGGAACCAGTGATAAACTCTGAGAGTTTTATCTTTTCATATGAATCTACGTGTAAGAAGCAATATTTGATTCAAGTTTCAAGTCAGTACATCATTACAATAAGGAGTTATGGCCATTTAAGCTTGTCATTGTTTTAGCTCATTCAACTGGAACCAGTGATAAACTCTGAGAGTTTTATCTTTTCATATGAATCTACGTGTAAGAAGCAATATTTGATTCAAGTTTCAAGTCAGTACATCATTGCAATAAGGAGTTATGACCATGTAAGTTTTTAATTGTTTTAGCTCATTTAACCGGAACCGATTTTATGCTCAGCCTGTCTGTTGTCAATTGTAAGTCAAAGTTACAACTGAACTTATTTCAAATCTTAAAAATTTTAGTTTGAGTTTGGTTCTTTAAAATAATTGAGCCTGAAAAAAACCTTTTTTTTTATTCCCAAAACTTTAACATTTTTTTAATTCCCAAAACTTCAACATTATTGGAAAACATAGTTGAAAAAAAAAAAAATAAATTACTGGCAATTATATATAACAATCTCTCTTGGGCTTGTACATACCATAAAACAACTCAACTCAAAGACTGATACTTAAAACAAAAACTTTAACATTTCCACTGAATGCGGACGGCCGGCCGGACGGACGGACGGACGGACCGACAGACGGGACGGACAGGACAGAAATTGTCATTACATAGGCTCACTCTGCTTCGCAGCTCACCAAAAAGGGTTGTTTAAATTTAGTCAAATATTGGTATTAATGAAAAACAGACATTAATATCAGACACAATTTGAATGTTACATCATCCCTTTATACAAAACACTGTCTGCCTATATTTTTCCCCGACAAGAAACCATTGTAGAAATCTTTGGCCGTCATCTTCTTCCTAAAAGTAACTTCACCACAGCTCACCCAACCATCCTGGCAAGAATCCAAATTTAAAAACCTTTGAAAATGTTGCTCAGCGTTAAATCAAGATTATATCAACTTCTTTATCTATGTGTATAGGGTTTATGTATATGTGTTGGAGATAATTCTTTTTCAAACCAAAGTAAAAATGTTCCTGTTAAATGAAAATCCACTGGCTGCTGTTTCCCAGGTTGTATCGTAAACTTGGGTGTAAACCCTGGCTGTGTGTCAGTTAATGGTTGTATGGCTTCTGACCGGCCCCCTCGAACAAAGATATCTAGACAGAAAAGGGAGACCACCATCCTAGGCTTGGTAGCTCTATTTGGTAGAGCGACGGCAAGTTAATCTTGTGGTCGTTGGTTCAAATCCTGCTTGTGTCACACTTTTTGTCCTTGACTCCCAAATCTCCGCTTTTCTTTATAAGTTAACCAGTTTACAATGAAAATGTTGGCTTGTTTCTCCAAACCCTTTTTGTATTTCTGCTGAGAGCCTTGTGATATCTGGCATCGTCAAATGGTATAAACTCAACATTGAAAAGAACAATTAGACTGTAATTAGACTGTTATTAGCTTGGTACAAATGGCTTCACACTTTGCCTGGATTTTAAGGCTATCTTCTGCAATTCTAGTTGCCTGATCCATCTGCATCCCTACCATGGCTGTGGCCGGCTGGCTCGTCAAACATACACGGCCCTTGCACAAAGCCTACTACCACCATACACAAACAGCCAGGGTGTGGCTGGCTGGCTGGCTGGTCAAACATAAACCGCCCTTGCACGCACCATACTACCACCATACACAAACAGCCAGGGTGTGGCCTGCCGGCTGGCTGGTCAAACATAAACCGCCCTTGCACGCACCATACTACCACTACACACAAACAGCCAGGGTGTGGCCTGCCGGCTGGCTGGTCAAACATAAACCGCCCTTGCACGCACCATACTACCACTACACACAAACAGCCAGGGTGTGGCCTGCCGGCTGGCTGGTCATACATAAACCGCCCTTGCACGCACCATACTACCACTACACACAAACAGCCAGGGTGTGGCCTGCCGGCTGGCTGGTCATACATAAACCGCCCTTGCACGCACCATACTACCACTACACACAAACAGCCAGGGTGTGGCCTGCTGGCTGGCTGGTCAAACATAAACCGCCCTTGCACGCACCATACTACCACCATACACAAACAGCCAGGGTGTGGCTGGCTGGCTGGCTGGTCAAACATAAACCGCCCTTGCACGCACCATACTACCACTACACACAAACAGCCAGGGTGTGGCCTGCCGGCTGGCTGGTCATACATAAACCGCCCTTGCACGCACCGTACTACCACTACACACAAACAGCCAGGGTGTGGCTGGCTGGCTGGTCACCCATACATGACCCTTGTACTCAGCTGACAACCACCACACACAAACAGCTATAAACATAACCTGCAATGGTTATCAAACCAAATATTACGAGTCCCAAACTGACAAAATTTGTGTGATAGTTTGGTAGCAGGCTGTGTGCATGGGCTGTATGTGTGGCGAGCCAGCAGTGGTGGGTGCCAGTAGACTAGGCACAAACCAGTTTTGCAATCAAGTTTGGAATCTATCACACTCTGACAAAACCAGGGGAAGGGTTTAGGACAGAAGGTACATGACAATTTACCTTGCATCTGACACATAACTGTTGACTTGGTTTGTGATAAAACAATTCACCGAGCAATGGGCCCTCGATGTTGATTTCCAAATCTGTGGAAAGTCAAAATTACATATTTTCATTCATCTTAAAGAGCTGGTAAGACATTGGTTAACTCTTCAAGCAAATTTGAATTCTCGATTCTGGTTGGTTGATCCAAGAGTGCGATACAAGCCCGTCTTAAACAACCCATATCAAACCCTGTTCTATAACTTGCTACATTAGGCTTGAATCAAGTTTGCTTGAAGATAAATTTGTTATCACACACAACACGCTCATGGAATACGCCTCTATATCCAGCTCGGCCTGAGGCCTCCTTGAATATGGGATGCAGAAGTGTTAAATTTCTCTGTATTCCACTCTTGCTTGTGTGATAACTAATAATTAGTAAACTAAAGTTATGTGCAGACATTTCACAAAAGTTACCCACGTTTTAAGATATGACAATTGAATTAAAAAGTTCATTACCTTAAAGCTTTCATGGTATAAAGTAATATTGAAATTTTGTTTATTAACTGAGATGGTATCGACATCCAAAAACTTCTAAAATCTGCTCTTAGCGTAAGCCTACATCACAGGTTAGTAAGGAATATTTGCTTGTGTGTATGCGTATGTTAGGCTACTACACATTCTTTACTTGTGCAGCTAGCGCAGAAATTTGGCGCTTACCCTTGGAAGCAGAGAAGATTGACTATAAGCGCAGAGTTTCATAGTAAGCAGAGTTATAAAATTGGGCCCAGATGTTTTGAATGACCGACTCTTTCAGGACCAAAACTTACGATCAATCAAAAAAGGCAAGTCTCAATGGCTGTGTTAGGAGTGTTTATTTGTTTTCATCTTGAAATCTAAAACAGTTCCACTCTTTAAGTCAACTGAGATGTTACAAAGTAAAAGGTACTTTGATTATGCAGAAATGCCATAAAACCTTTCCAAGGTTGTTCATGCCTACATTGTCAGAATTGAGCCTGTGTGAACTGCATTCAAGTCATCAATAACCCTTTTCTCTGCTCCTTCTGCTCCATTAAATGTGTTTGAAACTTCTCTTTTAAACTGTTTTTTTGCTTCTTCAAATAGCAATGAAGAAAACGCAAAGTGCACGTAGATTCTTGAGTAATTAATTAGAGTGAACTGTGAACTTGACACTAACCGGCTGTGTCCTTGGGGTCATTCATTTGATTCAATCTGACCTGGTTACCATTCCACGATGTCTCCAGTGGAAACTGAAAAAACAATTCACAAAATTATGACCTGAAAAAATAAATTCATCAGTTTTATAGATTCGCCACATAAACTGAAAATTCCCAGCACTGGAAAATGTGACGAAGCGATCACATATGTCTTGTGAAGTATGCATTATTCAAGACAAGATTTTTCTTAGCGAAGTAGAAACTGTAAGCACAATTTTTGTGTCTGACGACATAATTAACCAAGCTATTCTCTCAACCACCTGCAATGTTTTCTAAATGGATGAGTAATTTCAAGAAAAGGTTGTTGCACTTGCCTCTTGTCCAATTGCTCTGTACAGTCGATCAATTTCATCACATGTCTTACTCCAACTAATAATGGCCATTTTAGGTACAATTTTTCCACCTAGAGTGAATGACAAAATGCTGATCCATAAGCAAAACATAAAAGTCATATTAAAGCCAAACAATGTACCACAAGAACAAAAAATAACATAAGTAAAAACACTAAAACAAATTATTTAATAAAGTGTTTTTGTTTATATTTGACGTATCGTGGCCGAGTGGTTAAGTGCATCAGACTCAAAAGCTAGTGACTAAGACATCAGGATGTGTGTTTGAATCACGGTCATGACACTGTGTCCTTGAGCAAGACACTTCACTATAATTACTTCTCTTCACCCAGGGGTAAATGGGTACCTGTGAGGGCAGAGATGGTTCTTGTGATTGATTTAGCTTAGTGCACTACATACTTGGCAGCACAGACTGTATACTCCCAAGGGAGCTGAGATGGTTTTAGAAATATAAAGCGCCCTGTGTTTCAATAATAAATGTTAATCAAATTAAACAGTTATTTCAAGTAACATAACTCACAGAGTGTGACCCCTTCTTCAGTTTGAGCTTTCCCATTTGCATAGAATATCGGCATGTCCTTCAGAAACCGAACAATCTAAAAGAAAAAACAGTCAGTAATGAGTAAATCCTTCTATATCCTCTTTGCCAAAATAAAGGATTCAGAAGGACTGAGGGCTGTAGGCCCAAACAACAATTGCTTTTCACCGGGTCAGGCATTCTTATCCAAGCCAAATAGGAGAGGAAGATATTGGAGGATTGAGGTTACCAGTATGCAAATAGGCTCAGGGGTAAACACAACCCTAACTGTTGTTTTAACTGATAATAGGCTGGTTACCAATGAACCCTTTCATACCCACCCACCCCCCCCCCCCCCTTCAGCCCATCCACCCCTCCCTGCACAAGATGTAAATGTTGATTAATTTTTCACCATATCTGCTCCTTGAATTGCTAACATATCTTGTAAGGATTCTGCTGTGCATCTCGTTGGAATCTCAACACTTTCTTGAAGAAGAATGGGTCCAACATCAAACCTTGTGAAAGACGGGGTAAATTTTAAAAATAATTTTGGGTTGAACGATGAAAAATTGAATTTAACAGGAAATGAAAAACCAAATCGGATACATCAGACTTTCATAGTGAATCATCATTAATTTTACCCTCACCCTAATATCCTTTCCTTAGAAACCCAAATTGTTAATAATGATTTATTACCTCTTGGGCCTTAGCCCCATGATTGAGACACCTGTTCTTTTATCCCCTTCTAGTATGGCATAAGTAATTGGAGAAGCGCCCCTCCAGCGTGGCAAGAGACTGGGGTGGACATTTGCAATTCCACTGGCATTGCAAAAAGGAAGAAAATAGGAAACAGTTATACAACTAAACAGTAGGTACATGGGCTACTTTGCAAATACTGTTCACACGCGCTGCTGGTCTAGTTAGCGACCAAATCTAAACCAGCATGTACCTCATTGCACAGCTAACATACATGTACAAAATATTTGTGAAGAAGTCTATGTACACTAGACCTCAGCATGCCCAACAACAAGTGACCTTCGCTCAAGGCACACAAGAGAAATACACACAAAAGATACTGGACCCACTAGCAGTGTAACAAGCAGCCCCTAATAAACAAACAAACAAACAAACAAACAAACAAACAGCCCAACAAACAAACAAACAAACAAACAAACAAACAAACAAACAAACAAACAAACAAACAAACAAACAAACAGAGAGTGAAGTAAAGTTCACTATGAATATCGATGCAAAAGTAGTCTGCAAACTTGATATCCCAGTTGTAATAAATGGAAGGGAGCGTGCATGAATCAGAGTTTCCAGTATTTTCTTGCTGTGAATGCTGCAGTTAGGTGGTGTATGCTCACAGAGGTAACATGCCCTACCCCACACCATCAGCTCTGTAATGCACACAGTGTATGTTTCAGTACTCTTCAACTGTTATACACTGAAAGAAATTGGTCAAAATATAAAGCCCTCCAAAAATTATTTCATCGTCCCTGCCTGCCCCGCAAATAACAATTTCTAGTTTCGCCACTGCTCACTTAGAATATTAGATGGTAGTGCACTGGTATACTACACTGTGGTTCAATTCCAGATTGTTGTTTTCATACACGACAGACAATTTTATACACCTTTCTATTGCAAGTCACAGCCCAAGTTTTTGTCAACCAAGATTAGAAAACTATGAGAAGCCATCAATGCAAAGCATTAATTGTTCAAAAATAGTGTTGAATTTGTTGGAAACAAAGCAACCAATCATGAGATACATTTTTTTTATTTGAAAGTTTGTAGAAATGTTGAATTTGTTCACAACATCTGTAAACACGATTGAATGTTTTGCTAACATTCGGCTCTCCATGCCAACCAGCGGGGTTTGTTTATCAATAGAAAGGTCTATTTCAAATTTACATTTGGTTAAACTGGCTCTCTTTGGTTTGTACAAAGAGAGACATACTCACTCACTATGGAAAACTTTCTATGAGGTTTCCAGGTACCAGATGACCAAATGATGACAAAACACCAATGTCATAACCTTTAACCTCCGGTGTAACTGGCCACGGGAAGTGGGTTAGGTCGTTGTCATGGCAATATTGCCAAATAGGGGAGTTAATACGCATTTTGCCTTTTCTCTTGATGTACTGAAGAAATAAAAGTGCAGAGAAAGATAATTGGTTACACACACGTTCTGACACCCCTATGTTCCAACACCCCTAGTGTATTTTCCTATTCCTAACCCTTACACTAACCCTAGCATGTAAATCACAAGGGGTTTTTCGGAACAAAGGGTTGTCGGAACATAGGAGTGTCGGGAATGTAGGGGTGTCAGAATGTACAGCAGTCACCAGAAAATCAACCACTGACAGGGGAATTCTAAATGAAAAAATTCCAGAAAAATTAGTAAAGACGTCTTTTTGATCTTGAATGTTACATTGAGAAGTCATTAAGTCACATCCTACAACTCTTGAAATCACTACTAATAAATCTAACAAACTCATAAATCAAATAAATCTAGATGTTTGGTCACATCAAGGGCTGGCTTTTTTGCCTGTAATACAACTTCACTGCTTGCAAAAAATGTCAAAGCTGATAGGAGATCCCTAACATACAAAACCAAAATAATCCCGACAAATTGCATGCCTGCAAATAACTGTGAATGTAGATTAATTATTTGTTTTAGAAAATGTGTATTTGGGCAGCTCTCTTCCATTTGATATAACTGGAAAATGACCACAGCTCCTTCACTTTTTAGAAAGTCTTGTTTGTAAATAAATATGAACAATTTGTTAAAAATGTATTTGTAAAGTTAAAGTAACACATGAACAGCCTGAATGCATACCTTTGTCTCTGGACAAACAACGTGTAATTTCTCAATAAGTTTCCCTTCTGTCCTGTAAAAGAGAAAAGAGGAAAACAAATATTTGGGAGTGGCAAAATATGACTAAAAGAATGTGCATTCATGTCAGAGTTGTACGAGTCATGATTTGGACTCGAGTCACATTTTAGACGACTTGAACTCAGACTCGAGTCAAGATGGTCAAAGGCTCCGACCCTGCCATAGCTCTTTGGACTTGGACTTGTGACTCGATGTTTGTGACTTAGGACTCAATGTTTGTGACTTGTGACTCGATGTTTGTGACTTGGGACTCGATGTTTGTGACTTGGGACTTGATGTTTGTGACTTGTGACTCGATGTTTGTGACTTGTGACTCGATGTTTGTGACTTGGGACTCGATGTTTTTGTGACTTGGGATTCGATGTTTGTGACTTGGGACTTGATGTTTGTGACTTGGGACTCGATGTTTGTAACTTTGGACTCAATGTTTTTGATTTGGGACTCGATGTTTGTGACTTGGGACTTGAAGAAATGTTAACAGTAATAGGCTTTACAGGGGGACTCTCGTCATTATCATAGCAGGCCCGTGGCAGCCCAGGGAAAACGTTTCCTTGATCAGGGAGATTTTCAAATTAGTTCCTCAGAACATGGAAAGATTGGTTTATTTTCAGGAAACTTTCTGCAGAATGCTCCGAGTATCTAATTCCCTGAACGTTTACCTGCACTTGTGAAGAGCCTTGAGACTTGCCATTGAAAAGTTGTCCGATCCAAGGAACATCACCCTCCAAGGGGGACCATCCCTTTTGACAATAGTGGAATCACCAGCATGATGGTGCTTTAAACGTGCTGAAGTGACAAGCCTTGGGCTACTGTAATATATTTTAGGGGTGTGCATTTTGGGCATCATTACTCCCATTGCTGATTTACATCTGGCACACATTTGTAAAGAAGGGGACAGTCTCAAAATTGAGGTGACCACAAGAGGGAGCTGTTTCCTTAAAGTCATTGTGTAAGATCAAGTCGTGTTCTTCAACTTTAAAACAGGGAATCTGTAAAAAAAACAAAAAACAAGTTTGCCATTTTAACGATTATTTGAAAAAATGTGTATGAAGAAACACAGCACAACTTAAAACATATATTTAAATTTTTTCAAATCATAATTTGAATTTTATCCTTATCTTAATATAAAAATACGATTTGAAATCTTATATTATGAAACATTTTTGATTTGATAAATGCGACATGAGTTAACGTTACTTCCTGTTCAAAAATACTCTGAATGTTTAACATTGTGTAATGGTTCTTTTGCGAAACTGATAAAGTAATAAGCAATTAGATGAAACATTTCATTTATAATTGTTTTCTATATTTTATGTTCCATTTCAACTATAGTTGGAACTGTAACTCTAGTTGCCACCAGTTGGGACAAATCTAAAGTTGGAACGAAACATCTACGCTTACACTTCTATCTAGTCTTCCATCTAGTTCCTGGGACCATAACACAACAGCAAGCATTTAATGCTAGTGCTTGGAAATCACACAAATACTACAGTTGTCTTGTTTTGTTTTCTTCTTCTTTTATCCAGTAGCCTAAATAAACAACAAGGGAAACTGACCGGGTAGATTTTAATGGCAGTGAACATTTTGCCGCCACAGTAAAAAACAAAAAAGGAGTGTTATAAAGCCGGACTGGCACTGACTACTCCTAGAACTATTCCCGGTTCGTTCCGCTATCGTCTCCCCGACCCTCATAGGTCATCATGTACAAAATCCTATTCGAAACTTTTTCCCCTTCACGTTTATGCACCTGGACTTCTCTTTTGAAAACGGAGCTCGCCAAAATTAGGCTCTATCTATTCATTGTTTTCAAAGTGAGCTCGGGGTGGGTCCAGAAAATCCACCCCGCAAAAAAAAGGTGCAAAAAATGATAAATTCCCATCGTTTATTCAGAATCGTCGCCTTCCGATAACAAAATGGCCGCCGTCGCTTGTATCACTGGTATGCTGCGTGCAACGCTGGTCCACGACATGCCTTCGCATAGTATTCTGCGCGCAACGCTGGTTTACAATAATCAATGGCTTATCTTTTCTCCGTAAGCCGTTGGTTATTGTGAACCAGCGTTGCGCGCAGCATACTATTGAATACCGGCTTAAGGCATGTCGTGGACCAGCGTTGCACGCAGCGTACCAGTGATACAAGCGACGGCGGCCATTTTTGTTATCGGAAGGCGACGATTCTGAATAAACGATGGGAATTTATCATTTTTTGCACCTTTTTTTTGCGGAGTGGATTTTCTGGACCCACCCCGAGCTCACTGTGAAAACAATGAACACATAGAGCCTAATTTTGGCGAGCTCCGTTTTCAAAAGAGAACTCCAGGTGCATAAACGTGAAGGGGAAAAAGTTTCGAATAGGATTTTGTACATGATGACCTATGAGGGTCGGGGAGACGATAGCGGAACGAACCGAATAGTTCTAGGAGTAGGCACTGACCATGCTCAGTGAGACTGTTTTCGGGGACTTGGAAACTTTACCACGAGAAATGTTTATCTAGTTCCGCGCCAACATTGTCGTTGGGTCTTTGTAATTGCAAGATGGGAATCACACCATTCATGAATTTCAGACGTTATTTCCCTTGACAAAAAAACCTTAGAGCCACAAATCAGAAAAAGTAAGGAACAGGTAATACAATCCATTTCAAATTAACTGGTGGAGTTAACACTTTTCAGTACTAGTAGTACTGTAGTACCGCAGTAGTGTGGTGGTGGATATATTGCCGGCACCAGCTAATTTTTACAAAATGCTATTGCTATTATTTTAAGCTTGCATAATTTATATAGCACCCTCTTTGACGTAAGTAGCCGACAATGTACTCAGGGATTTTCGACCATGGTTGCATAGCTGAACCATGGAGGTTACCTCCATGGCTGAACCAACATGCTCCAATCCAGGTTCGAATCAAAACTGTAGGCCTGTAGGCCTGTAGGCCTACACTGCCAAGTCCCTGCCCTTGTCAATTAAAAAATATATACATTGAGTAGTCTGACAGCGTTTTGAAGGGTCTGCTTGAGGCATGATGCTTACAAACGTTGGGGAAAAAATTGATTCGAAGAAACTGCTCCCAAACATGCCATTTTCCAGAAGTAATTACGTTAACGACCGCCTTTTAAATCATTTGTATTTATTGTGAGAACTAACGTTGCGTTAGCGTTGCCAATGCCAGCACCAAAACAAGATTCCTCAAATTCCACCAATCCAGTTACCTTCTGCAGCAGCTGCGGTGATCGTGACGTAACTTTTCCGCTCCTCAATGAGGTAGCTCCCCAGGCAGGTGAAACAAAAAAAACTAGACAATTTTATCAGGAATTCTGTATTCACATTCAACTTAACCTCTGACCTCCCAAAACAGCTTTACACTGCTGATACGCGAGCACTTCACTAATCTCTCTATCAGTGGAGCACGTGCAATGTACGGACAAAGGGCGCCCTCTTTCAACCCCCACGTGCCAATCATAATAAACAACAGCGTACGCAGTTCTTCGCTCGGCCCCAGCGGCCTATCCAGGACCGCTGGGATGGGCTAATCAGCTTGCACAGATTCTTGTTCAGGAAGTACGTCATGCGTGCAGTGCTTGCAGTGTGAGTGTGATGCATGATGGGACTGTGCATTAACCAATGAGCGTGCTTGATACGTTTGCCCATCCCAGCGCCTTTGGTTTTAAGGCAAGGCGCTGGGGACGAGCGAAACGCAGTTCGTGATCGCGCGCTTGGTGACATATTTGTGTGACTGCTCACGACACAATTTTTCAAAGCTCCAAACCCGAGCTTGAATTGTCAATTTGTCTGACTTTCAGCAATTTGCCTACATCCGCAGACCATCCCAGACAGAGGATTTGCTCTCATCCTAATTGTGGACGAAAATTCATGGTTTAAGATGAAGTTGTTCTGCAGTGCCTTGTGTGGGATTTTTCTGCTACTACATTGTGCGGGTATGTTTGGCTTGCCTTTACCTTATTATTTTATTATTGTGGATACTTAATCGTAACCCTCCATCCTCCTGACCGTCGGGAGGATGGAGGGTTACGATTATCACAACTACCTTCATGTATGGTTTAATCATGGTATTTCCTTCCTCCATGGTTTAATCTAGCCCCACTTGTGTGAATTCAGATTGGCCACACAAGTGGGGCTAGGTTTAGTTGATTCATTAGAATACATTTCAGTTTAATAATACTAAAATGTAGGTAGTCAGCAGTGTCGACATATCTCCATAACTATGTGAGACTGTTATTCAAAATTTGACTATGATTGTATTTGCGTGTTTTTCATCAAACCTCAACAAATTTGGTATCAATGGAAAGCTTGTTTTAAGAGGAGATCATTGGTGCTTAAATCAGCTTAAATTCATAGCTTAAGGAGTTGTGCCATTTTAAAGATGGAAGGATGACCCGTTTGTGTCTGCTGTAAATATTTGTCTTCATGTTGTTGATGCAAAACTGGTCAGGGCTTCCTTTTGGGTGACATGCTGCTTGACTTGTGATTATACTAGGACTGGGAACTCCTGCATGTCGCCATTTCTCGCTAGCTTGAAAATGGCACTGAACATGTCATTAATTCTCGACTAAGTAAAACTGTCCAAGTTTTCCATTTATGATGGTTTTAGAAGTGTCTCAAGCTCCTTCATTACGTAAATTCATATTTTATTTCATAAAATTGAGAAGACAATTCCTATTTTTCGATGCAAGTTATTGAAAAAGCTATCTAAACCCAGTAACTGGGGCACTGAACTCCTTTTTTCGAAATTATATTTGAGTATTTGTTTTATTTCATTTTTTTATGCTGTCTTATTTCTTACGTGATGATACCTGTAGTGTTTAGTGGTGGTTAACCCCTGTTGGTTATTAATATATGAATTGAAAAATAGTATTAGCCATTGCAAACTGCTTACCAATCAAAAGGATCTGTGGTATAAATGCAACAAAGTGGCCTGATCTGGTTTTGACCCTAGCAGAGTCTTTCTCGAAGGCTAAATGACAACACAACAAACATAAACAGTTCCTTTTATCTCCCTCTTCCCATCATTGATTTAGTCTTTTGTGTTTATACCCACCTCTTCTGGTCAAATCAGCCCCTTCCCCATATTATTTCAAAAATTCATACTTAATAGCCACAGCTATTATGGTTTAAATCTTTGCATTTTCTGGTGAAATTTTGATGTTCGAAAGTTGAAAGTTTGTATATTGTTGGTGACCTGATTTGACCTTGCTTCCTATCCAAACCAGAACCTCAAATAAAATATTATAAAGCTTTGTTTAATTGTTTTTATGTTCATATTTGATTCACATTTTTACCTACTATTCAAAATACCTACATTTATAGTTAGAGTGAGGAAGGAGCCTTGCTAATAGCCCTATGTGTTAGGGCTTTTTTAATTAAAGAGGTAATTTTTTAACAAAATATTCTTGTTCTAAGAATATTTAATTGAGGTAGGTTCCCAAGAAACCATATTACTAAGGATGCTTTTATCATTTATCAGTTATGATTATGTGTGAATATATATGTGATTTTGAATTATCATTTTACTTTATAGAGAAGGAAGAAAATATGGTCATTGCAATTTTTCTCAAAATTTATAGCTTAAAATTGTTGTTGGAGGGGGACCAGATGTTTCCAATGTTTTCCTATAATTTACAATTATCCAATAGAATATCCAGTATGTTCACCCCCTCAAGCGCATTAAGTTTGAAGACATTACATACAGAACACAAAAACATCTCTCTTTGATAACGTCGAACCTTTTGAAGAAATTATGATAATTCATTAAAAGCTTAGCTTAGTGCAATTTATCCTAATGCACAGGTGGGAACTGAACAGTCCCAATAGAATGTATGTCTGATATAAATGATTATTTTGCACAAAAGAATACAAACTGATAAAAGCTTGCTTTGTGTATTGTCTTTAGAAGTCTGAAGATTAAATTATTTTATGAATCTTCGTACGATGAGCTTCAGTCTGAATTCTAAATGCTGTTTGTAGCGAGGTTAAGTCCATGATAAAAAGGACACTTAGCCAATGAAAATACTTGATCAACTTTGAGTATGGTATTTTTAGTGAGTGGTTATTTTGTCTGGCCATAGCCCTACCAATTACAGGATTCTTCCCTGGATTTTCCAAAACAATGGGGCATTCTGGAGCAAAAATTTGGAAGTTTTGCTTTTAAAGCACGCTGTTTAAATGAGGTCCTCGGAATGTTTTTCTTTTGGTGTTTGTCTTTGGTTTTAAAAGCCCTTTAATACAAACTGGGGCATTCTAAATTTATGTTTTTCTGTAGATTTTGTAATGACTTTGATCTAAAGTAAAAATAAAACAACAACAAAAACCCCCCAAAAAAGGAAAATACGTATTTTATTTTCCAGAGCATGCGCAGACAGCCTAAGTCTTCAGTCAAGGAGTTTGTAACTGATTTTGTATCTATCGTGTAATGCACTGGTATGTTTTACCAATAGAGGAC
The DNA here is from genome assembly GCA_023634235.1 of Pisaster brevispinus. Classification (NCBI taxonomy): domain Eukaryota; kingdom Metazoa; phylum Echinodermata; class Asteroidea; order Forcipulatida; family Asteriidae; genus Pisaster; species Pisaster brevispinus. The sequence continues at coordinate 1,353,784 of JAMKCF010000006.1, forward strand.
ATTTAGGCCTACTCTCCTGCTATTACATGTTCTGAAACGCCCTCTAGCGTTCAATGTTTCTTGCATTTTTCGGAGCACGCAAAGTAATGAGATAACACATGCCTGTAAGTTGGAAACGATGCAACTGCTTGTGTGTCCCACGGGATCGTGTGTTGTGTACACTGTGATCGCAATGTGGTATGCGTTTCGCAGCACTTTCAAGTACATTTTATGATGGTTAATCGAATTGTAAAAAAATGTGCATTTAATCCGACGATCGGTCAGTTAACCGTGTAATTGTCACAGACTTAACATGTACGCGACAGCATGTACGCGTACGTAAGTGAATTTTAACACATTGTCAGAGTACTGCAGCCGATTTCACGAAACGCTAGGATTAATCCTATCTCAAGTTAGGACGAGTAACTAGTCCTAACTTAGGATTAATCTTAAGGTTTACATGTTACAGTGCAAGGCTGGGACTCGTCCTAAGTCCTAAGATTAATCCTAAGTTAGGAAGAGTTTGGTGAAATCGACGGCTAAGCTTGTAATTTTAGCATTATATTAGTGCAGGGTGCTATTATACTGGATAGCATGGGGGAGTGGCAAGTGCAACATGACAAGACATGCAAGCCTGGTACTTCTCAGAGGCAACAGTTGCCTCCATGCTGCTGGTCACTGCCCAGGTGCCCCTTTGAAATGTTCCAATAGTAATTTAATTATCTCCTGAGGTGCCCCTCACTAAAGAAAGATTGCCTACCCTAACAAGAACATTGCCTCAGACCTACATCCGGGGTTGCTGTTCTTTGTGTAAATGTTATGAGCTAATACACATACTGTACATGGAAAGGCTGTATAATCTGGTCATTATTATAATAAGGTTGTCTTTACCATGCCAATAATGTCAAGTGTTTCATATGATTTTGGATATTTTATTTACAAAGCCTTGGGTACCTTTTACTGCTGTCAATAGTCAGTAGATTAAACATTCAGGACATGTAAAATTTATTCATAACAAAAAGAGTCTTAACTTAGGACTAGTTAGTCCTAGGAGTTATTAAAAACTTAAGGCTAGTCTTAAGTTAGGACGAGTAACTTGTCCTAACTCGAGATAAGACTAGTCTTAACTCTTTGTGAAATCCACCCCTCGTTACTTTCGCTCAAAATAACCGGATGTCAGACAAATATTCCACCACTCACGTGATCACTGCATCATTAATGCTCCACACTGCACAAGTGGTATAGTCAGTACACGCGAGTAAACAAAACTTAGTCACGTAGTCAACTTCAAAGTGAGTGAGGTGGGGGGGGGGGGCTTTGTGAAGAGGGGTGGGTGTGGGTGCTACACTTTAATAAGTCTCAAGTTAAAAAACAGTTTGGTATTCCGGGCAAGGTAGTGTCGGTGTTAAAAAGTGTATAGTGTTAAAGGGACATGTTGCCTTGGATTGAGGGATTGGGCTATAAAAAGCGTTTGTTTTAAAATGAATTGAAATGAACATGGTTGGTATGAGGTTTTAAAACAAATAAGGCTCAAAATTGTGTGGTTTTTCTTTCACTGTCCACCGTTTTGTGGAGTAAAACATTTGACTCCAAAAAATGGCGGACCATGTTAGTTTCACAAAGTTAGTTCCAATACAAAAGTAAAATTCTGTAAAACATGATCACTGAAAGAGAACTGGTGTTCAATTGAGGCCCTACGTGTTGCACACACATTGTCATGTTTTTTATTGGTTCACAGGCACTGAAGTGTGACATTTGTGCATTAAACTTGTTTGTGCCACGATTTCAAGTAAACCACCTGTGTATAATAGAGCAACCTGATTCAGCAATTTTTCTGTATTCATTGAAAATCCCTTATTTCAGTGAACTTCACATGGGCTTATATAGAAAGTTTTCTGTTATTAAAGTTGCATGGCCTGACTTTCGCCGATTACATTTATTTAAAGAAATATTTCTCTGAATGAATTTTGATAGATGATGCCGTTTCAAAATGAAAAAACATACAAAACTTTTGCATTTTTTTTATATGCCAAGGACAATGCACAAAATATATGAAACATTTCAAAACATGTGTATTAATGTCAGGATTCCGACAGTGATTCATTTTTTAGTTTTAACTAACTACCATGAGGCATTGGAACTTGGAAGTTTTGTGTGTGTAATACCTTTAATGCAGGGTATATTTTTGGTAATTGTCAAAGACCAGTATTCCACTCGGTATGCATAAAATAACAAACCTGTGAATATTTGGGCTCAATTGGTCATTGAAGTTGCAAGAAAGAAACAACACCCTTGTTGCACAGAATTGTGTGTTTTCAGATGCCTGAGAAGCACTTCATGCCTGAAGCTTTCTCAGTTTCAAATTTGTGGCTGAAAAATTTTACCTCTTTCCCTAAAACTGCATTACTTCAAAGGGGTCGTTTCTAACATTAATAAAAACAGCTCTCCAGTGCTCTTTACCATTTACTTTTTTTATAGTCATTAACTTGTGGAGTAATTAACAAAAATATACCCTGCCTATGAAAGCTTGTAAATTTCTCTAACCAAAATAATTTCGGGTCAAATCGGCAAAAAAACAGACCTTGCATCTTTAACAAAAATTTACTTTAGACACAATCATCTGTATGAGAACTTAATTAGCTACCAGTTTGGATAAAGAGAAACGACAGTGGTAGTTAATAGTAGTCACATTGCTGTGGTCTATTCTGGCACTGTTCAATGTTAGTTATATTGTCGATGTCCAAGTTGACAAGTTGTTGTTGTGGGGCTTTTTTTTCTTCCTTTTTTGAAGGATAGTTTTTCAAAAAACACAGTGAAACTAGCCTGGGCTATGAACATTTCATTGAAACACAGGCACAGATGTTCAATCAATCAATCAATCAATCAATATAACATTTATACTAATAAATAAATACTAACTGTTACGGTAGATAACTACATAACATAAAGGTTTAACCATGGTTAAACAAGGTATATATAACGCTGGAGCAGAACATGTATGCGAAGTAAACAAAGGGACTAATAACTTAACAAACAATACGAATTAGAAAACATAGATAAGTAAGTAAGTAACGGCTAAGCCAACTATCAGTATAAAAAAGCAAATCAATCAATTATGTTGGGAATTTAGTAAAAATATTTTTAGTCGGTATTTAAATGAGCTAATTGAGGGGCAATTAGTAATTGATGGTAGAAGATAATTCCAGTTTTTTGGTCCAGTGAAAGAAATTGTGTGTTGGGAAAGAGTTGATCTAAATAGGGGAACATGTAATTTAGATGACGACCTAGTATTATAATCATATACGGTGCTGTTAAAAAGAAAAAGATTGTGTAATGATTTAGGAAGTTGGTTGTTTACAAACTTATACATAAAAACATTTTGCTGAAATACATTAATATTCTTAAGAGACAAGAGCTTATGTTTCTTAAACAAGGGAGTGGTGTGCTCGAGAAAGGGGGCCTTGCATACAATGCGAATAGCCTTTTTCTGAAGTTTAATCAACTTATCCAGATTTGACTTGTATGTGTTGGCCCAGATAATGTTACAATAAGAGAGGTATGAAAGAATAAGTGAACAGTACAAAGTACGCAGAATGCTCGATGGGAGAGTATACTTCAATCTACTCATGATACCAATATTTTTTGAGATTTTGTTTTCTAATTCTTTGATATGGATATTCCATGAAAGACATTCGTCAATATAAACCCCAAGAAATTTTGTATGAGTCACTCGCTGTATGGGCTCGTTATTAATTTTAACTTGACAATTACGTAAATTCAATTTCTTTTTACTTTTTGCAAAAGCCATAAATGTACATTTCTTCAAGTTGAGTGACAGTCTGTTAGCCTGGAGCCAAATTGATACTTTGTCTAATTCACCATTAAGTACATTGATAATAGTTTCTACATGTCTGATATTACTTGAGTAAATAATATTAGTATCGTCTGCAAAAAGGATAAAAGAGAGGACCGTTGAGGCATGACAGATATCGTTTATGTACAAAGAAAATAACAATGGCCCAAGAAGGGAACCTTGTGGTACTCCACAAGTAATGTTATTCAATGAAGAGGAGCAACACTCTATTTTAGTATATTGATTTCTATTCGTAAGATAACTACAAAACCAATTCAGAGTAGTACCTCTTATGCCATAATAATTAATCTTTTGAAGCAGAATATTGTGATTGATGGTGTCGAAGGCCTTAGACAAGTCTAGAAAGACACCGAGCGATATGCAGTTATTCTCAAAACCTTTGGTAATTTTATGGACCAGGTCTATTACAGCCATGTCAGTAGAATGATTACTTCTAAACCCGTATTGACCGTTGTACAAAATATCAAATTTAGATAAAAAAGAAGCAGTTCTCATATAGACTATTTTTTCGAGTAATTTAGAAAAACATGATAACACAGATATAGGTCGGTAGTTGCCGGTTTCACACTGATCTCCAGCTTTGAATATGGGGGTCACTTTGGCCGTTTTCAGTTTATCGGGAAAAACACCCTCAGAAATGGACAAATTACAAACATGGCATAATGGCTGACTAACCTGGAAAATAACGGACTTAAAAACATCTGGGCTTACGTCATCGTACCCGGCACTTTTACCGTTCTTAAATGATTTGGCAATATCACAAATCTCCTTTTGATCGGTAGGATAGAAAATTATTGATTCAGGGTGATTACATTTTTAAAATCTCTAAATGACACATCTGTTTGTGGAATTTTACTATTCAGTGATGGGCCAATGTTAGTGAAGTAATTATTAAATATATCAGCGACCTCATGGGGATCATATACTTGTCTACCCTCGTGATTAAGCTGAGTGTCTGACTTACGACTACCGGTTTTATTATTCAGAATGAGCTTGATAGTCTTCCATGTCTTCTTTACATCATGTTTTGCATAGTCAAATTTATCTTTATAGTATTTAGACTTAGCTTCCTTTAACAGGGTGGTTAGTTTATTACGGTAAATTGTATACTTCTGCTTATTTGGAGCAGTTGGTTTGTTAATATATTTTGTATACAGTCTAGGTTTGTACTTGATAGATTTAATCAAACCAGTGGTCATCCAGCTTTTAAGTTTACAAGTCGTTTTGGATTTTACTTGTTGTACAGGAAAATTTGCATCATACATTGAGGTATACTTAGAGTGAAACAAATTAAAAGCTTGGTTCGGATCCTCATTAGACAAAACGTCCCTCCAGTCAGTTTCAACAAGATCATTTGAAAATCTGGCAATACCACCGGCATTGATTATCCTTCTAAATTGGTTAGCACAATGTTGGGGCTGGTGAGTGTTCTTTAATGATGAGACTTGGAAGATGGGAAAATGATCTGTAATTTCAGTAAATAGAATACCACAAGACATGTCATCATCGAGATTGTTGGAAATGATGTTGTCAATGATGGTGGCAGTCGTGTCAGTAATACGGGTTGGCCTATTTATTAACGGCCTGTGATAATTACTAAAAAGACTATTAACAAAATTTTGAGTAGGTCGATGGGAATCACATTGCAAGAGATCTACATTGAAGTCGCCCATAATAAAAGTCAGTTTGTTTTCTTTGTTGATTTGTTGGAGAACAATATCAAATGAGTCAACAAAAGTAGCAGGATTAACCTTGGGTGGCTTATATAATACACCAACAATAATATTCTTTTGTCCCGAGCGAGGGATTTCAATAAACAGTGATTCACATATGTTATTGTCTAGGACTATATCGTTTCTCAAATTAAATACAAGAGAATCATGTATGTACAAAGCAACGCCACCACCAGCCTTATCTTTTCTATTATTAGAAATGAAATTGTATCCATCAATTTTAAATGGAGGACTATTTTCATGGAGCCAAGTTTCGGTAAAACCAAGGATAGAGAACTGAAAATTCAAAAGATCAAGATAGTCGCATATACTGTCAAAATTTTTATGAAAACTTCTTGCGTTTAAATGAAAGGTGGAAAAGGTATCTTTGACAAGTTTGTGCTTGAATCTTTCTTGAAATTGATCACAGAATAAATAATTGGAAGTTTGATGTGTGTTAAAATAAAAGTTACTGTCAGGATCAATATCGGCGTTTCCAGGAAACTGATTATTAAATATTAAAGGATTAAGTCTGAGATTTGAAAGCCTATCAGTGTTAAATCTTTGATTGGTTCGGAGCTCTACAAGAGCTACATGAAAATCCATGTCATCTTCTAGGTGATTAAAGGGCAAAGCGTGCTGATGGCATGTATGTTGACTATTACATAACTCACAGGAAGTATAGTCGTTGTAAAGCGTAGTATAGCATTATACTATGAACAATTGCCCCAATACAGATTAAGCAACATTCCTCAGCTGTTATATTATTACGTAAGCTTTTGGTAGTAGCCGTATAATAACATACGAGACTAATAGTAAACTCTAACGGAAAACATGTACATGAATAAATACAGAACATGGATAAATAGGAATTAAACATTGAGCAGTACTTGCTCCATGGGAATCATAGTAAAATGAAATGGAACCATTAAGAAAATAAACTTGGTTACCAGGAAGCCCTCGAGTTCAAGGAGAAGACGGGTCAGTCTTGGTGTATTTGGAGCCGTTTATGTATAGTTCTCCGTTGCGAAAGACGGGTCGACCACCGGATTGATACGCTTTCTTCATGATGTCGCGAAGCTCTCTCTTTTTGGCAATATCGACGGCAGGGAGATCCTCCAATATGAACACGGAGGAGTTTGCAAGGGCTCGCTTGGCATGTTTCAGGATCTTCTGTCGTTCCGGCCGATACAGGAATTTGACCAGGATATGGCAAGGTTTATCTGTTAAGTCTGAAGCATATCTCGGTGAACGGCCAGTCCGGTGGGCGTTCTCGATGGTGACGTCGGGCATGCTGAATTTGGTTGCAAATGTCTGCATTGCCTTTTCGAAGGGAACTATATGATTCTCGTTGAGGGTTTCCGATATTCCACCTATTCTTATGTTGAAGCTTCGGGAGTAGCGTTCCTGCTGGAGACTGGTTTCCTGAAGCTTACGGATGTTCGTCAGGGCCTCGTCTACCTGCTTCGCCATCTTGGATGCCCCTTCAGCCAGTAATTTTTTTTTCTGCTTGCAGATCTTCAACAGATTGGTTGGTAAATGTGATAGATTTCTCCATCTCTTCGTGGTCGGCCTCAATCTTCCCCATTCTGGTAAGTAGATCCTGCTTGTTGTTGATAACTTGATCTAGTTTACAATGGAGATCAACTGCCATGTTCTTAATTTCCCGCCGCAAGCAAGATAACTCATTGTCCGATGAGGGGCTCTGTGATCTTGTGATAGGCCCTTGGTCACCTGACGTGCTAGGTGCGGGAAGCTTGGCACTAGCATTAGGATCAAGCAGGTTAGCAAGATGAATGTGTGCTTTTGATTTTTGTGTAGATTTGTTACAGACTTTAGGCGTTCGTTCGTTTTTTCGGTCTTCAATACACGGCATGTCGCAAGCTGCGAGTTCGGTCGCGCCGCCGATCCTGGATCGTCTTCTATGTAATCGTGAGTTGGTGAACGCGAATGACTAGGTTCGTCTGTTGAGCCAGTTGAACCCTTATTTTTCTCTTTTCTTGGAGGCATGATCTTGATCTAGATGTCTGCTCGATGTTGTAAGGCAGAGATGGTGGAAAAAAACGAGGTTTAACGGAGAGATGGAGTGTATAATTGACAGAAAACGAAGACTCCCACGGAGCAAGTCAAAAACACGTCCGTCTAGGTTGACTGCATTGGGTTCAAGAAACATTTATAACGAGTCGTATCATAAACTTGGATGAAATCCCTGCTCAGGTTGTTATGCCTCCTGACTGGCAACCCCTCCCCCCCCCCCCCCCAGATGTCTCAGCTGGTAGAGTGCTGACCTGTGTTCCCACTTTATTATGTTTTCTATGTTCAACCTAAAATTGGAAAATTGGACCTAAATTTACCCAGCCATTTCCCCATGTGGTTTCTAACTTGATATTTGAAATAATAAAGTCACATTCCCTTAAGGTAATCCCTCTCCTGCCGCTTCTCAGGTTGTGTCGTAAACTTGGATGTGAGCCCTGGCTATTCGCCAGTTACAGTGTCACAGGTCTTCTTAACTTTTGGCTATAAGTAATTTTTGAAGGACCTGGTCGGTTCGTCTATATTAGTTAAAACAAAAGATCAAACAGAGATATGCATTGCTCCTTCTTCTTATTATTCAAATCAATCATTAATCAAAACATATACAATGAATTTACAAGTATTGGGATTTAAGTACAATCAGTTTGTGAGGCTTCTCTATCCTATGGTTGAGCGGAGCTTCATACTCGTCAGAGATTGGTATCAGCAATACGAATGGATGGAAGTGCGAAGAGGCGGACCGGGCCGGCTCCCCAAAGCGTGATCTGTAAGGGACAGGGTAGATTGACGAGAGGTGATATTAAATTGATACAAAACACCGGAGTAATTCGGTTCGATGCGATCACCTCAAGATCATTAACGCTTCTAATTATTATATTACAACAATAAAATGATAGACGCTACTTAAATGAACAGCAATGAAGTAATGTTTATATAAACAACAAATTACTTTATGAAACTGTGTATATGGAAATAATAGCGATCTCACACATTAATTTCTTCTGAAAGTCAACAACTCTTTTTATCGTTAAATAAACTTACGGTTTATTTAATTTAAAACGGAGTGAGATATTTCCTCTAAAATTATCATATAATATATTAAACAATAAAATCATCGTTTATACAATTCATTAAGATAATAAAGTAAGAAGCCTACCTGTAAGGGACAGGGTAGATTGACGAGAGGTGATATTAAATTTATACAAAACACCGGAGTAATTCGGTTCGATGTGATCACCTCAAGATCATTAATGCTTCTAATTATAAAGAACAAGAAAGTAAAATAAAAACAACAGTTTGCGCGCTGTGATAATTGCGTGCTGTATAAGAGCGCACGGGCGCAACGCACACGGGCACAATGCACAAAGAGGACGACTGCAACAGGGCTCGAATTTGACACTGGACCGCCGGCCCGAGGCCAGTGATTTTAGCCTCGGGCCAGTAAACTCATGACCTGACAAGTCCGGCGGTCTTGTGTTTTTTAATTGAATAATAGCTACTATGTAATATATCTTTAACATAAAGAAATGGTGTTCAGATGTTGACCTCGAGTCTAGTTCAATTCTGTTCAGTATCAAGACAAAATAATGAGATACATTGTATTGTAAATCTTCTCTTAATAGTGCAATTTACATGTTAAACTGTGTAGAAAGCTCTTTCTCATGAAGATTCTGGTCTTGTGAAATAAATTCTGGTCCAGTAAACACTTTTAGCAACAAGCCCTGCGGTCTTGTGGAATTTTACCCCAAATTCGAGCCCTGTGCAATACGACAGGGTCCGACAACAGGTTGTATGATTTTTGACTGGCACCCCCGAATAAAGATGTTGACAAAATAGGGAGACCGCCAACATAGGGCTAGGTAGCGTAGTTGGTAGAGTGCCAGCACGTTTTTCCAGGTTCAAATTCTGCTTTAGTCAATTTTTCTTTGTGCAATCTAAAATCGAACAAAGAATATAGATCGCACTTTTTTACAATGTTTGTACAGGTAGACCTCTGCTACAGCGATTGTGCACACTAACACTATTGGTTGTCAAAATGAAAACACATCGCGTTGTTTTGTATGGGGCTAAATCGGCCCCCATGTTTGTGTGGACATTTTTTGAGATAAACCCACCCTCATTGGTTGTAATCATTCTCATTCAGTCAAGGCCAATTATCGGTTTGAATAAAAGCAGTTTTAGTTGTAGCAAAACAGTCAATTAAGTTTCATCATATGAGGCCCCTATATGTTTATTTGGGCAAATCCATCCTCAATGGTTTTGATCATTCCTCATTCAGTGAAGGCTGAATATCGGTTTGAATAATAGCAGTTTAAGCTGTAGCAAAACAGTCAATTATGTTTCAACGTATTTTTCTTGTATTGGTCGGAGTTTGAATGTACTATTTCATGGGAAAGGCTAATTCTAGTTTTGTAATTTAACACATTGTACATGTAGAAAGAAGGAACTCCGGGAGTGCAATACCATTTTCTACAGAGTCAGACAACTTCCTGAATAGAAGATTTGAGACTATTTGAGTTTAAAGACTCATTTGTTTTACTCTGCATATATAATTGCTGATATTATACATATATACTTTTTGAGGCTTTGCATAGTGAGGTATCAATATATATTCGGTTTGCGGAGGGTAGGAAATCGGCCGGGACTACTACTTTAGCTTAATAGTGGATCAGATCGAGGGGACTTCTCGTTATTAACTTCACTACCCTCCGCCCAGGTAGTAGCTAATAAGCTGGACAGTTCTTTTCAGAACTAAGTAGTCTCCCGAAGTAGTCTCCCGATTCCAAATCTACTCCGCGGCAGTAGAATTAAAAGCAAGACCTGTTCTCAAAGAACAAATCTACATAGCTAGTAGATATACACATGGTGTTACCGCAAACCGGATTGATATTATACATGTCACTTAGTCAGTGGGTTTGGTTCTCTGTTTTTGCATCTCATAATTTGATGGTAAAGCCAGCACACAATGTGTAGATACAGGAACAACATTTTACCAAGCTACACGGAAGTGTCGACCTTAAATCCAGAAGTTTTGCTAAATGTTCTGGTCTTGCCAAACTTTGGTTTATAGTTTTACATTTATTAGAGTTCAACACAACAGAAGTATAGTATTTAGCGCAGACCTAATTAGTGATACCATGTGTGGCAATTTGGCAGTACAAGTAATTGTGTAAGTGTTTTGTTTTTTTTGTTTGTTTTTTTTCATTAATCACAAATGTTGGAACGAGAAATAATGATGACGTGAATCCTTGTTCTCATGGAATGTTTCCTTGGTGATTCATCTACAGTTTCAGAGCGCTCTTATAGACAGCAAAAACAGGCAAATGTTAAAGCAAATGTCAGACCATCTGCTTATTTAATGAACCAAACATCATGTTACAAAATCTACAATTTAAATAACTTGGTCTAGCTTTTTTGTAATCACTTTTATCTTTTCCATGGTCATGCACAGAGGGAGTATTTCAGCCAGAGTGTGATTCTCTGGATACTGCCATTAATAATATCCAGCAGTCGCTTGCGCAGATCAATGACATAGAAGGCTTGGATTCAGCCACCATCAACTGCACTAAGAAACCAGATTGTGATGGCTTCACTTGTATATTGGGTTTCCAGGTAAGAATCCAACAGTCTGAACTGAAGAGAATGTTAATCTGCTGAGCTTCTCTGCCCAATTAAGGCTGCCCAACTGAAAGTGCCTTGTTAATGGGAGACTTTTAGGGGGACACTAGGTGGCAGCAGACTTTCCACTTAAATCTATCGTTCTCGGTAATGCGCGCATGCTCAGAACAACGTAAATGGAAACTTACCCGGTAAGTCTGCTGCCGCCTAGCGTTCCAAAGTCTCCCATTGGGTGTCCAGTTAAGAATCCAACAATCGAAATCAAGAGAATCTGCTGAGCTTCTCTGCCCAATTAAGACTGCCCAACTGGTTGTTTGGGTGTCCAGGTAAGGATCCAACAATCTGAACCAAATTTCCATTTTAAAATATTTATTTGCTGGGCTTCTCTGCCCAATTAAGATGGGAAGAGAATTCTACATGGCCTCTACGATATGAAAAAAAATGGAATACTTTACTGAATTTTTACAATCATTCTTAACAGTATACACACCAAGGTTTTTAGTTCCAATAATTGACGGACATAAGTCAATTTGTCACAGACCCTTCCAACCTCATCCAAAGAATTTGACCTCTGTGTAATAAAAATTTATACCAACTGGAACACTTGAGTCTCGCCTGCCTCAGACTGGCAGAACCCTGAGTTCAACAAACTTTAGTGGTAAGTCACTAAAAGTGGAGCATCTGTATTGGAAACATAACGAACCAAAGTGACACTGGGTCCTTCAGCGATTTCCTGCTACCATGTCCAGGTGTTAGAAGTCAAGGTCTGACTAAAATGATGGACCCCGCATTGATCGCGCAATTTGAGAAAAGGGCGATCAGACCCCGCAATTTCTCGAAAAGGGCGATCAAAGGGCGATCAAGCGTAAGTGGGAACGCGAGGGCGATCAGGATCAGACCCCGCAATTTTGATCCACCTCGGGAGTAGGATTAAAGCGGGATCTGATCGCCCTTGTGGATTAATGGGTGATCAAAAGTCTAGGGGGGAACGCAAAGGGCGATCAGACCCCGCAATTTGAGGGCGAACATCCGGTACGGTAGGCCCGAATGGCGCGAAAATGGTGTTCTTTTTTCTATTCCCAGCAAGCACCACGCATTTGGTGACATGAATTGCAAGTAAAGCATAAAGCAGTATTGACGTCACGTGACGATACCAACTACACGTTCTGTACAACGCATCCACACTAAGCCCAAACCCACGCTTTAATTTTGGATGCATTGTATTCATACGTGCACGTTCTTTAAAGATGGCAGCGCCCAGCAATAAACGTCCCATAAATTCGTCAAAAAAAACCTCCCAAAAAGATGAGAAGCGTGGCAAACTATGGTCGGACGAGGAGCTAGGAGCCATCCCACACTGTGTGGTCGCCATAGATACGTTGCGCCTGCGCACTGCCCACTTAGTCGACCTGCGTTGGTGAACTTTGAATCCACTTCCATTCCCAAAAGGGAGATCAATGCGCGATCATACTCTAGTGGGAACGCGACCGCGATTCACGTCTGCGACTAATCCTTTTGCGGGGTCAGGATCTCGTAATTGTGGATCCAGTGGGAACGCGGTCTGAGAGTATGTTAGGGAAAGAAAAAAAAAAAAATAATTATGATGAAACACTTGTGTTTATAGATTGAAAGTACAAATTTGTAGTACGCATATGTAGTATATGAATGTTATGGTGGAAAACCCATGACAGATTTTTTCCTGAATGTTGTAGTTTTTGAAGAATGAGTGAATCAATTAGTTTAAAATCCAAAAACACTGGAAGCGCTGCAAGCCAACTTCAGGAATTTTCAAGTTCGTCACATTCTCCTGCAAAGTGGGAATACTGGTCTTTGACAACTCTAATGCTAGCCATGTCCTTTTAAATTGTCATGGCCATAGATTTACGGCTTGGTATTTTATCAGGATGTTTGAGCGTGAAACCAGGCTTTATACTTCTTTTCTGCACCCATACACTCTTGCTTTGCTGAGATGTAGAACAAAAGAGCTATTCAAACAACTTTATTACACGCACTGCATCTCTTTGGAACTCCTTGTCTGGTGCATGTTTCCCTCCATCCTACTCTCTATCTGTTTTAAGAAGAAAATCAAGTCTTACCTTCAGCTCCCAGAGTTATATTCATCTGAAATATTGTCTTCTTGTAACCCCCCTACCAAGACAAACATTTAGCCTTGTTGTGGGTAAACTTGCATTACAAAAATAATAATAACAATTTACAGACCAAATTACAGAAAATCTGCTGAAATTGTCATACAATAGTAGTTTAAGAAATGCTCTTAAGCTCTCCTGGTATTTGTTCTGAAGAGGGATGAGAAATTTCAGACTTTTATCTGAAATCAGACTTTTTGTTTTGTCTATCTTGTGAAAAGTAAAAATGCAGTAGTTTTTTTTTCAGATAACGATAAATCTTACTCTTTGATCTACTTCTCTAGCACCGACAACTTTGTTACCAAAAACTCCCTTGAATAAATAAATAAATTCATGGGTTATTAAAAGATGGACATGCCATCATTTCAGCATGGATCCAAGTTTCAGCCCCTTTTATCTCTCACCCCTCACTGTAAGAGTAACTAAGTTAGTTTCATTTGAATCATCAACAACTTCACACCCAAAAGTGGACCCAAATCTTCTCATGAGTTTGTCTGAGTTTTGATAGGCTCTCTAATGGCAAGTAGGGTTCATTGTCAAAATACCTGAAAGGGTCATTTTGTTTCTTGCGTTTTTTTAAAGTCCCAAAAGACAGAGATTACAGTGGAGCTGAAGCCATGTGAAGAACCACCCCAGATGTTTATCCTAATGCGAGATGTGGATGGCACCGAACCTTTTGTAGAGCAGACAGTGTCTCATGGGGACTCGATTCCAATACCAGGTTAGTCAACTGTTGTTTAGACCCTCATCTTTACTCCTTAGGCCTGTTTGCCTACATGAGACCTCAATCCTCCAATATCCTCCTCCCCTATGTCACTCCCCACCAAATTGTACCTTGCATTGTTGTACTCTCCTAAAGTCATGCTGCTGTCCTGGTGAGGAATTCTTTGACTTGGATAAGATTGGAACGCCTGACCCAGTGGTAAGCAATTGTTCTTTGGGTCTACGGCCCGTCGTCCTTCTGAATCCTTTAATTTGGCGAAGAGGATTTAAAAGGGTTTGAGGTAAGGGTGAGGGTAAAGGTTGAGATAACTTTTTTTTAGGTTGATCATTTTATTTATTTATTTTAAATTGTTCTAATAATGAAATCAGAAGGGATTCTGAAAAACGGTGTACTGAAATGTAAATGTAACCCTGTAGGCCTGGAGATACTTGTTTACAGATGACAACGTTCAAACATTCAGTTTTAAAGATAGGGTCATAGATTGGTTTTTGTCATCGTAAGCTGATTTATGGGCAAAGTTATAAAAAAAGATAATAAATAAAAGTCCCCTGTGAAAGTTTAAGCTGCCTGTTTGCTTAGATAACAGCCAAAAACGTTCACGGTATTTTCACATGAACGCTGAATCCATCCACTTTTAAAGAGGTGACAGTGGATGCCAACTGCATCTCTGATTGCAGCATTTGCAAACGGACACCAACCCTCAGAAATCTGAGAAACAATTCATGTGTGAATCCAAACCTTATTACTTTGAAGGGAATCTTTTCTCAAAATAGTTTAAACTATCAACAGCTGTTTCTCATCAATTAAGTTTTTATGTTCTTAAATTTTTAGAGTACTTACCTAACTTATTGGCTGTCTATGGTTACAAAAATATACCAATTGTAATCATAATTGTCTGTAGAGCTTCTGCTTAAAAACTTCTTTGTCTGTTCCGCTTTAGGTTTGCAGTACACGTATGAATTCCTAATACTGCAGGCAGCCCTTGGAGTGCAGTTTGAGAACGTCAGCAACGGTCTCAGCATCGGGGTGAGGCTTGTCTCCTGTAACATAATAATATAATAACTTGTAACTTTTAGCATTGATTTGTGACTTGACTTGAATTTTGCAAAAAATTACTTTTTTACCAACGCAAGCCAGAAGCTACTCGAGTGACTCCCATTGAACATGCATGCAGTCATGTTATGGAGGAATCATTATGAGGCTACACAGAGCAAAGCTAAGTGATAAGATGCTTTCCAATCTTATATATTTGGAGTGCAACAGTTTGTACATGAACAAATAGATGCAATGAAGAAGTTTCTTTTCATAAATTGGATACCGCAGTAAATCCAGTAAAGTTGAATGTATCAAAATGAATACCAACCATCACTTTCAAGAGTTTTAAAAAGGACTGTCACACTGAGCTACATTTTTCAATGACCAAGTCTTTTACATTATGTAATGATGGGTATTTAAACTACAAAAGGAGCGTTTCATGAATAGAAAGCAGGTGTATGTCAAACTGCATGCTAGTAATCAAACTAACTATCCACATGCAAGTGACCATTTGGTATACCTTTAACAAGTCAAGCAAGTCAAGTTCAAAAGTCTAAAACTTGAAATTTGAACACATGGCCTTGACTGCTAAATACAGCTGGACAAAATAATGTGCAACTTGACTTGTGACTTGCCTTGTGTTTGGACGAAATATCTTGTGACTTGATTTGACTTGTGACCAAATGACTAGTGACTTGACTTGTGACCAAATGACTAGTGACTTGACTTGTGACCAAATGACTAGTGACTTGACTTGTGACCAAATGACTAGTGACTTGACTTGTGACCAAATGACTAGTGACTTGACACCAAATGACTAGTGACTTGACTTGTGACTGGACGGTATGACTTGTGACTTGACTTGGACTTGCAGAAAACGACTTGCTGCCTACTCTGCGATAAAGTGTAACTGGGTTCTTTTACATTCATTACACAACACATGGGACCCATCCAAAGGGCAAAGCAATAATGGTTAAGTGTCTTGACACAAGTGTCAAGACCAGGACTCGAACCCACACTCTGCTGATCAGAAAGGAGCACTAATGGTAAATAGTGTCTTGCTCAGGGACACAAATGTCAAGACATGGATTTGAACCCACACTCTGCTGATTAGAAAGGAGCAATAATGGTCAATAGTGTATTGCTCAGGGACACAAGTGTCAAGACATGGATTGGAACCCACATTCTGTTGATTAGAAAGGAGCAATAACGGTTAATAGTGTCTTGCTCAAGGACACAAGTGTCAAGACCGAAATTCGAACCCACACTGCGATATCCGATGATATTTTTTTAAAATTTGCTCTGAGAGAATATTAGATATAGCATTTAACACCGTTTTAACATGAGATTAGGAAATTTTAATTTTCATAAGCACCCCTGTCTATTGGGAAAGAAGGGTATCATAAAACTGAACTTTGCCTTTGAGCCTCTCTTTAAATAGATGTTGCTTACTTGTATAAAGAGATACCTTATTGTGTAATGCCAGTTTTACATGATTAATATCAATTTGGATTACAGCTGAGCTTGGATTTTTATGCTGCTGGGATGAAATTCTTTTCCGTGCCTCTGTTACCTCCTACAGTTATTTCAGTACCGGATTGTACATCTACAGGTGAGATTGCACCATATGTTTTTTACCCCAGAGGGTGGGTAGGCACAGACACCATTGTGGGGACTGTTACACAATGTAAAAAAGGTCCCTACAATGGGTTTTTGGTGTGAAACTGAGTCCCAAGAAGGAAATTTTTTTAGAAAAGGGAATAATGGCAAGTCAACACAACTGGGTGTTCAAAAGACTGTGTGTACTAGTTTTTTAGGATACTTAATGGGTTGTATGGTGCGTACTTGATTCTGCAGAGCCAAATGCCCTGATATGGTAACAAGTTTGTTGTAAAACTTTGACCGTGCATGCTTCTTTAAACAGGCATGATATTCTTCTTACTTTAGTCTGGTTTGGCAATTTATTTTTACCCTTGGAAAAAATCTGAAAAATTGTGATTGAATATTCTGAAAACAACTATTACAGTACATCCCCAAGCCTTGAACTCAATAAAATTGTCCTGCTTTTTTCCATGAACCAATTATCATGCCTGATTAAATGAGCCACTAAGGTTATAAAACTTTTTTAAAAAGGGGTGCTAGAAGAGCTTAAGGGGAAATACAAACAGTGGAAGGGTAATTAACCTTAACATCAACACTATGTCTTTCTACACATGCCACATATGGTTATAGAACCCCAAATCACTGTTGCTTATTTTGATTGCTCCATTTAGAATAAACTGAAGAAAACATGAAACGTTCCTATGTTTGCTCTAAATTATGACAACCAAATTTTCTTTGGGAAGTGCTATTACTCTAATGCACAGTGACACAAGTTTCATGAACCCCATGTGACCATGTTTCAGCAATCAAGAAAACAGAACTAGCAAGAGGTGTATTTTAAACTTTAATATTGCTAGAGACTTCTAGAAGAAAGGTACAATATGTTTATTGTTTCTTGTTTTCTTGATATTGTTTACCAGATGTAGATGATCAATGCACACATATGCAAACTCTTGTTGGCACGTTGCATCCGCCTTACAATTTCCAGTGTTTCAAGAATCCAGACTGCAAAGGATTTAACTGTACTGGGGTTATTCCGGCATTTCCTGGTTTTGTAAGTTAATTTTTCTTTTTATGTTTATAGCTGATCTGTGATCAACAGATTGATTGCTTTCAAGGTTTCTTCATTGTCTGTATTTGCCTTCAAATGTTCCTGAAAGGGATGGAATGGTGTGGAATAAAGAAATAATAATGAAACCATTCTTATAGAGGGCATATCATCACCATCTGCATGGGCCCAATTTCATGACTCTGCTTACCGCCGAATTCTGCGCTTGCGATCATCATTCTCTGCTTACTGCGCAAGCGCTGAATTTCTGTGCTAGCTGTGTAAGCATAGAATGACTAGTAACGTGGAGTACGCACCTGCACAAGCAAAAATTCCCTGCCAACCCGTGAAATATGCTTGATGTAAGCACGGAATTTCCTGCTTCCGTGAGTGCCGATTTTTTGCTTACAGTAAGCAGAGCCATGAAAATGTGCCTGGGTCCTTATGCACTGTAAAGGGGAAATCAATAGCTGTACAAAGTAGACAGATATCTTTTCACTCAGGTTCTGAATTGTTGTGATGTTTCAGCCTGTTTAACAATCTCTGGAAGACTGTTCCATAACTAAAGTACTGCACATTGGGAAGAGTGGGACCCAAATGACTTGATTTTGATAACTGGGGGAGTCAGTAGGGATTGATGTGAAGATGCACAGATTTCTAGCTGGTTTATACATGTATACTCCTGAAACAAAGAACATTTTCTGAAAATTTTGAGTTTTTCAGTGTGGTATCTGGCCACTTTTTAGGTTCCCATAATTATATGTATTGTAGCACCATGGAGTGTGGGAGCAACCCCCCCCCCCCAAGTTCCCCCAAATCACTTTGCTTACTTTGATTTGCAAAGTCAAATTAATCCCAAAGTGAACGGGCACAACAAAATTGACAAAATAGTGGCAGGTTTTTTTGCTAAAATGGGACCCCTTAGTTGGTGAAATGATGGTGTCCTTATTTTGTACTAGATTATGAAATTATTGGACTCCTTTAAATGCCTTGAGGTAATGGTTATACCTGTAATAATAATCATCAAAACTTTAAATGTTAATATTCAAGCACAATAAAAATTGTCAAAGACCAGTATTGGCATTTGTGTGACCCAACATATACATGTAACAAACATACATGAAAGAACAAACTTGTGAAAGAGTCCTGAGAAAATAGTGAAAATCCCCTTATAATGTTTTCACTGTTTTCAAGCATCATGCTTTGGTCTTGCGAGATCAAAACTAATTCTTTTACTAATTCTTTTACTGATTTCTCACAAAAGTTTGACATTTCAAGTAAAAATATTTCAAGGGAAGCTTAAAACATGGCCACCTTTATACCATGTAAGATGTGGGCAAATCTGTGAACAGTTATATTTTCAATTTGACCAATGCTGTGCACACCCTTTGAGGTATTACCTAAAACTAATAAATACCTCAGAGAGTTTTTGCATTCTGATTGGTCGAAGACTGGTCATGTGGGGGTGTATTTACAATGTGATATACAGACCGGCTCTGTTGTGCGAAAACTTTCAAAACTGTTTTCTTTTTGCGTATTGTTTTTTTGTTATTTTGATGAGGACAAATAGCACTGCGAGCAGGCGCATACCTTGCGTATGCATAAACCCGCAGACAATGTATCAATTTAAGGTAGCTGGTACGAGCATGAAACCAAGGTAATGCAAAGAAAAAGGCTGAACATCAACCAAAGTGTTTCTATTTATAGTGCTGTTACTTTTTTAACTCGCATAGTCTGGTTCTTCAAAATATGCACAGATAGTTAATTATGTGTAAGAGACTAGGTACCATGCAAATGTTGAACAGCCTAAGAAGTGGCCCTTGAACATGAGTGGAACATTTCTAAAATTAACGGCGAAAGAAAAATCACAAATTCTGATGATTATTACCATTTTTAGGGGGGGGCTAAAGGTATTTTATTAATGGCAATAACAATGTGGGGAGCCTGTCTTCACTGCGTGGTAATGACCTTGGTTGGTGGCTGGCTGCTGTTAATGGACCTTGCTTTCGGCTTGGTCTATTAACAGCAGCCAGCCACCAACCCGGTCATTACCAAGCTGTGAAGACTGGCTCCCCACACTGTTATTCCCTAAGTATAACTTAATGATTCTTCTTATCATGTTTGCTCATGAAGACTCATTGAGTTTCTTTTTCTTTATGAAGAGTATTGGTGTTGCTGCTAAACTGGTCATAGATAGCTGTACAAACCCTGTATCCTATGTAATCTCCATTGGGCCACAGAATAGCCCCCCTTCTGACACCAGAGTCTTTAGCCACTCTGAAAATGTACAACTGGGTAAGTTTTCTTCAAATATCTTTACGCAGCCATGAAAAAGGATGGTTCACCAATGAAACTCACTGCCATTGAAGAATTAGTTAATCAATTAGATGAAACAAAATTGATTATTTAAATCAATTAATAAATTGATAGCAAAAGTATTTATATATCAGAATTTTAGGATTAATCTTTAGTCATGAGACAAATTTTCACCTTTCTTGAAAGATTATGCTGGCCGTCAAGGGAAGGAAAGCATAGTTCAATTCATGTCGAAATTTTCAAATTTACATTTTTAAAGAAAAAACCTCAGAAATACAACATTCTTAAATCTAGTTGCACATTTAATTTTGAAAGGTGCAAGTATCGATTGATTAGAAGTAACAGATTTTGTTCATTCTAATATATATCAAAGAACACTGTATTCTTAACATTGAAAGGAAAAAACATCAGGGTCTGACAATTTGTTTTTTCAGGGTTTACACTGCTGTGTGCCATGTACACAGTGATCATTGTGTTGTTGCTGTTTCTCAATGAATTCAGTGGTTTATGGACTCATCTTCAAAAGCATAATTTATCAGATATTCATGGAATTTAAACTTACCATCACAAACCTGTCATTTTAGAATTTCTTTTGAGCTCTTTAAGTTATTGGAGATGGAACAACCCTCCACTAAAATGGATGAGTTTCAATGTTAACGGCCATCAAGATCACAAAATAACGCATCCACCCTCCCCCCTTCCAGCCCACCCCTGTCATAAACAGTAATTACTTAAGCAAGATGCACAAAAAAGCCTAATTTATGGGGGAAAAACATTTGATGAATGCCAGTTGCTTTGGGTGATGCACATTTCTTACTCTTTGTTTTTTCCAGTTCTTGGTAGTTTACCACCAGGATTTACAGCTGACTTAAATGTAACAATGATTCCATATTCCCAGGATATTGACTACATAAAAACCACAGTAAGTGTAAAATACAAGTATCTGAACTTCATGATATAGAGGTTATGTTGCAAGGCATGCAATGGGGAAAGAATGGCACGGCAAGATCAATCACCCCTGGGAACGAGGTTGGTGCATAAGGTCCAAAGGTCTATCAACAATCTAACCATAGCCACTGCCGAAGCCATCAATTTTGTGTGAACACACGGGAAGAAGTTTGCAACAAAGTTATAGCGCCTTTTAAGTTAAATGAATGATTAATATTTGTAAACTCAATCATGAGTTTTAAAACACATTCGTACAAGTTTTAAAATCCAGTCAACTTGTCTTTTAGATACTCTTTATGGGAGGGACATGCGGACCTTAAATAATAAACAATAACTTTTCTCGAAAATGTTTACCACCTTCAATTTGGTTTATTGTTGTATTTTTTTCAGATTGAGGTACTATTGTGTTATCCTGGTGTAGATTGTATACAAGATATTTTCATTGACAATGCTCTTGTACCTATTCCTCCCTGTGGTAAGTCTTTAAGGATTATTTTTCTTGTTATCTTGATAGATTCATTCTGCCTCGCTGCCATGGGCAGCACGACTACCTCTCGTCACTATTTAACCCCTGGAAGGGATGTTCTGAAAAAACAATGCTGATTGACTGACCAAAAGTGACTGATCTGCACGCAAATTTTTGAGAGCTTGTAGAATGCTTGTAGGACACTTTGTTTGTACGCTTATGTCAAAATGCAAGTATTTTGATGCCATTCCCAAAAAATTTATCATTTTTTTCCATGGTGACCTCAAACTGCATACGGTTAGGATCAAAGAAGAATAAGAGGGGACCAGTTGCTCTTTGACACGATGCCTCTTTTGCGCGGATAGAGTGGATTGGCCACTGACCTATTTCAAATGTGCCATATACTGTCACATTTTACTTAAACATTCCAGGGGTTATATTTAGCGAGCAACGCGTGCTGTGTGAAGAACATGGCATAGAAAGATAGATCACCCTCGGGAATGAGGTTGTTGCCTGTGTGGTTCAGGGTTCCCCCTTAATACTAATCTGGCGTTCATTGTCTTGTTAAAACTGGTGTGAGCTAGTAGGCACCACTTCTCAACTTGCCTTATGGGCTTCTAAAAACTGTGCAACCTACATGTTAAGTTATTTTTGAGTGTGTGAATTTAACTTTATTTGACCAAGCTGGCTGTAAGCACTACCACTAATACATCAGAAAAATACATGTGTTAGGTTTTGTACAATACCTGTTTAAAAACTAGGTTGCTAAAACGTCCGGGGGGCCAAGTAAAATGCACAGTTTACTAGCCCAGTGGGCTACTTCACAAATAGCAACTAATTCTATTTTCTGTTCTTTTCTTCAGACAATCCAGTTCCACCCCCAACTTCTGCCAGAAATGTCACTACGACACCTTTACCAGGTTCTACAGATGAATGCACTACTATGACGGACATTGCTGAGGATATCCAAAATAATCGCTTCCTTCAATCAGGATCGATGATTTGTCATCGCAATGGGCCATGCGATGGAATTGAATGCACAATAAACTCAAGAGTAAATACATGATTAATGTAACTAATTTAGATTAGTTTTGGGTTGAACAAAGACAATTTGACTAGAGCGGGACTTGAACCTGTGACCTCCAGATTAATGTGTCGAGGTTCTACCAACTGAGCTATCTAGCCCTAATGTTGGCAATGTCCCTATGTTGTCAGTATCTTTGTTTGGGTGTGCCAGTCAGAAGCCATTCAGCCTGTAACTGCCTTATAGCCAGGGAACACACCTAAGCTTAGGATACAACCTGGGAAGCTGCAGCGAAGGAACCACCTTAGCTGGATGCGACTTTTTATTTCAAATATCATGTAATAAACCACAAGGAAAACCGACTGGGTCAATTTAGATTAGAACATTGACCTCTTGCACAATGGGCAGCGCACTTACACGCACCTATATTTTGAGGTCAAAGAAATTGACCCCCAAAATGGTGGAAATGGTAGACGCACACTTTATGAAGGT
This sequence comes from Pisaster brevispinus, assembly GCA_023634235.1. Lineage (NCBI taxonomy): Eukaryota > Metazoa > Echinodermata > Asteroidea > Forcipulatida > Asteriidae > Pisaster > Pisaster brevispinus. Next base: position 1,376,803 of record JAMKCF010000006.1, read on the forward strand.
GCGTTTCTCATCTGCAAGAGGTCAATAGCGGCGAAAATGGTAAATGGCTTCACATTTTGACTCTATCAGAGTCTTTCTTAAAGACAAAGAATCTGGTAGGGTCGAAACTTGAGGCCATTAAAAAATAACTGCATTTATACCACAAGTCATTTTGGTTGGTAAAAACGGGTTGCAACGGGTAATTATATTGTGTTTTTGTTTTCTCGTTTTGATTATATTAAATTAGATTAAAATGGATTTATCCCGCATAAATTCAGCAAGCGCTTTTGACAAGAATTAACTGACCGAAATAATTTTCAAAATATCTAATACTATTACCGCTTAGTATCAAAACCACCATTGTTTTAAGAGAAGATGGTTTGTATGCAATGTGTTACCAGCAGACGTTCCTTTCTTAACCACTTTTGGGTCGGTACTCTAAAAAAAGTCTCTGTGTCTAATCAGTGGTGCTATATTTCAGACCTTTTTGGAGCTTCTAGAGTAATTGTTTTCCTTTGAAAATATCATTGCCTCAATGATACTCTGACTTGACAAAGGAAAGACAACAAAGATTCTCATAGTAAGCACCAAGATTTTATTTTGTCTTTTGAGAAAATTTGAGTGGGCACTCGCCATGATTCACCGAGCCACAGCTGATACTCTTCTATGGTATGCTGGAATCTCAGAACAATCAGACCTACCTCCCATTCAGCCGAATACAGTGATAAACAATAGTGGCAGCCTGACCATTCTTGTAAACCACATTTGTACAACAACAGGACAAAGGTCTGAAATCTGGGGTTACACATTAATCCAAGAAAAAAGGGATATTACGAGCATGATTGCCAGTACCTTCTGTCCCTCTTTGTATGGGTGAAATGAAGCATAGCACAGTAGGTGCTTGCCTGTGCATGCTACTCAATGGATTGTCTGGCTGGATATACACATCAGCCATCTGGCTGCCATCAACAATTAACTTAAGCTGTATTCTCTGTCTTTGATTTCCTCAGCCTAATAACCTGTATACTATTAGCATGAAGTTGTTTCATTGTGAAGATCCGGTTCGGATCCACGTCGTCATTGAAGGAGTTGGAAGTAACACATTTCATGAAGATCACGATGTCTTCCATGATGAAACAATTGGAATTGGTATGTTCTCTTTTCACTTCAAAAACCAACATTTTAAAAATATTTCATTTTGTGCAAGTTTGCCCCAATCAAGGCTAAAAGTCACTCTTGTTGAGGGGAACAAAAAAGAAAATATTTAAGTTGAAAATAACTCAGGGGAGCTGAAGGTAGGAATCGATTCCTCGTAAATAAGTATAGATTGTCGAATGGAGAGAAACATGCAGCAGGAAAGGAGTTCCAAAGAGATGCAGACTGTGGAATAAAGCTGTTGGAATCGCTCTTGGTTCTACTTCAGCAAAGCAATGTGTATGTGGTGAGTGTATGGGTGAGACTAAAGCAGAAACATCCTACAGCTTAATGTCCTATCTGAAGGACAAAGCAATTATGGTAAAGTTTCTTACTAAAGGATACAAGTGACACAATCGGGACTCGAACCCACACTCTGCTGATCAGAAACACCAGAGCTTGAGTCCGGTGCTCTTAACCGCTTGGCCATGAAACCTTTTCCCTTTATGTTGGGCTGTCCAAATGACGATTTTGTAATCCAATGCCCAGTTTCATAAAGCTAGTAAAATTATACAGCACAGAACCTTGGCGCTTTGCAGTGACTAAAACCAGTGTATCTGGTTTGCTCAGTGGTTTCTTTCCCTGCAATTTACCAATGTGGACCCCTTTTCGAATCCCACCTCAGATCAGAGTCTTGCATGTGGATCAGAACATTTCTTCTCATTTCCTATTCATCTTGTATTTGGCGCCAATTGTGTTTTAATGATTCAGTACCTCATAAAGACCAAGAACAAAACAGAAAAGAGAAAACAAAAGGTCTCCAATAAGGGAATTCTAAAGACTGGTGCTCCATAAGGAACTTTGTGTACAAAGTCTATGGGAGATTCTTAACTACAGGGACAAAGGAAAGAACAAAAGATGTCTCTACAGGGATGTAAAAAATAGAACTTATGCTGTTGGATGTGTAATAAAATAAACAAATGGCTAAAATGCCACTTAATAATCATATTGTGAACAGTGCCTAGCTCTCGGCCATCCTTACAGGCAATGATGTATCATTGTTTTCAAAGCACAACCATACAATATGCATAAATGTGATGTGTGACATGTGCGAGTTTTATAAACTCCTTGTGTGATTGTCAGTGAATCCACTGTGGTTTTGAATGATGGATAAACTAGGCCAGCCTGCAATACGACATCATGTGGTGAAAGCATCAACAGCTCACAGTCAACCCTCCTACTGTCTGACCATTCATTATCACCCACTGTGGTTTTGAATGATAGATAAACTAGGCCAGCCTGCAGTATGATAACACGTGGTGAATGCATTTACATAGCAGACAGTTTCACTAATATTCATTTCTGTGGAGATTTCTTTTGTTCTTTCCTTTTTCCCCAGAACTAACTAAACATCCACCCATAGACTTTGTACAAACATTCCTTGTGGAACATCCCTGTCTTTATAATTTCCCTGTGGAGACATTTTGTTCCTACTGTCTTCGATCTCCTTCAGGAAGCCAATATTAAAACCTAGTTATGTTCGCAGCAGTGCCACCATACATAGGCCTAAGAAGCGCAGTTAAATGGCACTAAAATGGGGTTTCATCTCATTGACAAGTGTTTCCAAGACTTGCAGAGTTATTCCAAGCATAGTTTGACAGATGCCTGTTTAAATAGGACGACCCAAAACAAGATTCTGCAAGACCCTTGGTCATCAGTTTCCTCTTTCATAATTTCAGATGAAATCTTACACGGCTCATCTCTGAAGTTCCACTTAAATAAGAGAGACAGTAACGAAGTGGAGTTAGCGCTGTTGCTAAAGCTGTCTTCACCCTACGAGCAGGCTATATATCTTATCAATGACCGTATTATACCCGTTGCTGACTGTCGTAAGTTATAAGATTAGGCAAGATAGGCATGTTTGTTTGTTTGAGTTTTTGTAATTTTTTTATTTATCCTTAGGGATTCTCATTTTATTGATCACCTGATTCACACCAGAAAGGAGACAATAACAATAGTAATAACAATTATGTTACAAATTAATCAAAAGACATTATTCCTGGCACATTAGTGGTAATACCGTGTTCGAGGCATACTTAAACTTCTCCAAAAGGGGTTTATTGCCTCTCAATAAGACAAATACAGATATTTGAATTCTAGCTTAATAGATTGCTACAGTGCATAATAAACCAAACAAAGAATCATTTTATTGCTATTAATTATTTATAAAAACGAAATCATTTGCACTTTTTAACCTACACATAACACATTAAACTATGGACAACGGTTAAAAATATCTAACGAGCATAAAGGATTGTTTAATGGAGTATTGAAAAACACATAAGTACTTTAAAAAGTGAACGGTTATTTATGAGATTTCCTGCCAATGTCAATGAATTAGTCAGTGTATAGATTTTCATATTGGTGCATTTGTGTTCAATTTCTCTGGTTAAAATTAAGAAGTTTATTGAAGCGTGCAACATCAGAGTTCACACAAAATGCATCTATCCTAGTGGTCAACAATTTCATTGAAGTTGCCGAGGAAAAAAGTGAAGAAATTTTATTCTTTTATTGGTTTTTTAAGTTGAGGAAAATCTAGACTTTATATGTAAACTGCCATCCATGAACCTTCCTTTTTTTTATTGTTCTGTTTATTTAGCAACGACCACTCCAGCAGCCAACCCACCTTCAACAGCCAACCTGCCTTCAACAGCCAACCTGCCTTCAACAGCCAACCTGCCTTCAACAGCCAACCTGCCTTCAACAGCCAACCCACCTTCAACAGCCAACCTGCCTTCAACAGCCAACCTGCCTTCAACCAACATGATGACCACCAAGAAGACTGAAACAACCAAACCAGAAGGTACGAAAAAAAAAAAAATTCAATACTTAGAAATGTACGCAAAACAAATTGAATGGCAAAGTGTAGAACACAGTTAATTGATGATGAAAAACTACGCACAAAATAGTGGCACGACTGATCAGCAGCTAGGAAAAGACTTGTCATTCTTTTCTGGAGTAAAAAGTAATTTTACAGATCGCACCTGACCATTTTTAATGAAGATGGCTGATTCATTTTCACGGCTTTCATTTCTTAGACATTTGCAACATTTTCTGTCGAGTTTATGCCAGTAAATTATCAAATTCTTCTCCGAGGTAAAAGCTCAGTGGAAGAAAATCACAGGATGGTTAGGAGAATAGTGTATTCTCACAGGAACAAAGTTTTATACTTTTCTCGTGAGTTTTACAGATATAACAAAATAGAGTTTAATTGAGAACTAGAAAATAAACGAAAATTCAAAAAACGACTGTTGTAATCATTGGTACGTTCCAGTTAGGCAAACAACACAAATGTTCGTCAAGTTACGTGCGCGTATTCCAATTGGAACACCTTCAGCACAAAGGTCATTTTCACAGTTTGCAAAATTAGGCTAGCAGTGAGAGGAGTTGTTAGTTTTTGTTCGCCAACTCAACAAAAGGGTCAAAAGCAGTAACAAGTCCATGAGAATTTGAATAATCTGGGCTAAATTTTACCTCATACAAATCAGTTTGTTTGTGGTAAAGTGTTTTAATTCTTTATTTGAAAACGTACTTGTTTACAAATGTGCTGAACGTAACTAGAAATGAAAATATGTTGTTTTATTTCAAAGATCAGACGACAAAACATTGCTTAACGCAGAATAATTATTCATGGGTACAGCAAAATGATTGGTTGGACAGATTGAAACGAACGCGTGCTCATGGCTTTGGATTACAGCGCGTTCCAGTCGAAACTATTATCGTGAAGCACATTTTATAAATGGTAGCGGAAACGGTCTTATGAGTGGAGCGCACCCCATGTTTCATTGAATATGAGCCTTTCTCAACCTTTTGTTAAAAATTAACTTTAAAACTTGAAAGCATGTATAATAAACGACTTCTTAGAATGAAATTTTTAGATTTATTTCACCAATTCTTTACTGATATTTTAATGCAACTTTGTTATTTTTGAAACTTTGTATGTAGTGACAACAAAGAAAACAAATAAGATTACAAAGGATCCAAATAATACTAAGAAAGATCCATCGAAGAACCAACAATCCAATTCTGGTAAGTCAGCTTTTCATCTTTGACCTTAAAGCTGAATGGCTGTGTCCTGTCCTGTTTGTAAGTGTAATTTAATTCTGCTATAAGCCACGCCCACTTCACACAAACTGGCACAACTGATTGCCAGAAGCTCATAGGAGTTGCATTTAGCTAGTATTGTAGTAACTTTATGATTTATGCAAGAAAAGTTTAATTATTGAACTTGGCTTTTACATACCTTCTTCTATACTTAAGTCTTCTCATAATTGAAAGTTCCTGTCATAAGAAATGCTTTAGAATGATTAAATACGTGTGTTTAAAAAAAAAAAATACACCAAAGGTATGCCAGCTTTGGATCCAAAAGTAGTGAAAATGTGGTCAAGCGGCAGATATGCACACGTGTGATGCACTGATTTACCAACAGGATGAGGATGCACTACACTAACTAAGAACCATAAAGCAACCACTGGTGAAAATTAGAAGAAAAAAACAATTTAATAGTCTCTCAGTCATTTGAAGTAAAGGAATGTAGAAGAGAACTTTTAAAGCCACTAAAGACGTCGTCAATCGGACATCTGAACACAAAAATGGCTCAACCAATATATTGTTGTGTCAGTGCAAAAACATTGGATCTCCTAAAATAGCATTTTTACGCGATACGCGCAAGTTTGTTTATAAAAAGACATCTCACGGTTAAATTAGCCCGGATGTACACACAGATACAACGTTTTTGCACTGACAATTTTCAGCGAGATACAACGTTTAGCAAATACGAGATACAAAGTTTTTGCACTGACGCGACGATATAATAAGCCATTTTGACGTATGGTTGACACAATACTATGACACTACTAGGTTTGTGTAAATTTGTCTGTATACACCCAAACCAAACAGTACACTGCTATAGTGTCCACCATATCTCCAAAATGCTAACCAGCTTACCAGTGGAATCACCTGCCGAACAAAATTTGTCGAGCAGAATCATTGGACACTTTGAATGTGCACCTCAAGACCCACTTATTTTTGACTTAATTTTGTGTGTGAGTGTACCGTACTTTTAAAGTGCCTCCCTTTCTTTGTTATATGAATTTCTAGCATTTTTAAACCATTTTAAAGTTATACTTTTCACTTGGTGCTTATATCTTTTGTTGGAGTTTGCAGGGCCTTTGGTACTTCATGTATTATTTTGTACAGTCTTTAAGTTTTTCTGTTTTGCTATAGTACTTGTATTTAGTAACTTTTTTCCAATGCTTTGTTTTGGCTTTTTTAAGATAATTTGTTGCTTCTAACTTTTTAGTCTACTTTTAGTTTGGTTTACTTCATTGTTTAATTGCGTGGCTGCTTTCTTTGCCCTTAAATATTTTATACTTTATTTATTTATTTTTTTAAAAGGTTTTTAGTGCCAGGGTTTTATAGTTTTATTGTGAGGTGCTTTTGGATTTTTTACATGAGGCGCCATATAAATGCATTTTGTTATTATTTTATTATTAGATTTAATGGATGATGATGTGAGGTAAATTGGGTCGATATCTTTGTACTGTCAAAGCTAGAGGCAACCTAGCACCATTGTTCAGACTGTGACCAAATTTCAATGCTGCTTTTAAGAAAAGGTCATTCAAATTACTAATCCTCTTCAAAAACAGAAAGACCTACAATTGACCATGAATAACGGAGTCTATCCAGAAACTCGACTAAAGGAGATGGATAAACGCATTACTTATGTTTTCTTCTTGCAGTGAGCATCGGATTTGGGGTTGGAATTGCAGTTTTGATAGCTGTCATTGTGATCATTCTTGTCGGTGTGTGGTACCATCGTCGTAATCGCCCATCCGCTGACAATTTTGCTTTAATGGAGAATTCTTCAGGACCCATTTAGTTTGGGTGCCACAGACAACAGGAGGAGGTCATTGATAATAATAATATAATAATATATTGTATTTGTATAGCGCCTACTGCAGGCCAGCCTCTAAGCGCTTAACATTCATGTTTCCTGCAAGGTATGTGGGGCTTCGTTTGAAGTATGAGAACTACTCCTTTACATGGCACCATGTAATGGTTTACAAGGTGCTGTGGCGCAATATGCAGCCGATCAAACCAGGAACACCGGGGCGGACCCCTTCTCTTTTCGATAAGTGCACTGGGTTCTTTTTCGTGCGTTACACAACACACGGGACCAACGGCTTTACGTCCCATCCGAAGGACGAAGCAATCATGGTTAAGTGTCTTGCTTAAGGACACAAGTGTCACGACCGGGGCTCGAACCCACACTCTGCTGATCAGAAACACCAGAGCTTGAGTCCAGTGATCTTATCCACTCGGCCACGACACGCCACATACCCTATATCTACCTTTTTACTCATTCGAACAGTAGACAATTCTAGAACTTAACTTCATGAAGCTCTTAAGCACTGAAATTCACTTAGTACAGATAAATCTTGCTTAGCAGAAACAGATTACCAACCAAAATGGCTCGTATTGTACTCTGCTTGTAACTGGTACCTTGCTTATCTTGTTTGGCAAATTAACCTGTTAAGCAAGTTTTTTTGCGGAATTATTAAAGAAAGGTGATCCTATAAGTTCTCTTCCTTCTTTGCCATCTTTGAAAGGGCAAGTAGACCTTGGAATACTCCATGGTATTACTTTAATTATTTGGTATAGATGTTGACTGACATCCATGTAAAATTTTTAAAGAATGTATTTGTGTATTGTAAGGTTGTATTTTACTCAGTCTTATTTTTTGTCAGTCTTTCTTTTGAATTATATTTGTTATTTTATGAATATGCGTACAAAGTATTTACTGTTCTTCGTAAGAAAAAATCACATTTGATTTTTCTGTTATATTCTGCAACAATGCACTCATATGCATAGATTGTTTGTGTAATGTGTCACAAGTTTGCCTTGGTCGTTAACATTTTGTTGTAAGAAGGTGCTGTACATTTTAGAATGTGAAAGCAATGACAGTTGATTACTGGCGTTTTTTTAAAACAAACATTTAATGCAATTGAGTTAGTTTTGTGAATAGTTGCACTGAGTAGTTATACTTGAAAATATATTAAAGTAAAGAATTTGGTTTTAGTGGGTTTCTAATTTTGTTATTAACTCCTTGCTCCACAGACATGTACTTTCTGCCACACTACCATTTTGAGATTTCAGAAACACATTATGTGATTGCTGCTTTGCCTAAAATGTGCACTACAACGTTTACTGGGACATTAACTCCACAAATGCACAACCAAGATTATTGTGATGATGACACCAGGTGAATTGGGTCATTACACATTTGTTTGCAACATAGACCTCTTAGTTATATTTACAGTATTTACAGTTTTCATACAGTAAGCACCGAGCTAGCATGTCTTTTCGTGTGAGTACGGTTAGCAGCGGTATGAAATAGAAATTGCACAGTAAGCACAAAATCGGCCGTTAAGCAGCTTTAGGAAACTGGGCCCAGATCATTGAGAGAACCTATCCTTCAAAAAAGGATCTGCAGCCAACGGCAATAGCCTTATCCAAAGTCAATTCTAAAACAAGTTAGTAACTAGCAATCGTAAGCCAGTCCAACATGGTGTTGTTCTCATACCATTCTCAATCGTGAGCCAGTCCAACATGGTATTGTTCTTATACCATTCTCAATTGTGAGCCATGTCTGTTGAGGCAAGTCTGGCTCTGTCCAGATTTGCGGCTGTGGCAGTCACTAAGGGGGTCGCTAAGGGCAGCTTATGCTTTAATGCACATTTATGTTGTGATCCAGCCAGCAGCCGTAACTTCAGCCGCTTTTATTTAGAAAATGTGTCTTCCCCAATTTGTTTTCCCAAATCTCAGCTTGTGCTCCATCTCTGGCTTCGAGCTCTGTTTGAAGTTGGAATGTTTGGAGCTGGAGCTGTAGCCCAAGCCGAGGTTTAGAAAAGGCTCCTGGCGTACACTTGGCATCACTGTAGTCCCCTCTATTGTTTAATCCAATACAGTTGCATGATGACAATCCACAGTGTCATAAAACATTTGATATCATAGTCCACAATTGATCAATATTAAATGTAAGAGGCCTCTGCCTTTCCAGATTGTTACTGTTTCAAGTTCAAATGATTTTACATTGAGAAGAACTGCTTGTATTCAATGTTCAGTGTATTTTGTTTACTCAGAATCTTTTAGTATATTTTTTTTTGTATAAATTATTAAAAAGCTGTATCGAAATCAAGCAGAAAACTTTCTTTTTTTTTAAATTCAGTATAATATTAATTATTTTATTCATATGCAGTACTGTACAAGTAAAAAAAATGAAAGTGATTTACATGTTATTATTAATGACTAGTTTGACTAGAACTACCCTCAATAGTCTACAAACTTCTGTTCCTTATTTTGGCATAATTTGAATGATTCAGTACTATCTCCTATACATTCTGGCAAGGTGTACCATTCTTTATCAAAGTTTAAGGGTTTGGGTGTTGATAAATATTGTAAAATCAAGGATTTTGATAAATATTGGAAAATCAAGGATTTTGGTAAATATTGTAAAAGCAAGGATTTTGATTGATATGGGAAGAGTTTAGGATTTTGATAAATATGGGAAGAATGTGTTGACGTTTTCTGAAAGAGAAGATGAGAATACATTGTATATATTTACTAGGCCTACTGTTAGTTTGGATTTAATTTGAAACCTCACATTTATACCTCACATTTTTATTTAGAGGGATCAGAAATTGTTTTATTCAGATTATAAGCTACTGCCTTTTAAAAAGATGCAGGTAGAACTTGAAGGCTGTCCACAGAGGGGGTTAAAATTGTTTCTGAATTATGTACTATCCTATACAAATCTTCCCCCACCACTTTGATGCATTGCCTTAAAAGAATATAGAGTCATAGATTTTATTTTATTTTTTGCTTGTGGTTGTGTTTTTGCACAATTTGCCATTGTTTCTCTTAACACAAAATACATATGTGTCTAAAATATGTCTAAATGAAGAATATATTTAGAATGTACTCTGGAAAGCTTTTCTTTTTAAGTTTAGTTATTTTTGTGAGTTTATACATTTAAGTTTAGAAATAGGGTATTTAAACTTGCTTTGTTTTACTCGTTTAACGATTAATAAAACACTATTGTATTTCTGTGGTACAAAAACTACAACAATCTGCTTTAAGTTGACTACTTTATTTGATGACGGGGCCGCCCCAGGCAGGTGAAACAATACAAACTAGACAAGAACAAGTCAGACAATTTTATCAGGAATTCAGCATTCACACGTATTCAACTTGCCTCTGACCTCCCAAAACAGCTTTACACTGCTGACACGCGAGCACGTGTAGTACACATAGAGTGTACAGGTTAATGAGCGCCCTCTTTCAACCCCGCGTGCCAATCATAATAAACAACAGCGTACGTCCGTTTGTGATCGCGCGCTTGATGACATGTGTGACTGCTCACGACACAATTTTTGCCATATTTATTATTTCAAAGCTGCCAAACCCGAGCCCGAGTTTTTCAAATTGTCTGACTTTCAGCAATTTGCCTACATCCGCAGACCATCTCAGACAGAGGATTTGCTCTCATCCTAATTGTGGACGAAAATTCATGGTTTAAGATGAAGCTGTTCTGCAGTGCCTTGTGTGGGATTTTTCTGCTGCTACGTTATGATTGTACGGGTATGTTTGGCTTTACCTTTTGAAGCATGGAGGAAGGAAATTCCTTCCTCCATGATTGAAGTAAGTTGTTATAATAATCGTCGGGAGGATGGAGGGTTACGATTATCGGAACTACCTTCATGTATGGTTTAATCTAGCCCCGCTCGTGTGGATTCAGCTTGGACACACCAGTGTTTAATTTATTCATAAGAATACATTTCAGTTCAATTATGGAAATTCTGGCAGTGTCTGCATATCTCCATAAAACTGAGACTGTTATTCAGACACTATATTCTTTCCTGCTTAAGTCTGATTTCTGAGGCTTTTTGCCTTTGAAAAATTTGACTATTTGTAAGGGAGTTCGGTGGTATTTGCATTTTTTCATCAAACCTCTACAAATTCGGTATCAATGGAAAGCTTGTTTAAAGAGAAGTTCATTGGTGCTTAAATCAGCTTCATAGCTGAAAATACCACAGAGTTATGCCATTTTAAAGATGGAAGGATGACCCGTTTGTGTCTTAAATATTCTTCTTCATGTTGCTGATGCAAAACTGGTCAGAGCTTCAGTTTGTGTGACATTCTGCTTGACTTGTGATTATACTAGGACTGGGAACAACCATGTCGCCATTTCTCGCTAACTTTAAATTGGCACTGAACATGTCATTAATGCTCGACTAAAATTGTCAAAGTTTTCCATTCATGATGGTGTCAGAAGGTGTCTCAAGCTCCTTCAAAATAATGTAAATTCATCTTTTATTTCATAAAAATGAGAACACAATTACCTACATGTACATGTATGTAGTTTCCGATGCAAATTATTGAGAAAAAGCATGTCTGTCTGTAAACCCAGTATCTGGGGCGCTGAACTCCTTTTTAAAAATTGTTCATCTTCGGTCATACTAGCGCCCCAGTGAATCGTTGTAGGTGTCACACAACCACGGTGGGTGGTTCCAACTGACAAATCAAAAGTATGAACATAATGTGCCCATGAAATAAATGAATACTGAAACTTTCAGATTTTCTATTTACAATTCTCTCTTAAATTACCTGGGAGAGAAACTTCCTGAGCTTAAAATGGTCAAGTTACCCATTTGCTCGGTTAGTTTACCTAAAATAAGTCCAATGCGAACACGGCTTAAGTGGGTTGGCAAGATCTTTGGTAGAGAACAGGACATAAGTGCAATCTATATGAACAAATTTTAACAAAGGCTAAGTCGATCATAATCAATGACACACATCCATTACAGGAATTTTATGAGGAAATGAGGTCTGGTAGGAGGCTGAGAAGTTTGAAGTGCAGAACCAACAGATAATTGAACTCTTTTCTACCACATTCTATTTGTATTTAACGGCAACCAGTAACTTTTTCTCTTGTTCTTTCTTGTTATCTTTTTTGAAATACATTTTTTGGATGTGCCCTTGTGTAAAGTTTATACAGTTTTAGGTTTGTTAGTGTAAAAAATTGTGTAATTCTTAAATTTTTAACATATATTTTTACGGTTATGAGCATGTTCGACAAAGCAAATTTCCATTTAAGGGACAATAAACATTTAATTGAATTGAGTATAATTATGTGATACCAAAATTTGATATACTTTTCAGGTTAAACAAAACAACATTTAAACACGTTAATAAATTCGTTTCTCTAAGATGAAATTAACAACTCTAAATTCCTTTCTTCAAGATAAAAATCACAACCTAAATTGTTTTTCCTCAAGATGAATTTACAAATTTAAATTCTTATCTGTATCACTTAGGAACCTCTTTAAGCCTAAACAAACATACTTGAACTTCTCTTCCTCAACCTTGCAATGGGCAAAACAAATGGTTTTTTTTGACATGTCATGTAAAAGGAAGATCCAGAATATACAATTACCCAATTCTCTCAGATAATTCTTGTTTCGAGTTTCAACTGAAACCACTAGCAATACTCTTCACAAATTCAAACGAGAGTTTATCAGAACAACCACGAGTTCTTTCACGTTAAGTTTATCAGAACAACCAAAATTAACAACTTGCGATTTCTTTTGATGGTTTCTGGAATGAAATGTTCTCCAGTTGCAGACTGTCTCTTTAAAGTTCATACATCGTGTAGGGGTGTTCTTGCATGCCCTCATACCAGCCTCTAGCACAGAATTAGCACCATCTTTAAAATAAATACATCAGACCTATCTACATTATTCAAAGGCTGCACAGTACATTTTTCCATCAAAATCTTCCAGCATTCAAAAGGTAAATTTTCATCTTGAATTTTGTTTTGGAAATCTTAAATGAAATTTTACAACAAAAGGTATAACTTACAGTAAGATATTCCTTGTTTCTTTTACAACTTCAACGGTGTCTGCTTGCTATTACAATTTGTTTGTCGAAACTTAAAATTATTCAACGCAGTGTTGGTTGAACGCCAAGCTCAAAATGTTATCTGCTCAAAGGTTCTGTACATATGACCTTTCTGCTAGTAGATTCTGCACAAAATTAATGGGACCACACCCTAACTTAAGGTTGCCAAAATATTACAAGATTCTCTAACCATGGCACTTTCCCCAAGAACAATAGTCATGCACCGATACACTCATGTCACCTCATACTTACTTTTCCAAATAAGGACTTGCTCAGTCAACTGAACTAGCCTGGCTGTTTAATGCGTAAGTTGAATGATAATTCAGTGTGTCTAAAACTGCTAGCGTGCATCTTCTAAGCAAACACTAAATGCACTGGGTTAAAAAAAAAATCTACAAAATGTAAACTACTAATAAGTACAAATACAATTCACTTGTGACAGTAGGGACGCTTGCAAACCTCCATTTGCTATGATTCTCACCACACCAACCCACCTAAAAATGCCCCAAAAAGACCCAACAAAATAGCCTGAAAACTGCCTACTGGCTTCTTGATATGTATAAGATGCAACATCGGACATGAAACTGTACTCACAATCATTTGTTGTGCTCCAAATGATTTTTAAGTCACACACGGTGAGACCATCCATCACGACAGCCTTTTTAGATTGGATGGGTGCCCTGCCTACCACGGCATTGCGGTGCAGCGGTAGATCATCCTAGTTTGGCAGCTGATATGCATTCGGTTGTGGATTTTTAATTTTTATTTTAATTTTAGTTTTATTTTATTATTATTATAATAAAAATAATACAATTGTACTATTACAATTATTATTATTATTAATAATAAAAAAATCCACTACCCAAAATGCATCGGGGCAAAGCACAGCACCACAGCAATTGCCGTGGGTGCCGTTGGTTATTTCGAGGCCTGTGACTATCCAACAGGACCAGTTAGCTTGTAATTCCACTAATCCCCAAGCTTTTTCAACTGTCCATACTTTAAAATGTGATGTTTTCCAAACACTGAACTAGCCGGCTGAACTACTTGGAGTGAATTTTGACTGGTCCTCGGGTGATTTAGCTGCCTTTTGGTCAGCGGACCACTGTTACAGGGAGAACGCTCGCACATTTGCACCTCGAACTGCTACTTTTTAGATGCTCCCTAGGTACTACTTATAGTGCCAGCTTCTATGGGAATCAAATTATATTGTAGCTTAAAAGTTGACAAAAGTTTTTTCAGATATTCAATCCTACACGAGTACAAAGTCTGCATTGTAACTCACATACATTTATTGAGGAAGTTCCTTAAAATGGAGTGTAACCGGAAGTCTAGGAAATGATTTCTAAATTAAAAGCAACATGGATTGCAGCCTCCGGGAAGTCCATGAGGTGGTTGTTGTTTTTGTACATGATCCCATCATCTGGAAAGGCCAGAATCCCAGCATAAACGACTTCAAGCTTTCCACTCAAATTACCAATAGTACTTCAACCAAGTCAAGCCCAAAGTTATTTTTCCTAAGGTCAATTCACAAGTAAAGATTCTCAAAATATGCAGGCATGCGGCTTTCCAACTTACTGCCTTATTTCTTCATTCCCCTTCAATAGCAAACTGAAAAAATTGTTTATCTTGTTTGGTTCTCTGTTTTTTGCATAAGCTCATAATTTGATGGTAAAACCAGCACACAATGTGCACTAGATACAGGAAGAAGACTTTGCCAAGCTACACGGAAGTGTCAACCTTAAATCCAGAAGTTTTGCTAAATGTTCTGCTCTTGCCAAATTTTTGGTTTATAGTTTTACATTTATTTGAGTTCAACACAACAGAAGTAAAATGTTTAGCGCAGACCTAATTAGTGATACCATGTTTGGCAATTTGTTAGTACAAGTAATTGTGTAAGTGGTTTTTTTTATTTTTTTTATTTTTTTTATTAATCACAAATGTTGGAACGAGAAATAATGATGACAGGAATCCTTTTTCTCATGGAATGTTTCCTTGGTGATTCATCTACAGTTTCACTGCGCTCTTATAGACAGCAAAAACACCCAAACGTTAAAGCGTTTTGTTTAACTGCAAATGTCAGACCATCTGCTTATTAAAATGAACCAAACATCATGTTACAAAATCTACAATTTAAATAACTTGGGTCTAGCTTTTTTGTAATCACTTTTATCTTTTCCATGGTCATGCACAGAGGGAGTATTTCAGCCAGAGTGTGATTCGCTGGATACTGCCATTAATAATATCCATCAGTCGCTTGAGCAGATGAGAGTCCTACAAGGCTTGGATTCAGCCACCATCAACTGCACTAAGAAACCAGATTGTGATGGCTTCACTTGTATATTGGGTTTCCAGGTAAGAATCCAACAGTCTGAACCAGGGTTGTCACTAGCCCAAATTTAGTGCCGGTCGGAAATTTTTTCCGAAGATGCATTGCGGTATATTTTTCGCCGCAGGCAGGCACAAGATGGTAAAATTCACACTAAAATATGAAGTGAGCGTAATTGCAATGGACGCCATTGCAGTAAGCAACTCTTTTGATGGAACAATACATCGTATCAGATAATGAAAATTTCTATAATTTCTATCAAATTTATAACAAAATTTACTTAACGAAATGGCACCCACCCCTACCTTATGCCTTACGGGGCTATACGAATCACGGAGATACAGAAAATACAGCAAGATCAAGGCAACACGGCGATAGCGAGTTCAGCTTGCCAAGCTCGTTCATTCATTGCACAGGATTATTCTATTATTCTATAAATAGTATAGACTTTATCAACTAAATTAAATAACCTGAAATTCTTCAAATGTTTGACCTCTACTACGGCGCTTATTGTTATATTTTATTTAAGTAAAATGTCTGAGCGACTATGATTGCTGAAAAGATCTCTTTGCACAAAATTAGCTGTCCCATCGAACCCGCATACAACAACACACACTATGTACATACATGTACTGTGATACTGCATGTGTTGCAGGGGGGAAAAAATGCTGCTACCGCCTGCACTTGTACATACACGTGCATGACTTTCGTCTTTGGACTCTGGACTCCATTTAAAAATATTAATTCGCTGGGCTTCTCTGCCCAATTAAGATGGGAAGAGAATTCTACATGGCCTCTACACTATGAAAAAAATGGAATACTTTACTGAATTTTTACACTAGATATTAATCATTCTGAACAGTATACACACCAAGGTTTTTAGTTCCAATAAATGACGGACATAAGTCAATTTGTCACAGACCCTTTCAACCTCATCCAAAGAATTTGACCTCTGTGTAATAAAAATTTATACCAGCTGGAACACTTGAGTCTCGCCTGCCTCAGACTGGCAGAACCCTGAGTTCAACAAACTTTAGTGGCAAGTCACTAAAATGGAGCATCTGTATTGGAAACATCATAACGAACCAAAGTGACACTGGGTCCTTCAGCGATTTCCTGCTACCATGTCCAGGTGTTAGAAGTCAAGGTCTGACTAAAATGATTTGAACTGAGAGTATGCTAGGGAAAGAAAAGAAAAATAATAATTATGATGAAACACTTGTGTTTATAGATTGAAAGTACAAATTTGTAGTACGCATATGTAGTATATGAAGGTTATGGTGGAAAACCCTTGACAGATTTTTTCCTGAATGTTGTAGTTTTTGAAGAATGAGTGAATCAATTAGTTTAAAATCCAAAAACACTGGAAGCACTGCAAGCCAACTTCAGGAATTTTCAAGTTCGTCACATTCTCCTGAAAAGTGGGAATACTGGTCTTTGACAACTCTAATGCTAGCCATGTTCTTTTAAATTGTCATGGCCATAGATTTACGGCTTGGTATTTTATCAGGATGTTTGAGCGTGAAACCAGGCTTTATACTTCTTTTCTGCACCCATACACTCTTGCTTTGCTGAGATGTAGAACAAAATTGCTATTCAAACAACTTTATTACACGCACTGCATCTCTTTGGAACTCCTTGTCTGGTGCATGTTTCCCTCCATCCTACTCTCTATCTGTTTTAAGAAGAAAATCAAGTCTTACCTTCAGCTCCCAGAGTTATATTCATCTGAAATATTGTCTTCTTGTAACCCCCCTACCAAGAAAAACTTTTAGCCTTGTTGTGGGTAAACTTGCATTACAAAAATAATAATAACTAGACTTTCAGTTTTTGTTTACTACAAAAACAAGGTGTTGGTGATCGATGTCATCAAATTATAATTTAATGATATTTTATGTTATCAACCCGATTTGTGGTTCAGGAGTAAGATTTTGTTCCAATATAAATCTTCAACTTCCGGTTTAAACCAAAAGTTAGGTCAAATGAGGTCATACTGTGTAGTGCTAGGTAAGACCTAGGAGCCCTCTGTAAAGTATGGTGGCCCTAAAGGGACATCGCATATCGCAAACGTGTGCGCACACATATGCAATGTCGTGAAACAATTCGCGAATATGTGCGCACACGTATGCAATGTCGTGAAACAATTCGCGAATATGTGCGCACACGTGTGCAATGTCGTGAAACAATTCACGAATATGTGCGCACACATTTGCGAATTCATTTGCAATGTTGTGAATTTTATTGCATACCTTTTCGCATACCTTTGGGGTGGTGTCATTTTGCGGGCAATTTGTTAGTAACCTAGGGAGTACGCAAGTGGCCTGGTCCCATCTTGTATACCAAAGATACTTCAAGGCAGGAGCTTGGGTACCAGGCAGGTACATTTTAGTGTGGCCATGCCTAGCCGGCCAGCCACATGGTGATGGTACAGCATCATATCACAAAACAAAAGGTCCATGCAAACAATCGTCGGACTATTCTCACTAAAATGAGCACCGGTACAATGGTTAGTATAATAGTTATTCACTTATTAGAAAAGCGTGAGGAACAGAGTGCGCTCGAAGGTAAATTAGTCAGACCCTATTTATATCTATTTGTACGTCTCGATCCCAGACTAGCTGCTACAACTCCCCAGTTCATTAGGAATTTTATTGAATGGTATGCGACAAGGTATGCAATAAAATTCACGACATTGCAAATGAATTCGCAAACGTGTGCGCACATATTCGCGAATTGTTTCACGACATTGCACACGTGTGCGCACATATTCGCGAATTGTTTCACGACATTGCACAAGTGTGCGCACATATTCGCGAATTGTTTCACGACATTGCATACGTGTGCGCACATATTCGCGAATTGTTTCACGACATTGCATACGTGTGCGCACATATTCGCGATTTATTTCGCGACATCACATACGTATGCGCACACGTTTGCGATATGCGATGTCCCTTCAGGGCCACCATAGTAAAGCCCTGTTGTTGAAAAAACATCCAATGTGTGGTTCAGGAGTTATGAATTTTTCAAATATTACACGGACTATCATTGGGTGTGCAATATACAATGAAATAGCGAGCGACGCCAATGTATTCCAGTACTTAATACAGTACAGGTCAACCTTAAAGGGACATGTTGCCTTGGATTGGGCGAGTTGGTCTATAAAAGCGTTTGTAACCGTTTATGTAGACCAACTCGCCCGATCCAAGGCAACATGTCCCTTTAATTACATGTGCACTGTACACGTGCGTGGCTGGTACAGGTTTGACATACATTGTATTGAAGTGTAGTCTACACTATAGTGTGTTGTCATACAACATGGTTCAACAGACACATGCGCTTTGACGTCCATTTTCGACCTAATGCAAAGGTTTAAATATTATCATCTCTGTGCAAAAGATTGAGCAGGAGCACTCATCTATAACGTGATGCAAAATTTCTGTTGAATTATTACGTAGTTGTTGAGATCAGAATGTTTGAAATTTTTCAACTTCTGGTTTGAACCGGAAGTCAAGGTCAAATGGGGTCACGTTCTGTGTAGCATTTGTTGATCTTATATCGACCTGTCTGATGATATGTAGATTGTCCAAATCCAACATGTGGTTCATGAGTTATGATCTTTTTAAAATAATAAACTTTGATTTATTGTAATTCAATACCCGATGACGTCATCATGACACCGTCAAGCTTGTGTGGTCTTAAAACTCAATTGTCTGATGAGTTTCAAGGTTCAATTCAGTTTCAATCTTGAGTTATGCTGTAGAGAAGAGTTCTCACCTAACAATTTACAGAAACAATTCTACATCAGAAAATCTGCTGAAATTGTCATACAATAGTAGTTTAGGAAATGCTCTTAAGCTCTCCTGGTATTTGTTCTGAAGAGGGATGAGAAGTTTCAGACTTTTATCTGAAATCAGACTTTTTGTTTTGTCTATCTTGTGAAAAGTAAAAATGCAGTAGTTTTTTTTTCAGATAACGATAAATCTTACTCTTTGATCTACTTCTCTAGCACCGACAACTTTGTTACCAAAAACTCCCTTGAATAAATAAATAAATTCATGGGTTATTAAAAGATGGACATGCCATCATTTCAGCATGGATCCAAGTTTCAGCCCCTTTTATCTCTCACCCCTCACTGTAAGAAGTAACTAAGTTAGTTTCATTTGAATCATCAACAACTTCACACCCAAAAGTGGACCCAAATCTTCTCATGAGTTTGTCTGAGTTTTGATAGGCTCTCTAATGGCAAGTAGGGTTCATTGTCAAAATACCTGAAAGGGTCATTTTGTTTCTTGCGTTTTTTTAAAGTCCCAAAAGACAGAGATTACAGTGGAGCTGAAGCCATGTGAAGAACCACCCCAGATGTTTATCCTAATGCGAGATGTGGATGGCACCGAACCTTTTGTAGAGCAGACAGTGTCTCATGGGGACTCGATTCCAATACCAGGTTAGTCAACTGTTGTTTAGACCCTCATCTTTACTCCTTAGGCCTGTTTGCCTACATGAGACCTCAATCCTCCAATATCCTGCTCCCCTATATCACTCCCCACCAAATTGTACCTTGCATTGTTGTACTCTCCTAAAGTCATGCTGCTGTCCTGGTGAGGAATTCTTTGACTTGGATAAGATTGGAACGCCTGACCCAGTGGTAAGCAATTGTTCTTTGGGTCTACGGCCCGTCGTCCTTCTGAATCCTTTAATTTGGCGAAGATGATTTAGAAGGGTTTGAGGTAAGGGTGAGGGTAAAGGTTGAGATAACTTTTTTTTAGGTTGATCATTTTATTTATTTATTTTAAATTGTTCTAATAATGAAATCAGAAGGGATTCTGAAAAACGGTGTACTGAAATGTAAATGTAACCCTGTAGGCCTGGAGATACTTGTGTACAGATGACAACGTTAAAACATTCAGTCTTAAAGATAGGGTCATAGATTGGTTTTTGTCATCGTAACGCTGATTTATGGGCAAAATTATGAAGAAAGATACAACAAAAGTCCCCTGTGAAAGTTTAAGCTGTCTGTTTGCTTAGAAAACAGCCAAAAACATTCACGGTATTTTCACATGAACGCTGAATCCATCCACTTTTAGAGAGGTGACAGTGGATGCCAACTGCATCTCTGATTGCAGCATTTGTGAACGGACACCAACCCTCAGAAATCTGAGAAACAATTCATGTGTGAATCCAAACCTTATTACTTTGAAGGGAATCTTTTCTCAAAATAGTTTATTCTATCAACAGCTGTTTCTCATCAATTAAGTTTTTATGTTCTTAAATTTTTAGAGTACTTACCAAAGTATGACCTTACCTTTAACATGTGAGAGAGGAGAGAAAAACCAAAATAGGAAAAACCCATACAATCAGGTTTGGAGTGAAAACCCAATCCACAGGTGAGGCTGCAATCTAAGGTGGGATTTGAACCAGGGTCCACAGAGGTTTCGGCCACTGAGCCATTCTGATTCCAATGGGTAATTCCTAGGTTATTCATACATATGTACACCTGTCACCATGGTCAAGTGGTTAGACATCAGGACTTGCAATCACAAGGTTGTGGGTTCAAATCCGGCCAAGCTAACTGCTGGTTTCACAATGACTAGAATAAGTATTGTCGTTTAGTAACTGAATCACAATTTATTGATTTGTGCAATGCATAATTATAAACTTTAAATCAATGTTTGTATGGGAGAGATTGGCTGCTGCCAGCTTGGTGACAAACAGAAAAACACTTACTGCAAATAATTTCAGAAATTTGTTGTACGATGTTTTATTGGGTGTCCATGGTTACAAAAATATACCGATTGTAATCATAATTGTCTGTAGAGCTTCTACTTAAAAACCTCTTTGTCTGTTCCGCTTTAGGTTTGCGGTACAGGTATCAATTCTTAAGAATGCAGTCAGCCCTTGGAGTGCAAATTGAGAACGTCAGCAACGGTCTCAGAATCGGGGTGAGGCTTGTCTCCTGTAACATAATAATATAATAACTTGTAACTTTTAGCATTGACTTGTGACTTGACTTGAATTTTGCAAAAAATGCCTTTTTTACCAATGCAAGCCAGAAGCTACTTGCGTGACTCCCATTGAACATGCATGCAGTCATGTTATGGAGGAATCATTATGAGGCTACACAGAGCAAAGCTAAGTGATAAGATGCTTTCCAATCTTATATATTTGGAGTGCAACAGTTTGTACATGAACAAATAGATGCAATGAAGAAGTTTCTTTTCAGAAATTGGAGACCGCAGTAAATCCAGTAAAGTTGAATGTATCAAAATGAATAGCAACCATCACTTTCAAGAGTTTCAAAAAGGACTGTCACACTGAGCTACATTTTTCAATGACCAAGTCTTTTACATTATGTAATGATGGGTATTTAAACTACAAAAGGAGCATTTCATGAATAGAAAGCAGGTGTATGTCAAACTGCATGCTAGTAATCAAACTAACTATCCACATGCAATTGGCCATCTGGTATACCTTTAACAAGTCAAGCAAGTCAAGTTCAAAAGTCTAAAACTTGAAATTTGAACACATGGCCTTGACTGCTAAATACAGCTGGACGAAATAATGTGCAACTTGACTTGTGACTTGCCTTGTGTTTGGACGAAATATCGTGTGACTTGATTTGACTTGTGACCAAATGACTAGTGACTTGACTTGTGACCAAATGACTAGTGACTTGACTTGTGACCAAATGACTAGTGACTTGACTTGTGACCAAATGACTAGTGACTTGACTTGTGACCAAATGACTAGTGACTTGACTTGTGACTGGACGATATGACTTGTGACTTGACTTGGACTTGCAGAAAACGACTTGCTGCCTACTCTGCGATAAAGTGTAACTGGGTTCTTTTACATTCATTACACAACACATGGGACCCATCCAAAGGGCAAAGCAATAATGGTTAAGTGTCCTGACACAAGTGTCAAGACCAGGACTCGAACCCACACTCTGCTGATCAGAAAGGAGCACTAATGGTTACTAGTGTCTTGCTCAGGGACACAATTGTCAAGACATGGATTTGAACCCACACTCTGCTGATCAGAAAGGAGCAATAACGGTTAATATTATTCTTAGACTAAATGACACAGGAGACAGGATTATTATGTTTCGTGACATAATGCCACAGCTTGAATTTATTTGATTCAGCCAGACACAATTTTTTACCGGATACCAATACTTCAGGGCAAACCGGCAAATAACTTTAAGAAAATTAAGTGGGGCACACCAGACCCCCTGGGCACACCAGACCCCCTGGGCACACCAGACCCAGCCACAAATAGGGCACACCAGACCCAATTGAAAGTTGGGCACACCAGACCCAATTGAAAGTTGGGCACACCAGACCCAATTGAAAGTTGGGCACACCAGACCCAATTGAAAGTTGGGCACACCAGACCCATTCAAACACACAAGTAGAAACTTAACTTGACTAAATGTCAAACTATACATGAAATTGCTGAGCAAACCAAACCCAGCCATTGGAGGCCATGTAAGCCTACAGTTTACAGGAATTAACTACACACGTAAACGTGTGTATAAAGACTTTGGGCAAACCATGCCAACAAATTATTGAATGAAGAAATTCTTCCAATATCAATTCAAAAGCCTGTAATGATAAAGCACAATAATACAACTTTTTACACAATAAAGCCAGAAAGGCCCACCGCTTATACATACGGTCGGGATGACCCCTGGTAAACATCACAGGGCGCCAAAGCCTATTAAATGTAAACTTAGTTGCCTGACAAGTACATGTATTTAATACCTAAAAGTAAAATTAGGTTAAATTACCTAAACAAAATTACTGCTATTATACAACCATCAAAATTTATCCTGTGTCTGAGAAATTTCCCGCCGAAAAAATGCGAGCATTAGGAGGAGTTGGGGATGGAGGTGGGTGATTACAACATAATGGAGCTCACATAGATGTGTTCTCCGTGAATAGCTGTGACAAAGTGAGACAAATTTCTCATCAAGAACAGAAAAAACATAAGATAAGATGCTGATTGGATACAAGTTGAAACCTTCCTCCTATTGGCTATTAGAAGAGCCAATCAGAACAAATTAACCACTGAGCCCTGATTGGTCAAAATACCAGGATCTGATTGGTCAACAGAACTTGATCTTGGATCCTTGTTTTGTCACAAAAATGTCAATGGGATTTTATGTGTTAACACGTTGACTGCCGCCTACGAGTATACTCGTAGTAACAGGTGTAACGGATTCTGCCACTACAAGTATACTCGTAGAGAATGAAAGGTTTTTGTATTGTTAATTGAATACACTGGCATCACTGAGAACGCAACAAATACATTTCTGGCAGTGGTGAGGACATACATTTTTACATCCTTAGAATTTGTATGTTTAAATTTTTTTTTTTATAGTGTTTTTGCTGTTGGTATGCGCACATGCCCACCACACTTGGCAAATGGGAACGCCCTACGAATCTATGACCGGCAGTCAACGTGTTAAAAGATCCCCATATGAAATGTGCACAGCATGAATGTAGGTCAACATAACCAAATCTGATTGGTTGACAGATCATGAGCTTGGACCCTTGTTTTTGTCACAAAAATCCCAATGGGATTTTATGTGTTAAAAGATCCCCCATAAGAAATGTGCACAGCATCAATGTAGGTCACCTCCACCCATTGACACTGCTTAAATGTAAATGGTTTATTGATCAGCTCTCTGACTGGTCCACAGTTTACTCAACTAAGGTTTAATTTGGCTATTATCTGATCAACAAGATCCTCTGTTTGTCACAATTATGCAATAGAAATTAGAATGTTACAGTTTTCTGAAGTAGGCAATGGAAACTATAGTGTTAAAGTTTCTGCATCTTGAGCAACTGTAAAGTGTTATTGCACAGAACACAGGTATGAATGTACTGTAACAACAACAGAAACCCTGCCTCTTCAACAACTAGGTAAGAAGAAACACAATTAAACAACTGCTGAAGCCAAGAATAAGGCATTTGATCACTTAATGATAAAATGTGTTGTCTTGCTCAGGGACACAAGTGTCAAGACCAGAACTCGAACCCACACTCTGCTGATCAGAAAGGAGCACTAATGGTTAATAGTGTCTTGCTCAGGGACACAAGTGTCAAGACTGGGGTTCCAATCCACACGGATATCCGATGATATATTTTTTTTAAATTTGCTCCGAGGGAGTATAAAAAAATAGCATTTAACACAGTTTTAACGTGAGATTAGAAAATTTTAATTTTCATAAGCACCCCTATCTATTGGGAAAGAAGGGCATCATAAAACTGAACTTTGCCTTTGAGCCTCTCTTTAAATAGATGTTGCTTACTTGTATAAAGAGATACCTTATTGTGTAATGCCAGTTTTACATGATTAATATCAATTTGGATTACAGCTGAGTTTGGATTTTTATTCTGCTGGGATGAAATTCTTTTCCGTGCCTCTGTTACCTCCTACGGTTATCTCAGTACCGGATTGTACATCTACAGGTGAGAGTGCACCATATGTTTTTTTACCCCAGAGGGTGGGTAGGCACAGACACCATTGTGGGGACTGTTACACAATGGAAAAAAGGTCCCTACAATGGTTTTTGGTGTGAAACTGAGTCCCAAGAAGGAAATTTTTTTAGAAAAGGGAATAATGGCAAGTCAACACAACTGGGTGTTCAAAAGACTGTGTGAACTAGTTTTTGAGGATACTTAATGGGTTGTATGATGCGTACGTGATTCTGCAGAGCCAAATGCCCTGATGATATGGTAACAAGTTTGTTGTAAAACTTTGACCGTGCATGCTTCTTTAAACAGGCATGATATTCTTCCTACTTTAGTCTGGTTTGCCAATTTTTTTTACCCTTGGAAAAAAATTTGAAAGGTTGTGATTGAACATCCTGAAAAACTACTACATCCCCAAGCCTTGAACTAAAAAAAAAATTGTCCTGCTTTAATCCATGAATCAATTATCATGCCTGATTAAATGAGCCACTAACATCATCTTTACACTGGATCCGGCAAGGGCGATCAAAGGAGGATCAGATCCTGCAAGGGGGATCAAACTGATCGCTAACGCATTTACACTCGAGTCTGATCGCGCATTGATCCCCCTTTGCCCGGCCTCAATTCAACGGAAGTTCCACACTGCCCGTGTGACAGGTCAACTAAGCAAGGTCATTGATTGTGCGCATACGCAGGCGGGGTTTTTTTTTCAACTCGGTGCCCCCACTGATCTCTATTGAGATCAGTGGGCGCCCCAGTCTGTTGGAGTCGATAGACCGGAAGTCGGTGGGTCAATTTGCCGGGTCTGATCCTGCTTTGCGTTTACACTTTGTTTTTGATCCACCTTGCAGGATCAGATGCTCCTTTGATCCCGCAATGAAGGGGGATCAAAAAGGAGGATCAGATCCTGATCGCTCTTGCATTTACACTAGCTGTTGATAGCCCTTTGACCGCGTTCCCACTGGATCCACAATTACGAGATCCTGACCCCGCAAAAGGATTAGTCACAGACGTGAATCGCGGTCGCGTTCCCACTAGAGTATGATCGCGCATTGATCTCCCTTTTGGGAACGGAAGTGGATTCAAAGTTCACCAACGCAGGTCGACCAAGTGGGCAGTGCGCAGGCGCAACGTATCTATGGCGACCACACAGTGTGGGGTGGCTCCTCTACTACGCGCGCGCGGCAGTCGCCATTTTTTTTGTCATGATAGTATATGTACTGTATACTGACTACTGTTGACCGACATGATGGACTTTTTTGTGCCATTTATTTTGTTGTGCCATCATCTACGTCTTCAGAATAGTATTAGAATATCAGCTTTTTTTGAGCTTCGTTCTCAACATCGAAGACATTGTAGACGTCGGAGAAATGAGCGACGGTTGCTTTTTCTGCGACGAAAATTCGTCATGTATGCCCTCATGTTCGAAACGGCAATCACTGAAGACCATCACCAACAAGTCGACAGGTACGTAGACTTAGTGTGGATGCGTTGTACAGAACGTGTAGTTGGTATCGTCACGTGACGTCAATACTGCTTTATGCTTTACTTACAATTCATGTCACCAAATGCGTGGTGCTTGCTGGGAATAGAAGAAAAAAGAACACCATTTTCGCGCCATTTGGGCCTACCATACCGGATGTTCGCCCTAAAATTGCGGGGTCTGATCGCCCTTTGCGTTCCCACTAGACTTTTGATCGCCCATTAATCCACAAGGGCGATCAGATCCCGCTTTAATCCTACTCCCGAGGTGGATCAAATTTGCGGGGTCTGATCCTGATCGCCCTCGCGTTCCCACTTACGCTTGATCGCCCTTTGATCGCCCTTTTCGAGAAATTGCGGGGTCTGATCGCCCTTTTCTCGAATGCGGGGTCCAGTGGGAACGGGGCCTTTGATCGCCCTTGTAGGATCTGATCCTCCTTTGATCGCCCTTGCCGGATCAAGTGTAAATGCGGTGTAAGGTTATAAAACTTTTTTAAAAGGGGTGCTAGAAGAGCTTAAGGGGAAATACAAACAGTGGAAGGGTAATTAACCTTAACATCAACACTAGGTCTTTCTACACATGCCACTTATGGTTATAGAACCCAAAATCACTGTTGCTTATTTTGATTGCTCCATTTAGAATAAACTGAAGAAAACAGGGAACGTTCCTCTGTTTGCTCTAAATTATGACAACCAAATTTTCTTTGGGAAGTACTACTAATGTACTCTAATTCACAGTGACACAAATTTAATGAACCCCATGTGACCATGTTTCAGCAATCAAGAAAACAGAACTAGCAAGAGGTGTATTATAAACTTTAATATTGCTAGAGACTTCTAGAAGAAAGGTACAATATGTTGATTGTTTCTTGTTTTCTTGATATTGTTTACCAGATGTAGATGATCAGTGCACACATATGCAAACTCTTGTTGGCACGTTGCATCCGCCTCACGATTTCCAGTGTTTCAAGAATCCAGACTGTAAAGGATTTAACTGTACTGGGGTTATTCCGGCATTTCCTGGTGTTGTAAGTTCATTTTTCTTTTTATGTTTATAGCTGATCTGTGATCAACAGATTAATTGCTTTCAAGGTTTCTTCGTTGTCTGTATTTGCCTTCAAATGTTCCTGAAAGGGATGGAATGGTGTGGAATAAAGAAATAATAATAATGAAACCATTCTTATAGAGGGCATATCATCACCATCTGCATGGGCCCAATTTCATGACTCTGCTTACTGCCGAATTCTGCGCTTGCGATCATCATTCTCTGCTTACTGCGCAAGCGCTGAATTTCTGTGCTAGCTGTGTAAGCATAGAATGACTAGTAACGTGGAGTACGCACCTGCACAAGCAAAAATTCCCTGCCAACCCGTGAAATACGCTTGATGTAAGCACGGAATTCCCTGCTTCCGTGAGTGCCGATTTTTTGCTTACAGTAAGCAGAGCCATGAAAATGTGCCTGGGTCCTTATGCACTGTAAAGGGGAAATCAATAACTGTACAAAGTAGACAGATATCTTTTCACTCAGGTTTTGAATTGTTGTGATGTTTCAGCCTGTTTAACAATCTCTGGAAGACTGTTCCATAACTAAAGTACTGCACATTGGGAAGAGTGGGACCCAAATGACTTGATTTTGATAACTGGGGGAGTCAGTAGGGATTGATGTGAAGATGCACAGATTTCTAGCTGGTTTATACATGTATACTCCTGAAACAAAGAAAATTTTCTGAAAATTTGGAGTTTTTCAGTGTGGTATCTGGCCACTTTTTAGGTTCCCATAATTATATGTATTGTAGCACCATGGAGTGTGGGAGCTACCCCCCCCCCCCCAAGTTCCCCCAAATCACTTTGCTTACTTTGATTTGCAAAGTCAAATTAATCCCAAAGTGAACGGGCACAACAAAATTGACAAAATAGTGGCAGGTTTTTTTGCTAAAATGGGACCCCTTAGTTGGTGAAATGATAACAGATTGATTAGATGGTGTCCTTATTTTGTACTAGATGATGAAATTATTGGACTCCTTTAAATGCATTGAGGTAATGGTTATACCTGTAATAATAATCATCAAAACTTTAAATGTTAATATTCAAGCACAATAAAAATTGTCAAAGACCAGTATTGGCATTTGTGTGACCCAACATATACATGTAACAAACATACATGAAAGAACAAACTTGTGAAAGAGTCCTGAGAAAATAGTGAAAATCCCCTTATAATGTTTTCACTGTTTTCAAGCATCATGCTTTGGTCTTGCGAGATCAAAACTAATTCTTTTACTAATTCTTTTACTGATTTCTCAAAAAAGTTTAGCATTTCAAGTAAAAATATTTCAAGGAAGTTTAAAACATGGCCATCTTTATACCATGTAAGATGTGGGCAAATCTGTGAACAGTTGTATTTTCAATTTGACCAATGCTGTGCACACCCTTTGAGGTATTACCTAAAACTAATAAATACCTCAGAGAGTTTTTGCATTCTGATTGGTCGAAGACTGGTCACGTGGGGGTGTATTTACAATGTGATATACAGACCGGCTATGTTGTGCGAAAACTTTCAAAACTGTTTTCTTTTTGCGTATTGTTTTTTTGTTATTTTGATGAGGACAAATAGCACTGCGAGCAGGCGCATACCTTGCGTATGCATAAACGCGCAGACAATGTATCAATTTAAGGTAGCTGGTACGAGCATGAAACCAAGGTAATGCAAAGAAAAAGGCTGAACATCAACCAAAGTGTTTCTATTTATAGTGCTGTTACTTTTTTAACTCGCATAGTCTGGTTCTTCAAAATATGCACAGATAGTTAATTATGTGTAAGAGACTAGGTACCATGCAAATGTTGAACAGCCTAAGAAGTGGCCCTTGAACATGAGTGGAACATTTCTAAAATTAACGGCGAAAGAAAAATCACAAATTCTGATGATTATTACCATTTTTAGGGGGGGCTAAAGGTATTTTATTAATGGCAATAACAATGTGGGGAGCCTGTCTTCACTGCGTGGTAATGACCTTGGTTGGTGGCTGGCTGCTGTTAATGGACCTCGCTTTCGGCTTGGTCCATTAACAGCGTCCAGCCACCAACCCGGTCATTACCACGCTGTGAAGACCGGCTTCCCACACTGTTATTCCCTAAGTATAACTTAATGATTCTTCTTATCATGTTTGCTCATGAAGACTCATTGAGTTTCTTTTTCTTTATGAAGAATATTGGTGTTGCTGCTAAACTGGTCATAGATAGCTGTACACACCCTGTATCCTATGAGATCTCCGTTGGGCCACAGAATGGCCCCCCTTCTGACACCAGAGTCTTTAGCCACTCTGAAAATGTACAACTGGGTAAGTTTTCTTCAAATATCTTTACGCAGCCATGAAAAAGGATGCTTCACCAATGAATTCACTGCCATTTAAGAATTAGTTAATCAATTAGATGAAACAAATTTGAATATTTAAATGAATTAATAAATTGATAGCAAAAGTATTTATTTATCAGAATTTTAGGATTAATCTTTAATCATGAGACAAATTTTCACCTTTCTTGAAAGATGATGCTGGCCGTCAAGGGAAGGAAAGCATAGTTCAATTCATGTCGAAATTTTCAAAATTACATTTTATAAGAAAAAACCTCAGAAATACAACATTCTTAAATCTAGTTGCACTTTAATTTTGAAAGATACAAGTATCAATTGATTAGAGGTAACAGATTTTGTTCATTCTAACATATATCAAAAAACACTGTGTTCTTAACATTGAAAGGAAAAAACATCAGGGTCTGACAATTTGTTTTTCAGGGTTTACACTGCTGTGCGCCATGTACACAGTGATCATTGTGTTGTTGCTGTTTCTCAATGAATTCAGTGGTTTATGGACTCGTCTTTAAAAGCATAATTTATCAGATATTCATGGAATTTAAACTTACCACCACAAACCTGTCATTTTAGAATTTCTTTTGAGCTCTTTAAGTTATTGGAGATGGAACAACCCTCCACTAAAATGGATGAGTTTCAATGTTAACAGCCATCAAGATCACGAAATAACGCATCCACCCTCCCCCCTTCCAGCCCACCCCTGTCATAAACAGTAATTACTTAAGCAAGATGCACAAAAAAGCCTAATTTATGGGGAAAAAACATTTGATGAATGCCAGTTGCTTTGGGTGATGCACATTTCTTACTCTTTGTTTTTTCCAGTTCTTGGTAGTTTACCACCAGGATTTACAGCTGACTTAAATGTAACAATGATTCCATATTCCCAGGATATTGACTACATAAAAACCACAGTAAGTATAAATACAAGTATCTGAACTTCATGATATAGAGGTTATGTTGCAAGGCATGCAATGGGGAAAGAATGGCACGGCAAGATCAATCACCCCTGGGAACGAGGTTGGTGCATAAGGTCCAAAGGTCTATCAACAATCTAACCATAGCCACTGCCGAAGCCATCAATTTTGTGTGAACACACGGGAAGAAGTTTGCAACAAAGTTATAGCTCCTTTTAAGTTAAATGCATGATTAATATTTGTAAACTCAACCATGAGTTTTAAAACACATTCGTACAAGTTTTAAAATCCAGTCAATTTGTCTTTTAGATACTCTTTATGGGAGGGCACGCGGACCTTTAACAATAAACAAACTTTTCTCGAAAATGTTTACCACCTTCAATTTGGTTTATTGTTGTATATTTTCAGATCGAGGTACTGTTGTGTTATCCTGGTACAGATTGTATACAAGATATTTTCATTAACAATGCTCCTGTACCTATTCCTCCTTGTGGTAAGTCTTTAAGGATTATTTTTCTTGTTATCTTGATAGATTCATTCTGCCTCGCTGCCATGGGCAGCACGACTACCTCTCGTCACTATTTAATCCCTGGAAGTTCTGAAAAAAACAACGCTCTACACGCAAATTTTTGAGAGCTCATAGAATGCTTGTAGGACACTTTGTATGTATGCTAATGTCAAAATGCAAGTATTTTGATGCCATTCCCCCCAAAAAATTTTTTTCATGGTGACCTCAAACTGCATACGGTTAGGATCAAAGAAGAATAAGAGGGGACCAGTTGCTCTTTGACATGATGCCTCTTTTGCATGCATAGAGTGGATTGGCCACTGGCCTATTTCAAATGTGCCATATACTGTCACATTTTACTTAAAAATTCCAGGGGTTATATTTAGCGAGCAACGCATGCTGTGTGAAGAACATGGCATAGAAAGATAGATCACCCTCGGGAATGAGGTTGTTGCCTGTGTGGTTCAGGGTTCCCCCTTAATACTAGTCTGGCGTTCATTGTCTTGTTAAAACTGGTGTGAGCTAGTAGGCACCACTTCTCAACCTGCCTTATGGGCTTCTAAAAACTGTGCAACCTACATGTTAAGGTATTTTTGAGTGTGTGAATTTAACTTTATTTGACCAAGCTGGCTGTAATCACTACCACTAATACATCAGAAAAATACATGTGTTAGGTTTTGTACAATACCTGTTTAAAAACTAGGCTGCTAAAACGTCCGTGGGCCAAGTAAAATGCACAGTTTACTAGCCCAGTGGGCTACTTCACAAATAGCAACTAATTCTATTTTCTGTTCTTTTCTTCAGACAATCCAGTTCCACCCCCAACTTCTGCCAGAAATGTCACTACGACACCTTTACCAGGTTCTACAGATGAATGCACTACTATGACGGACATTGCTGAGGATATCCAAAATAATCGCTTCCTTCAATCAGGATCGATGATTTGTCATCGCAATGGGCCATGCGATGGAATTGAATGCACAATAAACTCAAGAGTAAATACATGATTAATGTAACTAATTTAGATTAGTTTTGGGTTGAACAAAGACAATTTGACTAGAGCGGGACTTGAACCTGTGACCTCCAGATTAATGTGCCGAGGTTCTACCAACTGAGCTATCTAGCCCTAATGTTGGCAATGTCCCTATGTTGTCAGTATCTTTGTTTGAGTATGCCAGTCAGAAGCCATTCAGCCTGTAACTGCCGTATAGCCAGGGAACACACCCAAGCTTAGGATACAACCTGGGAAGCTGCAGCGAAGGAACCACCTTAGCAGGATGCAACTTTTTATTTCAAATATCATGTAATAAACCACAAGGAAAACTGACTGGGTCAATTTAGATTAGAACATTGACCTCTTGCACAATGGGCAGCGCACTTACACGCACCTATATTTTGAGGTCAAAGAAATTGACCCCCAAAATGGTGGAAATGGTAGACGCACACTTTATGAAGGTGCGTTTCTCATCTGCAAGAGGTCAATAGCGGCGAAAATGGTAAATGGCTTCACATTTTGACTCTATCAGAGTCTTTCTTAAAGACAAAGAATCTGGTAGGGTCGAAACTTGAGGCCATTAAAAAATAACTGCATTTATACCACAAGTCATTTTGGTTGGTAAAAACGGGTTGCAACGGGTAATTATATTGTGTTTTTGTTTTCTCGTTTTGATTATATTAAATTAGATTAAAATGGATTTATCCCGCATAAATTCAGCAAGCGCTTTTGACAAGAATTAACTGACCGAAATAATTTTCAAAATATCTAATACTATTACCGCTTAGTATCAAAACCACCATTGTTTTAAGAGAAGATGGTTTGTATGCAATGTGTTACCAGCAGACGTTCCTTTCTTAACCACTTTTGGGTCGGTACTCTAAAAAAAGTCTCTGTGTCTAACCAGTGGTGCTATATTTCAGACCTTTTTGGAGCTTCTGGAGTAATCATTTTCCTTTGAAAATATCATCGCCTCAATGATACTCTGACTTGACAAAGGAAAGACAACAAAGATTCTCATAGTAAGCATCAAGATTTGATTTTATATCTTGAGAAAATTTAAGTGGGCACTCGCCATGATTCACAGAGCCACAGCTGATACTCTTCTATGGTATGCTGGAATCTCAGAACAATCAGACCTACCTCCCATTCAGCCGAATACAGTGATAAACAATAGTGGCAGCCTGACCATTCTTGTAAACCACATTTGTACAACAACAGGACAAAGGTCTGAAATCTGAGGTTACACATTAACCCAAGAAAAAAGGGATATTACGAGCATGATTGCCAGTACCTTCTGTCCCTCTTTGTATGGGTGAAATGAAGCATAGCACAGTAGGTGCTTGCCTGTGCATGCTACTCAATGGATTGTCTGGCTGGATATACACATCAGCCATCTGGCTGCCATCAACAATTAACTTAAGCTGTATTCTCTGTCTTTGATTTCCTCAGCCTAATAACCTGTATACTATTAGCATGAAGTTGTTTCATTGTGAAGATCCGGTTCGGATCCACGTCGTCATTGAAGGAGTTGGAAGTAACACATTTCATGAAGATCACGATGTCTTCCATGATGAAACAATTGGAATCGGTATGTTCTCTTTTCACTTCAAAAACCAACATTTTAGTCCAATGCCCAGTTTCACAAAGCTAGTAAAATCATACAAAGCGCAGAACCTTGGCGCTTTGCAGTGACTAAAACCAGTGTACCGGTTTGCTCAGTGGTTTCTTTCCCTGCAATTTACCAATGTGGACCCCTTTTCGAATCCCACCTCAGTCTCTACTCGGTCAACCCTCCTACTGTCTGACCATTCATTATCACCCACTGTGGTTTTGAATGTTAGATAAACTAGGCCAGCCTGCAGTATGATAACACGTGGTGAATGCATTTACATAGCAGACAGTTTCACTAATATTCATTTCTGTGGAGATTTCTTTTGTTCTTTCCTTTTTCCCCAGAACTAACTAAACATCCACCCATAGACTTTGTACAAACATTCCTTGTGGAACATCCCTGTCTTTATAATTTCCCTATAGAGACATTTTGTTCCTACCGTCTTCGATCTCCTTCAGGAAGCCAATATTAAAACCTAGTTATGTTCGCAGCAGTGCCACCATACATAGGCCTAAGAAGCGCAGTTAAATGGCACTAAAATGGGGTTTCATCTCATTGACAAGTGTTTCCAAGACTAGCAGAGTTATTCCAAGCATAGTTTGACAGATGCCTGTTTGAATAGGACGACTCAAAACAAGATTCTGCCAGACCCTTTGTCATTGGTTTCCTCTTTCATAATTTCAGATGAAATCTTAAACAACTCATCTCTGAAGTTCAACTTGGTAAAGAGAGACAGTAACAAAGTGGAGTTAGCGGTGTTGCTAAAGCTGTCTTTACCCAACGAGCAGGCTGTATATCTTATCAAAGACCGTATTATACCTGTTGCTGACTGTCGTAAGTTATAAGAGTAGGCAAGATAGGCATGTTTGTTTGTTTGAGTTTTTTTTAATTTTTTTATTTATCCTTGAGAATTCTCATTTTATTGATCACCTGATTCACACCAGAAAGAAGACAATAACAATAGTAATAACAATTATGTTACAAATTAATCAAAAGACATTATTCCTGGCACATTAGTGGTAATACCGTGTTCGAGGCATACTTAAACTTCTCCAAAAGGGGTTTATTGCCTCTCAATAAGACAAATACAGATATTTGAATTCTAGCTTAATAGATTGCTACAGTGCATAATAAACCAAACAAAGAATCATTTTATTGCTATTAATTATTTATAAAAACGAGATCATTTGCACTTTTTAACCTACACATAACACATTAAACTATGAACAACGGTTAAAAATATCTAACGAGCATAAAGGATTGTTTAATGGAGTATTGAAAAACACATAAGTACTTTAAAAAGTGAAAGGTCATTTACGAGATTTCTTGCCAATGTCAATGAATTAGTCAGTGTATAGATTTTCATATTGGTGCATTTGTGTTCAATTTCTTTGGTTAAAACTAAGAAGTTTATTGAAGCGTGCAACATCAGAGTTCACACAAAATGCATCTATCCTAGTGGTCAGCAATTTCATTGAAGTTGCCGAGGAAAAAAGTGAAGAAATTTTATTCTTTTATGTTTTTTTTAAGTTGAGGAAAATCTAGACTTTATATGTAAACTGCCATTCATGAACCTTCCCTATTTTTTATTGTTCTGTTTATTTAGCATCGTCCACTCCAGCAGCCAACCCACCTTCAACAGCCAACCTGCCTTCAACAGCCAACCTGCCTTCAACAGCCAACCTGCCTTCAACAGCCAACCCACCTTCAACAGCCAACCCACCTTCAACAGCCAACCTGCCTTCAACAGCCAACCTGCCTTCAACAGCCAACCTGCCTTCAACCAACATGATGACCACCAAGAAGACTGAAACAACCAAACCAGAAGGTATGAGAAAAACAAGTTCAATGCTTAGATATGTACTCAAAACAAAGTGAATGGCAAAGTGTAGAACACATTTAATTGATTGCACGATTGCAATTAAATCATTTTACTGGAGTAAAAAGTAATTTTACAGATCGTACCTGACCGTTTTTCAATGAACATGGCTGATTCATTTTCGCGGCTTCCATTTTTTAAACATTTGCAACATTTTCTGACAAGTTTATGCCAGTAAGTTATACAATTTTTCTCGGATGTAAAAGGTCAGTGGAAGAAAATCACAGGATACGTTCCATGTAGGCAAGCAACACAAATGTTTGTCAAGTTGCGCGTATTCCAAATGGAACTTGGAGCACAAAAGGCATTTTCACAATTTGCATCATTAGGCTAACAGTGTAGAGGAGTTGTTAGTTTTTGTTTGGCAACTCAACAAAAGGGACAAAAGCAGTAACAAGTCCATGAAAATTTGAATAATCTGGGCTAAATTTTACCTCATACAAATCAGTCTGTTTGTGGTAAAGTGTTTTAATTCATTATTTGAAAATGTACTTGTTTACAAATGTGCTGAACGTAACTAGAAATGAAAACATGTTGTTTTATTTCAAAGATCAGATGACAAAACATTGCCCAACACAGAATAATCATTCGTGGGTACAGCAAAATGATTGGTTGGACAGATTGAAGCGATCGCGTGCTCATGGCTTTGGATTACAGCGCGTTCCAGTCGAAACTATTAGCGTGAAGCACATTTTATAAATGGTAGCAGAAACGGTCTTATGAGTGGAGCACACCCCATGTTTCATTGAATATGAGCCTTTCTCAACCTTTTGTTAAAAACTAACTTTAAAACTTGAAAGCATGTATAATAAACGACTTCTTAGAATGAAATTTTTAGATTTATTTCACCAATTCTTTACTGATATTTTAATGCAACTTTGTTATTTTTGAAACTCTGTATGTAGTGACAACAAAGAAAACAAATAAGATTACAAAGGATCCAAATAATACTAAGAAAGATCCATCGAAGAACCAACAATCCAATTCTGGTAAGTCAGCTTTTCATCTTTGACCTTAAAGCTGAATGGCTGTGTCCTGTCCTGTTTGTAAGTGTAATTTAATTCTGCTATAAGCCACGCCCACTTCACACAAACTGGCACAACTGATTGCCAGAAGCTCATAGGAGTTGCATTTAGCTAGTATTGTAGTAACTTTATGATTTATGCAAGAAAAGTTTAATTATTGAACTTGGCTTTTACATACCTTCTTCTATACTTAAGTCTTCTCATAATTGAAAGTTCCTGTCATAAGAAATGCTTTAGAATGATTAAATACGTGTGTTTAAAAAAAAAAAATACACCAAAGGTATGCCAGCTTTGGATCCAAAAGTAGTGAAAATGTGGTCAAGCGGCAGATATGCACACGTGTGATGCACTGATTTACCAACAGGATGAGGATGCACTACACTAACTAAGAACCATAAAGCAACCACTGGTGAAAATTAGAAGAAAAAAACAATTTAATAGTCTCTCAGTCATTTGAAGTAAAGGAATGTAGAAGAGAACTTTTAAAGCCACTAAAGACGTCGTCAATCGGACATCTGAACACAAAAATGGCTCAACCAATATATTGTTGTGTCAGTGCAAAAACATTGGATCTCCTAAAATAGCATTTTTACGCGATACGCGCAAGTTTGTTTATAAAAAGACATCTCACGGTTAAATTAGCCCGGATGTACACACAGATACAACGTTTTTGCACTGACAATTTTCAGCGAGATACAACGTTTAGCAAATACGAGATACAAAGTTTTTGCACTGACGCGACGATATAATAAGCCATTTTGACGTATGGTTGACACAATACTATGACACTACTAGGTTTGTGTAAATTTGTCTGTATACACCCAAACCAAACAGTACACTGCTATAGTGTCCACCATATCTCCAAAATGCTAACCAGCTTACCAGTGGAATCACCTGCCGAACAAAATTTGTCGAGCAGAATCATTGGACACTTTGAATGTGCACCTCAAGACCCACTTATTTTTGACTTAATTTTGTGTGTGAGTGTACCGTACTTTTAAAGTGCCTCCCTTTCTTTGTTATATGAATTTCTAGCATTTTTAAACCATTTTAAAGTTATACTTTTCACTTGGTGCTTATATCTTTTGTTGGAGTTTGCAGGGCCTTTGGTACTTCATGTATTATTTTGTACAGTCTTTAAGTTTTTCTGTTTTGCTATAGTACTTGTATTTAGTAACTTTTTTCCAATGCTTTGTTTTGGCTTTTTTAAGATAATTTGTTGCTTCTAACTTTTTAGTCTACTTTTAGTTTGGTTTACTTCATTGTTTAATTGCGTGGCTGCTTTCTTTGCCCTTAAATATTTTATACTTTATTTATTTATTTTTTTAAAAGGTTTTTAGTGCCAGGGTTTTATAGTTTTATTGTGAGGTGCTTTTGGATTTTTTACATGAGGCGCCATATAAATGCATTTTGTTATTATTTTATTATTAGATTTAATGGATGATGATGTGAGGTAAATTGGGTCGATATCTTTGTACTGTCAAAGCTAGAGGCAACCTAGCACCATTGTTCAGACTGTGACCAAATTTCAATGCTGCTTTTAAGAAAAGGTCATTCAAATTACTAATCCTCTTCAAAAACAGAAAGACCTACAATTGACCATGAATAACGGAATCCATCCAGAAACTCGACTAAAGGAGATGGATAAACGCATTACTTATGTTTTCTTCTTGCAGTGAGCATCGGATTTGGGGTTGGAATTGCAGTTTTGATAGCTGTCATTGTGATCATTCTTGTCGGTGTGTGGTACCATCGTCGTAATCGCCCATCCGCTGACAATTTTGCTTTAATGGAGAATTCTTCAGGACCCATTTAGTTTGGGTGCCACAGACAACAGGAGGAGGTCATTGATAATAATAATATAATAATATATTGTATTTGTATAGCGCCTACTGCAGGCCAGCCTCTAAGCGCTTAACATTCATGTTTCCTGCAAGGTATGTGGGGCTTCGTTTGAAGTATGAGAACTACTCCTTTACATGGCACCATGTAATGGTTTACAAGGTGCTGTGGCGCAATATGCAGCCGATCAAACCAGGAACACCGGGGCGGACCCCTTCTCTTTTCGATAAGTGCACTGGGTTCTTTTTCGTGCGTTACACAACACACGGGACCAACGGCTTTACGTCCCATCCGAAGGACGAAGCAATCATGGTTAAGTGTCTTGCTTAAGGACACAAGTGTCACGACCGGGGCTCGAACCCACACTCTGCTGATCAGAAACACCAGAGCTTGAGTCCAGTGATCTTATCCACTCGGCCACGACACGCCACATACCCTATATCTACCTTTTTACTCATTCGAACAGTAGACAATTCTAGAACTTAACTTCATGAAGCTCTTAAGCACTGAAATTCACTTAGTACAGATAAATCTTGCTTAGCAGAAACAGATTACCAACCAAAATGGCTCGTATTGTACTCTGCTTGTAACTGGTACCTTGCTTATCTTGTTTGGCAAATTAACCTGTTAAGCAAGTTTTTTTGCGGAATTATTAAAGAAAGGTGATCCTATAAGTTCTCTTCCTTCTTTACCATCTTTGAAAGGGCAAGTAGACCTTGGAATACTCCATGGTATTACTTTAATTATTTGGTATAGATGTTGACTGACATCCATGTAAAAAATTTTAAAGAATGTATTT
Organism: Pisaster brevispinus; assembly: GCA_023634235.1. Classification (NCBI taxonomy): domain Eukaryota; kingdom Metazoa; phylum Echinodermata; class Asteroidea; order Forcipulatida; family Asteriidae; genus Pisaster; species Pisaster brevispinus. Next base: position 1,416,170 of record JAMKCF010000006.1, read on the forward strand.
GTGTATTGTAAGGTTGTATTTTACTCAGTCTTATTTTTTGTCAGTCTTTCTTTTGAATTATATTTGTTATTTTATGAATATGCGTACAAAGTATTTACTGTTCTTCGTAAGAAAAAATCACATTTGATTTTTCTGTTATATTCTGCAACAATGCACTCATATGCATAGATTGTTTGTGTAATGTGTCACAAGTTTGCCTTGGTCGTTAACATTTTGTTGTAAGAAGGTGCTGTACATTTTAGAATGTGAAAGCAATGACAGTTGATTACTGGCGTTTTTTTAAAACAAACATTTAATGCAATTGAGTTAGTTTTGTGAATAGTTGCACTGAGTAGTTATACTTGAAAATATATTAAAGTAAAGAATTTGGTTTTAGTGGGTTTCTAATTTTGTTATTAACTCCTTGCACCACAGACATGTACTTTCTGCCACACTACCATTTTGAGATTTCAGAAACACATTATGTGATTGCTGCTTTGCCTAAAATGTGCACTACAACGTTTACTGGGACATTAACTCCACAAATGCACAACCAAGATTATTGTGATGATGACACCAGGTGAATTGGGTCATTACACATTTGTTTGCAACATAGACCTCTTAGTTATATTTACAGTATTTACAGTTTTCATACAGTAAGCACCGAGCTAGCATGTCTTTTCGTGTGAGTACGGTTAGCAGCGGTATGAAATAGAAATTGCACAGTAAGCACAAAATCGGCCGTTAAGCAGCTTTAGGAAACTGGGCCCAGATCATTGAGAGAACCTATCCTTCAAAAAAGGATCTGCAGCCAACGGCAATAGCCTTATCCAAAGTCAATTCTAAAACAAGTTAGTAACTAGCAATCGTAAGCCAGTCCAACATGGTGTTGTTCTCATACCATTCTCAATCGTGAGCCAGTCCAACATGGTATTGTTCTTATACCATTCTCAATTGTGAGCCATGTCTGTTGAGGCAAGTCTGGCTCTGTCCAGATTTGCGGCTGTGGCAGTCACTAAGGGGGTCGCTAAGGGCAGCTTATGCTTTAATGCACATTTATGTTGTGATCCAGCCAGCAGCCGTAACTTCAGCCGCTTTTATTTAGAAAATGTGTCTTCCCCAATTTGTTTTCCCAAATCTCAGCTTGTGCTCCATCTCTGGCTTCGAGCTCTGTTTGAAGTTGGAATGTTTGGAGCTGGAGCTGTAGCCCAAGCCGAGGTTTAGAAAAGGCTCCTGGCGTACACTTGGCATCACTGTAGTCCCCTCTATTGTTTAATCCAATACAGTTGCATGATGACAATCCACAGTGTCATAAAACATTTGATATCATAGTCCACAATTGATCAATATTAAATGTAAGAGGCCTCTGCCTTTCCAGATTGTTACTGTTTCAAGTTCAAATGATTTTACATTGAGAAGAACTGCTTGTATTCAATGTTCAGTGTATTTTGTTTACTCAGAATCTTTTAGTATATTTTTTTTTGTATAAATTATTAAAAAGCTGTATCGAAATCAAGCAGAAAACTTTCTTTTTTTTTAAATTCAGTATAATATTAATTATTTTATTCATATGCAGTACTGTACAAGTAAAAAAAATGAAAGTGATTTACATGTTATTATTAATGACTAGTTTGACTAGAACTACCCTCAATAGTCTACAAACTTCTGTTCCTTATTTTGGCATAATTTGAATGATTCAGTACTATCTCCTATACATTCTGGCAAGGTGTACCATTCTTTATCAAAGTTTAAGGGTTTGGGTGTTGATAAATATTGTAAAATCAAGGATTTTGATAAATATTGGAAAATCAAGGATTTTGGTAAATATTGTAAAAGCAAGGATTTTGATTGATATGGGAAGAGTTTAGGATTTTGATAAATATGGGAAGAATGTGTTGACGTTTTCTGAAAGAGAAGATGAGAATACATTGTATATATTTACTAGGCCTACTGTTAGTTTGGATTTAATTTGAAACCTCACATTTATACCTCACATTTTTATTTAGAGGGATCAGAAATTGTTTTATTCAGATTATAAGCTACTGCCTTTTAAAAAGATGCAGGTAGAACTTGAAGGCTGTCCACAGAGGGGGTTAAAATTGTTTCTGAATTATGTACTATCCTATACAAATCTTCCCCCACCACTTTGATGCATTGCCTTAAAAGAATATAGAGTCATAGATTTTATTTTATTTTTTGCTTGTGGTTGTGTTTTTGCACAATTTGCCATTGTTTCTCTTAACACAAAATACATATGTGTCTAAAATATGTCTAAATGAAGAATATATTTAGAATGTACTCTGGAAAGCTTTTCTTTTTAAGTTTAGTTATTTTTGTGAGTTTATACATTTAAGTTTAGAAATAGGGTATTTAAACTTGCTTTGTTTTACTCGTTTAACGATTAATAAAACACTATTGTATTTCTGTGGTACAAAAACTACAACAATCTGCTTTAAGTTGACTACTTTATTTGATGACGGGGCCGCCCCAGGCAGGTGAAACAATACAAACTAGACAAGAACAAGTCAGACAATTTTATCAGGAATTCAGCATTCACACGTATTCAACTTGCCTCTGACCTCCCAAAACAGCTTTACACTGCTGACACGCGAGCACGTGTAGTACACATAGAGTGTACAGGTTAATGAGCGCCCTCTTTCAACCCCGCGTGCCAATCATAATAAACAACAGCGTACGTCCGTTTGTGATCGCGCGCTTGATGACATGTGTGACTGCTCACGACACAATTTTTGCCATATTTATTATTTCAAAGCTGCCAAACCCGAGCCCGAGTTTTTCAAATTGTCTGACTTTCAGCAATTTGCCTACATCCGCAGACCATCTCAGACAGAGGATTTGCTCTCATCCTAATTGTGGACGAAAATTCATGGTTTAAGATGAAGCTGTTCTGCAGTGCCTTGTGTGGGATTTTTCTGCTGCTACGTTATGATTGTACGGGTATGTTTGGCTTTACCTTTTGAAGCATGGAGGAAGGAAATTCCTTCCTCCATGATTGAAGTAAGTTGTTATAATAATCGTCGGGAGGATGGAGGGTTACGATTATCGGAACTACCTTCATGTATGGTTTAATCTAGCCCCGCTCGTGTGGATTCAGCTTGGACACACCAGTGTTTAATTTATTCATAAGAATACATTTCAGTTCAATTATGGAAATTCTGGCAGTGTCTGCATATCTCCATAAAACTGAGACTGTTATTCAGACACTATATTCTTTCCTGCTTAAGTCTGATTTCTGAGGCTTTTTGCCTTTGAAAAATTTGACTATTTGTAAGGGAGTTCGGTGGTATTTGCATTTTTTCATCAAACCTCTACAAATTCGGTATCAATGGAAAGCTTGTTTAAAGAGAAGTTCATTGGTGCTTAAATCAGCTTCATAGCTGAAAATACCACAGAGTTATGCCATTTTAAAGATGGAAGGATGACCCGTTTGTGTCTTAAATATTCTTCTTCATGTTGCTGATGCAAAACTGGTCAGAGCTTCAGTTTGTGTGACATTCTGCTTGACTTGTGATTATACTAGGACTGGGAACAACCATGTCGCCATTTCTCGCTAACTTTAAATTGGCACTGAACATGTCATTAATGCTCGACTAAAATTGTCAAAGTTTTCCATTCATGATGGTGTCAGAAGGTGTCTCAAGCTCCTTCAAAATAATGTAAATTCATCTTTTATTTCATAAAAATGAGAACACAATTACCTACATGTATGTAGTTTCCGATGCAAATTATTGAGAAAAAGCATGTCTGTCTGTAAACCCAGTATCTGGGGCGCTGAACTCCTTTTTAAAAATTGTTCATCTTCGGTCATACTAGCGCCCCAGTGAATCGTTGTAGGTGTCACACAACCACGGTGGGTGGTTCCAACTGACAAATCAAAAGTATGAACATAATGTGCCCATGAAATAAATGAATACTGAAACTTTCAGATTTTCTATTTACAATTCTCTCTTAAATTACCTGGGAGAGAAACTTCCTGAGCTTAAAATGGTCAAGTTACCCATTTGCTCGGTTAGTTTACCTAAAATAAGTCCAATGCGAACACGGCTTAAGTGGGTTGGCAAGATCTTTGGTAGAGAACAGGACATAAGTGCAATCTATATGAACAAATTTTAACAAAGGCTAAGTCGATCATAATCAATGACACACATCCATTACAGGAATTTTATGAGGAAATGAGGTCTGGTAGGAGGCTGAGAAGTTTGAAGTGCAGAACCAACAGATAATTGAACTCTTTTCTACCACATTCTATTTGTATTTTTAACGGCAACCAGTAACTTTTTCTCTTGTTCTTTCTTGTTATCTTTTTTGAAATACATTTTTTGGATGTGCCCTTGTGTAAAGTTTATACAGTTTTAGGTTTGTTAGTGTAAAAAATTGTGTAATTCTTAAATTTTTAACATATATTTTTACGGTTATGAGCATGTTCGACAAAGCAAATTTCCATTTAAGGGACAATAAACATTTAATTGAATTGAGTATAATTATGTGATACCAAAATTTGATATACTTTTCAGGTTAAACAAAACAACATTTAAACACGTTAATAAATTCGTTTCTCTAAGATGAAATTAACAACTCTAAATTCCTTTCTTCAAGATAAAAATCACAACCTAAATTGTTTTTCCTCAAGATGAATTTACAAATTTAAATTCTTATCTGTATCACTTAGGAACCTCTTTAAGCCTAAACAAACATACTTGAACTTCTCTTCCTCAACCTTGCAATGGGCAAAACAAATGTTTTTTTTTGACATGTCATGTAAAAGGAAGATCCAGAATATACAATTACCCAATTCTCTCAGATAATTCTTGTTTCGAGTTTCAACTGAAACCACTAGCAATACTCTTCACAAATTCAAACGAGAGTTTATCAGAACAACCACGAGTTCTTTCACGTTAAGTTTATCAGAACAACCAAAATTAACAACTTGCGATTTCTTTTGATGGTTTCTGGAATGAAATGTTCTCCAGTTGCAGACTGTCTCTTTAAAGTTCATACATCGTGTAGGGGTGTTCTTGCATGCCCTCATACCAGCCTCTAGCACAGAATTAGCACCATCTTTAAAATAAATACATCAGACCTATCTACATTATTCAAAGGCTGCACAGTACATTTTTCCATCAAAATCTTCCAGCATTCAAAAGGTAAATTTTCATCTTGAATTTTGTTTTGGAAATCTTAAATGAAATTTTACAACAAAAGGTATAACTTACAGTAAGATATTCCTTGTTTCTTTTACAACTTCAACGGTGTCTGCTTGCTATTACAATTTGTTTGTCGAAACTTAAAATTATTCAACGCAGTGTTGGTTGAACGCCAAGCTCAAAATGTTATCTGCTCAAAGGTTCTGTACATATGACCTTTCTGCTAGTAGATTCTGCACAAAATTAATGGGACCACACCCTAACTTAAGGTTGCCAAAATATTACAAGATTCTCTAACCATGGCACTTTCCCCAAGAACAATAGTCATGCACCGATACACTCATGTCACCTCATACTTACTTTTCCAAATAAGGACTTGCTCAGTCAACTGAACTAGCCTGGCTGTTTAATGCGTAAGTTGAATGATAATTCAGTGTGTCTAAAACTGCTAGCGTGCATCTTCTAAGCAAACACTAAATGCACTGGGTTAAAAAAAAAATCTACAAAATGTAAACTACTAATAAGTACAAATACAATTCACTTGTGACAGTAGGGACGCTTGCAAACCTCCATTTGCTATGATTCTCACCACACCAACCCACCTAAAAATGCCCCAAAAAGACCCAACAAAATAGCCTGAAAACTGCCTACTGGCTTCTTGATATGTATAAGATGCAACATCGGACATGAAACTGTACTCACAATAATTTGTTGTGCTCCAAATGATTTTTAAGTCACACACGGTGAGACCATCCATCACGACAGCCTTTTTAGATTGGATGGGTGCCCTGCCTACCACGGCATTGCGGTGCAGCGGTAGATCATCCTAGTTTGGCAGCTGATATGCATTCGGTTGTGGATTTTTAATTTTTATTTTAATTTTAGTTTTATTTTATTATTATTATAATAAAAATAATACAATTGTACTATTACAATTATTATTATTATTAATAATAAAAAATCCACTACCCAAAATGCATCGGGGCAAAGCACAGCACCACAGCAATTGCCGTGGGTGCCGTTGGTTATTTCGAGGCCTGTGACTATCCAACAGGACCAGTTAGCTTGTAATTCCACTAATCCCCAAGCTTTTTCAACTGTCCATACTTTAAAATGTGATGTTTTCCAAACACTGAACTAGCCGGCTGAACTACTTGGAGTGAATTTTGACTGGTCCTCGGGTGATTTAGCTGCCATTTGGTCAGCGGACCACTGTTACAGGGAGAACGACCGCACATTTGCACCTCGAACTGCTACTTTTTAGATGCTCCCTAGGTACTACTTATAGTGCCAGCTTCTATGGGAATCAAATTATATTGTAGCTTAAAAGTTGACAAAAGTTTTTTCAGATATTCAATCCTACACGAGTACAAAGTCTGCATTGTAACTCACATACATTTATTGAGGAAGTTCCTTAAAATGGAGTGTAACCGGAAGTCTAGGAAATGATTTCTAAATTAAAAGCAACATGGATTGCAGCCTCCGGGAAGTCCATGAGGTGGTTGTTGTTTTTGTACATGATCCCATCATCTGGAAAGGCCAGAATCCCAGCATAAATGACTTCAAGCTTTCCACTCAAATTACAAATAGTACTTCAACCAAGTCAAGCCCAAAGTTATTTTTCCTAAGGTCAATTCACAAGTAAAGATTCTCAAAATATGCAGGCATGCGGCTTTCCAACTTACTGCCTTATTTCTTCATTCCCCTTCAATAGCAAACTGAAAAAATTGTTTATCTTGTTTGGTTCTCTGTTTTTTGCATAAGCTCATAATTTGATGGTAAAACCAGCACACAATGTGCACTAGATACAGGAAGAAGACTTTGCCAAGCTACACGGAAGTGTCAACCTTAAATCCAGAAGTTTTGCTAAATGTTCTGCTCTTGCCAAATTTTTGGTTTATAGTTTTACATTTATTTGAGTTCAACACAACAGAAGTAAAATGTTTAGCGCAGACCTAATTAATGATACCATGTTTGGCAATTTGTTAGTACAAGTAATTGTGTAAGTGGTTTTTTTAATTTTTTTAATTTTTTTTTTATTAATCACAAATGTTGGAACGAGAAATAATGATGACAGGAATCCTTTTTCTCATGGAATGTTTCCTTGGTGATTCATCTACAGTTTCACTGCGCTCTTATAGACAGCAAAAACACCCAAACGTTAAAGCGTTTTGTTTAACTGCAAATGTCAGACCATCTGCTTATTTAATGATTTATTACAGTTTCATTGAAACACAGATGTCCATTGAACTAAACATCATGTTACAAAATCTACAATTTAAATAACTTGGGTCTAGCTTTTTTGTAATCACTTTTATCTTTTCCATGGTCATGCACAGAGGGAGTATTTCAGCCAGAGTGTGATTCGCTGGATACTGCCATTAATAATATCCATCAGTCGCTTGAGCAGATGAGAGTCCTACAAGGCTTGGATTCAGCCACCATCAACTGCACTAAGAAACCAGATTGTGATGGCTTCACTTGTATATTGGGTTTCCAGGTAAGAATCCAACAGTCTGAACCAGGGTTGTCACTAGCCCAAATTTAGTGCCGGTCGGAAATTTTTTCCGAAGATGCATTGCGGTATATTTTTCGCCGCAGGCAGGCACAAGATGGTAAAATTCACACTAAAATATGAAGTGAGCGTAATTGCAATGGACGCCATTGCAGTAAGCAACTCTTTTGATGGAACAATACATCGTATCAGATAATGAAAATTTCTATAATTTCTATCAAATTTATAACAAAATTTACTTAACGAAATGGCACCCACCCCTACCTTATGCCTTACGGGGCTATACGAATCACGGAGATACAGAAAATACAGCAAGATCAAGGCAACACGGCGATAGCGAGTTCAGCTTGCCAAGCTCGTTCATTCATTGCACAGGATTATTCTATTATTCTATAAATAGTATAGACTTTATCAACTAAATTAAATAACCTGAAATTCTTCAAATGTTTGACCTCTACTACGGCGCTTATTGTTATATTTTATTTAAGTAAAATGTCTGAGCGACTATGATTGCTGAAAAGATCTCTTTGCACAAAATTAGCTGTCCCGTTGGACCCGCATACAACAACACACACTATGTACATACATGTACTGTGATACTGCATGTGTTGCAGGGGGGAAAAAATGCTGCTACCGCCTGCACTTGTACATACACGTGCATGACTTTCGTCTTTGGACTCTGGACTCCATTTAAAAATATTAATTCGCTGGGCTTCTCTGCCCAATTAAGATGGGAAGAGAATTCTACATGGCCTCTACACTATGAAAAAAATGGAATACTTTACTGAATTTTTACACTAGATATTAATCATTCTGAACAGTATACACACCAAGGTTTTTAGTTCCAATAAATGACGGACATAAGTCAATTTGTCACAGACCCTTTCAACCTCATCCAAAGAATTTGACCTCTGTGTAATAAAAATTTATACCAGCTGGAACACTTGAGTCTCGCCTGCCTCAGACTGGCAGAACCCTGAGTTCAACAAACTTTAGGGGCAAGTCACTAAAATGGAGCATCTGTATTGGAAACATCATAACGAACCAAAGTGACACTGGGTCCTTCAGCGATTTCCTGCTACCATGTCCAGGTGTTAGAAGTCAAGGTCTGACTAAAATGATTTGAACTGAGAGTATGTTAGGGAAAGAAAAGAAAAATAATAATTATGATGAAACACTTGTGTTTATAGATTGAAAGTATAAATTTGTAGTACGCATATGTAGTATATGAAGGTTATGGTGGAAAACCCTTGACAGATTTTTTCCTGAATGTTGTAGTTTTTGACAGTGCTGTATGACTCGAGTCCAGGACTCGGACTCGAGTCCGTCTCGAGTCCCAATTTCGGTGACTCGGACTTGACTCGAGTCACGTCTGCAAAAGACTCGGACTCGGACTCGGACTCGACTATCGAGGACTCGTGACTTGCGAGTCACGTATTTTCACAAACAATACCTTTTGTCAATATTAAAAACGATTCCGATGATCCAATTGTCATTCCCGGAGTGCACATGGATGGAGGAATATTAACGTCTTAGCACAAGAAGTACACTGTAGTATGGTGTTGCGAGTAATAGTGTTCGTGATTATTGTAGTAGATGGCACTGTACATACAGCGCGTGTATGTTCGATTCGTATGTTCAATACACACAATAACACTGAGATGCACGACACCAATATTAATGCTGGTTATCTGTCAACGTTAACACCATAGCCACTGCTTGCGTGAAGCAATTGTGCATATTACCAGGGAAATGGCATGTCTGGTACCTGTCAAACACTGCTTGCATTATTGCACTGTGATGGCTGTGTTTTATTTGCACCAGTTTCCACACATGGTCAACACACACACGCGAAACTTGGTCAGGAAACTTTTTTAATCATGGCATCCGCCGTTCCACCCCGTATCGTTTCTTTGACAATTACCAAAGGGGTCCAGTGTCTTTAAGGATTAAGTTTTTAAGAATTTAAGGATTTAAAATGATTGTTTTCTCTTCAAAATAACCAATTATGTACTGATTTATTTTTTTCAGAAAGGTAGGTAGCCAACAAGGTTTATGGTTTAGATAAAGTTTCTTTAAATTTGTTGGCTATTAACCTTTCTGAAATAAATAAATCAGTTCATAATTGGTTATTTTGAAGAGAAAAAAATCATTTTTAATCCTTAACAGATATTCTGGATAAGGGGCAAGGAGTTAAACCTCAAATAAAATTGTAACTGCAGGTACATAACTTTGTTTAAATTAAGTGTGTTTTATTTTGTCATTTCCAATGCTTATTTTACAACATTTGGTTTGCCATCAATATTTAAACAAGTGACTCGTGACTCGGACTCGGACTCGGACCAAGTGACTCGTGACTCGGACTCGGACTCGGACCAAGTGACTCGTGACTTGGACTCGGACTCGGACCAAGTGACTCGGGACTCGGACTCGGACCTAATGACTCGTGACTCGGACTCGGACTCGACACAGGTGACTCGACTACAAAACTGGTTTTTGAAGAATGAGTGAATCAATTAGTTTAAAATCCAAAAACACTGGAAGCACTGCAAGCCAACTTCAGGAATTTTCAAGTTCGTCACATTCTCCTGCAAAGTGGGAATACTGGTCTTTGACAATTTTAATGCTACCCATGTCCTTTTAAATTGTCATGGCCATAGATTTACGGCTTGGTATTTTATCAGGATGTTTGAGCGTGAAACCAGGCTTTATACTTCTTTTCTGCACCCATACACTCTTGCTTTGCTGTGATGTAGAACAAAAGAGCTATTCAAACAACTTTATTACACGCACTGCATCTCTTTGGAACTCCTTGCCTGGTGCATGTTTCCCTCCATCCTACTCTCTATCTGTTTTAAGAAGAATATCAAGTCTTACCTTCAGCTCCCAGAGTTATATTCATCTGAAATATTGTCTTCTTGTAACCCCCCTACCAAGACAAACTTTTAGCCTTGTTGTGGGTAAACTTGCATTACAAAAATAATAATAACTAGACTTTCAGTTTTTGTTTACTACAAAAACAAGGTGTTCGTGATCGATGTCATCAAATTATAATTTAATGATATTTTATGTTATCAACCCGATTTGTGGTTCAGGAGTAAGATTTTGTTCCAATATAAATCTTCAACTTCCGGTTTAAACCAAAAGTTAGGTCAAATGAGGTCATACTGTGTAGTGCTAGGTAAGACCTAGGAGCCCTCTGTAAAGTATGGTGGCCCTAAAGGGACATCGCATATCGCAAACGTGTGCGCACACGTATGCAATGTCGTGAAACAATTCGCGAATATGTGCGCACACGTATGCAATGTCGTGAAACAATTCGCGAATATGTGCGCACACGTATGCAATGTCGTGAAACAATTCACGAATATGTGCGCACACGTTTGCGAATTCATTTGCAATGTCGTGAATTTTATTGCATACCTTGTCGCATACCTTTGGGGTGGTGTCATTTTGCGGGCAATTTGTTAGTAACCTAGGGAGTTTGCAAGTGGCCCGGTCCCATCTTGTATACCAAAGATACTTCAAGGCAGGAGCTTGGGTACCAGGCAGGTACATTTTAGTGTGGCCATGCCTAGCCAGCCAGCCACATGGTGATGGTACAGCATCATATCACAAAACAAAAGGTCCATGCAAACAATCGTCGGACTATTCTCACTAAAATGAGCACCGGTACAATGGTTAGTATAATAGTTATTCACTTATTAGAAAAGCGTGAGGAACAGAGTGCGCTCGAAGGTAAATTAGTCAGACCCTATTTATATCTATTTGTATGTCTCGATCCCAGACTAGCTGCTACAACTCCCCAGTTCATTAGGAATTTTATTGAATGGTATGCGACAAGGTATGCAATAAAATTCACGACATTGCAAATGAATTCGCAAACGTGTGCGCACATATTCGCGAATTGTTTCACGACATTGCACACGTGTGCGCACATATTCGCGAATTGTTTCACGACATTGCACAAGTGTGCGCACATATTCGCGAATTGTTTCACGACATTGCATACGTGTGCGCACATATTCGCGAATTGTTTCACGACATTGCATACGTGTGCGCACATATTCGCGATTTATTTCGCGACATCACATACGTATGCGCACACGTTTGCGATATGCGATGTCCCTTCAGGGCCACCATAGTAAAGCCCTGTTGTTGAAAAAACATCCAATGTGTGGTTCAGGAGTTATGAATTTTTCAAATATTACACGGACTATCATTGGGTGTGCAATATACAATGAAATAGCGAGCGACGCCAATGTATTCCAGTACTTAATACAGTACAGGTCAACCTTAAAGGGACATGTTGCCTTGGATTGGGCGAGTTGGTCTATAAAAGCGTTTGTAACCGTTTATGTAGACCAACTCGCCCGATCCAAGGCAACGTGTCCCTTTAATTACATGTGCACTGTACACGTGCGTGGCTGGTACAGGTTTGACATACATTGTATTGAAGTGTAGTCTACACTATAGTGTGTTGTCATACAACATGGTTCAACAGACACATGCGCTTTGACGTCCATTTTCGACCTAATGCAAAGGTTTAAATATTATCATCTCTGTGCAAAAGATTGAGCAGGAGCACTCATCTATAACGTGATGCAAAATTTCTGTTGAATTATTACGTAGTTGTTGAGATCAGAATGTTTGAAATTTTTCAACTTCTGGTTTGAACCGGAAGTCAAGGTCAAATGGGGTCACGTTCTGTGTAGCATTTGTTGATCTTATATCGACCTGTCCGATGATATGTAGATTGTCCAAACCCAACATGTGGTTCATGAGTTATGATCTTTTTAAAATAATAAACTTTGATTTATTGTAATTCAATACCCGATGACGTCATCATGACACCGTCAAGCTTGTGTGGTCTTAAAACTCAATTGTCTGATGAGTTTCAAGGTTCAATTCAGTTTCAATCTTGAGTTATGCTGTAGAGAAGAGTTCTCACCTAACAATTTACAGAAACAATTCTACATCAGAAAATCTGCTGAAATTGTCATACAATAGTAGTTTAGGAAATGCTCTTAAGCTCTCCTGGTATTTGTTCTGAAGAGGGATGAGAAGTTTCAGACTTTTATCTGAAATCAGACTTTTTGTTTTGTCTATCTTGTGAAAAGTAAAAATGCAGTAGTTTATTTTTCAGATAACGATATATCTTACTCTTTGATCTACTTCTCTAGCACCGACAACTTTGTTACCAAAAACTCCCTTGAATAAATAAATAAATTCATGGGTTATTAAAAGATGGACATGCCATCATTTCAGCATGGATCCAAGTTTCAGCCCCTTTTATCTCTCACCCCTCACTGTAAGAAGTAACTAAGTTAGTTTCATTTGAATCATCAACAACTTCACACCCAAAAGTGGACCCAAATCTTCTCATGAGTTTGTCTGAGTTTTGATAGGCTCTCTAATGGCAAGTAGGGTTCATTGTCAAAATACCTGAAAGGGTCATTTTGTTTCTTGCGTTTTTTTAAAGTCCCAAAAGACAGAGATTACAGTGGAGCTGAAGCCATGTGAAGAACCACCCCAGATGTTTATCCTAATGCGAGATGTGGATGGCACCGAACCTTTTGTAGAGCAGACAGTGTCTCATGGGGACTCGATTCCAATACCAGGTTAGTCAACTGTTGTTTAGACCCTCATCTTTACTCCTTAGGCCTGTTTGCCTACATGAGACCTCAATCCTCCAATATCCTGCTCCCCTATATCACTCCCCACCAAATTGTACCTTGCATTGTTGTACTCTCCTAAAGTCATGCTGCTGTCCTGGTGAGGAATTCTTTGACTTGGATAAGATTGGAACGCCTGACCCAGTGGTAAGCAATTGTTCTTTGGGTCTACGGCCCGTCGTCCTTCTGAATCCTTTAATTTGGCGAAGAGGATTTAGAAGGGTTTGAGGTAAGGGTGAGGGTAAAGGTTGAGATAACTTTTTTTTAGGTTGATCATTTTATTTATTTATTTTAAATTGTTCTAATAATGAAAAATCAGAAGGGATTTTGAAAAACAGTGTACTGAAATGTAAATGTAACCCTGTAGGCCTGGAGATACTTGTTTACAGATGACAACGTTCAAACATTCAGTTTTAAAGATAGGGTCATAGATTGGTTTTTGTCATCGTAATGCTGATTTATGGGCAAAATTATGAAGAAAGATACAACAAAATCCCCTGTGAAAGTTTAAGCTGCCTGTTTGCTTAGATAACAGCCAAAAACGTTCACCGTATTTTCACATGAACGCTGAATCCATCCACTTTTAAAGAGGTGACAGTGGATGCCAACTGCATCTCTGATTGCAGCATTTGCGAACGGACACCAACCCTCAGAAATCTGAGAAACAATTCATGTGTGAATCCAAACCTTATTACTTTGAAGGGAATCTTTTCTCAAAATACTATCAACAGCTGTTTCTCATCAATTAAGTTTTTATGTTCTTAAATTTTTAGAGTACTTACCAAAGTATGACCTTACCTTTAACATGTGAGAGAGGAGAGAAAAACCAAAATAGGGAAAACCCATACAATCAGGTTTGGAGTGAAAACCCAATCCACAGGTGAGGCTGCAATCTAAGGTGGGATTTGAACCAGGGTCCACAGAGGTTGCGGCCACTGAGCCATTCTGATTCCAATGGGTAATTCCTAGGTTATTCATACATATGTACACCTGTCACCATGGTCAAGTGGTTAGACATCAGGACTTGCAATCACAAGGTTGTGGGTTCAAATCCGGCCAAGCTAACTGCTGGTTTCACAATGACTAGAATAAGTATTGTCGTTTAGTAACTGAATCACAATTTATTGATTTGTGCAATGCATAATTATTAACTTTAAATCAATGTTTGTATGGGAGAGATTGGCTGCTGCCAGCTTGGTGACAAACAGAAAAACACTTACTGCAAATAATTTCAGAAATTTGTTGCACGATGTTTTATTGGGTGTCCATGGTTACAAAAATATACCGATTGTAATCATAATTGTCTGTAGAGCTTCTACTTAAAAACCTCTTTGTCTGTTCCGCTTTAGGTTTGCGGTACAGGTATCAATTCTTAAGAATGCAGGCAGCCCTTGGAGTGCAGTTTGAGAACGTCAGCAACGGTCTCAGCATCGGGGTGAGGCTTGTCTCCTGTAACATAATAATATAATAACTTGTAACTTTTAGCATTGACTTGTGACTTGACTTGAATTTTGCAAAAAATGCCTTTTTTACCAACGCAAGCCAGAAGCTACTTGCGTGACTCCCATTGAACATGCATGCAGTCATGTTATGGAGGAATCATTATGAGGCTACACAGAGCAAAGCTAAGTGATAAGATGCTTTCCAATCTTATATATTGGGAGTGCAACAGTTTGTACATGAACAAATAGATGCAATGAAGAAGTTTCTTTTCAGAAATTGGAGACTGCAGTAAATCCAGTAAAGTTGAATGTATCAAAATTCAATTCAATTCAATTCAAGAATACATTTATTTCCATACTCTCATAAAAGAATAACAACAGTTACATGTATTACGGAGTAAAGCAAAACATATCTTTAAGTAAGAGTAAACATAAATAAATAAATAGAGTACGGGGCCGTTTTGGTAAGCATGAGCTTGTAAAAAACAGCCAGACAGACAAGAAAGCAAGACAACCAGACAGACAGACAAACAGACAAAAGGACAGATGAACATAATACATGATACAACGAATTCGTAATAAAAGCGACAAGATGGCAGAACAGTTTAAGCTGAAAATAAATAAGACAAGTATTGAAGAGATGGATGTGGTTCAATTACATAGGATGGGAAGCTAAGATACATAATGGGAGATAATGTCACGTTTGAAAGCAGACTTAAAAAGGCTCACGGACCACTTAGATCTAATGCGTTCATCTATGGCATTCCACACACGAGGACCAAAGAAGCGGATTGTGTTCATAGAGTAAGTGGTGCGAGTGAATGGAACATAAAGATTTGTGCAGGATCTAGTGGAGTAGCTGTGAGTTTGTTTAACAGACGTGAAGAAGGAAGAGATGACGTCGGGAAGAAGATTGTTATTGAATTTAAACATAAATATCCCAGTATGGAGCTTATTAATATCAGCGACAGTGAGAGTGTGCAATTGTGCGAAAAGAGGTGCTGAATGTTCTCTGTAAGATGAGAAAGTACAGATGCGAATAGCCCTTTTTTGAGAAATAGCCACAGAGCGCAACCTAGTAGTATTCACACATGCCCAGACAATGTTACAGTAATTTAGGTAAGGAAAGATAAGGGTATTGTAAAGAAGAACAAGCGAAGAGGCAGGCAGGAAATGACGTATCTTGGAGATAACGCCAGAATTACGACAGACGACTTTATTGACAGAAGAGATATGCTCAGACCAAGATAGTTTTTGGTCGATAATGACTCCAAGAAATTTAGTTGAAGAAACTCTGGTAATTGCAATATCGTCAATGATCACTGGAGGTAAATTGATGTCTACAGAGCGAGGAGACTTAGAGAAGAAGATGAAATTTGTTTTAGCATGGTTTATGGAAAGTTTGTTTGCCTTAAACCAAAGAGAGACCTGACATAATTCAGTGTTGAGTGTGTTAAATAAGGAGGATAGTTGACGGTTAGAGTAGAAAATAGTTGTATCATCTGCAAACAATGTGAAAGAAAGAAGGTTGGATGAGCAATAGAGATCATTAATGTACAGAAGAAATAGGAGCGGCCCAAGAATTGAGCCCTGAGGAACACCATGCTTAATATTTAAACGAACAGAATCGCAGCCCTTTATAGAAGTAAACTGGTGTCTATTAGCAAGATAGTCGGAGAACCATTGCAGTGCGATTCCCCTGATGCCATAGTGTTCAAGTTTGGAAAGAAGAAAAGAGTGGTCTATAGTATCAAAAGCTTTAGAGAGGTCTATGAAAACACCAACTGCGTGCATTTTATTATTTAATGCATGAGTACTATTGTCAACAAATTCAATAAGGGCCAAGTCGGTGGAATGTTTAGATCTAAAGCCATATTGATGATCGAATAGAAGATGGAATTGAGAAATGAAGCTAGAAAGACGATTATACATAAGTCTTTCGAGGAGTTTAGAGAAACAAGGAAGAATAGAGATAGGCCTGTAATTATTAATGTTGCTCTTATCCCCGTTTTTGAAGATGGGAATGATTTTCGCAACCTTTAGATTAAGAGGCACAGATCCACTCAGAAAGGAGAGGTTGAAGATGTGAGCGAGAGGTTCAGCAATAGAAGGAAGGAATGAATAGCAACCATCACTTTCAAGAGTTTCAAAAAGGACTGTCACACTGAGCTACATTTTTCAATGACCAAGTCTTTTACATTATGTAATGATGGGTATTTAAACTACAAAAGGAGCATTTCATGAATAGAAAGCAGGTGTATGTCAAACTGCATGCTAGTAATCAAACTAACTATCCACATGCAATTGGCCATCTGGTATACCTTTAACAAGTCAAGCAAGTCAAGTTCAATAGTCTAAAACTTGAAATTTGAACACATGGCCTTGACTGCTAAATACAGCTGGACAAAATAATGTGCAACTCGACTTGTGACTTGCCTTGTGTTTGGACGAAATATCGTGTGACTTGATTTGACTTGTGACCAAATGACTAGTGACTTGACTTGTGACCAAATGACTAGTGACTTGACTTGTGACCAAATGACTAGTGACTTGACTTGTGACCAAATGACTAGTGACTTGACTTGTGACTGGACGATATGACTTGTGACTTGACTTGGACTTGCAGAAAACGACTTGCTGCCTACTCTGCGATAAAGTGTAACTGGGTTCTTTTACATTCATTACACAACACATGGGACCCATCCAAAGGGCAAAGCAATAATGGTTAAGTGTCCTGACACAAGTGTCAAGACCAGGACTCGAACCCACACTCTGCTGATCAGAAAGGAGCACTAATGGTTACTAGTGTCTTGCTCAGGGACACAATTGTCAAGACATGGATTTGAACCCACACTCTGCTGATCAGAAAGGAGCAATAACGGTTAATATTATTCTTAGACTAAATGACACAGGAGACAGGATTATTATGTTTCGTGACATAATGCCACAGCTTGAATTTATTTGATTCAGCCAGACACAATTTTTTACCGGATACCAATACTTCAGGGCAAACCGGCAAATAACTTTAAGAAAATTAAGTGGGGCACACCAGACCCCCTGGGCACACCAGACCCCCTGGGCACACCAGACCCAGCCACAAATAGGGCACACCAGACCCAATTAAAAGTTGGGCACACCAGACCCAATTGAAAGTTGGGCACACCAGACCCATTCAAACACACAAGTAGAAACTTAACTTGACTAAATGTCAAACTATACATGAAATTGCTGAGCAAACCAAACCCAGCCATTGGAGGCCATGTAAGCCTACAGTTTACAGGAATTAACTACACACGTAAACGTGTGTATAAAGACTTTGGGCAAACCATGCCAACAAATTATTGAATGAAGAAATTCTTTCAATATCAATTCAAAAGCCTGTAATGATAAAGCACAATAATACAACTTTTTACACAATAAAGCCAGAAAGGCCCACCCCTTATACATACGGTCGGGATGACCCCTGGTAAACATCACAGGGCGCCAAAGCCTATTATTATTAAATGTAAACTTAGTTGCCTGACAAGTACATGTATTTAATACCTAAAAGTAAAATTAGGTTAAATTACCTAAACAAAATTACTGCTATTATACAACCATCAAAATTGATCCTGTGTCTGAGAAATTTCCCGCCGAAAAAATGCGAGCATTAGGAGGAGTTGGGGATGGAGGTGGGTGATTACAACATAATGGAGCTCACATAGATGTGTTCTCCGTGAATAGCTGTGACAAAGTGAGACAAATTTCTCATCAAGAACAGAAAAGAAATAAGATAAGATGCTGATTGGATACAAGTTGAAACCCTTCCTCCTATTGGCTATTAGAAGAGCCAATTAGAACAAATTAACCACTGAGCCCTGATTGGTCAAAATACCAGGATCTGATTGGTCAACAGAACTTGATCTTGGATCCTTGTTTTGTCACAAAAATGTCAATGGGATTTTATGTGTTAACACGTTGACTGCCGCCTACGAGTATACTCGTAGTAACAGGTGTAACGGATTCTGCCACTACAAGTATACTCGTAGAGAATGAAAGGTTTTTGTATTGTTAATTGAATACACTGGCATCACTGAGAACGCAACAAATACACTTCTGGCAGTGGTGAGGACATACATTTTTACATCCTTAGAATTTGTATGTTTAAATTTTTTTTTTTTATAGTGTTTTTGCTGTTGGTATGCGCACATGCCCACCACACTTGGCAAATGGGAACGCCCTACGAATCTATGACCGGCAGTCAACGTGTTAAAAGATCCCCATAAGAAATGTGCACAGCATGAATGTAGGTCAACATAACCAAATCTGATTGGTTGACAGATCATGAGCTTGGACCCTTGTTTTTGTCACAAAAATCCCAATGGGATTTTATGTGTTAAAAGATCCCCATAAGAAATGTGCACAGCATCAATGTAGGTCACCTCCACCCATTGACACTGCTTAAATGTAAATGGTTTATTGATCAGCTCTCTGACTGGTCCACAGTTTACTCAACTAAGGTTTAATTTGGCTATTATCTGATCAACAGGATCCTCTGTTTGTCACAATTATGCAATAGAAATTAGAATGTTACAGTTTTCTGAAGTAGGCAATGGAAACTATAGTGTTAAAGTTTCTGCATCTTGAGCAACTGTAAAGTGTTATTGCACAGAACACAGGTATGAATGTACTGTAACAACAACAGAAACCCTGCCTCTTCAACAACTAGGTAAGAAGAAACACAATTTAACAACTGCTGAAGCTAAGAATAAGGCATTTGATCACTTAATGATAAAATGTGTTGTCTTGCTCAGGGACACAAGTGTCAAGACCAGGACTCGAACCCACACTCTGCTGATCAGAAAGGAGCACTAATGGTTAATAGTGTCTTGCTCAGGGACACAAGTGTCAAGACTGGGGTTCCAATCCACACGGATATCCGATGATATATTTTTTTTAAATTTGCTCCGAGGGAGTATAAAAAAATAGCATTTAACACAGTTTTAACGTGAGATTAGAAAATTGTAATTTTCATAAGCACCCCTATCTATTGGGAAAGAAGGGCATCATAAAACTGAACTTTGCCTTTGAGCCTCTCTTTAAATAGATGTTGCTTACTTGTATAAAGAGATACCTTATTGTGTAATGCCAGTTTTACATGATTAATATCAATTTGGATTACAGCTGAGTTTGGATTTTTATTCTGCTGGGATGAAATTCGTTTCCGTGCCTCTGTTACCTCCTACAGTTATTTCAGTACCGGATTGTACATCTACAGGTGAGATTGCACCATATGTTTTTTTACCCCAGAGGGTGGGTAGGCACAGACACCATTGTGGGGACTGTTACACAATGTAAAAAAGGTCCCTACAATGGTTTTTGGTGTGAAACTGAGTCCCAAGAAGGAAATTTTTTTAGAAAAGGGAATAATGGCAAGTCAACACAACTGGGTGTTCAAAAGACTGTGTGAACTAGTTTTTGAGGATACTTAATGGGTTGTATGGTGCGTA
The DNA here is from genome assembly GCA_023634235.1 of Pisaster brevispinus. Lineage (NCBI taxonomy): Eukaryota > Metazoa > Echinodermata > Asteroidea > Forcipulatida > Asteriidae > Pisaster > Pisaster brevispinus. The sequence continues at coordinate 1,436,435 of JAMKCF010000006.1, forward strand.
CGTGATTCTGCAGAGCCAAATGCCCTGATATGGTAACAAGTTTGTTGTAAAACTTTGACCGTGCATGCTTCTTTAAACAGGCATGATATTCTTCTTACTTTAGTCTGGTTTGCCAATTTTTTTTACCCTTGGAAAAAAATTTGAAAGGTTTTGATTGAACATCCTGAAAAACTATTACAGTACATCCCCAAGCATTGAACTAAAAAAAAAATTGTCCTGCTTTAATCCATGAATCAATTATCATGCCTGATTAAATGAGCCACTAACATCACGTTTACACTGGATCCGGCAAGGGCGATCAAAGGAGGATCAGATCCTGCAAGGGGGATCAAACTGATCGCTAACGCATTTACACTCGAGTCTGATCGCGCATTGATCCCCCTTTGCCCGGCCTCGATTCAACGGAAGTTCCACACTGCCCGTGTGACAGGTCAACTAAGCAAGGTCATTGATTGTGCGCATACGCAGGCGGGGGTTTTTTTTCAACTCGGTGCCCCCACTGATCTCTATTGAGATCAGTGGGCGCCCCAGTCTGTTGGAGTCGATAGACCGGAAGTCGGTGGGTCAATTTGCCGGGTCTGATCCTGCTTTGCGTTTACACTTTGTTTTTGATCCACCTTGCAGGATCAGATGCTCTTTTGATCCCGCAATGAAGGGGGATCAAAAAGGAGGATCAGATCCTGATCGCTCTTGCATTTACACTAGCTGTTGATAGCCCTTTGACCGCGTTCCCACTGGATCCACAATTACGAGATCCTGACCCCGCAAAAGGATTAGTCACAGACGTGAATCGCGGTCGCGTTCCCACTAGAGTATGATCGCGCATTAATCTCCCTTTTGGGAACGGAAGTGGATTCAAAGTTCACCAACGCAGGTCGACCAAGTGGGCAGTGCGCAGGCGCAACGTATCTATGGCGACCACACAGTGTGGGGTGGCTCCTCTACTACGGGCGCGCGGCAGTCGCCATTTTTTTTGTCATGATAGTACATGTACTGTATACTGACTACTGTTGACCGACATGATGGACTTTTTTGTGCCATTTATTTTGTTGTGCCATCATCTACGTCTTCAGAATAGTATTAGAATATCAGCTTTTTTTGAGCTTCGTTCTCGACATCGAAGACATTGTAGACGTCGGAGAAATGAGCGACGGTTGCTTTTTCTGCGACGAAAATACGTCATGTATGCCCTCATGTTCGAAACGGCAATCACTGAAGACCATCACCAACAAGTCGACAGGTACGTAGACTTAGTGTGGATGCGTTGTACAGAACGTGTAGTTGGTATCGTCACGTGACGTCAATACTGCTTTATGCTTTACTTACAATTCATGTCACCAAATGCGTGGTGCTTGCTGGGAATAGAAGAAAAAAGAACACCATTTTCGCGCCATTTGGGCCTACCGTACCGGATGTTCGCCCTAAAATTGCGGGGTCTGATCGCCCTTTGCGTTCCCACTAGACTTTTGATCGCCCATTAATCCACAAGGGCGATCAGATCCCGCTTTAATCCTACTCCCGAGGTGGATCAAATATGCGGGGTCTGATCCTGATCGCCCTCGCGTTCCCACTTACGCTTGATCGCCCTTTGATCGCCCTTTTCGAGAAATTGCGGGGTCTGATCGCCCTTTTCTCGAATTGCGCGATCAATGCGGTGTCCAGTGGGAACGGGGCCTTTGATCGCCCTTGTAGGATCTGATCCTCCTTTGATCGCCCTTGCCGGATCAAGTGTAAATGCGGTGTAAGGTTATAAAACTTTTTTAAAAGGGGTGCTAGAAGAGCTTAAGGGGAAATACAAACAGTGGAAGGGTAATTAACCTTAACATCAACACTAGGTCTTTCTACACATGCCACTTATGGTTATAGAACCCAAAATCACTGTTGCTTATTTTGATTGCTCCATTTAGAATAAACTGAAGAAAACAGGGAACGTTCCTCTGTTTGCTCTAAATTATGACAACCAAATTTTCTTTGGGAAGTACTACTAATGTACTCTAATTCACAGTGACACAAATTTAATGAACCCCATGTGACCATGTTTCAGCAATCAAGAAAACAGAACTAGCAAGAGGTGTATTATAAACTTTAATATTGCTAGAGACTTCTAGAAGAAAGGTACAATATGTTGATTGTTTTCTTGATATTGTTTACCAGATGTAGATGATCAATGCACACATATGCAAACTCTTGTTGGCACGCTGCATCCGCCTTACAATTTCCAGTGTTTCAAGAATCCAGACTGCAAAGGATTTAACTGTACTGGGGTTATTCCGGCATTTCCTGGTGTTGTAAGTTCATTTTTCTTTTTATGTTTATAGCTGATCTGTGATCAACATATTGATTGATTTCAAGGTTTCTTCGTTGTCTGTATTTGCCTTCAAATTTTCCTGAAAGGGATGGAATGGTGTGGAATAAAGAAATAATCATAATAATGAAACCATTCTTATAGAGGGCATATCATCACCATCTGCATGGGCCCAATTTCATGGCTCTGCTTACGGCCGAATTCTGCGCTTGCGATCATCATTCTCATCTTACTGCGCAAGCGCTGAATTTCTGTGCTAGCTGTGTAAGCATAGAATGACTAGTAACGTGGAGTACGCACCTGCACAAGCAAAAATTCCCTGCCAACCCGTGAAATACGCTTGATGTAAGCACGGAATTCCCTGCTTCCGTGAGTGCCGATTTTTTGCTTACAGTAAGCAGAGCCATGAAAATGTGCCTGGGTCCTTATGCACTGTAAAGGGGAAATCAATAACTGTACAAAGTAAACAGATTTCTTTTCACGCGGGCTTTGAATTGTTGTGATGTTTCAGCCTGTTTAACAATCTCTGGAAGACTGTTCCATAACTAAAGTACTGCACATTGGGAAGAGTGGGACTCAAATGACTTGATTTTGATAACTGGGGGAGTCAGTAGGGATTGATGTGAAGATGCACAGATTTCTAGCTGGTTTATACATGTATACTCCTGAAACAAAGAACATTTTCTGAAAATTTGGAGTTTTTCAGTGTGGTATCTGGCCACTTTTTAGGTTCCCATAATTATATGTATTGTAGCACCATGGAGTGTGGGACCTTGCCGCCCCCCCCCCAAGTTCCCCCAAATCACTTTGCTTACTTTGATTTGCAAAGTCAAATTAATCCCAAAGTGAACGGGCACAACAAAATTGACAAAATAGTGGCAGGTTTTTTTGCTAAAATGGGACCCCTTAGTTGGTGAAATGATAACAGATTGATTAGATGGTGTCCTTATTTTGTACTAGATGATGAAATTATTGGACTCCTTTAAATGCCTTGAGGTAATGGTTATACCTGTAATAATAATCATCAAAACTTTAAATGTTAATATTCAAGCACAATAAAAATTGTCAAAGACCACTATTGGCATTTGTGTGACCCAACATTACATGTAACAAACATACATGAAAGAACAAACTTGTGAAAGTTTAAGCTTAATCAGTTAAATCGGAGTCCTGAGAAAAAAGTGAAAATCCCCTTATAATGTTTTCACTGTTTTCAAGCATCATGCTTTGGTCTTGCGAGATCAAAACTAATTCTTTTACTAATTCTTTTACTGATTTCTCACAAAAGTTTAGCATTTCAAGTAAAAATATTTCAAGGGAAGTTTAAAACATGGCCATCTTTATACCATGTAAGATGTGGGCAAATCTGTGAACAGTTGTATTTTCAATTTGACCAATGCTGTGCACACCCTTTGAGGTATTACCTAAAACTAATAAATACCTCAAAGAGTTTTTGCATTCTGATTGGTCGAAGACTGGTCACGTGGGGGTGTATTTACAATGTGATATACAGACCGGCTCTGTTGTGCGAAAACTTTCAAAACTGTTTTCTTTTTGCGTATTGTTTTTTTGTTTTTTTGATGAGGACAAATAGCACTGCGAGCAGGCGCATACCTTGCGTATGCATAAACGCGCAGACAATGTATCAATTTAAGGTAGCTGGTACGAGCATGAAACCAAGGTAATGCAAAGAAAAAGGCTGAACATCAACCAAAGTGTTTCTATTTATAGTGCTGTTACTTTTTTAACTCGCATAGTCTGGTTCTTCAAAATATGCACAGATAGTTAATTATGTGTAAGAGACTAGGTACCATGCAAATGTTGAACAGCCTAAGAAGTGGCCCTTGAACATGAGTGGAACATTTCTAAAATTAACGGCGAAAGAAAAATCACAAATTCTGATGATTATTACCATTTTTTGGGGGGGGGGTTAAAGGTATTTTATTAATGGCAATAACAATGTGGGGAGCCTGTCTTCACTGCGTGGTAATGACCTTGGTTGGTGGCTGGCTGCTGTTAATGGACCTCGCTTTCGGCTTGGTCCATTAACAGCGTCCAGCCACCAACCCGGTCATTACCACGCTGTGAAGACCGGCTCCCCACACTGTTATTCCCTAAGTATAACTTAATGATTCTTCTTATCATGTTTGCTCATGAAGACTCATTGAGTTTCTTTTTCTTTATGAAGAATATTGGTGTTGCTGCTAAACTGGTCATAGATAGCTGTACACACCCTGTATCCTATGAGATCTCCGTTGGGCCACAGAATGGCCCCCCTTCTGACACCAGAGTCTTTAGCCACTCTGAAAATGTACAACTGGGTAAGTTTTCTTCAAATATCTTTACGCAGCCTGAAAAAGGATGCTTCACCAATGAAACTCACTGCCATTTAAGAATTAGTTAATCAATTAGATGAAACAAATTTGAATATTTAAATGAATTAATAAATTGATAGCAAAAGTATTTATATATCAGAATTTTAGGATTAATCTTTAGTCATGAGACAAATTTCCACCTTTCTTGAAAGATGATGCTGGCCGTCAAGGGAAGGAAAGCATAGTTCAATTCATGTCAAAATTTTCAAAATTACATTTTTTAAGAAAAAACCTCAGAAATACAACATTCTTAAATCTAGTTGCACATTTAATTTTGAAAGATACAAGTATCAATTGATTAGAGGTAACAGATTTTGTTCATTCTAACATATATCAAAAAACACTGTGTTCTTAACATTGAAAGGAAAAAACATCAGGGTCTGACAATTTGTTTTTCAGGGTTTACACTGCTGTGCGCCATGTACACAGTGATCATTGTGTTGTTGCTGTTTCTCAATGAATTCAGTGGTTTATGGACTCGTCTTTAAAAGCATAATTTATCAGATATTCATGGAATTTAAACTTACCACCACAAACCTGTCATTTTAGAATTTCTTTTGAGCTCTTTAAGTTATTGGAGATGGAACAACCCTCCACTAAAATGGATGAGTTTCAATGTTAACGGCCATCAAGATCACAAAATAACGCATCCACCCTTCCCCCTTCCCGCCCACCCCTGTCATAAACAGTAATTACTTAAGCAAGATGCACAAAAAAGCCTAATTTATGGGGAAAAAACATTTGATGAATGCCAGTTGCTTTGGGTGATGCACATTTCTTACTCTTTGTTTTTTCCAGTTCTTGGTAGTTTACCACCAGGATTTACAGCTGACTTAAATGTAACAATGATTCCATATTCCCAGGATATTGACTACATAAAAACCACAGTAAGTATAAATACAAGTATCTGAACTTCATGATATAGAGGTTATGTTGCAAGGCATGCAATGGGGAAAGAATGGCACGGCAAGATCAATCACCCCTGGGAACGAGGTTGGTGCATAAGGTCCAAAGGTCTATCAACAATCTAACCATAGCCACTGCCGAAGCCATCAATTTTGTGTGAATACACGGGAAGAAGTTTGCAACAAAGTTATAGCGCCTTTTAAGTTAAATGCATGATTAATATTTGTAAACTCAACCATGAGTTTTAAAACACATTCGTACAAGTTTTAAAATCCAGTCAATTTGTCTTTTAGATACTCTTTATGGGAGGGCACGCGGACCTTAAACAATAAACAAACTTTTCTCGAAAATGTTTACCACCTTCAATTTGGTTTATTGTTGTATATTTTCAGATCGAGGTACTGTTGTGTTATCCTGGTACAGATTGTATACAAGATATTTTCATTGACAATGCTCCTGTACCTATTCCTCCTTGTGGTAAGTCTTTAAGGATTATTTTTCTTGTTATCTTGATAGATTCATTCTGCCTCGCTGCCATGGGCAGCACGACTACCTCTCGTCACTATTTAATCCCTGGAAGTTCTGAAAAAAACAACGCTCTACACGCAAATTTTTGAGAGCTCGTAGAATGCTTGTAGGACACTTTGTATGTATGCTAATGTCAAAATGCAAGTATTTTGATGCCATTCCCCCCCAAAAAAAATTTTCATGGTGACCTCAAACTGCATACGGTTAGGATCAAAGAAGAATAAGAGGGGACCAGTTGCTCTTTGACATGATGCCTCTTTTGCATGCATAGAGTGGATTGGCCACTGGCCTATTTCAAATGTGCCATATACTGTCACATTTTACTTAAAAATTCCAGGGGTTATATTTAGCGAGCAACGCATGCTGTGTGAAGAACATGGCATAGAAAGATAGATCACCCTCGGGAATGAGGTTGTTGCCTGTGTGGTTCAGGGTTCCCCCTTAATACTAGTCTGGCGTTCATTGTCTTGTTAAAACTGGTGTGAGCTAGTAGGCACCACTTCTCAACTTGCCTTATGGGCTTCTAAAAACTGTGCAACCTACATGTTAAGGTATTTTTGAGTGTGTGAATTTAACTTTATTTGACCAAGCTGGCTGTAATCACTACCACTAATACATCAGAAAAATACATGTGTTAGGTTTTGTACAATACCTGTTTAAAAACTAGGCTGCTAAAACGTCCGTGGGCCAAGTAAAATGCACAGTTTACTAGCCCAGTGGGCTACTTCACAAATAGCAACTAATTCTATTTTCTGTTCTTTTCTTCAGACAATCCAGTTCCACCCCCAACTTCTGCCAGAAATGTCACTACGACACCTTTACCAGGTTCTACAGATGAATGCACTACTATGACGGACATTGCTGAGGATATCCAAAATAATCGCTTCCTTAAATCAGGATCGATGATTTGTCATCGCAATGGGCCATGCGATGGAATTGAATGCACAATAAACTCAAGAGTAAATACATGATTAATGTAACTAATTTAGATTAGTTTTGGGTTGAACAAAGACAATTTGACTAGAGCGGGACTTGAACCTGTGACCTCCAGATTAATGTGCCGAGGTTCTACCAACTGAGCTATCTAGCCCTAATGTTGGCAATGTCCCTATGTTGTCAGTATCTTTGTTTGGGTGTGCCAGTCAGAAGCCATTCAGCCTGTAACTGCCGTATAGCCAGGGAACACACCCAAGCTTAGGATACAACCTGGGAAGCTGCAGCGAAGGAACCACCTTAGCAGGATGCAACTTTTTATTTCAAATATCATGTAATAAACCACAAGGAAAACTGACTGGGTCAATTTAGATTAAAACATTGACCTCTTGCACAATGGGCAGCGCACTTACACGCACCTATATTTTGAGGTCAAAGAAATTGACCCCCAAAATGGTGGAAATGGTAGACGCACACTTTATGAAGGTGCGTTTCTCATCTGCAAGAGGTCAATAGCGGCGAAAATGGTAAATGGCTTCACATTTTGACTCTATCAGAGTCTTTCTTAAAGACAAAGAATCTGGTAGGGTCGAAACTTGAGGCCATTAAAAAATAACTGCATTTATACCACAAGTCATTTTGGTTGGTAAAAACGGGTTGCAACGGGTAATTATATTGTGTTTTTGTTTTCTCGTTTTGATTATATTAAATTAGATTAAAATGGATTTATCCCGCATAAATTCAGCAAGCGCTTTTGACAAGAATTAACTGACCGAAATAATTTTCAAAATATCTAATACTATTACCGCTTAGTATCAAAACCACCATTGTTTTAAGAGAAGATGGTTTGTATGCAATGTGTTACCATCAGACGTTCCTTTCTTAACCACTTTTGGGTCAGTACTCTAAAAAAAGTCTCTGTGTCTAATCAGTGGTGCTATATTTCAGACCTTTTTGGAGCTTCTAGAGTAATTGTTTTCCTTAGAAAATATCATTGCCTCAATGATACTCTGACTTGACAAAGGAAAGACAACAAAGATTCTCATAGTAAGCACCAAGATTTGATTTTGTCTTTTGAGAAAATTTGAGTGGGCACTCGCCATGATTCACCGAGCCACAGCTGATACTCTTCTATGGTATGCTGGAATCTCAGAACAATCAGACCTACCTCCCATTCAGCCGAATACAATGATAAACAATAGTGGCAGCCTGACCATTCTTGTAAACCACATTTGTACAACAACAGGACAAAGGTCTGAAATCTGGGGTTACACATTAATCCAAGAAAAAAGGGATATTACGAGCATGATTGCCAGTACCTTCTGTCCCTCTTTGTATGGGTGAAATGAAGCATAGCACAGTAGGTGCTTGCCTGTGCATGCTACTCAATGGATTGTCTGGCTGGATATACACATCAGCCATCTGGCTGCCATCAACAATTAACTTAAGCTGTATTCTCTGTCTTTGATTTCCTCAGCCTAATAACCCGTATACTATTAGCATGAAGTTGTTTCATTGTGAAGATCCGGTTCGGATCCACGTCGTCATTGAAGGAGTTGGAAGTAACACATTTCATGAAGATCACGATGTCTTCCATGATGAAACAATTGGAATCGGTATGTTCTCTTTTCACTTCAAAAACCAACATTTTAAAAATATTTCATTTTGTGCAAGTTTGCCCCAATCAAGGCTAAAAGTCATTCTTGTTGAGGGAAAAAAAAAGAAAATATTTAAGTTGAAAATAACTCAGGGGAGCTGAAGGTAGGAATCGATTCCTCGTAAATAAGTATAGATTGTCGAATGGAGAGAAACATGCAGCAGGAAAGGAGTTCCAAAGAGATGCAGAACGTGGAATAAAGCTGTTGGAATCGCTCTTGGTTCTACTTCTCAGCAAAGCAATGTGTATGTGGTGAGTGTATGGGTGAGACTAAAGCAGAAACATCCTACAGCTTAATGTCCTATCTGAAGGACAAAGCAATTATGGTAAAGTTTCTTACTAAAGGATTAAAGTGACACAATCGGGACTCGAACCCACACTCTGCTGATCAGAAACACCAGAGCTTGAGTCCGGTGCTCTTAACCGCTTGGCCATGAAACCTTTTCCCTTTATGTTGGGCTGTCCAAATGACGATTTTGTAATCCAATGCCCAGTTTCACAAAGCTAGTAAAATCATACAAAGCGCAGAACCTTGGCGCTTTGCAGTGACTAAAACCAGTGTACCGGTTTGCTCAGTGGTTTCTTTCCCTGCAATTTACCAATGTGGACCCCTTTTCGAATCCCACCTCAGTCTCTACTCGGTCAACCCTCCTACTGTCTGACCATTCATTATCACCCACTGTGGTTTTGAATGATAGATAAACTAGGCCAGCCTGCAGTATGATAACACGTGGTGAATGCATTTACATAGCAGACAGTTTCACTAATATTCATTTCTGTGGAGATTTCTTTTGTTCTTTCCTTTTTTCCCCAGAACTAACTAAACATCCACCCATAGACTTTGTACAAACATTCCTTGTGGAACATCCCTGTCTTTATAATTTCCCTGTAGAGACATTTTGTTCCTACCGTCTTCGATCTCCATCAGGAAGCCAATATTAAAACCTAGTTATGTTCGCAGCAGTGCCACCATACATAGGCCTAAGAAGCGCAGTTAAATGGCACTAAAATGGGGTTTCATCTAATTGACAAGTGTTTCCAAGACTAGCAGAGTTATTCCAAGCATAGTTTGACAGATGCCTGTTTGAATAGGACGACTCAAAACAAGATTCTGCCAGACCCTTTGTCATTGGTTTCCTCTTTCATAATTTCAGATGAAATCTTAAACAACTCATCTCTGAAGTTCAACTTGGTAAAGAGAGACAGTAACGAAGTGGAGTTAGCGGTGTTGCTAAAGCTGTCTTTACCCAACGAGCAGGCTGTATATCTTATCAAAGACCGTATTATACCTGTTGCTGACTGTCGTAAGTTATAAGAGTAGGCAAGATAGGCATGTTTGTTTGTTTGAGTTTTTTTTATTTTTTTTTATTTATCCTTGAGAATTCTCATTTTATTGATCACCTGATTCACACCAGAAAGAAGACAATAACAATAGTAATAACAATTATGTTACAAATTAATCAAAAGACATTATTCCTGGCACATTAGTGGTAATACCGTGTTCGAGGCATACTTAAACTTCTCCAAAAGGGGTTTATTGCCTCTCAATAAGACAAATACAGATATTTGAATTCTAGCTTAATAGATTGCTACAGTGCATAATAAACCAAACAAAGAATCATTTTATTGCTATTAATTATTTATAAAAACGAGATCATTTGCACTTTTTAACCTACACATAACACATTAAACTATGAACAACGGTTAAAAATATCTAACGAGCATAAAGGATTGTTTAATGGAGTATTGAAAAACACATAAGTACTTTAAAAAGTGAAAGGTCATTTACGAGATTTCTTGCCAATGTCAATGAATTAGTCAGTGTATAGATTTTCATATTGGTGCATTTGTGTTCAATTTCTCTGGTCAAAATTAAGAAGTTTATTGAAGCGTGCAACATCAGAGTTCACACAAAATGCATCTATCCTAGTGGTCAGCAATTTCATTGAAGTTGCCGAGGAAAAAAGTGAAGAAATTTTATTCTTTTATGTTTTTTTTAAGTTGAGGAAAATCTAGACTTTATATGTAAACTGCCATTCATGAACCTTCCCTATTTTTTTGCATCATTAGGCTAACAGTGTAGAGGAGTTGTTAGTTTTTGTTTGGCAACTCAACAAAAGGGACAAAAGCAGTAACAAGTCCATGAAAATTTGAATAATCTGGGCTAAATTTTACCTCATACAAATCAGTCTGTTTGTGGTAAAGTGTTTTAATTCATTATTTGAAAATGTACTTGTTTACAAATGTGCTGAACGTAACTAGAAATGAAAACATGTTGTTTTATTTCAAAGATCAGATGACAAAACATTGCCCAACACAGAATAATCATTCATGGGTACAGCAAAATGATTGGTTGGACAGATTGAAGCGATCGCGTGCTCATGGCTTTGGATTACAGCGCGTTCCAGTCGAAACTATTAGCGTGAAGCACATTTTATAAATGGTAGCGGAAACGGTCTTATGAGTGGAGCGCACCCCATGTTTGCGTTGAATATGAGCCTTTCTCAACCTTTTGTTAAAAACTAACTTTAAAACTTGAAAGCATGTATAATAAACGACTTCTTAGAATGAAATTTTTAGATTTATTTCACCAATTCTTTACAGATATTTTAATGCAACTTTGTTATTTTTGAAACTCTGTATGTAGTGACAACAAAGAAAACAAATAAGATTCCAAAGGATCCAAGTAATAATAAGAAAGATCCACGGGAGAACCAACAATCCAATTCTGGTAAGTCAGCTTTTCACCTTTGACCTTAAAGCTGAATGGCCGTGTCCTATCCTGTTTGAAAGTGTAAGGTAATTCCATTGTAAGCCATGCCCACTTCACATAAACTGGTACAACTGATTACCAGAAGCTCATAGGAGTTGCATTGAGCTAGTATTGTAGTAACTTTATGATTTGTTCCCTCCTTTGATCATGTCTAACCAAAGATGCGTTCGCTTGTTTCAGGAACTTGGGAAACTTAAAGAGAAAGCACTACGTTATTCGTATCATCGAGACAACTACAGATTCTACACACTAACCCATTTCATTCCCACAGGTTTGCAGGTTAAATTTGACCCAGCCCTTGGTCTCTGTCTACCCCACTTCGCAAGCGGTGGAACAGCACACTCCATAGTAATTCTCTCAGCCTCATTCGTATTGTCTCAACAGCTTCAACCAAGATATTTCCTGTCTTCAAGCAGAACTTAGATCCATCTGCTCAGAAGCCCGTTTTGAGCAATTTACCAGTGAGATCGAAACTGGTTTATCTTAACTTGAATCTGTTCTTAACTGTAGGAGAAATGGTAAGATTTGTCGTCTTGTCGCCAAACAGCAACAGTACAGACAGCGACGTTTCATTCAAAACATACCCCTATAATAAGCCATTTTGACGTATGGTTGACACAATACTATGACACTACTAGGTTTGTGTAAATTTGTCTGTATTACACTCAAACCAAACAGTGCACCCCTATAGTGTCCACCATATCTCCAAAATGCTAACCAGCTTACCAGTGAAATCACCTGCCAAACAAAATTTGTCGAGCAGAGTCATCGGACACTTTCAATGTGCACCTCAAGACTCACTTATTTTCGACTTTTTTTGTGAGCGTACCGTACTTTTAAAGTGCCTCCCTTTCTTTGTTTTATGAATTTCTATATTTTTTTTAGTTTGGTTTGCTTCAATGTTTAATTGCTTTTTTTTTTTTTTTTTTTAAGGTTTTTATTGCCTGGGTTTTATAGTGTTATTGTGAGGTGCCATATAAATGCATTTTGTTATTATTTTATTATTAGATTTAATGGATGATGATGTGAGGTAAACTGGGTCGATATTTTTGTACTGTCAAAGCTAGAGGGGGCACCATTGTTCAGACTGTGACCAAATTTCAAAGCTGCTTTTCAAGAAAAGGTCATTCAAATTACTAATCCTCTTCAAAAACAGAAAGACCTACAATTGACCATGAATAACGGAGTCTATCCAGAAACTCGACTAAAGGAGATGGATAAACGCATTACTTATGTTTTCTTCTTGCAGTGAGTATCGGATTTGGGGTTGGTATTGCAGTTTTGATTGCTGTCATTGTGATCATTCTTGTCAGTGTGTGGTACCATCGTCGTAATCGCCCATCCTTTGACAGTGTGGCTTTAATGGAGAGTTCTTCAGCACCCATTTAGTTTGGGTGCCACAGACAACAGGTGGAGGTCATTGATACCCTATATCTACCTTTTTACTCATTCGAACAGTAGACAATTCTAGAACTTGACTTTATGAAGCTCTTAAGCACTGAAATTTACTTAGTACAGATAAATCTTGCTTAGCAGAAACAGATTACCAACCAAAATGGCTCGTATTGTACTCTGCTTGTAACTGGTACCTCGCTTATTTTGTTTGGCAAATTAACCTGTTAAGCAAGTTTTTTTGCAAAATTATTAAACAAAGGTGACCCTATAAGTTCTCTTCCTTCTTTACCATCTTTGAAAGGGCAAGTAGACCTTGGAATACTCCATGGTATTACTTTAATTATTTGGTATAGATGTTGACTGACATCCATGTAAAAGGATCATTTTTAAAGAATGTATTTGTGTATTGTAAGGTTGTATTTTACTCCGTCTTATTTTTTGTCAGTCTTTCTTTTTAATTTGTTATTTTATGAATATGCGTACCAAGTTTTTAGTGTTCTTCAAAAGCAAAAATCACATTTGATTTGTTTCCATTACATTCTGCAACAGTGCACTCATATCGGCATAGATTGTTTGTGTTATGTGTTACAAGCTTGCCTTGGTCGTTGACATTTTGTTGTAAGAAGGTGCTGTACATTTTAGAATGTGAAAGCAATGACAGTTGATTACTGGCGTTTTTTTTTAAACAAACATTTAATGCAATTGAGTTAGTTTTGTGAATAGTTGCACTGAGTAGTTATACTTGAAAATATATTAAAGTAAAGAATTTGGTTTTAGTGGGTTTCTAATTTTGTTATTAACTCCTTGCACCACAGACAGGTACTCTCTGCCACACTAACCATTTTCAGATTTCAGAAACACATTATGTGATTGCTGCTTTGCCTAAAATGTGCACTACAACGTTTACTCGGACATTAACTCCACAAATGGCGCAACCAAGATTATTGTGATGATGACACCAGGTGAATTGGGTCATTACACATTTGTTTGCAACATAGACCTCTTAGTTATATTTACGTAGTGTTTTTGTTCTTTTCGGAGAGGTAATTTTATCTTCAGTTTGGAGGGTTTGTTTGCTGAATTCTTTTGAGATAGAAAGTTCTGAACATATTGATAATGTTAATGTTATAATTATTAATTATGCCATTGATTGATTTGACTCACCATTTTTATTGGCTAAAATAATGTCACATGTAACACGGCCACTGCCAGGGCCCAATTTCATAGCGCTGCTTAACGGTAAGCACTTTTTTGTGCTATCTATAGCAGAAAACTGTGCTTAAGCGTAAGCATATTTCACAGGTAAGCAATAAAATTAGGCAATCAGCTTGCGCGTTCACCATGGATTTGCATTGTTACGTCATTCATTTTCATACATCAAGCACCGGAAGGTTAGCATGTCTTTTCGTGTGCTTACGGTTAGCAGTGGTATGAAATAGAAATCGCACAGTAAGCACAAAATCGGCCGTTAAGCAGCTTTAGGAAACTGGGCCCAGATCATTGAAAGAACCTATCCATCAAAAAAGGATCTGCAGCCAACGGCAATAGCCTTATCCAAAGTCAATTCTAAAACAAGTTAGTAACTAGCAATTGTAATTCAGTCCAACATGGTGTTGTTCTTATACCATTTTCAATCGTGAGCCAGTCCAACATGGTGTTGTTCTCATACCATTCTCAGTCGTGAGCCAGTCCAACATGGTGTTGTTCTTATACCATTCTCAATCGTGAGCCAGTCCAACATGGTGTTGTTCTTATACCATTCTCAATCGTGAGCCAGTCCACCATGGTGGTGTTCTTATACCATTTTCACAAGATGTCCTGGTGCTAGACTCCAACACTCTGTTTGAAGTATGAATGTTTGGAGCTGGAGCTGTAGCCCAAGCCGAGGTTTAGAAAAGGCTCCTGGCGTACACTTGGCATCACTGTAGCCCCCTCTATTGTTTAATCCAATACAGTTGCATGATGACAATCCACAGTGTCATAAAACATTTGATATCATAGTCCACAATTGATCAATATTAAATGTAAGAGGCCTCTGCCTTTCCAGATTGTTACTGTTTCAAGTTCAAATGATTTTACATTGAGAAGAATTGCTTGCATTCGTTAGTACTGTAATGTTCAGTGTTTGTTTACTCAGAATTTTTTAGTGTATTTTTTTGTATAAATTATTGAAAGGCTGTTTCAAAATCAAGCAACAAAAAAATGCATTTTTAGTTCAGTATAATATTAATTATTTTATTCATATGTAAAAAAAATGAAAGTGATTTACATGTATACAAATAATGAATGTTTATGAGTGCAATGGTAAGAATATTTTCATGAGTTGAAAGATGGAATGTTCGATTCAACAAGGCGAAGCCGAATTGAATGGAACAATCCATCTTTCAACGAATAAAAATATTCTTACTATTGCACGAATGAAAAACATTCATTATTTGTTCTATATAACATCCAAGTAGATCTTTGTCATTTGATTGGAGGATACAACTTTCAAAACAAACAAAGTGTACAATATTTAATTGTGACATTACACCCCTTTCTTTTGGTTCGGCTTGTTTGGATTCAACAGTGACTAAGTCCATTCTGTAATGCTATTTTGAGACACGCGGGCGCCATAATGTAGTATGTGCCTTGCAGTAACTGTACTGCTGCATTATCAAAGACATGCACACGCAATGATGTGATACGCACCGAGCAATAGAACAAATCGGATGGAACGAAAAATGCACGGTGAATGGAACAACAAATGCACGGTGAATGACGTAGCGTGCAATGGTACGTTTATTTGCCATCACATGACGGACAATCCTCCAATCAAATGGCAAGGATCTGCTTGGGTGTTATATAATTATTATTAATGACTATTTTGACCAGAACTAAAAAAGCTGTATCGAAATCAAGCAAAAAACTTCTTTTTTTTTTAAATTCAGTATAATATTAATTATTTTATTCATATGCAGTACTGTACAAGTAAAAAAAATGAAAGTGATTTACATGTTATTATTAATGACTAGTTTGACCAGAACTTCCCTCAATAGTCTACAAACTTTGTTTCTTATTTTGGCAAAATTTGATTGATTCAGTACTATCTTCTACACATTCTGGCAAGGTGTATCAATCTTTATCAAAGTTCAAGGGTTTGGGTGTGGAGTAAATAGAATGCTGGAGGATTTGGAAGAGATACGATTTTGATAAATATTGGAAAATCAAGGATTTTGATAAATATTGTAAAAGCAAGGATTTTGATTAATATGGGAAGAGTTTAGGATTTTGATAAATATGGGAAGAATGTGTTGACGTAGTCTGAGAGAGAAGACGAGAATACATTGTATATATTTATTACTGTTAGTTTAGATTTTATTTGAAACCTTGCATTTAAACCTCACATTTTTATTTAGAGGGATCAGAAATTGTTTTATTCAGATTATAAGCTACTGTAGAACTTGAAGGCTGTTTACAGAGTGGTTAAACAATTTTCTGAATTATGTACTATATACAAATATTCCACTCTGATGCATTGCCTTAAAAAAATATGGAGTCAAAGATTTTAAATTGTTTGTTTGCGTGCCTGCTGTGTTTTTGCACAATTTGCCATTGTTTGTCTTAACACAACAAGGGCGTCGATCGCTACTGAAAAGTAGGGGGCGGGCGAGCAAGTCTTTCAAAAATACATCTAACAATACATTGTGTAGGCCCAAAATACCATTCTGCGCATGGTCCATCAGAAGAAAAGATAAAAATGAAAAAATCATTTCACCATTTGTTCGCTATTATTTTATTTGAACAAAAATTGTAATGAAATATTAAATCAAGAAAATGGTGTATATTTTTATATTTTGTTGCATATTTCTAATGAACAGTCAATCAAAAAGTGGGGGGGAGGACATCTGATATGCTGTCCCCTCCAGTCTAAAAAGTGAGGGGGACATGTCCCCCCCCCCCCCTGTCCCCCACCCATCGACGCCCTTGTAACACAATATACATATATGTGTCTAAAATATGTCTAAATGAAGAATATATTTAGAATATACTCCAGAAAACTGTTCTTTTTAAGTATAGTTGTTTTTGTGAGTTTATACATCTAAGTTTAGAAATAGGGTTTTTAAACTTGCTTTGTGTTACTCGTTTAACGATTAATAAAACACTACAACTGTATTGTATTTCTGTGGTACAACAATCTGCTTTAAGTTGACTACTTTATTTAAATGACTGGTCCGGGGAAAGTTGGGCCGTCAGATTTGTAACCTTGTTCGAACAACCATTTTGGAGTTGACTGTTGCACAAGTTGCTATGTGATCCTGTATTGACAAGTGACAAAATCATCACAGAAACACTCCAGAGGTCTTCTGTAGAGAGGAATTATGAAAGGAGAATGTACAACATGAGAGGCTTTATCACACATGGACACATTTGGATCTTTTCCTTGTAAAACTACCCACACACAACTGTGACCTTTCCAAGTGACTCACTTCCAGACTGAGCCAGACTCTCCTTATACGACCTTTCCACTTACAAATTTCTTGGGACATGTACTCTGCCACCTTGGTAAGTATTTTGATTTAAAGTTTGTTCTCTCTCAGAAGAAATCACCACATTCTTATTGGTTTACTAATCAACATTTTATCTTGAGTTGTAGAGTTCTTTAGGTAGAGTAGTAATTACAATCTCTCTAAAGAGAGTTGGAAGTGAAATTTGACGAAAACTGTTGTACACTTTTGACTGAAGTAGGATCCGAGTGTGGAGCTGTGATGAGTCAGGGTGGTACGCTCACATCATAACTGATTAGAATTGTGTTTGATTTTATTACAACGAGGTATCAATTGTTCACGATGAATCATGCAGCTATAATGAAGGATTTTAATTGCACAATGCATACATGTTATCAGAGCTTAATAATGGTCAATCTCCGTTATATTTTCTGTCAAGAAAATACTCTTAGATAACCACAACCTCCTGTGAGTTATTTTAAATAAAAATTGAATTTGGTGAATTCCTGAATTTGTCAAATTCTTACAGCGAACTCAACTATCACTGATAGAGCTGGTTTGTTGGGTGCGATGATTCAGTTAGGAGATCAGGTTTGCCCAGTGGCTTCTTTCCCTGCATTTCACCTTTGTGGACTCGGGTTTGAATCCCACCTTGGACCGGAGCTTTGCATGTGGATTGGTTTTTCAATCAACTGATCACGTTGGTTTCTCCCATTGGGGTTTTCCTGCCACATCTAAAACAACGTACGTTTCTTCTTCATTCTGTTAGTGGCGCTAACTGTGCTGTTGGAAGTGTAGTAATACAACTTTAAAATATATATAAATCAATCACAGATGGATTCTGATGGATTTACTATGGAGCTTTTTCAAACCATGGCTCTGGCTTAGGCCGTATCCGGATTGGCAGCTACGGCTACAGCTACGACTGTTGCCAAGGGTGTTGCTAAGGACGTCCTATACTTTAGCGCATGATAATGTGGTATGTAGCCATAGCCATAGTTGCCAATTTGGAATGGCCTTAGGCTCTGGCTTAGGCTTCATCAGTCATTTGAAAACGTGTGCTTTTGGTATGGGACTTCAAATAGTTGGACGGTGCGTAAGCTGGAGCCAAACTGTGGTGTCTAAAATAGCCTATAATTAGGATTACTGTTGCGCAGCCATCTTGTATGGCTTCTATGTATATCAATGGAACCAAACTCAGGCTAAAAGAGAAAGAGCCGTTTTTGGTATAATGGGATTCAGTATTCATTACTGTTACTGCACACGGGACATGACATGATGGCGACAGCATGAAGAAGGTCTGTTAACCACAGATTGATTGACTATAATAAGACTACCTTAAATTGTATTGTAACTTCTTATTGATGTTTCCCTTGGGATTATCTCAACAGGTACAACGGATTAGTAATCATTTAAAGGCGGATTCTGTGGAATAATGTGAATTGATACAATAAAGGAATATAACAAGAGACCAACTGAAGCAACATCATGGCATCTCTGAGTCCTTGCCAGTCAGTGTCAAGTATAAGATCCTGGACTTTACTACTGATAGCTGGAGTCTACCTTACAGCCGTCATTCCAGTTTCAGGTTAGTCAATCATTTTTACTGATTTTAAATAAAAAACAACCACTTTTTTGTACTTTTTGTTCTCCTATAAACTCTTAGTACAAACCTGTATTTTTTCTTGTATTTATTGTTTTTCTTTTTTTATGTCATACATTTGTAGGTTTGAAAACTACTCAGGGAATGTGCCTCCATTTCACATGGGTCTTATCAACTTTATAGACCTTTCTTTTGCAACGTCACAGCCCAAGATTTTGCCAACCCAGGTTGGAAAACTATGGAAAGCCATAAATGCAAAACAAAACCAGATAGCTATAGTTTGTAACAACGTTACACAAATATTCAAAAATAGTGTTGAATTTATTGGAAACAAAGCAACCGATCATGGGGGGTATTTTATTTAATTAGAAGTTTGCCGAAAATGTTGAATTTGGTTGAAACATCTGTTAACACGATTGAATGTTTTACTAACATTCGGCGGTCCATGCCAACCAGCGCCGTTTGTTTATCAACAATGGAAAGGTCTATAGCCGTTACGTTACTTTCAAGTCGATTTATTTGTGGCTAATGTTGTCCGTTTGCAAAAGTGTGATGAGCTTTGAAGTTTCACACGTGTTTTTTTCTGTTGGTTTGAGGGTTGTTGTTTTTTGTGAAAATATACTTAGCAGTTGCAAACTGCTTATCAGAGTTTTTTCGAAGGCTAAATGGCAATACAACACACAAGTATACCTGCTTACATGTTGTTGTTTTTTTTTCATTTAGCCTTCTAGAAAGACTCTGCTAGGGATGGAAACATCAGACCATTAACCTTTTTGTTTTATAGAATAAAAATATGGAAACATTTATCATTTTCCCAGAAAAAAAAAACAGTTAAAATAAAATTATGCACACTCCTATGTTAAACCTCCATAATTAGTATAATTGTATCTTTAAATCGACAATTTTTCATAGTAAATTTTATGTACTTTTCATTCTTATAAGTGAACATCAATCTGTAGTTGCCTGTTGGGACGCGTCATGGCCGAGCAGTTTAGAGCACTGGACTTGAGCTCTGGTGTTTCTGATCAGCAGAGTGTGGGTTCAAGTCCCGGTCATGGCAATTGTGTCCTTTAGCAAGATACTTTACCATAATTGCTTTGTCCTCCAGATGAGACAATAAGCTGTATATCCTGTGTACTAGGATTGGTGGTGCATGTAACAGAACCCAGAACTCTTATCATCGAAGCGTAGGGGTTAACCCTGGTGTTTCTGGTTCAAGTAACAAGCGCCCTTGTTTACAGGTTTCCTCAGGCTTGTGAGCTACATTGATTAAGTTCATTATTGAGGCATTCTAAGTTTCATTACCCAAAATGTGAAATAATAATAATAATAGTAATTGAATTGAGTTTTAACATTCTCTTTTCAGATTCTCAACCTGCCACAGAGCCTCATTGCCTAGCATTGGATAATCTTATTGATCATATACTACGCAGCATGAGATCCATGCCTGCAGCTACGGTCATCTGCGCTAAGATTCCTGGCTGTACTGGCATCAGATGCTCCTTCAGCATCCTGGTAAGACAGTGGTGTAGCTGGGGGAAGGGGGTGAGCGTGGCAGTGCCCTGGGTGCCACCTTAGGGAGGTACCAAATCGATTGACCAGGAGTTTTTTTTTTGGGGGGGGGGGGGGGTCACCGTGCAATTAAAACGTGGATGGATTTGACATTCTTTTGAAATAACCTTGACAGTTTTTTCTGTTTTCTCAGCAATTAGACACTGTACTCTGCTGAAACTTTCACAATTGACTTTTATTGTATCTTTCTTTTTCTCTCGTATAATTTTGCCTGTAAATCAGCGTTACATTGACAAAAACCAAACTGTGACCCTACCTTTAAGATTCACCTTTAAGCTTCTAAATTGTTGATTTGTTTGTTTGTTTGTTTGTTTGCTTGGTTTTTTGTTTTGTTTGTTTGTTCTTTTTGGGGGGTGTTTGTTTGTTTGTTGCTTTTCTCTTCTATTTGCCACCTGTTATTAAGTTACGTTTCATTACCTTTTGTTATTTGATATTCAGTTGTCTTTGCCCCTTGAACATTGATTTGGCACATAACAAATATTATTTTATTGTTCAAAAACTTCAAAAACTTTTCTGAAAAGCTAAACAAACTTACCTTGAAGTGGGAGTAATTCAGAACGGAAGTTAAAATTTGTCAATAGAGAAATATAATATGATGAACAGCCTCTATGGGGTTGTTCAAATGTAGTTCATCTGACATTTAGATGACTTTAAAAGAAATCTTACAAATTTCTTAGTGGGCGGCTAAATTAAGGCTACATCCTGGTCTTTCAGCAGTTGAGGTCAACCTTAAGGCCATTTAATATCTGTGCCACGTGTTTCTCTTTTCTTAAAGGTAAGGTCATAGATTGGTTTTTGTCCTCGTAAATATAAATATAAAGAAAGATACAATAAAGTCACATGTGGTAGTTTCAGCTGAACACAGTTTGTACTTGCTGAATAAACAGCAACAAACTGTCATGGTATTTTGAAACATTGAATCCATCCATGTTTAGTGAGGTGACAGCAGATACCAACCACATCTCTGGCCGGAGCATTTGCGAACAGATGCCAACCCTCAGAAATCTGAAAAGTTATCTAAACCATATTACTTCGAAGGGAATCCTTTCTCAAAATAGTTTACTCAATCAACAGCTGCAGTGCGTCAAATAAGTTTTAATGGTCATTAATTTGGGAGTTTTTACCAATATATAACCCTACCTTTAAGTCATATGTCTATTTTGATTTTTGATGCCATTATTTTAAAGTCCATCCTTTCCATTATTTTCATGCTTCAAAATGTGAAAGGGAAACTATAATCAACTTGCCTCCTTTATGAAAAAATAAAAATATAAATTTTAAAATTTACAATTTCACATTATTGTTAGGTATTTTCAAACTTCAGTTTATCTGTCATGTATTTCAGAACAAAATATTTGAATACATTTTTTGCTTAGAGACTGTCAAAATTGGTCACGTAGCTATATATGTGTGACACAATCACCATGGGGAATGACACAAACTAAATCATTACAATATACTCCACAGCAACCTGAGGTGAACAGTGCTAATGCGTCACTGAAAACCTATATTAGGCGTTTGCTTAATGAAGTAATTTCCTATGTCAGGCAGTCTCCTAGAAACATTTCTCCTCTGGGCTAAATCAACCACTTCCTCTCTTTAAAATGGCGGCCATGTGTGATTCGTACGACACAGAACAACTCTTTAATTCAAAACAAAGATCTGTACGTGTGGAATGGATTTTTATTCTGAATCTAGATTTGAAGTAATGTAATCAGAGTCTCTTAGGAGTTATTGTGTTTTAAACATTTTGTTTTCCGACAGCAGACATTTCAACAAAGTGTTCTACCCACCTCTATTTCTTCTTGCACATAATGTAAAGAAAATTTAGAGCTGTCATTTTTACTAAATGCAAAACTGATTTGTAACTGTTGCTTGTTTGAACGCAGCTACTCTATCTAACCAATCGCTGATGATTTTATTTTGAATAAAAATACAAACACAAAACAATATTCAGACATCAGTTCAGAATCAAAACCTTAATTGTAAGGATTTCTCATTTTTGGGTTGGACGAAGAAAACTTAACAAGAGCGGGACTTGAACCTGCGACCTCTGGATTAATATGCAGTACCTATTGGTTTCTAAATACTCTCAGTTTTTGCATCTTATCAACCCCATCCTTTAATTAAGGAAGAAGTAAAGCAAATAGACTAAAGCTGATAAACTTTTGATGGAATCCTGTACAATGACTTAATCCAAATTATGATTTCTATTTCATAACATTAGCATTTTTTCCAAATCAAAATCAAAGGGTAATAACGAGAAACATCACACAGTCTAAATTCAAAGCCAATGTTCTATGCCAACATAATATGGTCCCTTTTAGTTTTGCAGCGTTACTTTTTAGTTTATCTTTAACTCCAACCACTTTTCAGAAACCTTTGCAATTACTCCAATTGCAGTCCCTGATCCCAAGTTATTATGTCATTATCTCATTAACTCCAGGGCCAGAATATAGGCATGAGTTTAAGGATGTACCCATGTGCCTCCCCAGCCCAGATGAGAATCCGTATTTTCATTCCTTCGAGTGGCATCAACTTTAGTCAGATGATTACACACGGAACTACTATCGCTTTACCTGGTAAGATTGAACTAGTCTACTTAAGATATACTTTTTAAGGGGTTGGAGGGGCGGGTTTCAAAGCCATAATAATGACGTTTACATTTGCCACAAAATTGCCCTGGTCTCATCATTTGTTATGGAACATGTTTAAATATCTTGGTAGAAGAGAGGAGGCAGAATAAGTACCTTTTAAAAGGTGAGGGGGTGGTGGAAATGGCCCCCTGGCCCCACCTCTGTGGATGTTATGCTATAGATTTAAAGTTTCAGTCTGTTTCTGATTGTGTGGTCTTCTGCCATAATGGATTTCCTCGCACAAAACTAACAATTTATTCCTATTTTGACAATTTGACAAGATTCTAGAAGGCATAAGGGTTTTTTTTTCTTCTCTTTTTTTGAAAACAAATTCAATAGACCCCTTGCCTTTGGCCAACACCGCTGAGGTCAAACAATGAACAAGCGCGCGCGTATGTACTATTCACAACTTTCAGCCAATGATAGGTCTTCAGTGACCTCAGTGAGGGCGCTGTTTGGGTCTTGTGATGTCATATGCAATGGTTCTATACAATGCTGTTTTTCATTTCACCAAATCACTCTAAAAAATATGAAGTCCCAAGTCTCCTCTTCTTTTCTCCAGGGTTCCAGTACAGTCCCTTCCCAGGAATTAAGGTCCGAGCCCAGGTTGCTGTCCACTTTGAAAAGGTACCTGAGGGACTTCGTATTGGGGTAAGATTTTGGAGCCTATTTTCTTGATCTGCTAATTAACAAAATATTTCCCAACACATTTATTTTTGATGCGAAAATTGGAGGAAACTAATTGAAACTATGTTCGTTTGATGAAATTTTGACTATTTTTAGCTGAACATTTTGTTTGATATTTTATCCATGTTGAGAGCTTTGGCCTACCCTGGATAACAAGAGGAAATAAGTTAATACAAGTTAATATTTCAAGTTTGTTCATTTTAATTTGAATTGGGAGATGCAATGTGGATTTATTTTTTGTTTGACTGAGTTGGCTTACCCATTTTTGGATAGTATTCTTTTCTGCAATGCTGATTAAATTAAATTGTCAGTGATCCAAACTCTTAGGTTTTTAACAACTCCATTTATCACTCTTATGAGGGTAATAAACCACAAGGGAAACATTTAATAATAACAAAGTTGAATCCCTTCAAGGTGATCCCTTGGCTGCCGCTTCCCAGGTTGTATCTTAAACTTGGGTGTGATCCCTGGCTACACAGCAGCTAATGGTTGTATGGCTTCTGACTGGCACCCCCGAACATAGATATTGACTAATAGGGAGGCCTTAAAGTACAATCTGTCACGATAAAGTATTATTTTCTGGTATTTTCTTATTTTCCTTTTAGATATGGTTCCAGGCAAGGGGTTTTGGCACAGGAATCAACTGGCCAGTTCTACCTGACTATACTGTGATCTTCCCACCTTGCTCAACAGGTTAGATAAACCCAAGTTTTCTCAAGTGAGACTATAAAACATATTTTTTATTTCGTTAAGTATTGTTATTATGTGGCCTGCAGGCGGGACATCCTATGCGGGTAAAAACATTACAATTACATTACAATAATATACATAAAATGCAAAAGGCAAGAGATATAAAATTAAAAACAGCCAATTACACAAAGCGGTATACATTCCAAAGACAAGACAATGTAACACTTGAAAAAGTACAAAAATGTAATCTTAATTACTGTCTAGTTGTTTTCCAAATGCCATTAGATAAATGACAATCCAAAAGCTACAACACCACCAAGAAAAGAAAACAATAAAAATTGCATGAGAACAAGATTTTTTTTTAAGAAAAGAAAGTTCCAATTGGGGTTAATGTAGGTTGCAATTGGGATAACTTGGATGATAATCATTGAAAAAAAAAAAAAAAAAGTACCGGTAACTCTCATTGATAACTCCATGGGCACAATGGTCGAACATTCAGGCTTTTTACCACTTTCAGATCAAAAGCTGGCCTAAGGTGTCATTAAACCCAAATTACTTTGTCCCATTGATATTTGTTACGGATACATTTTTAAAAGGCAAGTCCAGAATTTCACAATGTCTAACATGAGTTCTTGCTCGATGGTTTCTTATGGGCTTCTTGGAGCCAAATTTGACTGTTGGAGCAAAACTCGCCCCGTGCAAGTCTCACGAATATTTTCAACATTTTTGGGACCACTTAGGTTCCACGTACGTTGCTTTATTGCAAGAAGGAAACAAGCTTGTGCACTATAAAGGGTCACAACGTTCTATTGTGTGAGACTTCCACAGTCTATTACGTCCTAGCTGTTAATGCTATCTATCTCCCACACACAGGGTTTCTTTAGAAAAGTGCATATAAAATCAGCTTATTTTTATTCACAATAAAATCGCTTTGTTTTGTTCGTAGCGATTCCAGCCACTGAGCCCCCTCCTACCAGTCAGTGTGGTAAGATGGACGCCCTGATAGCTGGCATTGCAACCCCTCCTGGCTTCACCTGTATTGCCTTCCCAGACTGTCTCGGTTTCCATTGTTTTGGATCCATCAATGCCGTCATCCTGGTTTGTTACTTCTTTGTCTTGAGAAATCAAACTCTGTTTGGAAATACTTTTAATGAGCCCCTCTCCTTAAGTTTTGTTTTATGTGATTAATTTGTAACTACTTTATGTGATTTGCTTTTTTATAAATTTTTAAAACTACAAAAGCTTTAAGATTTGAAACAATGATGAGATGTTAGTATGCTTTTGGATTGTGCCATGCCGCATCATCTACTTTCAATGAGTAGAATTACTCATTGACCTGCTTACTCCTTAAAGAACTCGCTCTGTTTATTGTCAAAAAATAGATACAAAGGTATCATATATTGATTAGAAACAGTCTACTTGAAGCTTTAAAGGATATGATTAAATATGAGTAGATTGGACTGAATGGAAAATATTAAAGAAGTTTTAAATTTTGTTTCCTCCAGACTTATTTTGTGTCTTCTTTATTTGCTTATAAGCAATGAATATCTGCACTTTTGCACGAGGAGTTGAACGTTTTGAAAATGACCAGATTAGACTGAGTTGAAAATATTAATGCAATTTTGAATGTTATTTTCCTCAGACTTATTCTGTGAACATCTCTTTAACAATCAACAACTGTGACCAGCCTGTGTCCTATACAATAGCTCTCACTAATCCTGGGAGTCCTTTAATATGGCAACACACATTCTATCAGAGTGACACTGTGCCAGTGAGTAAGTACAGTAGAATTAGGCGCCATTGTAAGCAAAGGGTTTCAGATTGTGGATCATTGGGTACGTTCAGACGAGGAGTTAAATTTACCCTTAATCCGAGCACCGTGGGTCTCCACAAGATAAACATGACTTAATCCAAACTGGGCTTGCGTTCACTTGATAAGTTTATTCTCGTCCAGCAGACTAAATTGAGCCACGGGGTTGATACTGGGTCACATCATCGACACTTGCCACCAACTGCTGGTTCCGGTTCATCAAATGGAGGCGAACACATTCCCAAGCGCGCATGCGATTGATAAACATTAGGATGACGTCACCTTTTCTGCCGCAGTCATGAAGAGTAAAATAGACCAGAAGTGGTAGGTCAGTTGCGATCCAATGATAGTTTACTGGGCCTCGCAGCAGGGGGTAGGTCGTAAACTTTTTTTTTTTTACATTGACCCTCAAGGACTGGATGTTTGCGTTCCACTTTTGGATTAAGGGTACATTTAACCCCTCGTCTGAACGTACCCATTGATTCGTGCAGTGGCATAAGCAGGGGGGGGGGCAGGTGGACAGGGGAATTCTCTAGGTTTGACAATAAACCTTTGTGTATTAGTTGAAAAATGAAGAAGAAAAAACAGTTTTTGAGAAAAGAATTATGACAAATTGTTGTTGTTGTTGTTTTTTTACAGTAGCATCATTCCCAGGGCGAACAAAGGCCAATCTTACAGTAATGATGAGACATGTCATTCCAGAAGGTTACATTGAAACCTCGGTAAGTAATAATTAGAATATGGGCATAGCAATCAGACCAACTAGGAATGTATACCCATTCCATCCCCATCAGACCAACTAGGAATATATATTGTCCTGTCATTTAGAAATTGTTGAGATCTTATCAAAAGGCCTGGAGATCAGATGTGACAATTAAACTATTAAACAACCAAGCTGAGAACAAACTTACTTGCTAGTTTTCTAAAATGCTAGAACAGTGATCACCATGTACTACTCCATCATCTTTCAAGATGCACGGATGCTACTACTACTCATTTATTTTATGAGGGTGGTTATGCATGCTTTTGTGCATTGTGTGCCTATTTTTATTTTAAAAATGCATGGTCTTTTACAACTTATTGGTTATCGACAAGTTGCCACTTTATTAAAATGCAAAAGCTGTGGAAGAAATCTTTATATATTTTTGTCTGCCCGTCCAGATCAAGGTGACCGTGTGCATCGGAGTCATTGGTTGTTTTGATATGCCCTTTATGAGTGCACAGAGAATGCCTATTGCTCCATGCGCTCCAGGAACTGGTTAGTGTTTCAGTTTAAGTAAATAAGTGTTTGCAAATTCCACATGAGTCACTTGTGGAGTTCTTTTCCTTGGAGAGTTCAGTGGCCTTCAGTATTTGTAAGGGTTTAAGGGTATGAAAGTACATGACAAAGTCTTATCAAATTATAGTAAGAGTTATTTTACATTGCTCCTTGTGCTAGATTTATGTTCCTTAAAGCTTACTACCCAAAATCCCTTCAGATTCTTCTTCTGGTTTTGATGAATTCAGACTGGTATTTCCAAATCAATCAATGTGTTTGTTTTGTTTTTTCATTTATAACGGAATTCCAAGCCACACCCATTTCACACAAACTGGCTCCACTGATTACCAGAATCCCATTATGAATTGAATTGAGCTAGTTTCTCTCTAAAGATTTATGCAAGAAAAGTTTAAAAAGTGGACTTGGCTTTTACATGGGTTCTTCTCAGAACTAAAAGTTTCTGTCATAAAAAAATGCCTTTGAACGATGAAATGGATGATTTTTTGTAAAATTACACACAAACATAGCCAGCTGTGGTGCCAAGGAAGCAGCAAAAACTTTGGGCGTGCAGCAAATACGCACTTGTGTGACGTGATGACTAATAGGCCAGACCCAAAATGGCGGCTACAGCTGCTGCTACAACTGTTGCTAAGGACGCCCTATACTTCAATGCATGATGTCACGGTGATCCATCCGTAGCTGTATACCCATAGCCACCAATTCGGACAGGGCCTTAAGAAGAGGGTTACTGTGATTCCTCCTAAAAATCCACTCCAAGGTTTTCCCCTCAGGTTTGATAGGTTCAGTTAAACAAATCATTTCTTTTTCATGCGGCCTTGAATACAGCCCCATTAGAGTTTGGGGTTAAACTGATTATTCAGTCTTTTAAATTAACGGTGACTACTCTATGTTCTGACACCCCGATCTTCCGACTACCCTATGTTCCGATAACCGCTTTGGATCCACATGCTAATGTTCAGGTTGTGGGTTAGGGTTAGGATTAAGATTGGGAAAATAAATTCATTGCAAAGGTTTTGGAACATAGGTTTATTATGGGGCTAGGACTGCAGCCTCATCAGAGCTGACAGACTTTGGTATTAAATCGTTTATTCTCTTGTAATCTCAGGACCACTACCCTTACTTGAGTACCTCTTACAAGATCCCAGCCCAATCATGACCACACCTGAATGCCAGTCGTGGAAACGAGTAGAGAACAGTCTCAGAGCCATGGCTATACCGGGTCTAACCTTTTCTTATTGCTACATTGAAGCACCTCTGTGTAATCACATCATGTGTAATGCTGATTATCAGGTAAGATTTGAAATTCTTCCTGTGTCTGTCTATTTGACTTTTTATTTGTTTTTTTTTATTTGCTTTTTTATTATATATTTATTTTTACATCATTTATTTGTTCATTCACTACTGTTATGTCTTGATGAATTATGCCACTCTATCAAACGTATCGTTAGAGAGAGAAGGTAACAAAGACCATTTTCTCAAAAGCTTTACCACTTCATTCATTCATTTGTTCATTCACTACTGTGATGACTTGACAAGTTGTGCCCATCTGACTAGCATAGTGTTAGAGAGATGGACCTCTTTTTTACATAAATAACGTAAAGTGAAAAAGACATGAATGAGGACAATGCTTTCAATATGTATCATTTTATTTTTCCTTGATTATCAGTTATGAAAAAATAATAAATTATAAATTATAAATCTCTAAAAGAAAATTTGTTTTAGAATTGAACATTACTTGTTCATAACAAGTCCTGTTCAACCCCCCCCCCCAATTTATTATTTTTTTTAATCCAGTATGGTACTACAACAGCAGCCAGTTTCACAAAACTGATGGGTAACATTTTATTGTGTAAGTGGTCTTATATACTTACACACTAAATGTTGTACAAGTGTGCTTTAAGCAGTTGTGTAAAGTTTTGTGAAATTGGCTGCGGGCTTACAGGGCTCGATTTCACAAAGAGCTAAGATTGGTCTTAACTGCGAATCAATCTTAACTGCTAAGCAAAGTGTGATGTCACAATACAACTCACTATGGTTATATTGACGACTCATCTCAAGATGAATTTTAGTGCTTTGTGAACTCGGACCAGGCTTCTGAGCTGATTTGCTCCTTATGCTAAGTTGCAGTGCCATAAAGAAAAATTGCAAGACACTACAAGGTTGTGTATTTTAGTCAGTTTCCTCTTCATTTGCAATATCAAAGTCTGCCGTAAGTTTCTGGCTGTTAATTAAGACATTTCTTCCCCTGTTTGTTTTAGAGTAATCAAGCGATCGCCACCTACTCCATCTATGCTGAAGTGAAACACTGTGCTCAACCCATGATGATGCTGGTTAGCATTAGGGGTATCAATAATGCATTTATCATGGAGCAAAGCATAACTGCTGACAGCAACGTCACTCTCAACCGTAAGAATTCAAATTCACTTACTCTCCCAACAGTTTGCACTTTTGGTATTTTTAACAGCTTTTGCTTTTGTGGTAGTCACTTTCGGCCCTGAGGCATAAAATTTACTAACTTTTACAAAAGTTAGTACTTGAAAAAAAAATAGCTGTTGGTATTCATAAAAACTTTGGAATTGGGAGATCAGCAGATTCTAGTCGTTGGGTAGTACTGAGGATAGAAATGGGCCTGGTCCGGATTTCACAAACAATGAGAATTATCTTAAATGTATTATACAGGATTGGTAGAGCTGACAAAATAGTCGCAGACAGTGTTCATGTTTTGTATGATCAACCATATACATGAAATAACAAACCTGTGAAAATTTGGGCTTAATCCGTTGAGTGAGTCAGAAGGAAATAGTGAAAAACCATAAACAATTTTGAAGCATGTAAACACATTGTCCTTATTTTGGATTGTAACAACCGAAATCAGCTGTTGTGTTTTGTAAGGTTTTCAGATCAAGTTTTCTCAAATATGACTTCATGTCAGAGGGGAATATTTCACAGAAAAATGGTTCTAGTATGAAATTCATAATCAGTAAGCTTTCAAACTAAAATTAAACAATGATGTTTTCCATCTTTACAAATCCTTTATAATGCCTTTATGATGAGGGTGGTCATTGGTATCACCATAGTGGTTTGTATTGTGAGGTCACACTTTGCTCAGCAACTGAGTTTGATCTTTAGAGCAATCTTTGTGAAACCCATCCCTGGAAAGTCAAAGCATTATGGGAAAGCTCCATTAAAGAATTTCCGAGTTTTGGCCACAAAAACTTGGAAACTATTCATCCTTTTCACCCATTAGGTGTGTTTACATTGAATTACTTGGGTCATTAAACTTAATGGATTAGCAGTCAATCTGCCTGGGGCAGTCAACAGCACTGCTGGTTTGTGCATGATCCAATTATGTCCACTGTTTGGAAAAGCAATTTCATTGAGATAAAAGGTGTGAGCTGTCAGATGAAAAGGATGTTTCATTTGAACTTCTTTTTTTAATGGAGCTTTCTCGTAGTGGAATTTGTACAACTTCCTAAAAGAAAAAATCGATAACAATTATAATGAATGAAGAGAAGCAATTATAACCAAGTGTCTTGCTCATGTGTCACGACCAGGATTTGAACCAACACTTTCATAAGTGCGACTCAGCCACCAGTAGTCTGCCGTCGATTTCACCAAACTCTTCCTAACTTAGGATTAATCTTAGGACTTAAAACGAGTCCCAGCCTTGCACTGTAACATGTAAACCTTAAGATTAATCCTAAGTTAGGACTAGTTACTCGTCCTAACTCGAGATAGGATTAATCCTAGCGTTTCGTGAAATCGGCTGCTGGTGTATTACACAGCTCAGCCATGGAATGCCAGTTTTGTCCCAATTGTTTTTACCCAATTTCCTGTCACCCAACTGATGTTTTATAATGTTATTCATTGTCCATTATTTTGACAGATAAGGGAGTGTTACTGACTGTTGACTTCCACACGATGAATGATGCAGTTATGCTAAGCGCAGGAGTGATTATTCCCAACCCTGGGTTGAGCAGAGGACCAATCAACTTACCACTCATAACCAATCAGATCATAGCTCTACCAGTATGCATAAGTAAGTTTTTGTTATATCTTCACTAGTACCTTGGCAATTTTTGTAACTCGACAGCACTCTATCGTTGTAATCACCTTTATGTGATGGTTTCATATTCCTGGTTTTATGAAGACACTAGCTTTCCAACAGCAGAACCCATACTTAGTTAGAGTACAAAACAAATGTTTGTAAAATTGCTAAATGCTAACACGAGCATGAATTTATTCTACCACTGTTTTCAATCCATAATGGTGGCAAGTGTCTATTTTTCAAGACTGCTTTAAAAAAAGAAAAAATTGCACTGTATGGCATTAACAAGAACTAAAGGAATTTGTAAATAAAACTGTTAACATTTAGAGTTTGAGAGAGGAAAAATGCAATACTGATATCCAAAGTTCACTCAGAATAAAAAATGTGATTTATGCATTTGCATAATATAATAAAACCAAAATGGTTGTAGAGTTATAGTGGTCTTATGCCAATAAATATCATTCAGAAATTAATGTTCAATAACAAAAAAATAACTTAATTAACTTAATAGCATAAATTTGTTGTGCATGGCAAATTTTTCTTCTTAAAAGCAGTTCTATGAAATTGGGTTTTGCAGTTTTGCAGTTGTGGATTTGGGTGAATTTGGTTATCTCATCGTAGGTTTATCTCCATTGGTTGTTTTCTGTCTTGCAGATGGTGGGGCAGGAGCTGGAACTCCAGGATTTCCTCCAGGCTTTCCTGCTCCGACAAGACCAAGCCCTGGAGCTGGTAAACCAGGTGATGGTGAAATAGGTAAACACCAGTTAAGAATTCTTATTTTAGTTTCAATGGGGAGGAGCCTTCCAAATATCAGGTTTTTAAACATTATTTATTGTTTAGCCATAATTTAGTACTGATCTGGAGTGATATGATGTTTTGACAAAGGGACACATTGCCTTCAGATTGGGTGCTTCGTCCTATAAAAGCATTTATTTTACTTCATGAACTAACACAGTCTGTAATTTTTTGGAGTCAAAACTTTGAACTGTAAAATCTTAGAGGTGTCGCTTCTAGAATTAGCCACTTTTCAGGAATTTTCACTTTCGCCAAATCTCATCTCTGTTACAGGTAAAGGTATAACACAGGCACCGCAGGCTACTGTTCCAAAAAGGAGAAATCCCAATGGAAATGCAAAATCTACAAACAATGCAGGTGAGATCATAAACCACTCAAGTCTGGCAATACAACATTGCTTTGAGTCGAGTCATATAATTGAAACAATCTTTCTCTCTGAAATGCGTCCCAGAATAAACAATGAAAATTTTATTTAATAGGTTATACTGTTAATGACAAAAGAGCGTAATGTTTTTGTAATTTAAGTTTGAATGTAAAATGGGTAGTTTTTCACCCTGTCAGTCAGGAAAAAACATTAATATATTTAAGGAGAAGAAAGTTTTCTTGAAGAAACAATTTCAGTATCTGTGCCAACTTTAAATTAAGCAAGCTCTTAAAACACTTTTATTTATATTTTGGTTCAAACAATCAGTGAATTTTAACTTGTCTTTATGGCTAAAAAATCATGATTGTTTGTTTTCTTTTCTTACACACAGTACCCTTAGCCATTGGCCTTCTTTTCGCCATCTTAGCAATCATTGCAGCTGCTTTTGGGGCATTCTATTGGTATCGACGACCAAGTACTCCACCCACAGAAGAAGCTGCTCTGGTGGATGAAGTGGAGCATGAAACAGTCCGATTCAGCATCGGATCATGATGACCAATTTATGTCACAGTAGTTGCTCGAAGAATATAATGAAAGACTTAATTGTTAATTAGTGTTAATTAATCAAATTGTGTCTTGACATCTTTTCATCTGGAAGATGAATGACAATAAAGAAAAACAAACTTTCTGAAAACAATATTTTGTCTGATTTTTATAACTTGCAAGAAATTTACGTGTAGATCTTATGCAATGATGTCATTCTGCCGCCATCGTAGTGGTACGATGCCAAGCAATGATTTGTACCTGCAGTGGCATAGGATGGGCCAATGAGCAACCTCCTTTTGACCTCTATGTGTATGAGGGCGCTCTATCCACCTGATGCCATTTGCATGAGGGTGAACCCCACTAAATAAACTCCCATAGCATACAGTGCAAAATGCTAAATGCAAAAACAGTGAAAAAACACATAGAAGTCTCACAGCTTTTTACAGTCAAGGGAAAATTATCCATTGACTCTTTAACTTTTATACTCTGCACAATTTGATATGGGGAGTCCCAAGGCCCAGCGAGTTATTCTACCTCTAAATAAAAACACTCCTACGCCCGTGTAATTTTCCAAACATCGGAGCATCAATCTTTAAAAAAGTCCCCGCTACACCTCTTGGCAAATAGGGCCATTTTTTCCAGGGCTTATATGTCATCCAGAACACCTCAAGCTGGAAGTCAACAACCCCCAGGTCACAACTGGGCAAAATTGTTACACTGTTTCCCTTTTATTGGGCTCTCAAATCTGTCTAATATCGAATATTTTGAGAGCCTAAAAAATACTAATGAGGCCGTCGCTCTGTTTTCTCCCTATTTAGTGGGGTGCACCCATAAGGTCAAAGTTATAGAAAAGCTTCAGCCTCATGTTGATTGGTCACTGCTGTCAGATCATTTTTAGGGGGGAGGGGTGAAACATCAGTTCATGTGTTAGATTTTAATTAATTTTCACAAGCAGCAGTAATAGGCAATGTTTAAAATTGCTGAATTTTTGTTGGTACAAAAGGTTAATGACTAATGAACAATGCCCCATAATGCAAGTTTATGAGGGGCTTTGATGTTTGAAGTTAAAAGCGGCTAACTAATGCCAAACAATATTACTCTCAAGTATGGATGCTTAAACAAAACTTAAGACCATAAATTTAAACTTTTTTCAGATATCTATTGTAAATATTTTGGTTTTATTGAACTATGCAATTTGCATTTCAAGGGAAAGAAAGATCTGGTCAAAGCCTGTGACTTGGTACCAAGGTTTACTTTTGGGAATGAGACAGACTTTGTTTTTGTTTTTTCATGGAAAAATATTACCTGAAATACGTAAGTTTATCATTAAAAACTGTTAGCTTCAATTTAGAATTTGATAAATCCATTGCACTTTGGTCTGCTATGAGACAATAGAATTTCAGCAAATTAATAATAACAAGAGTAGTTTTAAAATAGCGCTTCATCAACGGTATCAACGGCTTATTATTTTTTAAAGACTTTTTTCTTACATCATGAGACCCATTTATAAACTGTAATAATAATTGTAAATTTAATTCCATCATCCATCCACTGCGTCCCTTCAAAAATTACTACTTTATGTAAAGTTAGTTTAACAAACATTGTATGGAAACCGAGACATATGAACAAGACATGCAGTCAGAGAGAAAAAAGAAGAACAAGAAAAACAATTTTTTTGTGATAGTGACTTATCAGAACTCATATTTATTTAATTGGAAGGACTTTTATTGTGTCCACCCCTTTCTTCATCAAGTGTTTGACACAATCAAAGTATGATTGTAGTCTAAAGAGTTCCTTGAGAAACAGCAGGACATGTCATTTCCAAAGTTTTGAGCTGCTTTATTTTTTGCAAGTTCACACCTCCCCTCACACACCTATTTTCCCGCTTGCATTTCACATCCTTTCCCCCATTCGCCTTTCTCCCTTCACTGTCATCGCACACGG
This sequence comes from Pisaster brevispinus, assembly GCA_023634235.1. Classification (NCBI taxonomy): domain Eukaryota; kingdom Metazoa; phylum Echinodermata; class Asteroidea; order Forcipulatida; family Asteriidae; genus Pisaster; species Pisaster brevispinus. The sequence continues at coordinate 1,471,768 of JAMKCF010000006.1, forward strand.
ACAACATTGTCAAAGACCACCATCTGCACTTATTATTATTTTCAAACTTATATTTGGGGCAGAGTAAGTGTAGTTGGTGTTACTTTTGTATTTGTATATAAAATGTATGTAAAAGAGATTTGTTGAACTTTATGATTCATAAAAATAAGATGCATGGTTAATTAATGTAACAACTATTCATAACATAAATTTGAAGGAAAATAAATGCTTTGCCATCAGTGGACACATTATTTTGTGCTCCATTTTTATGTATTCTTGTATGTGGTCTTTTGTTAATAATTGTATGGATTGACTTGCTGTCTAACAATTGACAAAAACCTGTGACACAAAAGAATAAGAATAAGATTTAGATCCTATATTTATGACAATTTGATTATTATTACTTAAACTATTCCCCCCCCCCCCAGTTCTCCGAATCGATCTGAAACAATCCAACTTATTGGAATTCAGCTGGCTCACTTGCTTTGGAGTGTGTATGTTTTGGAGATGCTAGGTCTGTTTTTGTTTTGTTTTTGCCAGTTTTATCCAACAATTTTTAAATATAAAACGGCAAATTTATAGAATACAAAAAGTTGTAAGCTTTCATTTCAGATAAATTGTTGCACACCAATCCGCAAATGATAATTGGACTGGTAGTTAATTATTGTTTTGATTCCGACGTTATCGCGTGTCCATCAGCCATTAGCTGTTTAAACAATATTGTGCCTGTTGACGTGTTTTGTACATTGCCTGTGGCGCCATGTGCGAATGATTTTGTATGTTTTTCGTTTTGAAACATCATCTGTCAAATGTGTTTAGGGGACAAACTTTTTAACACATTCCTTCGGCGAAAATAAGGCCATTCAACTCTAATTTATGGCTGCAATTCGTTCAAGACGAAGTTGATTTTGACACAAGAACCGTCCAGGGGCGGGGTGCATGAGATACAGTCTAAAATTTAATGTCAATGCCAGATAGCCTAGGCATAGGAGCTCCATGCTCTGGGTTAGTTTTAGGGAAGTTTTACTTAGGGAAGTTGTTCTTTTAGTAGCGCGCAAAATGGTTGCAAACTGATTTAGAATTTAGGACATTGCAGTGACAATAAATTAATGTTTTGTGTTTATTCTTAGGTAAGGGTCAAATTGCTAAGAAAGGAACCAGTAAGGTCAAGGCCTACATCCGGGTCGCATATGGCCATCATTTGGATTATGGTCCTTGAGCAAACCCGTTTCGTCAGTTTGTGTACATGCAGTGGTTTTTCAGTTTATCATTTTCCCTTTTATTTGCTGTTTCAATTACACCATGGAGCATAGTGTTCTGGCATTTCCCAAAATAAAATTTGTTGAGCAGAAAATTCATGTTTTCCATCTATGCAAAAAAATTATACCATAGGTCCTTTTGGTTGGTAAGCAGTTTGCAACAGCTAATATACTATTATTTTTCATTTTTCCATCATCATGGAACTATATGGCAAAACTGAAGTTGGCCAACGGACATCCTGCCTGTGGAATTTGAAGTCTTGATTACTTCACCAGCTGAAATAAAATCGAATTTAAGCGATGGGGAATCACTTTTTTTTTTAAATTCCATAGTTGGAATTGATTGAATTGGGTCAGGAGCGTTCTGTTTCTATAGCAAATCGATCGTGTTATGAATTAAAATAATGATGTTTTGCAATTACTAGGGCGACCTCTTGCGACGGAATTAGTTGGTGTCTAAATGGTATCCGGCAAATAGGAGCGCTACTTCCAACGTGTGGGTAGTATGTGAGCACCGTTTACCAGCTTGATACCGGTCATCGATTTGCAAGATTCTACGTCGAGCTTTCCTTCCGATAACATTAATTTGTCCGTCAAAATGAGCTGAAATCCAGCTTCTTAAAAATGGCCGGTATCTTCGCCCGGTATAACGAGCAAAGAGACTTTGGGGTGAGTTGGTTTAACATTTTTTACTTTTCAAATGTGTTTTCTTCGGTCTCGAACACTTTGTGTGTGTTCATTTTACTGAAAAACAAACAAACATCGATATGCATGGCACACAAGTGCAAAGTGTTGTACAGTACAGTATATTCAGACTCCAATCAGTACACACATATTATCAGGGTCCATTTTTATGGAGCTGCTTAAGCAGAAAAACATTGCTTAACAATTTTCTGCTAACAAAACTGAGCAGCATACCAGTCACAAATGGTACATGTGAAATGTTTTTTTGGCGGGTTACCTTTATTCTGCTAATTTAAGCATAGTTTTGTTGTGCTTAGCATTTTTTGGGGTGCTTAATAAGTTAAGCAGCTGTAGTGTATGAAATAAGTCCCTGGTTGGACTTCGCTGTTGAATAAAATGCAGTGAAGTCCAGGGTATATAAAGAAAGGTCCCCTGCCTCCGCGAACAAATTTATAACAAAATATATTATAGAGAAAAACGAAGCTTCGTTCACATTTTATTCCTAAATGTCTGGAATTCTAAGATTGCTAGCTGGGTCAGCTTTGTTATTTTTATTCTTTGTTGGTTTGAAAATTTAATGAAAATTTACGTCTCTGTGGTAAATGTATCTTTATATACTGACTCAGTAGTATGTAAAAACTTCCGCGTGCCCACAATTAAAATTCTAAGCAAGTTCGTCACACTAGGGGTATTATTTACAGACTGAGACAGGGCTCGAATATTACACTGGACCAGAGACTGGCCAGAGACTGGCCAGTGGTCTTGTGTTTTTCAATGATTGAATAATAATCACTATGTAGTATCTTTAACAGAAATAAATGTTCAAATGATGACCTTGAGTCTGGTATTTATACAATTCTGTTCAGTATCAAGACAAAATAATGAGGTACATTGTAAATCTTCTCTTAGTGCTTCGATCAAATGTTGAGAAGAAACTAATTCATTAAGTATTTGATCAGACAGTTGTAAATATTGTACCGAGTTTTCAAGGAGATTGCTGCTTGCCACACAAACATAAAATCAATTTGCAGCACTCTCAGCCAGAACAAGTTTCTTGTAACTATCAATGAATCATAGTCAATTTATCTAGTTGACATTTATTTTCCTAAACGGTTTTAAAACGAAACTTGTGACTTCTGTTTAATCATTTTACCATTAATCCAATGGGAACTACAGCCTATTTGTAAAAGGAGCAGATGTCAACACACTTTCAAGGATTAAAAATAGAACACTATAACCAAGTCCTCACACTTGCAGGTTCACAAAACCACAAACCAGTGGGGTAGTGTACAAAGCAAAATGTATTTAACAAACTGAAGGGGATTGAAACAAATTTATTACAATTGTAGGCGATTAAGATGAGAAACATTCCAGCAATAAAAGGGACGTCAATCATTCTCCCTGGATAGTGTCGGAGGCTTACACTACAGTGACATTTTCAAGAAAAGGAATGTCTCTATTTTTGTACTGTGGGCTTGTTTATCTGTTCAGGAAATTTGGAAATGGATTTAAACATTTGTTTACAATTAAACAGTTAAAGTTTGGCCCAACTCATTGTTTAAGGCTTATTGGTAAATTTTGTAATGTTAGATTTTGAATATAGTATGGCTGCAATGGTCGAATTTTAATTTAGTTTCAAATAAAGTAAAATCAAATCAAATCAAATCAAATTTCCAGGATCAGGGTACAGAAGGCCACAGCCTCCCTCACCAAGAATACCATTTTTATTTCTGCTTGATGTCTCTCTAACTATGTCCACATCATTAATTTGCTGCGTTTATTTGTTGCAGGACCTGGATTGTGATGGATATGAAGATGGCGTTGATGACATCCAGAGAGCTTCTGTGGATGTCCACATACCAGAGGTGAGTACAAAATCACCGCAATAACTTATCCAAGCCGTCATTTGGTTATTTCTAAAAATGCCCAAGATTCTATTTGATGGTTGGTGAACCAGGAGAATTTGACAGTGTAAAAGTAGGTCCTTAAAGGGGCTGTGTCCTCGTGATCACAGCGAGTCTGCGGCCAGACATTGAATTCTGAACTCTCACCCAGTTACTGCACATGCCGTAATAATAATGAAGGTGCCCTTTAAAGCTTTTATTTGTGAATGATGTGAGAGTCAATGTTTCCATTCTCAGCCACAAGCACACTTTGATTATGGCTACATACATGTAGCCCCTGTACAACAAAAAATACAGTTCATTAATAGAGAAAAGAGCGAGAAGGAAGATTTATCCTAAGCACGAAAAAGTCTGGAAATGATGAGTTTTAAGCAATGTTTTGAGTTCAGTATGAGAGATGGCATGATGGATTTGATAAGGAAGGTTGTTCCAAATAATCGGAGCAGCTGCGTAAAAACCTTTGACAGATGAGGAAAACCTGGTTTAAGGTTTTGTGAGAAATATTCAAAATATTTATTTTGTTTAAAGAAATACAGCATGCAATTTTTAAGGAAAATTAATAATTTTGCAATGAAAATTGTGTCTCAAGTGGTGGTGACATTTATGATTTATAAATAAATCTCAGTGATAACTGTATGTATTTAATGTCTTTGTTTTAGAGTTGTCTTATTTTCCTTTATCTGTTCAAGGGGTAATAAAATATCCTACACATTGCGGGCAAACAAGATATTTTGTACTGCATTAATTTCAAAAATAAGAATCTTCCCAAAATAATTGTTATATTTTAACTGTAACAGATCATTAAGTTAATTTGGGATTGAACATAGACAAATTGAACCTGCAACCTCCAGATTAATGTGCCGGCGCTCTACCAACTGAGCTATCTAGCTGTAATGTTGGTGGCCTCCCTATTTTGTCAATATCTTTGTTTGGTGGTGCCAGTCAGAATCCATTCAACCTGTAACTGAGATAACCAGGGATCACACCGATGTATACAACCTGGGAAGCGGCAGCAGAGGGATCACCTTTTAAGGACATGAGACTTTTTGTTTCAAATGTCAAGTAATAACTACCTGAAAGTGGTTTGTTACTTGATGTTTTAAATACAAAGTCGCTTGCCCTCATTCAAAATTCATATTTTATCGGATCCTGGTCATGGTGTCATACTCATGTAAAATGGTACAATTATGCAAACAAGTAACTGTTTACTGGTCAACTTCAGGGTCCTGAATTTTCTTGTTATTAAAATGTATGGAGCATGTGATAAAAAGTCAAATTAAAATGTGTCGCATGTTGTTGAAAAAGATTGCAAAACTTTATTCATCTCATAATTTAATGCAAATCTAACTTCTATACCATTGCCTATAACTAGCTTTTTGGCTTTAATTTTTCTACCAGTAACAATTCAGTCTTCTTGCCTTGACTCCATGACGCAATTATTAAGAGAAAGGGTTATGACAATAAAGGGCCAGCCACAAAGTCAAGTACAAACAAAGAACAAGGCCAGTTGGATATTCTCACCAATATAAAGCCATCCCTATCAACACCCTGGTTTGTTTAATGATCATGAATTCAACTGAAGAGAGCAGGCACTCGGTCTTTGCAAAGGTCTTGTTAAGTTTTTGTGGGAAGAAAAGCAGCTGGGCTTGGCTTGGGAGTTGGGGGGGGGGGGGGTTGATGGGTCATTTCTCCAGTGATGGCATTTGAGGTACATATAGAGTATAGTGTTTCTTGATAGGAATTGTTGAACCTGGCTGCAACTTGATAGCCATTCCATTGACCCTTTGAGGATAATCCCACTCAAAAGGCTTAGAGGATTAACCCTAACTAAGAGATTAGCCCCATATGTCTACCATTTCAATGGGATCCAACAGATGCTGTAAAATGTTGATAAAGCATACACAAGATTTCTGCGGTGCCATACATATATGTTGCATTTAGTATGTCTCATGGGGCCTTTGAACTGTCTTAAAGGAAACAAATAAATAAATAACATGAAATCATACTTAGGTAACTATTGCTTGGAAACTTGCTAGTAACATTTGTAAATCTTGGGAGGAGTGTTGGCTCTGAAAAAGAGCCAGTGTGGTCAGCAATCCTCACAAAGGAGATTTATACATGGTTGTACACACTCAAGTTTACTAGTTTTAGTTGCTTCTTATTTTCCATACCATGCAAAGCTTCAAACATCACTTAGAATCATACTACGATGGTAAAAAATAAGAGAAAATAAAAGTTTTTTTTAAAGATGCCTTTTATTGCGAAAAACCTGAAAACAGGGGAATTACGAGCAAAAATACCAATAAGTGATAATCAGTTGTTCATACTTTGATTTAATAAACTATATTGATGCCACTGTTGTAATATTTGTCTTGCATTCTCTCCCTTTGTAACCATCTTACCATTCTTCAGGACAATGTAGGATACCGACTACTCTGTAAGCAGGGATGGAAAGCTGGCCAAGGCCTTGGTCGCTCCTCACAAGGTATTACTAAATCTTCCCAAACTCTTCTGCATTTGGTTTTTGTGTTTCATGTTTTTGTTAATAAATGATACCATTGTTCTTTGTTCTCACTTGGTATGCCAAATTGGTTGATTTACAAGTCAATTCCCGTTCCGTGTTTTGTTTGCCAGAGTTTATTGAGTGTCGTGAGAATGCATTGGCTGGTTAAAATGACAAAAATTGAACTTATCTTTGCTTTTTGAAATGTGACACATATTTTTTAAATTAGCGCATGGGTAGATCTATGCTGGGAATTTGCTGATTTACTAATCATAGATTAATGTACCATACTCTAGTATGTATGGTTACATATTGTTAAAGGACTTTTGTATAGTTTCATTAGTTTAACCATTTGTTGGAATAGTACTATGAATTTGTGTTTTAAAATGTATTGTATTTATAACGTGACAGTTTTGAATATTTTGTAATTTGAGGAATTTGTATATATGAAAGTTAAACATAAACTCTGATAGAGCAGTAGAGGAAACAAGTAGAACCAATAAAAATAGTAACTTCACACATTGTGGAATGTTTAAACAAATATCTTCCTAAAAGTGAAAGTGAGAATTTAGCATAACCAGAGCTGCTCAGTCTACATTTACAGCGCGTTTGACTTGACTAAAAGGATACTACACCTTTTCTTGCAAGACACTTGATACTGCACACTTGTATAAATAGAAAAACAAACTGTAAAGGTTTGGAACTAAAGCTTATAAACAAACCGAAATATTGATCAGTGAGAAAGATCAGGGTTCACATTTCACTGGATTGTCCTAGACTCACAAATACCTTTTCAAAAGATAATCGTGACGGGGAGCAAATTCTTTATTTCCTGAGAATGGAAATATTTCAGGGTATCTGAAACCTTATTATCGAGGTATCAGGTTTTATCTGTAAGGGTGTTATTTTACAGCCCAACCCACGGTTGATGCGTGCAAAATAATTTGTTTGTCAGATATTCCTAGGAAGTGGACAAGCTTCTCAATTAGCTGTTATTGATTATCAGATTATTGATGATATTGATTTGAGACTTAAAAGTAACACATTAAAGCAGGCCTGATACTTCACGAAGGCAATCGCCTTCATGCCCCCGGTCGTTGCCTCGGTGCCCCCTTGAAATGTTCCAAAAAGAAATTTACAATTTCCTCATAGAGGTGCCCTTTATCAAAAAGAAAACGCCTTGGTGCCCTTGCCCTTTCAAAAAAAAGCATCTGGCCTGGTAATGTCATTCTGTACAGCTGCATACATGCGTACAATGTGAATGTACAGAGCTGATAGATCACTGCATGTACACGTATGTACAATGATTGACCTCATTGTACGAATGCAGATTGATTCTTGTATATTTTAGGCCATGTTCTAATGCAGTGGTTTGGATTTTTTTTTGATTGTTTTCCCATAACTCCTTAGACTCAAGCCATCAGCACCAGTTAGCTGGCTGTTAGACATCCATCGTTTGGTACAGTCATTATACAGGATTGGTAGAGCTGACAAAATAGTTGCAGACAGTGTTCATGTTTTGTGTTATCAATCAGATACATGAAATAACAAACCTGTGGAAATTTGGGCTTAATCCGCTGTGTGAGTCAGGAGAAAATAGTGAAAAGCCATGCACAATTTTCAGCTTAAATGTAAACACATTGTTCTTAATTTTCAGCTGAACTGCATCTTTCTTTTTTTTTTATAGGTTTTCAGATACAGTTTTCTTGAATTTGACTTCATTTCAGAGGCAAATGTTTCACAGAAAAAATAGTTTTAGTATGAACTTCATAATCAGTTAGCTTTCAGACAAAAATTAAACAATGATGTTTTTTATCCTTACCAATCCTGTATACAACCTTTAAATTTCCAGCTCAATCCTCAAAACATTTCCACTTTAATCTGTCTTGAATGCCGTTATAAACGATAAGTGTAGGTATTTATGTTTCACTTAAATAGCTTTATAAAACAATGAACTAGCGTGGTAAGCCAGTCAGACCAATTTGAGACAACTATTACTGGTCGGGCCATGCATGTACAATGATGATTTACATGTACCTCATTGTACACTGTATTCAGTACAGGCGTATTTATTGTTACAGGCAGCTTTGTAAATAAAAACCAGAACTAGCCAGTTGCGCCACTTTGAGACAGTTAATACTGGTCCTCAGGTGCTCAGTTAAGAAATAATGCTTTGTACTCCGTCAAGGCAGACCTTATCTTACCTTGCAATAATCTAGGTCGTACAAGTAGGTCATGTTCATCTTGACTTTCATTGGGTTGAACAAATTCAATTGTAGATGTTAACCAAGGACTTTTTATTTAACCTGAAAATCATTCCAACGATATTGAGTAAACTATTCCTACTTGCTTTGTCAGTCTCAAGGTGTGGACATTTTTGTCTTGTTTAAATTTCTGTAATCTCAAACTGAGGTTTGGTTGGAAAGTAGTCTGTTTTGTACAATGAGAATAATTTATGCCTACTTTTACATATGGGGGAGTCGGGGGACATGACATATAATCGTCATGGCATCAAAGCTTAATTATTCACCTGAAATACTTTCAGAAAAATATCGGCTGAAATTGTTGCCATCAAATTTATGATACAAATTCCAGCTACAGTATGTATAATTGTGCTAGGATAAATGTTACATGAGAAACATGCACTTTGGTTTTTAAAGCTGTTGAGATAATTCTAACACCATTGTGTAGACGTGCTTAACCATTGGGATTTGGAGCCAAGCAATTTGCCGTTTGATGACATTTTGGTTGAACTAATCTAGTGATGTGAAACATGGCGCAAGGCCCTTAGGTGCAATTAGCTCATACACGCTATGCATCTCCAATGACCTGATGACAGGTGAAGAGAAACAATTATCAATCCAATCCTTGAAGCTTCTTGATGTAAGTTAAAGATGGGAACAAACAACAACAATTAATTCACTTTAAGATGCTTGAACATTTGGGTAAAACTTTTTCTGAGGGTCCACAAATTGGTGAGACCGAGTGCACAAGTTAAGGAACGTGTTTTCATTGTACTGTAGTGTGCAAGCTTTTCAGATTTGAAGTGGGTTTTTTTTCTCAAAATAAAAACCCTTAAGTTCAATCAATTAAGTTGCACTTGATTCTTTATTTGCAAAGTTCAAAATAATAGCAAACTTTATTGCATTTAGTTACATGTGTTACAAACCAGACTAAATGTGCCGTTGAACGGTGTAAATTTTCCCCAGTGGTCGATTGCTCACTTTGATGAAGCTGCACAGATTTAAAAAAACTTGTCTTGCAGAAAAGCTGTTCAGAAGTTGTGTACCGTCACTTTAAGATGTCAATTAAGAGTGACATATGGATAGGCTGGACAGATACACCTTAAACTAAAGTGCAACGACTGATATTATTATATGCTAATGACAGACAAAGGTAATTTAACTTTGATGGTGGAGTAGCAGGTGAACAGAAACAATGATCACCACAGAAATAGAATCACTGACAGTTAAATCTTCCACCCTTAATCCTAAGAAAAGAATACAAGAAGAAGTTGTGAACAACATTGTCTGGAAGAAAGGAAAGGGGCTGGGAAAAAAACATGTTTATTTACCTTGTGAGAACCTAATGCATTCTTAAATATAAAAAACATATTTCATGTCGAAGAAAAGTTGTTCAAAGGGAGATGATTTGGGCGCTTTTAGATGAAAATTTCAGAAAAAATAGTTGTTTATTCATTTAGGTTAATTTACATGAACATGATTTTTTTCTGCTTTAGTCTTCTTTCTGATTTTTTTTCCTATGGAAAAATCAGAAAAACTGATTAATTAGCCTGAAAAGTCTTCATCATTTGAACAAGTAGGCCAGGCCCTACTTTTTCCAAGGACCAAATATGATGCCTGTTTATTGTTCTGTTGAAGGCAGGGGTTTATTGTTCTGTTGTAGCTTGTCCTCAAAGATTGCTTGCTCAATTTGACATTTCATAGTTACGTGAATTATTTTTAGTCTTTGTGTGCATTTAGAACAAATTCCATGCCAGCAGTAACAAAGTTCATAAATTCTGTAGGCACAAATAGAATATTGAAGTGACAAGATCTTGAATATTGAAGTAAAAAGAACTTTAGACAATTTCTTTCCAAGTTGTTAATTTTATTACAGATAAAGCATTTCTTTTATGGCAAAGTTATTGCAAGCAGCTGCCTGCCCGTAATTTGATTTCAATTTGCATAATTTCTCTGTTGTACATGTTTGAATAGATTGTAGGCTGTTATATTGCTGCTTTAAATAAGATATAAATATAGGTGACAGCTTGGTAGGTCAGTAGGGAGAAGGCACAGGTTCCCTGGGAGCGTGGCAGGACTTTGTTTGCAGAGAAGTTGTTTATGTTTCACCTTTTAGGCTTGGAGATATTTTGTGCATCTAAGTAGATCTCGTATTTTTATTTCAGAACACACTTTTAAATAAACCCAAAACTCCTTTGCATTAAAACAAAAGAAGAAGATATTTATAGATTTATTTCAGTCGGTATTTTAAATCTTTTCTCCCTATGTAGCTTGTCATTCATTTAAGAAAAACAACAACAATTAAAATGTTGATTTGTTTGTGATTTAGAATCATACTTTTAGATTTTTGTTTTGAGAGAGCATTAATTTCAAAATGTCTTCTGAAATGTAGTGGGGAACCTATTCAATATTGTTACATATTATGCATGCTTTGTTGCATACTTTTCAATTTTTTCACCTTGAATGGTTGAGGCTGTGTCCGAATTGGTAGTTATGGCTACGGCTATGGCTGGATCATCTTCCTGTGTTAAAGTATAGGACATCCTTAACAACATCCTAAGCAACAGTCGTAGCCAAAGCCTCCAATTCAGATACAGCCGTGTGATCCCTAAACATTCTGCCTAAACTTGTACTCAGTCAGGTGCAACATGTCTTGACCTTAGTTACCTGCAAATGAAAACAATCTGTTCACGTGCGAACTGCAGAAACACATTTCTGAAACTCAAGTTCATTGTTTTTTATTCAGGATTTTTGAGGGATAGTTAGTCGAATCCACAGGGTGTTAGAAATAAAAATGACTGCAATCACATTCATTGTGCGTAGAGCCATAGGAATGTTGTAATACATTCATGACTACTACTGGGTGACCTGAGTCTATCTATGTCCCAGATCTAGCCTTATTAGATTTCAGGAACCCTGCTGCCGTTTCAATCACTGAGATATAAAGGCCAAGACTTGGGAGAATACCAACGCAGGTGATGTGTCTTAGGATTCTACAATGCCAATTAAACTAGACTGTGTTGAATGAAGATCTATGCTACCAATTAATCTCTGTGCATTGGTCTGGTTCATAACCGCTGGGATAACTGGTACTAAATAATAGTAGACTATGAACTCATCATAACCATCCGTGACCTCGGATAAGAATATTTGAAACTAGAAACCATTTACTTCACATTTCCATCTGGGCTTGAATTTGAGTGAAAAATCCACAAGACATCGGTGTTTGTAGCTGGACCTGAAATTTTGTTACAAGACCAGAATCAAAAATTAGAAAACACACACCCCCTCCCAGTTTTACACATAAACAGTTTGTATTTGAACAAGCACTAAGAGCACTAAACTATCCCCATTGGGGTACAATTGTACCCTGATTGGAATCTTCTTCTCCAAAAACATCCCCATCGGGATATGATTGTACCCTGATTGGAATCTTCTTTTCCCAATGGGGGGATATATCATGTCCCAAGTTAGAGAGGCAGTGTCACTCTTTGCCATAGTCATTATGTTATCAGCATGTGATTCAAAAACCCAGTAGAATAAACACAGCATAATCAATCAAACCTGCTGCCTTGCTGCCTGTGAAGCTATTTACCTAATGCACAAAATGTCCGACATGATGTTAAGAGCTAAATCATGCAAGGAATCTCTCAATTAAACAGGAAAATCAATTTGAAGTAATTGAATTAGACATTTGCGTAATCGAATTGAACATGCATGCCACATGTGACCCGAAGTCCTGGGTTTAATTTGATTTTGCTTTAATGGATCTCATCTCTCGGTCAACATTCTTATCCTACTTGAAATCTTATCCATTGCAAAAAGAAATATATAGTTTGCATAATGATTAGCATTGCAATGTGCATTTCATGCCAACTGGATGCTGTGGCGTTCTCATTTGAGGCAGTTTGTTCATTAGGTATAGTGATCCTTTGCGTGTAAAAAGATACACACACAAAAAGTGTTGTGAATTTCCTGTGAATTTCAGAACTTATTCAGCCGATCGTGCACGTACAATTTCTATGTATTCTCTTAATGGCAAAATAATTATTTACTTCCCTGTATGAGGAAAGTCTAACCCCCCAAATCGACTTGACAAAAATGAGGCTTGAGAAAGTGTGCAGGTTCAATTTGTTATATTCCATTGGATGGTATAGGTAGCAATAGCAATGACCCCAACAGCAAAAGTATAGTTCCAAAAGTTTGTATCCCTCTCTGAGACCCAAACTATCTGGGCAAAATTTCATAGAGCTGCTTAAGCAGACAATACTTTGCTAACAAATTTTGTGCTTAGCAAGAAATTAGCAGGATACCAGTCAGAAATGGTGCATGTGACATGGTATTTTGGCTGGTAACCTTATTCATGTAAGCATACGATCCGACATGGCTGGTTCTGTGTGATTATGGAGACCATTTATAGAAACATGTACAAATGTCACGACCCATAATATGTTTGATCTGTTTTGATGAAGTTTCCACTGTGCTTAACAGTGTGGCTGTTACCTGCCATGGGTGGCATATTGTAACAATCCGTTGCTTAAATTATGACTGCAAACATGTAATCTTAACATTCATTTCAAAAGCAAAGCAGACGACTCTCAGTGTTCATTGGTAGTTCTCGTTTATTAATGTTGGGGTAGCAGGTGCAGTCAATCGCGGTAGATTGGAGTTGATTTTGATTGTAATTGAGCTACTTTCCTTTTGAGTGACTGAATAGGACATTTATGGACACAGATTGGCATGCACATGGAATACATGTACATAAATATTGCAAGCTTGTCTAGAAGTATACAGTTGTATGATCATATTTCTTAATTTTGGATGAATATTTAGTATAAACTTTTAACTGGGCATAAGCATGAGTTTATTTTCTGTGGAACTTCAGGTTGACTTTGATTTGTTCTGACTCATGCAAAAATACAGGTAATTAAACAGTCCATAACATTATGAAGGCAATAACCTGATACTCATGCCCTTTATGTTTATGGACTCCCTCACAGACTCTGGGTCTGCCATTTCAAGGGATCAAGAAATCACAAGCTACATGTACATGTACTATGTAGGTGGTACCCTGGTACACAACGCTGGCCCTACATGTACATGTACATGTAGCTGCAGGAAATGCAGGCATGATGCAGGCACTATATTCAGGCATTAAACACACACAGTAATCTCGACCCCCAATTTAGCATGTAGCTGATGACGTTATTTGCAGGGTCTTTGTAAATAGGTTCCTCAATCGTCATCTACGTGTACATGCTCATTATACGATATGATTGATGGTTTTTACAGTAGCAAACTGGATTCATTATGCAGTCAGACACTTCATATAAAGGATGCCAAAATCAATAATCAATTAAAGGATTCACTTACACTGGCTAGGCTTTTACCTACACCAGGTTGAACACAATGAATTACCATGTAGCCTTAAGCTGCAACACTTATACATTAGGAAAACTCAGCAAGCTTAACTAATACAAGTATTACTTTATATGGCCGTTCTTTTATCTAGAAGGACTAAATTGGGTACGCATTCATACATTCATGTATAATAATGGAGGAAGTCTTTCTGATGGTATAAATGTGTATAAGTAAACAGACTATCTGCTCCTCTTTCCTTAGTGTGGTTCCATTAAATTAAATATGCAGTTTTTTGACTGCGTGAGGGCGTGTGTGAACCAAATTTAATTGTGCGTGAAGCGAAACAAGTAAGACCAAGTAAAAGAAACCACACCAGATGGTTTTCTGTGAGTTTTTTTTTTTTATAAATGGATGAATTAAATTATTTATTAGGAGGAAAGAGCCAGACAAAAAATTTGCTGGCTTTGTGGAACTTACAAGTCTAAAATGTATGTGGGTAAATTAAGTCAATCGTCAAAAAATACATGATAACAAATTTAGTCTTTTGGGGGAAAAAAGAAAAGAAAAACAAAGAACAGATGTGGTTTCAAAAAATGATGAGGGTGGGGATGATTAACTGGTGTTTTTTAAAACATGGCCTAAAGCAAACTATTTACATACATGCACAATTTTGTTACTATTAATATTATGTTAACTATTTGGTCATTGATGCAACAAAAAACTTACAGGCAGTCAAAACAAGATAAATCCCACCCTCAGGCGGTAAAAAAATATAGTCAATTGTACTGACAGAGGAAATAAAAGATGACTGTACCAAGTTGTATATCTCTGCACATCTTTATTTATATGACCTCTCTCAACTGGGCATGATTGGTTGTCTAGCATACAAGACATTGCTCTTGAAAGCAGGGGGCATGGGTTCGAACCCCATTCAGTTAGCCTGGTTTGAATCCAACCCTAGGTAGCCTGTGGATATCTTTTTGACTTGCAAGACTCATAGAGCACTGGGTAAACAATGCTAAATTCACACATTGGTGTAAGGGTAAACAACATTTATTAATTTTTATCATGAAACAATTGTGCCTCATTGTAACTTGGGTAAAAATGCTTGAACATTTATTAATTTTTGTCATGAGCCAGTTGCGCCGCATTACAATTTTTTGTAGTGTAGCCTTTTAGTTCTTGACACTTGCATCATGGATGAAGGAACATGATGTACATTTAGCGCAGGTTTTTTAGACTCTGTCTTGTAATACTTAGCAAACACAAAAGCACACGTACGAACATTTCTTGACTCTTTGCAGCTTCAATTTGTCCAAATATTAATGATTAAACTTAGCGGACGTTTAGGTGCATGCTGATAAAAGGAGAATCAATATGTCTGCTTAACATTTCACATAAAACCATGCTCGAGGGTTTGTTTGAGTGTGTTCAACATTGTTATGGACTTATTCATATGTAAATATTCAGTTAAACTAAGTCAACATTAGTTTAGTCTGCTACACATACATGAAGCAATAAGTCTAGCGAGCATTGCTGTGGCTACATGCATGCTTTTCCAGCCTGGACAGCGTTGGAAGATCAGTTAGGTTAGGTACGACATGAATAAAGTGCTGTCCACTTTGACTAAACCTAACATTGATACATAGTACGTAAATGTAGATGCCCATTATATTCTTGACTGTACATCGTTAGAAGTTTGAAGTAGAATGAAAATAAACCACTTGCAATTGCACAGACCGCCATCGCTGAGGTCACATGTATTTTGCGCCATGCACCACTATCAACCAAAGATAGGCCTTCCTTTGACCTCAAGTGAGGGTACTGAGAGCTGTTGTGCTGGGGACGTCATATGCAAGGGCTCTATAGTCCTTATTCACTTCACAACTCATCGTGTCACAAAGGCTGAGTTACAGTCGTGCTAAAAATAGTTCAAAACTATTTTTAAAAAATCAGTCAGAAATTGATCACAATCACAATTTTTTCATTTTTTTTGCGTGACGTGCGTCAGCAGCTCATTTCCCCCCAATTGTTTTAGCATCTCTACAAATGAACAAAAACTGAAAAAATTTAAGTGGCCTTATGGCAAAGTATTTGATCCTCATATTTCTATCATTAAAATTTTAAAAAGAAAAGTCATGCTTGACTTCACCAATCATCAGAGGCATTGGTAGGAGGCATTTAAGTCTTGAAATGAATTAATTATGATCCTCGTTATGAAGCCATAAAGGGGATTAATTACTTCTAAGTCATAGGCTTGAAAATTTTTCATTTGAATTGTTTCCTGATAATTTATTCATAAGAAGCAATTTCAGATTAAATCCCTAGGGTTTGGAGAGGTTCTTCGTAGAAATGGACTTTGGACTACTGAATCTTAACAGCGTAGATGTGTGTAGTTGAGTTGAGAGCTTAAGTTAGCAATTAGTTAAAGAGGGTGTCCATAGTTGTCAATATTTCCATAGTCATAAAAAGAGTTTGATAGGGGAAGGGCTGTGTACAACTTAAAAAGGTACATCCCTTTAAATAGATCCCTCTCCTGCTACTTCCAAGGTTGTATAATAAACTTGGGACAAAGATACTGACAAAAAAGGGAGACCGCCAACATTAGGGCTAAATAGCTCGGTTGGTTGACTGCCGACATGTTAATCTGAAAGGGGGGGGGGGTTTACTATGAACATGACATTAAACACTAATTGATTTTGACATGCTCAATGTTGATAAGTACTACCTGGGGGAGGGGGCATCATAAAGTAGTATTCTCCATACATCCTGAAAAAATGTGGACAACTTTGGACGAGCCCTTACCAGTTAGTCACCATTAATGCGGGTACTTTGGTATTAGTGTAAATGCTGAAAATATCTTGAGGAACTAAACGTGATGCACGGTTTTGAAAACGCCTTGGATAATTAAGGTTTATTAAGGATCATCTTTGAAGGGTAGCCGAACAAATGATGTCCAGACTCCCCACATTCATCACCTCCTCCTGGTTTCTCTAATTACTAAACCGGTCCCTGATTATTAACCTCAGAAATGATATGATGGTATATATGAGATGCTTCTAATGCATGACCATGATTAATCTCTGTGTAGTATGGAATGCACTTTATATACACACTTCCATGTGTGTGTGTGATTTGCATAGGTCTGGTTGTGTAAATAGCAGGCTTTATTAGGAAACTATGGTATAAACATAATCTGATTCATGAAATGTACGCATTGTACTACTAGTAGAGAACCGAAGAAACTTAATTCTTCACACATCATATGCTGTTATTTGGACCGATCTCATATTGTTGGTTAAGAAAGCATTTCCAGGGGTGCAAAGTCTTCTTTTAAAATGTTTTTGCAAGGGTTGGAGATGAGAGTGAGGGGGTGGGTTGGTGACTGACAAAACATACTGTACATGTACATATAACAAATGAACATTGTACATGTACTACTAAAGAACCAAGGAAACTTAATTCTTCACGCATTATGTGCTGTTATTCGGACTGATCTCAAATTGTTGGTTTTGAAAGCATTTCCAGGGGTGCAAAGTCTTCCTTTAAAGTTGTTTTGCAAGGGTTGGGGATGAGAGTGAGGGGGTGGGTTGGTGACTGCCAATACATGCTGTACATATACAAATGAACATTGTACATGTTTATCTGAATTTTAAGTACGTTTTCTAGTCTTTGTGTACGACGTGATGTACATGAACATGTACGTGAATGTGCTGTAGCTTTTGTGGCCTTGCGCATTCTCTTACATTCTGAAATGCGTCTGAAAAATTAATAGATAATATTAAAAGCACTATCTCGGCATCATTACCAAGATGAAAGAATGTCTCGTGATAATGCATTATTTATCACACTTCACTGTTAAAATACTTACTCACATAATCTATGATTGAGAAGGTTATATTCTTAAATGTTATCAGCTGTTTTCTGCTGGAAGTAAATGTCAAGTGAACTTCATGACGTCAGAATCGGTAGACCAAACACATTTTGTTGTTAACTTCCATTAATTTCTTTTTGGCGAAGAATAGGAATGAGCACAGTAGCAATCAACTTTGTAAACGAATTGTTTGTTTTTTTCAGTCTTGATATTTTTACAGTATGAATTCACTGTCTGTTTTTCTAGATTTCCTGCAAAAACGACATTGTTCACGGTCAGGGTTAATGTTTCTGTCCTAATATATAATCGTGTTGATAAAAGCATGAATTACATGTGACACATGTGCATTGCTTTTTCTGTATGTTTATCTTCACTATTTTGTCATTCAAGTAATTTAAGAAATATTTGCAATTGTTTTATTGTTGATGTTAAGTTACTTTTTGTTCTGTTTTAAGTTATATAACATGTAGTTTATTTCATTTGGCATCTTCATCATTTCAAATGTATTTGTTTGATTTCATTTGTGTGTTTATTGAGAATTCTTTCCAACAGTGTTCAGAGATGGTTCGGGCATTTTGGTTCTTGTTTTGCATGCTTGTTTATGTATTGGCTGTTATGCATGCTACCAATCCATCCAATCTAGGGAAGGTTTGATGTAGACTATGCCATACCTGAGACCAACCTACAGAGACCTGAAAAACATGGTCTTAGGGTTTTCGAGAACAAGATTGTGCTTTAGACCATCAGAGCTGATATATACAAGTGTTCTTCGAAGTCTTCATAATGTAAGATCTTGGGAGCATACGTTATGTGAAGAATCATTGATCGTTAAGGAGCAAACGCTTTGGTTCTTAGCCTGCCAAGAGAGGGCGCATTGCCATCGTCAAGTATTGAAATGGAATCTGGAGAATGCTTTATGACAGGGTCCGGCATGTACACAGGTGCTCGCCCTTAAATGGTCAAATGCCCACATCTTTTGTTAGTAGACACTAGTCACTAGAATTTTACCTTACCTAATTGGTTGATTTAGAAGACTGAACAACCAATGGGAGTACATGAAAGTACCATGAAGGTAAGATTTAATGACTGCGTTCATGCTGATGAAAAATGTGGAAGATGAAGCACTGCATTCTCTGGGGTTTATTTCTTTGAGTTTGGAGGATACCGGATGATGGACGAAGTGACATCATGAGCAGATGCCAACACAAAGTTTAGTACAATCACTTGGCGTAAATATTTTCAAATTGAAAATTGTACCAACATTTAAGGAGACGTAACTTTGTAATAACCAAAAGCAAAAAACCAAAGATAATGTATGTAGCTTAGATGATTTTAGTTTGGGTTAATGCTGGTAATTCCCCTGTATGTTTGTCATCAACACTGGCATGAACATTAGTAGAATATAGTCGACAGTTGTTGGTGATTATTAATAAAGAACAATGCTGTGGGTCCTGCAGGTTTGGTAATAAACCTACGACTATGTAGGGCCTTGTGTTGGTGAAGTAAGAGCACAATCTAAACCCCAGTTGTGTGTTTCTTTCACTTTTTTTATTTCCATTGCAGCTAGCCGTTCGTGCCTCGTTTCACCCCTGCCCTCCCTGAGACCAGAGGGCTAGTTCCATAGGCACAAAGGTCACTCAAAATCTAGCAAACGTTTTATACTTTTTCAAACCGCCTTTCGTGTAACATGCCATCTGTTGCTTTTTGCCATTTCTTTCTCATGTTCCCTGCATAATTAATTCCTCAATTAGCAGTTTTTCACTCACATTTTATCTAGGTATAATCTCACAATCACTTTGTGTTTTTCGTTTGTGCTTCCAGTGCTAGTTACAAATGTGTGTGTGACTGTGACGGCATGTCATTTTGGCAGGTTGAACTAAACCTAATCTTAGTGAGAAGGAATAAATGACTGTATACTAACAACATATTGAGGTTGCTTCATTTCTTTTTGGCGCCGTCTTTGCACAAAGCTTACACTGTAACATCTATATCCATCGATGCATCCTAACACTCGATCAGAAGTACGCACTCAGCATTGTGTCAGATTTTACACTTGAGGTATTGCTAGCCCTTACAATCATAATCTTAGGTGTCATTGTTTGTAAAGAACCTTTTCAGGCATGGAAGAAACACCATTGATCGCAAATTTAACATTATTTGCCTTTGCTGTTTCTTTTGAGTAATCTTTTGGGCTGCAAAGTCAACATAATACATGTCCTAAGTACTTCTCAGTACAAGTGGGCAAACCAAGAATATTTTATCAGTGTCTCATTACCGAAGTAGCACAACTTGAGAAATCCACCTAATTTTGAGGCAAATGTGCGGGGAAGTTCTCGAAGACTAGTTTGATCTCTTTAAATCTGCAAACAATTATGATTGAAGCAACGTTATGTTAGTGGTGATGAACAATTTTGTTTTTCCCACCAGTTTTGTTCTTCAAATATTAATGGTGTCAATTAGAAAAGAAGAAAACAATACTCTGAAAAAAGAGTTCACAGCAATTATTTCTTCTTAAAATGTCTTGAGAGACTCGTGATTTGGAAATATTCTTTAAACAGCACAACACTGACTTTCCAGAAAATACAAATGGCGATAAGTGAATTTTCATACCAGAGTGTATGGTACAGTGACTCTGGTTTTATTACAATTCAGAACTCATCAAAATGCTTTACTCTTCGATGGATATTGAAAAACACAGTTACAAAACAAAGTAGGTCTGCTGAGGTTGTGTACTAGAACAAAAACAAGTTATACATGTTGCATGTTTCTGTGTTTCTCACAAAATACACGACAGTTTTAAGTGAAGTCAGTTTGTTTTGTCGGATTATTTTTGTTTGTTTTGAAGACAGGATTTGCAGTATTAACTGGGCTGCCTTTGCATGTTTCCTTATTGTGAATGTCAAGCCGCTCGTGCTACACCATTATGGCATCTTGGGTGCTCTATTTAGCATTGCACTGTTATCACTCTTTCCCATCACTTCTCAATCTTTCCCATCATCTTTGAACTTTTTTGAAATCTACTAGAAACAATTAGTTGGTTAAACTTTTCTGAATAATTTCAGCAGGCTCAATGATTTTTGCTCACTTTTCACAAAGTGCTTGTCTCGGTCATCTAAAAACCAAGACAACATTATTTATTACTTTATACTAACATTAAATATTGAAGCCACACGCAATGCATTCTCATTGTCATTGCTTATTTTGCATAAGTTGTAAATAGTCTATGGTTACCACAGCCTACGTTCTATACATGACAGAATTGGAAATGTAATTAGACTGAGTGCCATGCTTCATTACCCAGCACAACACAAAGAGATGTAAACCATAAAATTAGGAACATAAGTTTCTCATTTTCGGTTAGCAGTACATGTACATTTACAGAGGAACTCATTACAAAGTAGCGAATGCCATTGTGAAATCAGCAATTGTCTTACCAATATCTGAAAGTTTGCTAAACTCTGAGTAACCTCAGCTTGTCAGAGCAATGTGCCTTAATTTCATTTTGCCTTTTTGTTCACAACATCAAAGAGTTAAACAGTTTGCTTTGTAATCAAGCAGTTAACACCACTGATCACAACATCAAATAATCAGCCTGTAATCATTGACCTTGGTCCTCCCACTGACTCTTGGAAATGTAAATAAACAACAATATTTATTGGTGCATGCTCAATACGAAATTGATCATGGAGTAAATATTGCAGAAATTAACCCTCCTACTCTTGTTAAGCATTTTCCAGCGAGTCGACCAACCATTTTAAAACCCATTCAACTGCACTTGTTGTGTATGGTGGCACAACTGTGCAGTGTGTGTACTTAAGTATTGACCACATGATATTATATTGCAGGGTGGTATAGTGTATCTATCCATCATTCAAAACCCACAGTGGATGGAATGGTCGGACAGTAGGAGGGTTGAGTATTTAGTCTCTAACATTTCCCTCATGACATTGCAGGCCAAAATAAAAACCCACAGTGGTTGATATTGATTGGTTAGACTGTAGGAGGGTTGACTGTTTACTGTGTAAATGATTTCAACAGGACATTTCTTTCAAAACACACAGTGGATGAAATTGAGTGGTCAGAGAGTAGGAGGGTTGACTGTGTACTGTGTAGAAGCATTCATCAAATGATAACAAATTGCAAGCTGGTATAGTTTATCTATCATTCAAAACCTACAGTGGATGATATTGAATGGTCAAACAGTAGGAGGGTTGACTGTAATGTGTAGAAGCATTCATCACATTAAACTTTTTTTTCACGTGTGCACAACGACAGCTGATTTCAATGAGCACACGCATGTTTTACCATGTTTGGTCAAGTAAGAAGTCAATGAAAAAGATTTATTTGGCAATTATTAACTAAATCTGGCAGTTTTCAGGATTTTGCACCTAAATTGAGTGTTGGTCAGAGTGACTTCATTTTTCTTTTGGGCTGTTCGGCATTAACAAACGGTGGTGGGTGCAGAACAGCACTGACTAGCGTAGATAACAACTCTGGTAGCAAGGATTATTTGAAATTGTAAAATGAGGGCTAACACACATTGTTTTGGAACGAGTACATACATTCCAACCATTTAGCTTCCCCAAAACACATAAAACCATGAAAGAAGGAGCAAAATTGACTCCTAAAATTTAACCAAAATAGTCAACCATATTTTTCAGATTACAAACATTGCGATCACAATTTACAAATTTATGTGCAATCAAAGTTGGCTTGCATGAAAAAAAATATATAAAAAGTTTCATACTTCGTTCCAAGATTTTATTAATAACAAGAATTTGTGAGTTTCTTATGTTACACATTTGTAAAAAGATACTCCTAGAAAGCTTGAACGCATTGCTTAAATTCATAAATTCACTTGAAGAAAGTGAGAAGTGTGATTAAAATACCAGTGTTAAACCTTCACTTTAATTTTCTCTCCTGTGAAATTAACCTCACTTACGTCACAAGCATGATTGGTGCTCAGAGCTCATGGTTTACATCAACCAATATCATAAATTTCCATAAATTGCATGCCTTCAATTTTGGAATCCTCCTCACCCCACACCCTCCCCTGGAGGTTGTTTAATTAAAGCAGACCCTGCAGTCCCTTCAGAGGTGGGCAACAATTTTTATTTCATATTATGTTAACCTCGGACTATCTCCATGCCATCGTGTGGTGGTGTGCTGATTGAAAGCGGTTGCCCTCCAATTTCATTAGTTTGTATGATTTTGCTGTCTACCAGCAGACTGACTATTTACATGTACTGATCAATCATTTTTGATGAATACACGAATAAATTAATCCCACTGCTTGCATTGCTCTCGCCAACGCACTCGGATATTAAAAAAAGAATTTCTTATTTTTAATGCATAATGCATGCCGGCCGTGTGTACATGTATACTGCATTTTTCCTTCCTGCTTTGGGTCATTTATTTAACTTCACGTACTATGTACATAAACTGTTTAGATGAGTTCAGCTCAACCAAATAAATAAATAGTTGTAATCAGGGACTGTCTTTATTATGCTCATGGCATTCGTTGTGTCTCTGGAAGAATGATATAATGACAGCTTACCATAGGAAGAGCATAAACAATAAAATATGCAAAATTGTGTTTCAAGAAAACTGAGCACAAAAGTTTGATTGGTTTTCTGCCATTTATAAATCATCATAGGATGGTTAAATTCTGCATGAGAATGGGGAACAAATTATTACATGTAAATTCAATTTGTGTTGTTGTCGGTAGCCATTTTGTTGCTTTAATGGCCCTCTGGTACTGGAAAAAGGTACTTTGTTTGCCTGGAAAATGTGCACAGCGCCTTATGCCATTCTTACGGGAACATGACGAATTGGTCTGCAAAATCACTCCTTCATTTAAGCGTGGACTTTGTAATAAACTGGTTCAGGATGTTTAATGTTTGTCACAACCAAGGTGGATGCCTTTTCTCTGTTATTCACATGGATCACATGAAGCTAAAATAATCTCATTTGGAGTGTATGCAACATTGTCATTAACATGCTTCCATACATTATTTTGCAGTTACAACTTCCTTGTGTACCCAGGTCACACATATACATACATTCAGGGTTTTACTAAAATACAAGTCTGCTGTCTTCAGTATAGAATAGACTAGTGCTGGGACTGATAACAGTTTAACTGGTCAACCAACCCAAAATTATACTAACCCTTTAGATATAGTGTTTGTATATACATGTGTGTTAAACCAAAACCCTAATAAATATTGACGTTTAAGATTCATTTTCATGTGCTCGTGTATAAGAATAGAGTTGTTTTTATTTTTGGAAGGTATAAATTGAAGCTCAAGATCTGGAAGACCTGTCCATTCTGGTTTTACTTTTGATGTTTATCTGTACTTTGTTATCTGATATCTGTTTAACCGTTGCGTTTTCAAAGGATTTTGGTTAACCAGTTCACTTAACGCTAAAATTTTGGTGAAACATGACTACTGTCACTCCCAGCACTAGGCTTAACCCAGTGGAAACTCTGCACCTCCCCCAACCTCCCGTTTTTCTTTCATTCTTTGACTTGTAATTGGCCAAACGATTGCTGTTGATGTCATCAAGAATTGACCAATCAATTGGAGATACAGTCATCATGAATATGCACGTTCTTTGTAAATGATTTACACTTGGCAGTGTCAAGTTACTATTATATGTTTCATGTGCTGTAAAACACAAGCCAGATTCAACACTTAAGCTCAGCTCCAAGCCTCAGTAACAAAATAAACTAAAACTTTACTTCCAGAATACTTGCAACTACATCAGTCATTAAAAGACGGCATATCAATTCATGCTGAAATGGTTTGCTTGGATGTTTTTAACAGGTATCTGAACCTGCTCCAAGAGAGATGAGGCTTGTGCCAAGGCATGTTGATTGGAAAATTATCGTCTCTGAAAAATAAATAAAAATAAATAAACAATGCCGCAAAAAATAACAACTGAATGCTAGGGTATAGATTTCCAACAATTAGTTGTAAATATCTCTATAAATAGGGTCTGCTACACAAACAATGCATGATATGTTGACTATGTTTCCTATTCTTCACTATTGGATTACCCTTACCAAGCACTTCAGTACAAAATGCAAGGGTTTAGCAAAGAGAAGTTTTGGTTTCTGTGAATGAACAGTGAGAATAAACACGACAGATAAAAGCAGTTTGCATGCACATACGTTTGTGAAAAAGGGTGGACCTGATCACTGCACTGACTCCATAGAGTCAGCAAAATTTGATATTAACTTTGGGGAAATTGCCTCAAAATTGGGTTGTAGGGGGAAAAAAAACCTACCGCAGCGGGAAATTGTAAATGTGTACGATTGCGGAAGTCAAAGATCGAATTGAAGCAATTTATAGACTTGTTTCTTTGATCTTGGAAGATTACAGCATGGATTGGTTTCATGCTGGTTCAGAATGAAAGGAGAAAAAAAATTGTTCAGAGATTGACCTTGAATTTTTGACAGGAATGGGATATGAAGAGGTTCTATTTCTATGGTTGTGACTCTCTTTGCTATACCTTTGCATATGGCTTGATTGAAAGCCTTGTCATTTAACACCATGTCTTGAGAATCGCCCTCATCTAACTGCAAAGTGTCCACATTTCTCTTGCAGGCTCGGCAAAGAGTCCAGAAAAGGCCAGAGACTTATATTGGTTGTTACATGTATGCTGCCATTTTTTGTTGTTGTTTTTAAATATAACATAGCCATTTTATGAATGTAGTACTTGCTTGAGTTAGTTTCGATTTGACCCGTCCCATTATTGGACTCTTCATTGGCTGTCAAGCATGATTTTTATCTTGTCGTTTGTCTTTAATTTATCACCGCATTTCATCCTCCCATCCATCCATCAAATCATTGCACATTTAATCCAGCCACCCTTCCGTCTTCATATCATGACCATCTTCTTCCCATCACCAAATCTGTCGAGCACAAACCTTCACCGATCCTTTTTCTGTAACTGTCAAAACTTTGGATGATACTTTGTAACCTACATGTAACCTCAAACCTTCCCAAATCTATTAGAATCCATTATCATATGCTTGACACCTTAGCTTTTAGTTTCTGGTCCTGTTGGCTCGTTAGTACTGATTAGTTCAGGCAAAACCAGAGAGGATTTTGTTGACACGGTTTGGGATAGTTCTATGTTGGGTTAGGAAGCAAGCACATTTTGGTGAGATGTTTGTGAAGTGCCTCACATCTTCACCAAACATTGTGAGATGTTTGGTCCCACTGTATGTTGATGCAGTCACATTGATTCATCCAAACTTTCACACTCAGTGAGAAGTAAATTGTATTTTTCAATCAATAAAAACTTAATCCCTCATTTTTGTATTAGTTAACCAAGTTTTCGTCGCAAAAGCATTCAACATTAAGAAATGTCTGTACTGTATAATGAGAAATTTTTGGCCACATCAATGGTAGTTTTCTTGAAAATTTTAAATGTACATTCTAGCTCATTTTCAAAATGCTTTGCAAACAAGAACTCAATCAAAAATATTTAAAGAAAAATTGTGTTTTTCCTTCACCTTCCCCCCACTGTTTTCCCTATCAAGTTTTACAGATTGGTTTTGTTTATAGTTATTTTTAATATGAAAATTTCATGCATACAATAAACATGCCCAAAAGTGCATCCCTCCTACATTGATGTTCACTTCAGCTGTGAGGGCACATAAATCGTAACTTAATACTTGTGCTAAATACGGACTATTATACCATAGAGCTGTATGATGATACATTCAAGGATATGATTGGAATAACAGCTGTTTTTTCTTGTGAGTCTTTCCTCTTTGTCATCACCCAGTCTGTTTCATTCCCCCTCACCCATCACACATTTCATGATAAACAAAGGGAACTGATATTTAACCGGAAAGAAAGTTTCATTCCTTTAAAATTCCTGAATTATTTCCCCTTTAAAGCACATTTTGTCAGAAAATTGCAACAATTGGACCCAAACAAAATCAGTTGATGTTATCAAAAGTATGGTATTTCTTTTAGAGATCTTTCATATCTGTAGAATACTCACCATACACCATGACATGGCTAATGTTATTATTATTTTTTAGTATTACTAAATCAAAAGCAGCAAGCAGCTGAATTACAGTGATATTTACAGTTAAAATGTTTCGGAAGAATAATACCAAGCATAAATTTTGTTTTGTTTTTCTTGGGAAGCATTGGAAAATTTCAAATCAGGGCATGACCTTTACTTTGACCTTTTTGTTTGAGTGGTAGTAAGTCATATCTTGTGGCCAGTTGTGGTTGCTTTGGGCATTTTTGTACTAGCCAGTTATGCTCACTATAGGTGTTGAGCTACAGGCCATTTGCGGCTGCTATGGGTATTTTTGTACCAGCCATTTGTGGCGGCCATGGGCATTTTTGTACGAGCCACTCTCAAGGTTTCAAGGTCTCTAATATACCCAACAACTTTTACAAACCATTTTCTCGGACAGAACACTAGAACTTAGTCCCCAGAATGGGAATATGACATTCTAGCATTTCTCTGAATATATAGAGCTTCCCATCAAACGCTTTGGCAAATATCCGATGTTTATGTGCACTTGAACTATTGCCAAAAGCAACAGACAAGCACCACAAAATGAGATACTTTCAGGTAAATTTCACTTTCATATTCATGAATCTGGTTGAGTGCTCTACATGGAAACAGCCTGTTACCTAATGACGGTGTAACATAACTGTACATGTTTGAGCACTACTTTTCTTTGTAATAAACCTATTTATGACTCATCTACCTCACATCTTCATCTTTTAGGGGCGGATCCAGAGTGATTAAGAAGGGGTAAAATGTCCTTACCTTTTGGTGATTATGTGGGCGATAAAAATCATTTCAAATTGTTTAGAAGGCAAACTAGTTTGGTACTAATTTACAACCCCCCACCATAAATATAAAAAAATGCTCTATGGGGAATTTGTAAACATTTATATAAAAAAGAAATATTGAGAAAACTAACAAGTTAATAAATATGGCAAAAAGAAACGAAGATACCTTGCGAAAAAAACATGTAGCAAAAAAAAAGAAGTGCGGATAGAAAATGCTGCTAGTTAAGAAAAACAAAATCTGAATTTTATTGGAAACTTTTCATGGATCAAATTGACATTGTCTCTGCTGTAATGTGAAGTGAGATCAATGTTTTTGTTTACATTTATCCCCTTCTAGACCTCCTGGATTAGCCAATGTCATCTTGCTCACATACACATAACTGTAACACCCCCAAACCCCTTCAACCCCTTCAACCCAACACCTTCAACCCTCTTCCCCTTGATACAACCCCAGCCATAGGTCACCCCCACTACGAACTAACCATGGTTTGCTGCATTTTGCTTTGTACCCTAATAGAGGTCTACGTACAGTATGCATGCTAACAAATTCAAAATAAACATCGCCTCCTGTACACAAACTACAACCTAGGTTGTCTCTATATCCCTGATAAGATTTTTTGTTTCTGCATTTTCTTGTATTGCCCACAGTAACTTCATGCCAGAAGCCGCATTGTTCCAGGTACTTTTTTAAGGGAATATTATCTCCTTTCTTCTACGACGCTTTTATGATATTTTTTGAGAATTGATAGTGATCTTTTTCTATCATGTGTGTTTTCCTTGTGGGGTTTAATATGACGAGTAAAATGCACTAGAATCAGATTGACTTATCAGAATGATTTTGGCTCAATGCATTTTTTTTGTTTGTGCATGAATTTCTAATTGATGTTTTTGATTTAGTTATTTTTATTTGTTCATTTATTTTCACATATTCATATAGTGAAGGGAAGGTTTGGGTAATTGTTGGACAGTCTGGTCGTGAGTTATAACATCCAAGCGCTGTATTTAATCAAAAAGTGGTGGTGGCTTGCTGTTTTTGCAGAGATCATTACTACTGTAACACTACCTGGGGTTATTGTGTCATAAGTAGTGTACTCCCATAGACCGATCAGGGTTTGGCCAGAGACCACACCCCTAGGTTTTACCCTTACACCACGCCCATTTTAAACGATGAACTCTAAAAGTCATGGAATCTGCTACACTGCCATGACAGCGTTGATGCATTTACTAAGCAAGTCAGGCATAGGAATGGTTGTCATGAGATGGAGTTAAACCAAGGGTTGGCAGGCCAGATCGGTCTATGATAGACCTTTGTCAGAGAGCAGTCATTTTCTCATTTTCCCAAACAAAGGCACATGCGAAAACAGACGGATACCTTGCCCTGTTCTATCAACACCACTTCAAATGGTAATTGCGTACGGGAAACCAAACCAATGTAATGACCGCAGTGTGACAAAGGTCTAGTGTATGGTGTTTTGTATATATCCGTAGACCAAAAAGCTAGTCAGGAAATCTATCAGCAGGGACTTCTTTCAATTTTAAGAAATACATTTAGAAAATTTGCTTCGTCTTCTCTCTATTAAGACTTACTATAATGTAACGTATGCCTAACAACCCCAATGAGTTTTCCAACATGCGTAGGTCTCAGATGCAATAGCTTTGTGTACACTAGTTTGTGCGGATGTATGTAGAAACCAAGGGCTTGTAACAAGTGGAATAAGACATACTCGGGTTATTCTGGATGTACAAACCATGCAGGGCGTGCCGAGAATAAATAAAGTGGAACGAAGGTTGGGAACAAAAGTATTGCAGGACAGTCCTCGGTTTGTACATGAAGTATGTGTGTGGATGTGAGTGTGTTGGCAAAGCATGTGATCATGTGACACATCATGTGATTGAAGTCTGTGATTTTGTGATTTCATGCACAACCGTCGTCGCATGAAGTTAATGTCCCCGTCTGTCTCGTTAGTCAGTCAGTCTGTCTACTTGTTTGTTTGTCATACTTTCTTCTGTTTTTTTTTTTACCTTCCTTCTCCCAATTAACTGTTGGCTGACAACACTTTTGACTTTCAGACGATTGGACCATCACAATTGCTCGTTATGGATGAGGTAAAAACTGCCCAGACATTTACCATTGCACTTCGTAAACATGTAACATTTTTTATTGCCTCAACACACTTTTTCCAAATGTTGACTTTTATAGTTCTTATATACAAAATTTACTCGTTTTTAAAAATATTTTTATATTTTTCCAATCTGTGTTAACAATTTGGTAAAAAAGGGAGACGCTTTTAGAGGAAAATAAAATTGAAATAGTTCAAACTAAAGATTGCTGTAGTATGCACAATTGAAGGTTCAATTGTGAGACAGAAATCCATGTCATTTTGAACCCTGCAAGCGATGCTGGGTGAGGGGCAAGCAAAAAGAGAATATTTTGTGAAAGTTTGAAAATGGGACAACTGGTCATTTGATTCCAGTTTGGACAAGTAGAGGTTATTGTGAATCAATCTGCACTTCCCGCTGGCTTGTTGCTATGTAGATTAACTGAGTCTTAACCGTTTCCAGATGGTTGTTGCTATGATTCTTGTTATGCAGATTTGAGGGCGACTAATAGACAGTTATGTTTTCCAAACACAGGGCACTGTGGGTTGCTCTGTTTTTAATTTGCTTGGACATAGCTCCCCTAATAGTGGCAGTGCATGGTCGGGGGGGAAATCTTGGAGCAATCCACACTGCCCTACAGAATGATCAAACTCATTTGTGTTATTATAAGACCAAAAAACCATGGCAACAGATCCTCAAACAACCAGAATGTGGTAAATATGGTGATGCAGCTGCTTACAGTGAAACGTTGTTACAAACTTTCATTTTGTGAAATCAATAGGTCTTGTTTATGTAGAGGTCCATGTTGAAAAATATTGTGGATTGTTATTCAATATGTTATGAAATTGACTTTATTTATTACATGAATATTCATTTTCAGCGATATGTACCTATCAACTTTTGTACATTTTTGTGTGTACACTCTACACAGACTTCACACTGTAAGTGCAGCTGCGTTATCGATTTTATGATAATGAGAGTTTAGATGACGAGATGAAGAGCTCTCCAAATTTATTTCAATTCAGATGCCAAATTGGTTGCATTAATGAATAACCAGATAGGAAACATACAAATGCAATGCAGCTGCTCATGTCAAAGGGTGCGCAGCTGAGATTAACCGATAAAACAACCCCCTTGAAATAATTGAGGGAAGTAATCAGCAGTTTTGATCAATACCTTCATTAAACACTGGTGAGTGACAAAGGTGTTGTTTGGGGGAGATTTTGCCATGGTTTTTTAACAAATTTGTGATAGAGAGCGAAAGCCATCCTATCATGCATGCAACATCTTCATCAACTCTTTTTACGATTGTACTGCCGAGTGGTTAATATCGTGTGTGTCCCCCAGGAGTTTTGAATTTTGTTTATTTCATTATTTCCAGCTTCTTTTTTTTTATGAATCTCGGCAGACATTCACTAACCCATATTCCCCTTCCCCTCTCCCCTCCTGCTTTTTACTCACCCCTCTCAAAAAAAAGGACAAAAAGAAACAAACATTGCGTCTTTGTTTTTCCCAAGGTGTGGTTGCCTGTTTGTGTTCTTTTGTTGTGCTTTGAAATGTTGTTTTTGTTCTTAATGATTATAACTGTATAATGATGACGTGTAGCTCTTCAGATGATTGTGGTACGCTGGTAGTTGATCAACATACTCTTTTAGATTTTAACAATTCACACTTCACATGGCACTTCTAACTCACTTCAAAAGATTGTCACTTCATCCTTACGGAAGAAACTCCTTATTTCTGTAAGGGTTGGTTGGAAAAACAGCAAGACTAATCAGCCCTTAAAAAATCCATCGGGGAATCTCAACAGGATTCCCCCTCATTTCTGTCATCTCGTAGAGTCATCACTTCTAAATAAAGACAAAATTCAACGTTGTTCTCACACAGCCAAACAAGGGATTTTTTAAATCACTTAGATGTGAGAAAGAACAAGAAATGTAAACAAATATTTTTTATCAGTCTAAAAGTAGCGCTGTCCGAAATTCTGTTTGTCCTCTTACACATGCTGTTTGTTTTGATTAAACTGCACGGCAATCTATATGGTGCTTGATTTGAAATTTACACTGTACATACCCAACTAGCTTGTTTGCGGTTTATAATGTTAACATGTGCTGGGTTTATCATGTAGACTTCCAGTTGTAGCTTTTGAGGATCACATTCACATACAAGTATCTCATCGAAAATGGTTTGGGCCTTCATTTTGTTTTAGACTGACATCAAAATTACTCCTGAAATAAACGTTTGTAGCTTGGTCAGTACATTTGTTAGTACATTAATAGTGTACCACCTTCCCTTCAAAAAGGGATAACTGTCATCAGAAAGTTTATTTGAAAAACAAAACATGTATTCTCGTATTTTCTGAACTACACACATGTACACTTTTTGAACAAGCACACAATTTACTTTAAATCCATGATGTCTCGTTTAATAAACTGTCCAATTTACTTCATGTTTTCTCTCAGAATGATTACCTTTGCCTAGTTGGACATTTTTGTTGCCAGATGTCAGTTTGAAAACAAATTGTTTTTCAAATACATTTGATAAGTTCTTGTATGTGAATATGCCTGTATACTATATGTAAGGGACCAAAACTTATACACATGTATGTACTCAAATATAATGGTAAGTATGTATGACATTTTAAAAAGAAAATTGCAAGCAACTTTTTTTTCCAGATTTGAGTCATCTCTTTGTTCTTGGGTTTCCCTTTTTTTTTAAAAGAAATCTTTGGCAACATTTTAGTAAATTAGCATTAATGTGGAATCCTGTACATTTCTTTTCCGCATTTGCTGATTTTTTATTTGCAGGATCGGTTGAGAAATAATGTCAACATAATAAATACATTTGAATATTCAGTCCATTGGACCCTGTCCGTGTTCATCTTCTCACACCACCTATTAAACCACATTTATTCAAAATGGCATTTTATATTAGTCTGGTGATGTGTAGATGTGTGTCCGTGCACTGTTGTTTGAGGCGAGGTACCAGTGTCTCGCCTTAGCATTATACTCATTTCAACCCATGGGGCTAAGGCGCGACAATCCATGAATCTTTAAGAAGGATTCAATATTTGATTGAGGAGAGGAAAAAAAAACCCAACCTAAAACCAACTAGCATGATTAAATGTGTTTGAGGATGCCTGATGTTTTTCCTCTTACGGTCTCGAGCTAATATTTTCAGAAGATGATTCAGGAATAAAAAAATTAATATAAATTGAAAGAATTTCAGAAACACCAAAAACCAGATTTACAGATTACATAAAAACGCAATCTTAAATAATCAAAGCAATGTGAAAAAAAATTAATAAACAACTATTTTCCTTTTGTGCACTGAATCTTTGAGAAAATTGTCGTTATCTAGAACAATTTCAAAGAAAAATGCTTTGCCCAGAGATATAAATTCAGCATCAGCAGCTGTGTACATTTTTGCTTATGATTTAGTTAGTTGGCTAAATAACAGGCCTGTGGTTTGCTGTCTAATTTGTGTGGGTCACAGTATCTACCCTAAAGTAAATAAACCAAACCTATACTGGATAAACATGTAGTCTAGGCTGGGAGGTGTCCATGAAAATAGTACCATCAGACTGGTGTCTGAGCACAATTATAATAATAGTGTTCATTTACAATTGATTATGTATGCTGATTATGGAAGATGTATGCATGACTGGTCAACCACAACGTTGCGTCTATGTGTAACAAAAACAAAACCAACAACAGCTAGTTAGATGAAGAAAAAAAATCACCAAAACCATTCTCTGTGGACTCTGTGTTGATTTTCACCTCTTGATTTTTCTTCCTGTTGTACTCCACAGTAAACTTAATACCCGAGACGTAAACTCACGGTAAACTGTGCACACGTATTAGTCATTTTAAAAATATTTATTTGTCTCTCTTCGCACTTTTTAATATAACATCATTCCCTATTTTTTAATTATTGAAATCATGTATTGAAATGGACCGATCAGTGCTTGAGTTGTCCCAAAATGTTGTTACATTGTTTTGAGACCAGTGAGTGCTTTTTTTCTGACGGGAGCTTGTACTGTCCCATCATTTTGGTGTGAATGGATTCTTGTCTGTAGTTTGGTTATAACTGTGTTGTGTGCAACATCGGGATAATCTGATATAATCTTCTACATGTCTGAGATGTAGTTATCTACTTAAGAAAGAACGGACAATGTCTTAATCCCCTTTGGACATGACTGTAGCTTTCTTGTTTTGCCATGCTGCTTGGCATCTCCTAGACGCTATCTTTGTCTGTCTCTAATGGCTATCACTAGAGGGCGCTGCTGCAATTTAAATATAAAAAAAAAAACAGTAACGAAATATCTTAAAGCTCCTTTTTGATATTCACCAGCTTTTCCAAACCTGCAGATTTCTTTGAGAAACACCAATAAAGCTTTTAAAAGCATAATTAAATATTTTAACATGTAAGGAAATTTTTTTTTTGTGTGAAATCTGTTAGTTGAGTACGTAGAAAGTGTTATAATTTTGAATGCATGAATCCCTTGCAAGCATGTCACAGATTTGGTTTTTGAACAAATACGCTTTGATCATAGCCATTATAGACAGACAGACATTTCTCTACAGTGAAAATAAAGCAAAACAGTTTTGTTGCAATAGCAAATGAAAACTGAAAACAACAAAAAGTGTGTTGGGATACGGGGTGGATCCAGGGTTCTGATTCAGAAGGTGTGTGGGAAATGTTCGGGGTTGTAAGTCCCCAACATTTCAAGTAATCTTGTGAGAGAAATCGCTTATACCTTGCCTGGAATCACCTCTTGATTTAAAATGGAATCAAACTCTATGACTTGATGAATCGTTGAAGTAATGCAGTGCAATCAAACAGATCATCTCTTCTGCTTTGAAGTGAATCAGACACTGACAGGTCTTTTTGGGGGTAGAGATTTTAGAGATATGAATCACACCAAAATGTCTGACCCCCCAAGAATCTGTCAAGATATTTATTTTGTAGAGTTTGATTCCTTCCAGACAGTTGCTGTAAAAGCTGACGTCTCTCTTCAGTGGACAGACATCATCAAGTAGCTTAGCAATATTTTCATTGCCTAGCAATATCAGATGTGAAAACAGACGACTAGATATTTTTTAATGAAATAAATTGGATTGTTTCTAAGGTAACAGCTTGGGTAGTTGACCTGTGTAGCGACTCAATGATGTTGGTCCATGAAGAGAAATCGTCTCCACTATTGGATGGTCCTTAAAAAGAAATGAGTTTTTTTCTTAAAAGACTTGTTTCGCATCTCAGAGAACTTTTAGTGAACTTTGCTTTGAAAAAAAGTAAATATAACTTGTATTTCTCATCGGGTCGTGGTTTGAAATCTCATACTTTCCTCTCATTCTAATATTAGAGTCACCTTAACACTAGCTCGGTCTAGCCCAGTTCTGAGTCGGAGAAGCATCCATTTTTGACTAAAAACCAAAAATATGTTGAGCTCAATTTGTTGGCATGGCTTTCCACCTGCATTGAGATATAGACACCCTGACTATTTATGTTTGTTTGGTGCTTGCTCTTTTTTCCACTAGGTTGTACTGAGCCACTTCCAATTATCATCAAGTCAGATGGCTTGGGCATGGGGCGTATGGAGATGGAGGTAAGACTTGCTTTCTTAAGAATATTTTCTGAATTCATATACTTCTTTTTCTCTTCAAAATATTATTTAGTAAAACAAAAATTTGTTTCAAACATGATGGTTTGAAAAAAAGTTGTATATGGCCTGATTTTTTGCCAACTTGATTGGAAATTGGAATATTTAGATTTATATTTGAAATAGCTTTTTTTACAGATTCAAGAAAATTATAATATTTCATTTAATGTATTGCATGAAAAAATCTGCCAATTATATAAGTGGTAATTAATTAAAAGTTTAAATTGATTTATTGTCGGGATCCCAACATCAGCCATGTTCAAATTATTTTGCATGTTACATGTATTTTGACATTGTCCATGGCATATGGCAATAATTTTGTATATTTTTTTCATTTTGAAACGGCTGTCAAAACAATTTTCAGAGAAAAAATTCTTTAAAAAGAATGTCTTTCAGCGAAAAATCTGGCAATGAGACTTGTTAACAAATGTGAAATCTAGTCAGGTTGGATTTAAGCTGTAAGCTCTCTCCAAATTATGTCAATTTTTTCTTGTTGGTGGAGGCGGGTCTTAAGGGTGGGGTCTTGACCCTTTGTTAAGTTACTTGGTTGTCCCTGTTCTGCCAATTACAGTACCTATTGTTCATCATCAGGAATTTGTTCAAACCTTCTTTGCTTCATGAGTTTTGATAATTACCACGGTTTCCCTCTTTACTTTCAGCTGGAGCAGGCTGAGGAGGTCACTGTTCATCGACGTAAGATGGAAGTGGAAAAAGAAGACACGGAAGAGTTGAGACAGAAATATAAGGTGTGTTTCTCCGTTGCACCCAAAAAGGGTCACATCTCTCCGACCCACCCCCACCCCCACGTTTACCTTTTCATTACAAACGCCTCTTCCCCCTCAAATTTTTATCTTCTCAATAGGAACTTCCCCAACCCTGACATCAACTATAACCGCCTCATTACAAACGCCTCTCCTCTCGCACCCTCAACTTTTACAGTCTCATCACAAACCCCCCACACACTTCTCTCCTATTCCGTCAGGTTTTGATTTCTTAAATCTCTTTCAACCTTTGAGACATTTGTTGTAATTCCAGGAGAATGCTGAGAAGGAGAAGGCAAAAGACGATGCTCTGTCCGAGATGAAAGCAAGCTACTACTGTGAGCTGTGCAACAAACAGTACAAGAAGCACACGGAGTATGAAAATCACATCAACTCCTATGACCACCATCATAAGCAGGTACATTATCTTAAGTCTTCTTGACCTTTGCGTCAGGTCACTGTCTGAAGAACAAATTGGCAATTTTTACCTCAAAGATTGTTTGGATTAAAGTTGGTACAGAAAATGTCAAAAGAAACGCTGAAATCTTTGAGAATATTTTGAACATCTTAAGTGCCTTGACCCATGTGGTTGCATGCTTCTGAAGGAGTTGAGATCTAGAAATAGTTTCAGTTTACCTTATGAACCTGGAAAGGATTTGGTATACAAAGACCTGGGTACACAAAGACCTGGGCCTGGAAATATATACAAATATGTCCTCTATTCCCCAGCTGTTTGTCTTGCTGCTCCTTATTAAAAATCATACCATAAACTTTCTGATGTTCTACTGGACCTGCCCTTTGTTTATAACTTCACTCTCGTGCTCACCGGTATTATTTTTCAGAACCTTTTTTTAGCTTCTTGAGTAATTGTGTTGCCTTTTTTCGTTGTATGGGTGAAACTAAGCATATCATGGTTGGTGCTTGCTTGTGCATACTACACAATGAAAAGTCCAGATGAATAAAAATGTCAGCCATCTGCATGTCAGAGAAAATTTTAGGGAAAATCCAGAACAAAGTTGTTCAGGGTGTTAAAAAGCATCCACCGTGAAAAACCAAAACGAGTTTGCCTTTAAACACGTCATCGGACTTGAAGGAGTTTTTAGGACAGTTGCTTGCACCTTGGCAGTAGTTTTAAGACAACAAGATAAATGAAATTCCATGAAGGGGATAGGACCAACCATGTTTGTTTCCTTTGTTGATTTATGCATTCAGCGCTTGAAGGACTTGAAGGCACGTGAGTTTGGGCGCACTGTCGGATCTAAGGTGAAGAAGGAAGAAAAGAAGAGGCAGAAAGAGTTGAAGAAACTGCATGAGATGGCACAGCAGAGGGTACAGTCCACAGACAAGAGGTACAAAAACATTGGGTTGTGGTTGTGACTTCCAAGTTGGCCCCTTTGGTACTTTTTGTTTCTTTGTACATATATAGTGCATATTACCGTGAGTATGTGCTGTCATGAGTAAAACAGTTGCACAAATTAAACAGATGTGTCTTAACCCAGGTTTGGAATTGTTCTGATGTTTGGGCCTGTTTGACAACTCTGCTAAACTGTTCTATAACTGAACAGCAGCAGATTGGAAAGAACGGGAACCATATGACTTTGTTTTAATATCGGGGGAGTCAAAAGAGATTTATTGTTAGACCGAAGATTTCAAGCTGGTTTGTACTCCTGAACTAAATTTTGAAGATAAACGAGTTGAACCCAGAGCTGCAAACTATCCCTGACCCTGCAGAAAAATCCCTGAAAATCAATGAATCTTTTCATGTTCTGATGAACAAATCTGAAAATTCCCTGATAATGGAAACTTTTTCCACTATATTGAGTATAATTCTAAATATCTCCCTGATTGTTGTACAAAATCTCCCTGATTGCAAGATGCAAATGTTAGCAGCACTGTACTCTATGGACACATTGATATGCAAGAACCAAAGTTAAAAAAAAATATTTTCTTCTTAATGAAACCGTACACCATGAATAAAACTTGCTCTGTAACTTTTTTGCAAGTTCTTTTGATACTAAGTCAGATGTACGGAAACTGCCATTACAAGCTTGCAAGTCTATATAAGATATAGATTATAAAGTTCTCCATATTTGTTTGTTTTTCAGTGTGAGCAGCAGTAGTCTCAAAAATGCAAAGAAGGGTAAAGGAGATGAGCTTGCAACACCTTGCGAGTCTAGAGGTGGATGGAATACTGTCCCTCCCCCAAACATCTACGACCCTCAGCCAAGAGTGGATGGTGGGGGAGACGGCAAGTCAACACGTGGAGGTGGCAAGGAGAAACGGAAGGACCTTGACGACAAAAAGGGTGATACTTCGAGTACCAGGGAAACACGTGGGCAGGCCCTGGCCCGTAAACGCCTCATGGAGAATGACCAGCAGCAGAAACTTTCTCCAAGTCAACAGGAAGAAGTAGACAACAAGAGGAATAATCTATCCTTTAGCTTCTCCAAGACATCTGTGATGAAAATATCACAGTCTTCTGTCTTTGAAGGAGATCAAGGAAATGCTGTTGTTGGAAACAACACTGAGAGCGTAACTGAAGGTTCCTCTGTTGAGGAGAGTCCAAGTAAGAGCACTAAGAAGTCCAGAAAGGTTAAGATCAATCGTACGTTTGGAGGAGATCAAAACAACCAGTCCCAAGCAAACAGCAAATCTAAGACCAGCCTAAATTTGATAACATTCATCAAGGCTGAAAAAGATTCAGTTCAGAATGAAACCAAGATTACCAAAGAGAGTAATGGTGAGACTCAAATGAAGGACTTACAGATCACAGAGGTGGGAAACACTTCAAAAAATGGACCCAGCTTGAGAAGTAACTCTGATGGGAAACCATCCAACAAAAACGATAAACCTAAAAGCAATAAACAAAGCAATGTTAAGAAGAGGGACTCTGCTGAAGGAGGAAGTGACATCAACACTGAAATGTCAAAACTTTGCAATACTCCACCTCAACCACAAAGAACTCAATCAGCAAACGAGACTAACAAAAACAAGGAAGGCTCTCCTGACACTCCCCAACAGAAGCAAAACATAAAGGAAACAGTCAAAGTAGCGCTGAATCATGAACAGTCATCTCTGAAAAAGGATGACACAAATATCAATTCAAATCCTGTTAAGGAAAGTGATGTTCTTCCAAAGATAAAGAAAGAACCAGGGTGTCAAGGACCTCAAACAGAGAAAAAGGAGAGCGATGGTAGCCCATTGTGTATTGGAGGCTGTGGCAATGGCGAAGACTGTGCAACTGAAAAAGGAACAAATCCAAGTATCTCTGAACAGGGTGGAGATGTATCTTCCCCTAGCTCAACACATGCTGAGACTCTACCCTCCAGTAACCCTCCAGTGCTTGCTAAGGTTGACAGTGGATACCTGGCAGTGTTGGGAAAGGATGACACAACAACGTTACCCTGGCCCATGGAGATGATATGCTACACCAACACAGAACCAGTAATATCCTTCAGTGTTAACCCTTTGCATTTCGAGTTTCGCAAACTCATAAGCAAAGATGACGGTGACTCAGTTGATAAAGTGGGAAAGGCTAGTGAAAGTGCTGCCGGGACTCAACCAGGACTTTCAAGTAGCCAAAACCCTGATACTGCTGCAACTGCCAAAACTTCATCTATGGCTCTTGCGGAAGGCTCCAAAGATTCCTCAGATAGAGGACGTACAAAGAAGAGAAAGAAACGGAAAAGAAAACGAAGACGGTCTACCAGATCACATCACTCTCGTGGGTCTGACCGCTCAGATGATGAGAGAAAAAAGCGGCGTCGATCAGGGAGCTCACATCATCGTGACCGATCATATTCACCAAGAGGCTCCAATGATGAAGACAGCAAATCTGGTAGCTCCAGCAGGAAGCACAAGCATAGACGCAGTAAGCATTCTGCAAGTGATTATAGTTCTGATGACGATTACCACAAAAGCAGTAGACGTAGGAAGCGGTCTCACGGCTATAGTGATGATTCAAATTATGATTCAGATCATGATAGACACAGGAAATCTGACAGAAGGGGCTCTAGTCGCAGGTCTCGCAGCCGCTCTAAATCCTACAGTGATGATGACCGCTCATCTAGGAAATCTTCACATCGAAGAAGAAGCCATAGCAGGCACAGGGATAGTGATAGTGATTCTGACTATGAAAGATCAAGAAGGCATTCTAGAAGCAGGCATAGTAGATCAAGGTCTCGCTCACGTTCAAGGTCTTGGTCCAGCTCTCCCAGAAGGCATTCCTCCGATTACAGGTCTAGTAGATACTCTCGCTCAAGAAGTCGGTCACCTTTACACCGCAGGTCACCACTATCAAGTAGAACAAGCATAGTAAGATCTTCTCTCTTAGACAAACGTAAAGAAGATCTGTCAAAGGGAAGAAAAATAGAAGAGTCCACAGCAACTAAGATCTCATCAGGATGTTCTAATTTGAAAGAAAGGGTTCGCAAAGCATTGAAAGAGAGTATTGCTTCAGAACCAAGTCTTAAGACTGAAAAACTTTCATCAGGAATAAGCATCAAGTCAAAGGAGAAGATTTCTGATTTGTTGCAGAATTTGGCTAATTTAGAAGACCAGACACAACTGACAAAGGGAGGAGGACTAGTAATAGAGAGCACAGGGTCGGGTACTCAAAAACTCCCAAAAGTGTCTACCCCTGTAAAAAATCAGGAATCATTGACAGGGAAGAGTAAAGCTGAGGATTGTGTTACAACAGTTGAAGACAACGATCCTGAAACTCAAGGTGCTAAATCAGGGAATGGAACTTTGTTTAAAGTTCCTTCTGTGCCAGCCCCAAAACAAACCAAGAAAAGTCCGCAAGATGGAAAAGGTGGGAATGAATCGCCTAGTAAAAGCTTTACCAAAAAGGAGGAAAGTGGCGTCAAAACAGAGCGGAAATCTCCTTCACCTCCACCGCAGGCAAAGGATAACCTGTCAATTCCTCCAGAAGAAATGGAAAAGTATCGTGAACTTCAAGAGCAGGCCAGGCTACATGTGCAACAAAAGATGATGCAGTCACAAGGACAGGTTCCAATGCAACAAGCCTCTCAACATCATCACGAAGAGCAGCAGCTACCTCATGGGATGCAGATGATGCCACTGACTCAAGGCGAAGGTGAAGGTCAACATGTCCACTCTGCTGAGCAATTTATGAGCCCTGCTGTAGGTGTACCAGCTGGACACCCAGCCCTGCATCCTGAGCTTCACGGAACTCCTCAACCCATTCCAGGCAGTGAAGTAATGCCGCTTCAAGCTCTGCCCCCAGGCCAGGTGTTAGCTCATGATCCCAATCATCCTGCTGGGCAAATACAGCTGTTACCGCATCGTCCTGGTCAGGTTATGATCCGCCCTCCTGGTCCGGCCATGGTCCCACGCCCAGGTCAGCTTATTGATGCACGCACTGGTCAAATATTAGTTCCGCGACATGTCCAAGTATTACCCCCTCGTTCGGGACAAGTAATTCTTGCTTCACCTGGCCAGCCTTTACCACAACCTGGCAAAGTCCTAGTCACATCTACTGGCCAAATGTTCTTGCCACCTAATGCACCAGAGGTTCCTCTCAGTCCCGGTCAGCAACAGATAATGGTGTCAGAGTCTGGCCAAGTTTTCGCATCAAGAACTGCATTGACTCCTTCTCCAGCACTAGCTCGTGGACCAGCCCTAACACCAGTACCTTCCCAATCTCCTGGTCAAGTTATTGGACCAGCTCTTACACCTATGCATGGCTTGACGCCTGGTGCAGTTCTAGCTCAACGCCCAGGACTACTTCCCGGTCAAATGATTGTGCGAACTCCAGAGTTAGCCCCTGGTCAGATGTTGCCCCCAAGACCTCAGTTGGTTAGAGTAGTGCCTGGTCAACCTCCAATGTTAATTCGAGGTGCAGAACAAATGATTGGAATGCATCGATCCCCGAGCCCAATCCTTCCTGCTGGTCAACCTATAAGATTGCAAGTTCGGTCACCATTTTTACAGGTTCAGACGCAGCCAACACAAGCTCTTCAAGAGACACTTGTTACAGCTGAGCATTTCACCCGTTCAATTAGTCCTCGACCTGAGGACAGTACCCCACCACCTTCTCATTCACCTTCTAGTCCTGTTCTGCAAAGGGCCAGCCCTTGTCCTAGTCCAAGCCCCTTTCCAATTAGGAGTCCATTACCTGTTGCCGTGTCTCCTACTGGTATTCCCATGAATGCTATGCGGATTCATTCTCCAATGCAGATACCATCTCCAATGCAAGTTCCTTCACCACTACCTGTCCTTTCACCAGTACACGCTCTTCAATCTCCTCTCCAGGCTGCCCATGGAAATATTCCAGCGATGATTGCTGGAAGTCCCA
Source organism: Pisaster brevispinus (assembly GCA_023634235.1). NCBI lineage: Eukaryota > Metazoa > Echinodermata > Asteroidea > Forcipulatida > Asteriidae > Pisaster > Pisaster brevispinus. The sequence goes on from JAMKCF010000006.1 coordinate 1,514,253, forward strand.
ACTCTCTACCACCCGGAGTAACTCTTGTTAGAATTCCTGGTAGTCCTGGTATGCCTGTACAAAACATGATTCGTTTTGCCCACCCGAATTCAGCTGCAGCTGTTTCAAATGCTTTGGTAAATTTACCTCAAGGGGCTGTCCGTTTGACCCTTGCCCCAGGGATGAATCCTTTAGGTATGGCGTCACCGCGGCTAGCTGTTCCACCAGGTTCTCCTGTTCCTGGCACATTTGCTCTTCCTGGTGGTGGTGTTGGTTTATCTGGTGCTGCAGTTGGAACACCATGTGCTTCTCCAATCCCGAATTTACCAAGAATGGCTGTTCCTGCAGGGATGGCGACTTCTGGAGGAATGGCTGTTCCAGGTGGTATGGCTGTTCCAAGTGGTGTTGCTTTACCTGGTGGTGTGGCGGTTCCTGGTGGTGTAGCTTTTCCAAGAGGAATGGTTGTTCCTGGTGGATTTGCAGTTCCAGGGGGAGTGCCCATGCCTGGTGGAATAAATGTTCCCAGACAAATGGCTCTGCCTGGTGGTGTTGCTGTTCCAAGGGGAGTGGCTGTTCCTGGTGGTGTAGGTGTCTCTGGAAGTGTAGCCGTTTCCAGTGGAATGGCTGTTCCTAGAGGAATGGCAGTACCAGCTGGAATTGCTGTTCCCGGTGGTTTATCCGTTCCGGCCGGCGTTGCTGTTCCAGGTAGATTTGCTGTTCCAGGTAGATTTGCTGTTCCAGGGGGAGTTCCTGTTCCTGGGGGAGTTGCTGTTCCCAGAGGAATGGAGTTACCCACCGGTGTGGCTGTTCCAGGTGGTATGACTGTTCCAGGTGGTATGACTGTTCCAGGCAGTATGGCAGTTCCAGGTGGTATGGCTTTTCCCAGAGGAATGGCTGTACCAGCTGGTGTTGCTGTTCCTGGTGGATTACTTCCTCGTGGTCTACAACTACCTGGGGGAGTTTCCATGGTTCCAAGGATGGTCCCCGTTCCAGCTGGCGTACGGCAGGTGCTTCCTCAAGGTGTTCAAGTACATCCAGAAAACCCAAGCATGATGTTTGGTCAGAGACCAATGTTGATGGCTGGCCAGAGACAGATGGTGATGGCTGGTCAGAGACCCATGATGATGGCTGGTCAAAGACCCGTGATGATGGCTGGTCAAAGACCTGTGATGATGGCTGGTCAAAGACCCGTGATGATGGCTGGTCAGAGGCCTGTAATGATGGCTGGTCAGAGTCCAGTGATGATGGCCGCTACGGCCGGTTTGAGGCCACCTCAAAATGCTGCTGCTTCCCTATTAGGAAAGCCTCTTTTCAAGCAACAGCCTGGTATGAGACACCCAGGACCTCCTCCATCACCTGGTCCAGCTTGAGGACACTCCAAGTACTTAGGTTTTTTATGCTCAGTGAAATAGTTACTGTTATTTTACCTTCCTATTGACTGAGCATTCAAATTGCTTTGTATGTTTATGGAACTATGTAAAAGCGTGCAATACTTGAGGAATCCATTGTGACGAAACACTTAAATTTGTGTGCACAAAGACTAAAAGGGGAAAATGGACAGCAGTCTTAGTTGCAATGACTGGTCTACCAGGCTAGTAAGAAATCATATTTGTGTAGTTTAGAGTAAGTTGCGGAGTAGAATATAGAAATTAAGAAAAATTACATTCACCTTCAATTTTTTCCAAATCAAGCTACTCAAATACAAATTTCTGGTACTCAAAAACTTCCTGGATAAAAGTGAATAGACCCTTCTTAGAAGACGTCACTATTTTCTGGCTCACCATACTGGAGTACTCATCATACGTCTTGCGCACACTTTACCAGAACTGCACGAACACGTGTGACAAAACGCAACGCTCGATGCCACTACGCGGTCATGTCTATTGTTCTCCAGACCTCCTGCGTTGCTATAAAAAATGTGACGTCAGTGGGAAAGCAAGTCCAATTTCAAAGAGCTGATTAAGCATAAACAGTTGCTTAGCACAACAAAATTATGCTTACCAGAAGAAGGTTATCAGCCAAACTACCATGTCACTTGTACAATTTATGACTGGTATCCTGCTTATTTCTGCTAAGCAGGAAATTGTTAAGCACTGTTTTCTGCTTAAGCAGCTCTATGAAATTGGGTCCTGGTCATTAAGATATCCAAACTGAAGTGTCATATCATTCTTCTGTTGAGCAGACTTTGGGCTATGAAAAAACAAACCGTGTTTTGTTATATATTTTGTAGGGGCAATGAGTAGTGATATCTTTGTGAAGAAGTTCCATTTGGCCCATTTGATGGTGCCGTAGCCTCTAGTTCTGCCTGTATACATGTATATATATCAGTACACACGACTCTTCACTTGTATTTATTATCATAGAAAACTAAGCTGTTGTTAGTTTGAAATCATGACAGGCCTATTTTGTTGTTGTAATAATTTTAAAGCCTGTTGTGTATGAATGTGGGGGGGGACAAAAGATTGTAATAGTTAATGCTTGTTATTCAGTTTAGAGAAGACTTTACTTCTTTGTTTGTTTTTTTATCTTGAGTTTTGGAAAAATTTCCTTTTTGTTTTTTGACAAAAAACCCCAATACACTGTAATAGCTTGTGATAAATTTTGTGGGGAGTTTTTAAACTACAGAGTTTTTTTGGGAAAATATCCTTTTTGTCTTAGCCGTATTCTAATAAGTTACTTGCATAGTCTACTACTTGCTTAAATTGACTTTATAATTTTATTCTGCATAAAGTGAGTTATAGATTGTTCCTACTTGACAATCCGTGTAAATTTAGCCATCTTTATGGGCAACAATATATCCTTTTTTTTATTGCACAACATACGATATTATAAAAACTGAGTGCTGCACATGGAAGCTTTATAGATTCATTGTGAGATTGGTCAGTGAAATACTCGAATGCCTAGAAAAATTAGAATGCTTGACGCAGCTCAAAGCCAAAACCCAAATTGCCCTTAAAGATGGTGGTCATCAGGAACTCTCTATACCACATGTTAAGCTTTGTCTCGGTGATTTATGGTATAAATTGCATCATTCCTTTGATCATGTAAGAAGGCAATTGGGAAATGTACAACCATAAACAAAGGCATGTAGAACTCTTTGGTGAATTTTCTGTTGGTAGGATTGCATAGAAACCATTTGTCTAGGCACTGCTTACAGTGGAGAGAAATTCTTAATTTTCCTAAAAGAAAGCAAAACTTGCTGGATGCATTTCCTATGGGCTTGTGATAATCATTGAACCTAAAGCCCAGTCCATGCTTCATGCGAATGTAAATGCGGTCAATCATGTGCGTGCTGTTTTCAGATTGTGATGCAGGGAAATTCGCTTCACTTTTGCAATTCGTGTGAAGTGTGAACCGGACTTAACTGTGTGAAGTGATTAAGGTGTATTTTTATTTTTTAATTTGTTTATATTATTGAGATATTGCCTAACATCACAAGGTTGGATGGCCACTTCAAGGTGAGGGCTACACCAGGGGCACATTGCCACCTACTCTCAGAGCTGAAACAGGGTTACCCCCTTTACAGTCTGTAAGGATGTAGGCATGGGTATCATCCACTAGGAGCCTTGCTGGTAGAGCAGAATGCACTACCTTCCCAGCTTTTTACAAAGCAATTATGGTTAAGTGCCTTGTTCAAAGACACAAGTTTCATGACCAGGATTCTCTGCTGCTGACAACACCAGAGCTTAGGTCCAATGAACTAGACTGCTCGGCCACGACACGCCACAAAATGGTGTTATTGAATCATTACTAACAGGACAGACCTCTTGCATATAACACCATTGCTGAGGATAAACACACATTGATACGAACCATAGCAACTATCGGCCAATGAGAGGTCTTCCTTGGACCTCGAGGAGGGCGCTGTTTGAGCTTGTGATGTTCTATACAAGGGTGCTATTGGCAAGGAAATGTTGGTAGCTTTTGTTTTAAAAAAAAAGAGACAATTAAGGCAAACATAAATTTGAGGCAAACATTGCTATCTTGTTGGTGTAGTGATTTTGTGGAGTTAATTGATATTCAGATTCATAGAAAAACCTCGTTTTGGGAGATAATTTAGATATTAGTTTCTGTTTTGGTATTTTAAGCAGGCAAAGCAAAAAAAACATTAAAACTGCAAAAGGTTATGTTTTCTGATTTATAAATGAATCTAGCTCAAGAGAAAAGGCTTTTGTTGTGATTAGGTACACAGATTTTTTCTCTGTGAATTGCTGCAAATGTCCTAATTTTATGCATTTGATGTAGCATAGATTTATACCCTGCGTGGCACGAAAAAACTAATTTTACCAGTTGACTATTGAGCTAGATAGAGAAAGAAGGACTTGTTATTCTTGGACTTTGTTATTCTTCAGATAATAAAATTAGAATTGCTAGATAAGGGATTGATGTATATACTGTCATAACTTGTGTATATTCATTCAGAGTCATGTGAAGTGCATTACTGAAGAATGCAATTACAAATAAATTGCCTGTGCAAATACGAAAGAAAACCATTATTTTGTATTTCTTCTTCTTTTTCTGTTGAAGGTGGACTCTCGTCATGAAGCAGGCCTGTGGCTGTGCAAGGAATTATGAACTCTAACCCAATAACTCCTCATGTGCACTGTGACCGCCACATCACAATATAATAGTGACGGTATCCTTTGTGATGAGACAGACAGCGTGAAAGCAGCAACTGGGTTTGTAGAGTTCAAAATTCCATGTACAGTCCCCCATTAAATGTTTACATACAAGTTCAGTTTTGGGAAACAATTTCTTTCAAATCCTTCACCGATAAATGGTATGACACTACTGCAAGGGGCAAGCATAACATAAAAATAAAAATCCAAGGCTGCACTTGTGCTTTTATCAGATTTTAGAAAAATTTTGATGAAAATGCAAGGTTTACCCCTTGTGAGTTTTTCCAGTTTCGACAAAAAATGCAAGGCTTACCCCTTGGGATTTTATCAGATTTTAGCCCAATTTTGAAAAAAATGCAAGGCTTACCCCATGTGATTTTATCAGATTTGAGCCCAATTTCAACAAAAATGTAAGGTTTACCCCTTGTGATTTTATCTGATTTGAGCCCAATTTCAACAAAAATGCAAGGCTTACCCCTTGTGATTTTATCCGATTTGAGCCCAATTTTAACAAAAATGCAAGGCTTACCCCCTTGTGATTTTATCAGATTTTAGCCCAATTTTGAAAAAATGCAAGGCTTACCCCTTGTGATTTTATCAGATTTGAGCCAAATTTCAACAAAAATGCAAGGCTTACCCCTTGTGATTTTATCTGATTTGAGCCCAATTTCAACAAAAATGTAAGGTTTACCCCTTGTGATTTTATCTGATTTGAGCCCAATTTCAACAAAAATGCAAGGCTTACCCCTTGTGATTTTAGCAGATTTTAGCCCAATTTTGAAAAAAATGCAAGGCTTACCCCTTGTGATTTTATCCGATTTGAGCCCAATTTCAACAAAAATGCAAGGCTTACCCCTTGTGATTTTATCAGATTTTAGCCCAATTTCAACAAAAATGCAAGGCTTACCCCTTGTGATTTTATCTGATTTGAGCCCAATTTCAACAAAAATGCAAGGTTTACCCCTTGTGATTTAATCCGATTTGAGCCAAATTTCAACAAAAATTCAAGACTTACCCCTTGTGATTTTATTCAATTTGAGCCTAATTTCAACAAAAATGCAAGGCTTACCCCTTGTGATTTTATCCGATTTGAGCCAAATTTCAACAAAAATGCAAGGCTTACCCCATGTGATTTTATCTGATTCGAGCCTAATTTCAACAAAAATGCAAGGCTTACCCCTTGTGATTTTATCAGATTTGAGCCCAATTTTAACAAAAATGCAAGGCTTACCCCCTTGTGATTTTATCAGATTTTAGCCCAATTTTGAAAAAATGCAAGGCTTACCCCCTTGTGATTTTATCAGATTTGAGCCAAATTTCAACAAAAATGCAAGGCTTACCCCTTGTGATTTTATCTGATTTGAGCCCAATTTCAACAAAAATGTAAGGTTTACCCCTTGTGATTTTATCTGATTTGAGCCCAATTTCAACAAAAATGCAAGGCTTACCCCTTGTGATTTTATCAGATTTTAGCCCAATTTTGAAAAAAATGCAAGGCTTACCCCTTGTGATTTTATCAGATTTTAGCCCAATTTCAACAAAAATGCAAGGCTTACCCCTTGTGATTTTATCCGATTTGAGCCAAATTTCAACAAAAATTCAAGGCTTACCCCTTGTGATTTTATCCGATTTTAGCCCAATTTCAACAAAAATGCAAGGCTTACCCCTTATGATTTTATCAGATTTTAGCCCAATTTTGAAAAAAATGCAAGGCTTACCCCTTGTGATTTTATCAGATTTGAGCCAAATTTTAACAAAAATGCAAGGCTTACCCCTTGTGATTTTATCAGATTTTAGCCCAATTTTGAAAAAAATGCAAGGCTTACCCCTTGTGATTTTATCAGATTTGAGCCCTTTCAGCTTCAGCCCTTTTAACTCCTTTCAGCTAAGAACTGAATGATAAGAACTCATATGACATGCCTTTACTTCTAGTAAATAACGAGGCCAGGTTGTAGCAACATTGAACAAATTCTTCAAATAAAATTAACCTCTGGGTTTCTTTTTAAAATACAATAATTTGTCTTTAATCACAATAACTTCAATCTATAAATAAATAAATCATGTCATAATTGTTTTAAAAAGATGAAATGAGCATAACATGATACAATTGCTGGATTGTAAAAGCATAAGAACAGACCCCTTGCTGGGAACTTCCTTTTAGGCAAAAACTTCTGACAGCTTTAAAACTGACTATTACTAGTACCGGTAAGGCTGTTTCCGAACCGGCTATGGTGACAATGGTTGCTTAGTGTTCTGCTAAAGACGTCCTATACTTCAGCACATGATGATGCAGCGATCCAGCCGTAGCCGTAGCTGCAGTTACCAATTCAGAAACTGCTTAATGTAAGAATAGGTTTATCATAAACAACAAGTTGGTATTTCAAGTAAATAGTTCACAGTTACTCACTACTCACCACAACTCACAACTCTTAAAAAGGACAAGGAGCAATTCCAAACAGCAAAATTTTGAGAGGTGTGAAGTCCCTCTAAGGGTACGACGTTTCGTGTTCTTGATCAATTCAGTGCAACAAACTTTACTATTACTAGATGCGAAGTGCTACCACTACCTTCCTTGTTTTATAATTAGATGTGTAAGAGATCTACTAAAGCTATCAGTTTCCCAATTTGCTATCTTGGGCTTTTTTGGAAGAACTGTTTTGAACCATACGGGATCTAACAATTCAATGCACTGAACAATTCAGGGAAAATTTTCTTAAGTGAGGTTTGCAGTAACATCATGTACATGTATCTCTATTGAGTAGTGGTTCTGAGAAGAACCGGTGGTTCTAAGATTAACTAAAATACAACTGTAAGGTGCTTCTGTTTTAAATTCCTTTAAACGAAAAGTAGTCAACTTCACAAGAAATACCGACATGAAATACCCCAAAAAAGGGTCAAGCCTGAAAAGTGTATTGACCCCTTGCATGATGCACTTCGAACTTTCAACACAAACCTATCCTATCTGCCAGTTTGAGAGTCAAAATGTACACAAAGGAATTGACTCCCTAAATAGTCAAAATGTACGCAGAGATCGACTCCCTAAATGGTGGAAATGTAGACACCCATTGAGCAGAGCTGGGTTCTGCATCTACATTGGGTCAATACAGCAGATACAACACAGTACTCTGTTACTTTGGAGAAACTTGCAAGAAGTCTACAAGCTAACTAGCAGTGTCCTGGGTGGACCACATCAATTCAATATTTAGACCGTGTATTACATGGGATAATTAAAGGCAAAGTATTCGTTTTAATCCTATATGAATGCAGACATACATTAAAAATACCCTGTGAAAATTTCATTTTAAAATCCAGAGCAGTTATGTTTGATGCAGTAAGAAAAATCCGTAATACACAATCTGAGAACTTTTTTTTAATTCCTTTCTCTAAAACCACATTCCTTAGAAGGGAATTGTTTCTCAAAATATTATACAATATCAACAGCTGCAGTGCTTCTTACCAAGTAAGATTTTAAAGTCATAAATTTGTTTAGTAATTACCAAAGTATACCCACCTTTGAGTCACTCCTATTTATAACAAATGTGTAATGATTACAACACACCATGTGACTCAATGTTTCAGAGCAAAAAATTCAGTATTTTCATCAAGCACGTTTAGTGAGATGATAGCGGGTACCAACCATATCTCTGGCCCCATCGAGGGCAGCATTCGAACGGACACTGCAGAAATGTTCGTGCAGGAGATCTTTGGAGATTCAAGTTTGTTGACATACTTTTATTGATATGGATTGCCTGAAACAACTTCCTATCTAGATCATGGCGCTCGGCAACAATAGAAGATAAAGATGATTATTGAACTTCTGGAAACAGACAAGTTTTAACATGTTTTTTAATAACAAAATGGTGTAGAGTGTTCTGAAGTGTAGAGGTATGGTTGCAAGTTCACTAACGATACTTTTTCTCAGGGGAGTATTGATCCATAGTTTAAGACTCAAGCTCTGTTGGTTGAATCATCGGCCATGACACTTGTGTCCTTGAGCAAGGCACTTAACCATAATTGCTTCTCTTAACCCAGGTGTATAAATGGGAACTTGAGATGGCTGAGACAGTATTGTGTTGGAATAACCCCTTAGCGCTTATTTAAGCAGCTTGGGGATGTCTGCTCCCCAGAGAGTTGAGAAAGTTAGAGGAATGATCCAAATATGCCTGATGAACAGGAATAATGATGTTGTAAACCGCCTTGATCTAGCTACTAGAATATGTGCGCTTTATAAGAACCAAGTGCTACTATTATTACAAGTGTCAACTGTGACCATACCCTTATGTTCCAGCACTCTGGATCAAGAAGGAGTTAACAGGCTAACAAGGTTGAGACGCTTGGTGGTGCAGAGTGTTGGAGATATTTTCTCAGAGAAACAGGCAGCGGTAGTTCATTGATTGAGGAGAGTCTTTTTACACCCAGGCTGCTACGGATTGCTAAACGACACTGGGTTTCCAGGCTGCGAGGCGCACCTGAAAGAAAGATGAGGTAAGGGAACGTGAGTAAACAAGTAAAGTATCACTACTTTTAGATGGAGGGGAGAAATACGAAAAATAAAATCATGGTGAAGTGTTGGTGCAAGTGTATATATAGATTCAATACTTGATAATTAGTCTCAATGATTTGTTCTTATGTTCTTTACCAACCAACCCAAAATGTCCAGCTCTTAGATAGGCCTTGGATTTAATCCTTGGGAAGGCAAGGTCATTTTCATTTCACAAAGGGCACTTCCGTTGTCCGTGGGAACAATTTGAAGGGGTAACAAGGCCAATATCAGGGGCTACAGCTGCCACGGCCTACATGTAATTCCTGGATATTTTGGTTCATAGTTCCAACTTTTTCAGAGAGAAATTTGAAACATGACATCATTGGATTTCAACAAGCAATGGGTCTTTACATTTCTAGGAAGATTTTTTCGTCGGTCAAAATGTCAAATTCAAGACTGTTATGATAAACTATTATCGAAAGTCAGGAATTATCCAAAACATCCCCGCACAGAGACCCATTTTTCTCAGAATGATGTAATCAGATGTTTTGGATGTTGACAAATTTTGCACTTGAAAAGTATAAAATACAATGGCGATTTAGACCATTTTAGCATTAATGAGGTTAGGAAACTTTTTTTTGTTTTTTTGCCAATCACATGGAAAATGAGTGCATCACAAAAATGAATTCATCATTTTCCTTCCTCTTTAAGACGAATCTCAGTGCTTTGTGAAATGGAGCCCCTGTGACATTAAACATCCTGAGAAAGTCAAGATGTACTAACTTTTCATAAGAGTGACGTAAGCATCAAGATCACGATCCTTCTCTGACCTCAGATTTGGATCAAAAATATTGGACTTCCATTTCCTGCTGTTGTTTGTCATCTTTCCTCCAAACTCAAACAACAACCTCACAAAATAAATGTCGCCCCAGTGAAGAGCAGCATCTAACAGAGATGGTTTAGATTCCAAGTCCTTATCGGTCAGTCCGCAGTTTGGATCCGCTCCTCCCAAAAGGAGCATAAGAAAGCATGCCCGATGGCGGTAGGTGAAGCTGACTTGGAGAGGAGTGTTGTTTCCCCACTGCCCCTTTGTCAAGGAACAGTTAACGTCAGCTCCGGCTTGTAACAGTAGCTGTAAGCACTCGTCAAGTCCTTGCATAGCGGCGATGTAAACAGGGGTGCTGAGACACTTTGGACTACCATCCGGGTCTGCACAGTTGTTCAGTAGAGCCTCAACACACCTTGGGTGGTTGTTTTTGACGGCAACAAACAACGGAGATTGTCCTTTGATATCGGTGATGTTCACATCTGCGCGACGGCTGATGAGAAGTTTGACGCAGGCTTCGTAGCCTGATGTTGCAGCGAGTCGGAGTGATGAGCAGCCAAGATGGTTCAATAAGTTGATTTTCTTTTGGTTCTCAGGGATGTTCAGGAGTTGTTGGAGAGTGATGTAGTCGCCAATAAATGCTGCTTGATGCATAGGTGAGTTGGAGACAGTGTCTCTACGTGGAGGTTGATGTCGTACCATCTTTGTTTTGGGCTAACTAGACATCTTGATAAAAAACATGAAAGTGTTCTATCATAAAAGTTTGGATCATGACATAGCAGTCCATTAAAAATGTCAGTTTCTAACTAAATTCTGGTGAAGGTACTAGATTTAAGATACTTGATGTTGTTCATCACATCACTCTACTGTCCTGCCACGTTATTCAATGTAGTGAGGCAGTCCTTCAACCTGCAAAAAAAAAACCAACACAAGAAACTGAAAATGGAATACATTTTGATTACATCTACAAAAAGTACAAGTACTTTACAAATTTGTTTCTAGTATTAGTACATGTGATGTGTTAGCATAGGTACATGTACATTTAGCCCCACTTGTGTGGCCAAGGGACAGGAAACCTGAATCCTTGGCCACACGTCGTCACCCATATTTTCGTCAGCCCACCGATTAAAAAATAGAGGCGCATTCCCTAAGAGCGGGTCGGCAATTTAAACCACCTCAATGTGTTTACCTACCTCTTAGCTTGACCTGGGTGTTTTGGGTGAGTACATAAATAACAATTTCAAAAGATATTTCAATTCAAAATTTTCAACTCTATCCGAATTAGATTTTTGCGACATGTACTGAGCGCGGCCATTTTGGATTGATTCTAACCGTGCCAATCAATTCATGACGTCACCGGCCGGCCGGGTTGTGGGCGGAGCGAAGATGCGCACATTGCAATGGTTGCTTTATGTATCCGCTCCGCCCACAGCCCGGCCGGCCGGTGACGTCATGAATTGATTGGCGAGATTAGAATCAATCCAAAATGGCCGCGCTCAGTACATGTCGCGAAAATCTAATTCGGATAGAGTTGAACATTTTGAATTTAAATATCTTTTGAAATTGTTATTTATGTACTCACCCAAAACACCCAAGTCAAGCTAAGAGGTAGGTAAACACATTGAGGTGGTTTAAATCGCCGACCCGCTCTTAGGGAATGCGCCTCTATTTTTTAATCGGTGGGCTGACGAAAATATGGGTGACGACGTGTGGCCAAGGATTCAGGTTTCCTGTCCCTTGGCCACACAAGTGGGGCTAAGGTACATTCAGATCTCATGTAAATTGTTCAAAAATGAAGTGAAGTTGAATGCAGTGGAGGAGCAAGAACTATTTCAGTGGGGGTGGGGATACTCCTAGAACTATGACGCTCTCGCTAATCATGGAGACGATAGCGGAATGAACCTCAGTCATAATCTCAGTAGTAGTAGGGTCAAGGGGCCTGGTGTTTCTGTCAGGATGAATAAAATTACAAAAGTTTCGGTCTTAGCATACAACTCAGAGACTTAATGAGGAAAGGATTCTGTCAACCTTTCCAAAAAGTTAATTATATTACCCCCAACCCAAACGAATTAATAAAAACTGAATTTTCACGATCGATTGCACTTGCAGAGAAAAAATTAATAACTCATGACAACGTCATCGGGACATGGACGTCATCATCTATTGCCTTTTCAGTTCAGAACTCAGTTTTGGCCAATGGATTTTTCTTTCGCAACTATTTAGTATTAGATATAAATACTACCCATTATCTTTAAAATAATGTATGACTCACCCCCATGTATCATTCCTTCAAGAGCATACTGGTAATGATATAATGACAATATTTCGTTTTATGAGATGTCATTCTGCTGCTCAACGCAGAGTGTAGCTGTATCACCTCCCCCTCAACACACAACAGAATGAGAGGAGTAAACATGGTAGGGCGCCCTCCTTTGACATATTTAATTGGTGAGGAGCAAAACAGTCCACGTGAAGTAGTCAAAGCATGGAGGTAGAATCAAAGCAAGTCCATATAAAAATTGTTTTTGATAAAAATGATTTTTGACAACTATTTTTGACCGAAAGTATTGTCTTTCTAATTTTAAATTGGAGACAATGGTGGCCTTTTAAAAATGAATAATACGTTTCTAGTAATCTTATAAAGGATGACTCTATAGCAAAATTAATGAATGTACCTTTAAATTCTTGAAGTTGCATGTCTCGATTTTCGCTGAAAGCAATTTTTGAAATTTGACAGATGCTGCTGCTTCAAAACATACAAAAACTTTCTCACACAAAACATGGAAAATGCAAAAATGTTTGTACATGGCTGATGGAGGTGATTTAATGCCGGGGTATCGACAACAATTCATTTTTAATTGTAATTAACTACCTCTTTCGTTGGCTGATGCAATGCCAATTTGATGAAGCAGGGTGGTGTTTTTGCATTTTCCAGTAAATTATTCCACCCCTCAAGACCACTTTGCTTATTACAAAATCATGATCACAAAACCTTACTCTGCGTTCATTATTTTTACCTTTAATACTATTTAATACATTTTTTTTCAGTACCTTACAATCGCATCAACATAAAATATATACCACATTTAAAAATATTACATTTAAGTTTCAAAATCTTTGAAATCTTGTAATGATGATATCACATAGTTTACTGTCCCTTTTCGTCTGTATGGAATGTCTAAACTCATTTGTTCATCAAATGAATGAATGCAGAAAACATATTTGTAAATGTGTGATTTAAAATAGTGATTTTGGCTCAAGTAGTACTTCAGGAAATAATAAATAAACCAAAAATATTGGAGATGACCATCTTGCACTTCTGTTGTTTAGATACAGCTTCTGCATTGCACTGTTGTGAAGAAACTTCTTTCCAAGTCACCATTAGTCTTCAACTTGCCAAGAATGGTTACAATTTATAGGGCAAGTTGGGGGGGGGGATCCAGTTATAATTGGAATTAATAGATATTGAGTGTTACTTTTTATAATCATATTCCAGTCCCAAGACCTAGTATTGTGATCCAATGTTCCGAGAGCTTCATCTGAAGTCCTCTGCGCTGAACATTCCCTGCAAAGAGAAAAAGAAACAAAAAAGATCAACTTTACTGACATGTCTTGTTCTCAGGGTAATTGGCTTGTCTTCTTTATTTACTTCGCTATCAAACCTCATGATCTCATAATTTTGGATAGACTCTGCTGGAGTCGAAAAACGAGGCAGAGGCCCTAAAAAATTGTCTCATTTTGGTTGGTAAGCAGTTTGCAACATCTACTTCCCTTCTTGTTCATTCTGTCCCTTCTTGTTGAAAGTATCTACGCCATACAAAACCTCAAATTCTAAGATCAATTGTCTACAGTAGTGTTACCAGACATTTTCATTTGGGGGGGGGGGGAGACATAATTCGGGTTGGCGGTGGGGGGTGGCTATTTAATGTATCAAACCATTCATTTGCGCATTTTGTCAATCACATTTGGGGGCCCAAGAAGGAGAAGGGAGGTGACACAAGGGATCTGAGCTAGTGGGGTCAGGTAACGCTGCTGAACGTCTACCAACCTTCGCTCTTCTAAGTATGGAGTCTTTACTAGGATCATAGGGGCTATCCTTTGATGGAATTTCTAATACAGCAGGTACAGGTTCAGTGTGAGCGTCTAGAAGGTGTCTTATAAGCTCTGCGTAGTTCTGATTGATGAGAATAATGGCAATGTCTGACCGGGAAACAAAACTCTTGAAACTCTCCTCGATCTCATGGACGCTTGTGTCTGTTGGGAAAATGAACATGGGTAAAAGGCAGTCCATTACAAATCGACAAGCAGCAGTGCAAGAAAAGGTAGTGCAACAACAATAACATTTTTGAATGTACAAAGGCTACATGCTGCAAGGGCTAATTACCCCAAAATTTGTATACGAGAAAATACAATAAAAGAACTAATATTAGTTGTTTAGGCTTCTGCGAAAGACTAATTTTCTGTACTCAAGCCAATACATTTTCATTGTTGCTTATTAATTAAAGTCAAATTATATGAATCCAAGCGAAACCCATATTTTAAAAAAGCTTTTTGTTGGTTGTTGTTGTTGGGTTTTTTTTTTGGGGGGGGTGTAATACTTAGCATAATTAGCACTAACATAAGACTGTAAGTGTAACAGAATATTTTTATCATCTAATAGTAAAACTTTAAAATAATTAAATGGCCAACCTTTTTCGACAACCATAAAGTTAGGCTGTCTTTTGTTGTTCAGTTCACCAATTCCTCCCAGTAAAAATCCTGTGCATGTATCCTAAGATAGGAAAACACAACATTTTGATCAACCTTCAGCTTGAAGCACTGATGGAAAAAAAACCGCTGTCTGACTCACACTTCCTGAATTGATAGACCATACAACTCTGACTCAATCTGCATACATTCTCTTAGACCCAGTAACTGGGGTGCTGTACACCTTTTAACAATATTTGACTTTTAACGGTCGTACTAGCAACCCAGGCAAACGTTCGTGTCTCATCTGTGTGTCGGTGATTTGCAATGATAACCGATTTCCACACAAATTGCCAAAAATGCTGAAAAATACATGATATGACATGGAAAAAAATAAAAAATAAATAAATAAACAAAATGGCAGTGTTTGTGCTAGTGCCAGTTGCCATTGTGCTTTTTTTCACATTTAAACAAAACAGTTGTTGATGTATATCCATATCCCATAATACATCAGAGATGAAGTGACTCGTCATGTATTGTTATGTTTGCCCTCACTCAATGTGAAAATCCCAATCAACCTTTTGCATGATTTTGGTCCTAAAAACATAAATTTGGAGTAAAGAAAATTTGATCGTTAATTGTTAGATTATTAATGCCTGGTATTATTTGACACGTTGAGAAGCCAGTAGCAGTAGGCACTGTTCCAGCTATTCCGTTTTGTCCTTTTTTTCATCATTTGGGCAATTTTTGGAACTGGGTGCGGAAAATCATAGAAAATCGCAGACATTCCGTATCACCTAAAATTCTGTATCAGGCTGCCACATTATCTCCCTTAATTTAGGTAAAATTATATCTTTACCTGTCCGGAAGGGTTGGCAGAATGTACTCCTAGAACTATGCGGTTCGTTCCGCTATCGATCGTCTAGACGATAGCGGAACGAACCGCATAGTTCTAGGAGTAGGCAGAATGTATATAGAGAGGCACAGGCATTTCAAACTATTAGTTACAAAGTGCCAAAATCATGAAAAATAAGCAATTTTCGAGTCTATGGTGGTCTCGGCCACTCTGCTTGCTGCAGTCCATTTTTAGTTCCTTTGGGCGTAAGTGCGTAAGACTAAGAATAAGATAAGTAAGAAAGAGTTCCATCCACGCGATGAAATGTGCGCTGAAATTTTCCTTTTTAATTAAACAAACTAAAGGTCAAAATTTAGCGTTTAAGAACTTTAGCCATTAGCCACATATATAAATTCCTCAAGAGGAAAGTGTTACTCTAGTCTTAGGATAAGGAAATTTTTCCAATCATACCAACAGTCCAGATGCAAATGTCGTAACATATGATTAACCATGTAGCTCCATGGATTAACCGAGTCGAGCGGGCTCCGGCACAATCACCCGGCAGAGGATCCACTGACCACACCGCCGGCAGCCCTCACACCGGACTCTCGCTCAACGCCCGCGCCCCCTGTCCCGGCCGGTCCCGACTGAGACAGATCGGAGTGAAATCAGAGCTGTATAAACGCGATAATTTTCAATCAATTCAACAACACAATTTTCTTACCTCGTCACCTATTACAGCAATGAGCTTTCCTTTACTGCTATGTGCCATTGTGAAGAGAGTGTACAGTCCTCAAATAAATTTATCAGACAATTTGTAGGGAGAGTTTTTGGTCGTTTCTGATCCAGAGCAGGCAGAAAAGCTCTCAGCTTGTTTGTCATGTGATTTGGTTGTGGACGAAAACAAAATATGGGGGTATGGTTTAAACATGGAGGTAGAAATTTAATTTCTAATTAAACAGCTGATGTACTTTTTAATTTATCATATGGGCTATTTGTTAAGTAAATGTACGTTATTGATACTAAGTACGCTATTTTTAAAAATACATTAGGTATAATTATTTGCTTTTGTTTCAAGGAAGCATTTGACAAGTTAATAAACCCCCCGTAAAAAATGGACTATTCTCATAAAAAATGTAATAATCTGGTACCCTGCTTATCCATAACCAAACTTAGTAATCATAAGAAGAATCACCAGACTGTTACACCGTACGTGTACAAACATTGTAAATTGTGCAGCGAAAAATGGGACTTTAATTTACGGAGTGTTGATTTGGGTAATTAATGATTGAATTCTTATCAATATGCATGTGAAATGAAATGATTTAATCAGCTGTTAATTCATGTAATGTTCTATTCTTGGGTGAGGTGTTTCTGATGTTTCTTTTGCCCATAGATGATTAAAACGTAAAAAATATGTGAAAAATCAACTGATTCGTTGTGACTACTGTCTGACTGAGTGTCACTATGTTTATGGGTGGGGCATGGTAGGGGGGGTGGGTGGGTGAGGACTGGATGATGGTTTTTTGGGGAGGAATGGAGGCGGTGAACTAGTAAAGGGGTTTGGTTATTATATTCCTACATGTAGAGCGTTTCGCTACACGCTGGCGGCGAAGAAGCAAGATGTAACAACCAGAATTTTTTAAAATGAATTCTAAAAGTAAAAATTATTATAAAAAGGGAGGTTTTTGACATGTTTGCCTAGCCCAATCATGCCAATCATAGTGCCATAAATAGTGGGAGGGAGTCTGGAGTAATGTAGTCCCACTTGAATCCTTGGCCACACAAGTGGGGCTAGAGAATATTGACACTATGGCCCATAGTATGGGGCTAGTTTTTGTCGTGTTTGCCTAGTTCATCATTCATGATGGTGATGATAACTCTACAGTCGGGTTAGTCCGAGTTACTGGACCCAACACCACTTTTTAACATTTAGACATCTGGCCAGATAATGTCCAAATGTTAAAAAAGCGTTGTTGGGTCCAGAACTGATGATAACACCCCTTACAATGAGTCTGCCTTTTGATTGGTTTAGAGCATGTCACATGATATGTCTTTTTAAAGGTCACGCAAATTCGATGCGCTGTACACGCAGCAAACAAAGTGTACCAGTGGCAAATGATGTACTATCTCATAGCAACCAACTGTACCCATAGCAACCAACTGTACCCATAGCAACAGCAGGTCCTCGGCATCTAGGCACATTATACATAATGGGGTGTTTATATAACAAATATTGACTGCTTTTACCCGTGCTACCATTAAAACTACAACTCCCTCGGTGATCCCAGGAGCATTCTATTCTCCCTCGGCTTCGCCTGGGAGTCGTCGTTTTAACCAAAGCATGAGTAAAAGCAGTTAATATTTGTATAAACAGTCAGGTAGAGTTACAACTACGTCTTATCATATTTTCCTCGTTGTTTCCAGTAGCGCTGATGATGGAATCATTGGTGGAAAGAGCTATTCTGGAAAACACACAATGCTGACTACCAGGGAAACATGGGCTCTAATCTAATGTTTAGTTGCAAAATGTTTATAGAAGCTGAAAACAGAGATCCTAGCTAATCAAAAACATTTTGATTGTTATCTTTTACACCTACAGGATTTCTGCTTGTGAGGCATAGAGGGATTTAAGTAAATATGTCTCTGATTGAAGGAATAGGAGATGAAGTGACAATTCTGGTTTCAATTCTCGTTGTATCAGTCACCCTTCTCATAGCCTGGCTGTCGACATCAGTCTCGGATAGACCCAACCTAAGGGTCCCCTCCCTTAGCATTGATGCTAGCGCAACTGAAGAGTTGATCAACAATACAGATGCCAGAATTGAAGATGCTATCTATGACAGTCGATGGAGTGGTGGAACAGAGAGCGTCCGGACAGGACCAATCAGTCCCACAAATTCAACCGAAGTGAATTCAAACTCTGCTCAGAATGATGTGGTCGCATCAGAGAGCATAGATTCAGTTTCAGAATCTGTAGCCGGTAAAGATAAAGATAAAGAATCGTCAAACAGAACTAGCTTAGACAGTTCACAGGATTCTACAGTAAAAGAAACTCCATCGGCAAATGTAGTCAGAAACAGATTCACAGGACAGGTATCCGAACTTCAAAGTAATACTATCCAATCCTCCAGTACTAATCCAAACAGCCAATCACAAGATGCAACACAAACTGGTGGTGAAGGCAACCAATCAGATAGTGTTTTTGATGAGAGTCAAAACAATCAAGGAGATGTGGGCCAATCAGAGGAACCGATACATGGCGAAGGGCAAGACCAAGCTGCAGAGGGCAGTATTTGTATTCGTATCAAGTATTTGACTGATAGGGAGAGAGTGGTGAACGCAAAGCCAACAGACACCCTTGGGCATTTTAGGCGGTTAGTTTTAAACTCAATACTTATTCTACATTGTGTTGGTTACATTTTCCAGTAGTTTAAAACCATTCAATGGTATGGGTTGTGATTGGACGGGAACTGCGCTCAGAACTAACTGTGCACATATGTGTACTGTGTACATTGTAGATGTTTTCACTACATGACATTCTACTGCAGACTGGCATAGTTTATCTTATCATTCAAAACCACAGTGGATGATATTGAATGGTCAAACAGTAGGAGGGTTGATTTTGAACCGTGAAGATGTATTCATTACATGATATTGTATTGCGGGCTGGCTTAGTTGATCTATAATTCAAAAGCCACAGTGAATGATATTGAATGGTCAGACAGTAGGAGGTTTGACTGTATACTGTGTAGATCCATTCACCACATGATATGTTGCAGGCTGGCATAGTTTATCTATTGTTCAAAACCACAGTAGTCGATATGAAATGGATCAGACAGGAGCATTGAACCATCATTGACAAGTTTTGGGTTTTGCTAGATCATAGATAAAGGTTCTTGTCATATTATTGAGACTGAGGATGTGGCATTTTGGCTTCCTTGATTTGAATTTTTGAAAGCTCGATACCTTGTTATTAATGCATTTTGCTCTTTTGCTTTCCGAAGGACAAAGCAATATTAGTATAAGTGTCTTGCTCAAGAACACAAGGGACAAGCTCATTAGATGCTCAATGTTTAGAGAGAGGGAGTGCTAAACAAACTCAATGGTCCTTTCTCTTGTTCATAAATCTTGACAAATTGTGAGAAAGAACTTATAAACAAAAAAATGTTGTCAGTTGATTATCGGTCTGTCTTTCATGTCTTTAGCTTGATTAACTCTTAATGCATCTGCTATACCTTACGTACATTTTGTTTTTGTTTTTGTGAACAGGCAAACCTTTTCTGAAGAAATCCAGTCAGGCCAAACAGTTCGGCTTATCTTCCAAGGGCAGCTCCTTCAAGATGATAACACTTGCCTCTCTGACCTCAACGTGACCCATAATTGTGTCGTACACTGCCATCTGTCCCAGGGTGTAGCGCCCTCAACCGTGCGTCAAGACGTTCACGAGGCAGACATAGATCTTGGACGATTCATGATTCCTCTATTCACAAGCATTCTAGGATTTGTTTGGTATTTACGGTGGCAGTATAGGTATATGTTCAATGCAACGTCAACGTTGTCACTAATTGGTGTGACTACGCTGTTCGTGTTAGCCGTGCTTGCAAGCTGGCGAGGCTGATCAATGGTAGTCTTTAGTCAAAAGTCACAAGAAATAACTACATGTAGTGCTCTAAGAGATCCTAAATTGTCATCAGGCTGCAACCTCAAATGCAAATGGGTTTGTTTTTTTTTCTCAAAAAGGAAAACCATCGTTTACATTCATGGTTATTATGCTGTGAGTAAATAGTAAAACGTTATTAATGAACTAATGCAACAAATGTTGGACTTTGCAGGGTGGTCCTCCAAGACCAAAGCCCCTATGTTCTAGCTGGGTGGTCCTGATGCACTCAGTAGGCAGTGTATTTCCCTGCTGTTGTTTTATGTTGAATTAAACAGTGTGTCTATGAAATGCATGTCAGGGGTTGCTGTCATTAATAAACAAGCTAAGTTAACGCCACACAGTCAAACTACTCAGAGTAGCGCTCAATTCATAAAGCTGTTGAGCTGAAACTGCTGTTTAGCAAATTTCTTTGCTGAGCAAAAAGTGAGTTGGGAACCAGTGGCAACAATTAAACTTAATGATTTTTTCTGTGCTTAGCAAGTTTTTGGGCCCATGGCCCAATTTCACAGTGCTGCTTAAGCAGACAATTTTTTTGAACAGTTTTGTGCTGAACAAAAATTACCAGGATGCCAGTCAAAGATGGTTAATGTAACATGGTATTTTAGTTGGTAACCTTATTCTGGTAAGCATACTTTTGTTGTGCTTAGCTACTTTTTGTGCTTGAGAAGCTCTATGAAATTGGGCCCATTATAAATGCAATATTTAGATTTGTTTTTGGATTCTTGATGTTTGTCAATTTTGAACTACTCTGAGCTTGTGTTCCAATTTTAATTTCAAATGCATTTTTAACGTCTTCATTTAAATGTTTTATAATAGAACATCTGAAAGTAGATAGATTGTTTTTTTAATAACCAGTATTTGGTGACGTGTTTCTTGTTTCTGTTATGTCAAACTTATTCAAACAAGTTAAGTTAATAGCATTTAAGGAACACCTTTTACTCGGAAAGTGATGTGCTATGGAAGATTTGATTTTAAAAGAAAAAAATATAACACTTTTATTTATTCATTTGTATCTTTATGTATTAATAAGTCTTCTTAAAAGAGTCCAGTAGTGTTTCAGGTTCATATTTCTGCACAAGTCAAAGTTCTAAAAGCAAAGTATACCTTTGGTTTTTGGAACCGTTCGGATGTTTTGAACCATTATAATTAAGATGCATACACTAACCTTTGCAAAAATTTCCGTTCAAAAGGTGGTAGCGTTTTTGAGATATCGCCGAAAATCTGGAGCGGATTTTGTCCGGGTAGGAAGAATAATCCTTATAATTGCAATACACTATCTGAGAAATGTTTCACACAGATTGACAATTTTTTGAATCCCTTTCTCTAAAACCACATTCTCTAGAAGGGAATCGTTTCTCTAAATGTTATACATCACCAGCAGCTGCAGTGCTTCTTACCAAGTAAGGCTTTATAGTCATTCATTTTTGGAGTAATTACCAAAGGTATACACTCCCTTTGAAGACAAAATGTATAATTTCCTGCAATCCGTTTCTTTTTCTACAAGCAGGGTAGTTGTCCACTTTCTCAGCACGAAGGGGTAGTACACAATGAGCCATTCAAAATAATGTCTGGTACAATGACTTGATTGGTCACAAGTGAACACTCAAATTGAATTCCCCAGACTAAAGACAGGTCACATGGTTCGGAGCAAGCTTTTGTATAGCAACCTCCAGATGGGCAAAGCCTGGAACACATTCAGTCGAAATTGTTTACCAGTGTGGATGTTCGCCATCTCTTATTGCAAGTATACAAAAGTTTGCCTCAAACCATAGGACATAGCAACTGTCTTCAGTCTGAAAATTAAAATTTAAGGTACATGTATCACTTGTGACTCAGCAAATTATTATACCAGACATTCAAATCCAACTCACAAATTATGACATGAGAATTTCCATTTTTCTTAAATTTTGCTCAATTTAGTTCCGACTTGGCTTCTTGGAATCCTCTGTCATATCTTACAGCGTCCGAAGGTGTTGCATACTTAAACATTTAAAAAGGGGACTTAAGCCTGTGTTTCAGTTCTGAGTAGCTTTCATTTGTCAATAAAAGGGTAAATAATTATGTGAAGTAACACTCCTTGAAGGTGACCCTTTAAGAATATAAAGACACTAAATGTCTAGAAATCTTATTCAGTTATTTGTTGATTTTGTTATCAATGAAACATTATTTCTTAATATTTTTTTTTTATCTGTAACATCCATTTCCAAACGAAAGTGGTGCCACTGTTGTAATAGTAGAAAACATGTAAGCACTAAATGCAGTAGTTTGTGGGGGTGGTGGAGGGATGGGGCGGCAGTTAGTGGGTACAATTCATTTTCAAGGTGCCTTTGGATTTTCCTTCTCCAGAACTTAGAAAGCATTAAGTATACTGTACACAGGTTTATAAAAATTTATTGGTGTTGGGCAAAACTGAATTAATTTTGATGTCAAGTAAACGTTGTTCATATCAGATTCCTCAATGCACTACTGTATCGTATGCAAATTTTAGGAGTGTAAAATGTAGAGCACTAATCCATTCACAAATGGAGTAGGTTTTGAGCAGCCTTACTAGCTTGTCCAAGAGTGTCTACACGAGGCGCCCGCTTGCATTGTGCAACAAGCCAGGCTGGCATCATGTTCATGAGCTGTACAAGTATCGGCATCATATGCAACTACATGTACTGTGGGGTCTATCAGGCCTGGAACTTGATGTTGGCAAGGGCAAGGCCATTTTCATTTTGCAAAAGGCTCTTCCATTGGAAATAAAAGTCTATTGGGAACTTTTGAAGGGGCACTAAGGCCAAGACCAGGGCAATAGAGGCCATGGCCTCCGTAAAGCTCCAGGTTTGGGCTGTGTAGTTTAGCACCCTCATATGAGGCTCACGAGGCACTATATTATTGTCTAAGTCAAGGGCGTCGATCGCTACTGAAAAGTAGGGGGGACGGGCGAGCAAGTCTTGAAAAATACATCTTACATAATAGGCCCAAAATACCATTCTGCGCGTGGTCCATCAGAAAAAAAAGATGAAAATGAAAAAAAACATTTCAACGTTTGTTCGCTATTCTTTTATTTGAACAAAAATTGTAATGAAATATTAAATCAAGAAAATGGTGTAAATTTTGTTGCATATTTCTAATGAACAGTCAATCAAAAAGTGGGGGGGGGGCATCTGATATGCTGTACCCTCCAGTCTAAAAAGTGAGGGGGACATGTCCCCCCCGTCCCCCACCCATCGACGCCCATGGTCTAAGTACACCACAACTGCCAGGGGTCTTGAGCTGATCAGGCTGTACTTCCAAGGCACTCACTGGGAACGTCAAGTGTATAGAGTGGACAAGACTAAAATCTTGTAGAAACCTCAACCAATTAAACTTTTACAATAGAAATGAACTACTGGTGGGGACCATTGTGTTTGTGGCTTGTAGGACACGATTAAAGCCCTTCCAAATCAGATGTGAAAACAGTTTATTTTTGACAACAGAGAGTAAAAGAGAAACTGAGTAGACACTGGAGATTAGGAAATTGGGTTCATCTTTTAATAGGCACAATGTGCTACATACATGAACTACTTATTCCAGCCAATAATGCAATTTCTACTAATTGTATTTGCCACTAAATGCATTATTCATAATTACATGCAAGATGTATCGCATTTAACTTGTTTTTTGTTGGTTGCCAGAAATAAAATAAAATTTGAAGAATTATTGGAAGAATTGTTTTGTTTTAAGTTCATAATACAAAATTCATTTGTTACAATTACACCCTGTACATTAATTTCACACAGTATTAAATCTGTGCCTTACAACCAGGGTGAAGCCTGGGTACACATTAAAAAAAAAAAAAAATAAAATAAAAAAAACAAAGGTGGTTTCGGCTGATGGCCGAAACCCCCAAAAATCAGAAATTTTCTAAAGACGATCTACTACATCCAATGAATTTAAGTTTGTTAGTTTTTTGTCATGACAAATGCATCTCAATGACATTCAACATGTATACGACACCCCGCCCCAAAAAAATTTAAAAAGTATTAACACATGAGCAATGAAACCATTAAAAAATAAATTGTACGACTCACAAAAGGTGGGTGAAAAATGAGTTAATTTTTCCAACAAAAATACTTCTTTTCAACAATTATACAGTTTCCTATACCTAACTTTCCTTCTACAATGCAGTCCTACAAATACTAGCTACAATAGTTTACAATAACATTCAAACAAATAAAACACGAATCTGAGTATAGTTGTCAAGATAGGATAACGGAGAAAAAAAAACCCCACATTCTTTTCATGATTATTGTTAGATGTTGATTACTTGGTAACCTTCTCATGCAAGTACCAACAACTCCTCGCTTTAATAGGTGCATGTAAATACTTGAAACATTCAGCAAGGTTCATGCGGTAATTGTCTTGTTGACAATTTTAGTGGTTCCCGATCAGAAAACAATGAAACGAATGAGGACATCGTATAAAAATATAAAAAATGCCTCAATACCTCTGCGAAAAAATTTCAAGACATTTGCAAGAAAGTGCAACAATGTCAGTTTTCATAATTTAATTTAACTTTGTTTCATTTATTCTGGTTGTGATGCCAAGGACTCTCAAAAAAGGGAACTTAATCACTGTACGCGCCAAGAACCCAATGTAGAGAAGACAAGGAAGGAAGTTTCAGTTTTAGATGTGGGAGGAAAACCCTAGAGAAATATTCCTGGGAAAACCCACAATGTTGGGTAGGGACTGAAAGCCCCAATCCACGTAGTGATCCCAGCATGATTTGAACCGGGGTCCTAGAGGTGGAAGGCGAAGAAAGAAACCACTATACAAATTCGACCACCCAATAATGACCTTTTGATTGAAGTAACTTGCTATGACTTCAATTATTAGATTAGAATGAATTAGTTTCCTTAAAGAACAAAACCCTAAACTTTGAAGATACAGATAAATTTATCTAAACCATAACCATCCTAAACCCTTGAAAATCCAACTGCATGTTTTGTTTGGTTCTGTCGGACTGAGAACTGTACAAGTGAACTGATTATCAGGCCTACCGCCATCATCAGAGTCCAACTGCTTGAGTGTTGAGTTACCGTATGGGTTGGATTTGTCAGTGAGGAAAGATCCTCGTAAATAACTCAAGGGAATTGAGTGTCTCGCACAAGGCAAACATGAGTAACAGTCTGTGAGATATCCAAGCGTTAAATGTACATGCACAGTATTAAACCTTTTGACTTTTCATTGCATAATCACAAATAAGATTGGTTAATATGACATGGAACAGGGCTTCACATCTCACTTTATAACTCATTTCGTTGAAATAATGTTTGTGTGCAAAAATTACAACTGGATTTATTGGTAATATGTTTCAACCTTAATGCCTTTGGGAAAAATGAAACACATTCTTCAGGTTCGGAAGCAGTATTTCAGGGATGTTTTTACCTTTCCAAGTAAAAACACAACAGGTGATTGATTCTGCTTTCCTGAAGAGTACAGTCTGATAAACTGATACAAAATTACAAACAAGGTTTTGACTGTGCTCGGTTTTAAGTAGTCATTCGAACATAAACTTAACAAGGCAAACTAAAGCTTATACCTTCAGCTACAGCATGCATGCATCTGTTTTAAATTTTTATTAGCATTCTTATAATAAAATATTATTCCATCAACATGGGAGAAATATACACCAAAATAAATGAAAGAAAACTTAAAATGTTCATAACAGTCCATTAATACAGAAAGCAATTAAAACAAAATCCCTACCTGCCACAGTTATTATGCAATTATTTTAAGCATACTGGGATTAATATTTAATCATCTTTTGATTTTTCGTTAAAAGTATTCAGAAAATACTGCCATCTTTATATTTAATTGTATTTACTTAGCAGAATATTTGTACAAAAGCAAAAAAACAAAAAGGCTTTGAAGTTTTGCATATAATATTATGTTTTACTTCTTTTTTTCGTTTTAAGTTTTTCATGCAAAAATGTGACTTTTCCATTAAACTGCCTACATAGCTGTAAAGTTCAAAGATCGGTGGCCATTTTGTTTTTGAATCCACTATTTGAAGCACAAGCCCATACAGCTCATAATTATATTTTTTGTTTCATTAGAGTTGAGTTCAGTTCATACAAGCTCAAATAAAACCCCCCAAAATAACATAAATGAAGATACAAGAATGTTAGAATGCAAAAATCTAGCCGTAGCCCTAGCCGTAACCAAAAGGAGAAATTTTCCCCCAAAACACCACAGACCAAATACACCAGGTGCCATCAGAGTATCCTTAACACGAATCAATGTGAGCCATTACGTGAGACTGATGTAGAAAATAGTCTGGTGACTACGACACAATTCACAGGGGTCTTTATTAATCACTCAGAGTACATGACTTTGATGTCTACAGTAAAATAAATCCTCAGTAATGGAACGATTCATCATTGATAATAAAAACAAAAACATTTTGGAAAGGCCACTTTGCCACTTCTCATGAATACTCGCCAGCTGAACATTCCAATTTGGGTCGTAAAAAAAATTCTGAATTGAGAACAAAAACCACCCCAAAACAACAAAACATTCCACATTGTTTTGAAGAAAACTTTCCAAGCGTACAACTAAACTTTAATAAATGGAATCTAGAGAGAGAGTCTACTATTGACTAATGTAGAAACAAAGCACCAATATTGTTAGTCGAAATAACATGTCCAGGGATATATCTTGAATAAGTTGATTAATTTGAGTAATATGTCAGAAAGGAGGTCACTGCAAACAGGACTGAAAAAAAACCCCCAACCCAATTGAAATGGTTGAATATATTGAAAGAAAGGCCCCGAAAGTCACTTTGTGTGCTTGTTCAGGCACTAAAAGAATTGTGATTGAAACAATGTGCTGATGTCAAAAGTTTTTAGCACAGAGTGACTACATTTCTAAACTACCAAATCCTTCATACAAAATTAGTGTGTAAGAAGTATAAAACGGAGAGAAATTGTGGTACCTCATATGATACAATCCGACTATTTCTCCTTCAAAACATCATCTAATGAAGACGAAGTAAATGTCAGATTTAGATGTGGAAGGAGAAAAGGAAAACCCAAGAAGGATGACAACTGTGCTATCGTATAAGGACAGAAAATGTTATCCGAGGTTGACATCAGTCCAACGTTGGATGTGAACCTTGAACTACAGAGGTTCTTAACAGAGACAGCACCACCATGGCAACCTAGGCCTAGTTTCATGGCTCTGCTTACAGTAAGCAAAGAATCCACGCTTACGGAAGCAGGGAATTCTGCGCTTACAACAAGCGTGTTTCACAAGTTAGCAGGGAATATTTGCTTGTGCACATGCTTACTTCATGCTACTAGGCATTCTTCGCTTACACAGCTAGCGCAGAAATTTGGCGGTAAGCAGAGCCATGAAACTGGGCCCTGTTACCAACTAAGGTCAAACAAAAATAATCAATTGGTTAGCATCATTTCCCACTAGTATACATTCTGTGTTTGTACATGGTATATAATGGCCACCTAAATTAACAAAGGGAGGCGATTTCATGTCATGTCATCGTTTCATGCCGATGTCTACATGGGCTCAACATAATTGGAAGGCAGCATGCCTTGGGCTCCAGTCGACTCGACCCTTCCTTCCATCCAGCCATCGTCAATAACGGTAGCGTCAATGATGACATCACCCTCTCTGAAGGACACCTCGTCTTCATCAGCCGCTGCATAATCATACACTGCTACGTACTTCTGCCCCTGCAAAATCCAAGCAAAAACGCAACAGTAAAGGCAGGGTCCACCTTTGGTAACTACTCAAAAAATTAATGACCATAAAAACGGACTTGGTAAAGAGCACTAGAGAGCTGTTGATATTATAAAACATTGTTAGAAACAACCCCTTTGAAGTAATGAAGTTTTAGAGAAATGGGTAATTTTTCACCTAAAAATTTGAATCTGAGAAAGACTTCAGGCATGAAGCCTTTCTCAGGCATCTGAAAGCACACCATTCTATGCAATAGACCTTTATCATGCTGCCGCCATCTTGGTCATGTTCCCTGTATCCAGTAACAGTATTGGATGCTAATATTCACTGTACAAAAAAGGTACCAGATTATTTTTCCTTCCAGCCTCGGTTTGGTTACATTGAGCTGAATAGGAGAAAATCAAGATGGCCGCACCATGATAAAGGTCTATAAGAGCATTTCTTCTTTCATTATTTTCTTGCAACTTTGACGACCAATTGAGCCAAAATTTTCACGGGTTTTAACAGGTCTCCCTATTTGCCAATTTATTTTTTCAACCCCAAATTATTTAAAATGTACCCAGTCAATTTCCCTTGTGGTTTAATACTTGATGTTATTATTCGCTTTACAGATTTCTGAAATTGGGCACAGTCCCTTTTTCATAGGAAACTGTGTTTTGATTGCAAAAAAAGAGAGGTATTATTCTTCAAACTATTTTGGAAAGAGATATTATAATTTCTTTAGAGTAAATATTTGTTAGTCCACATTCCAGCTATAAATGTAACCTTATAAATGTACTTACACCAGATTTTGGTGCTTGGGCAGGTGGCTGAGCAGGTGGCTGGGCAGCTGGTGGAGGCATATAGCTCTGAGGTGGTGGTGCCTGGCCTGGAGGAGGTTGCGCATATCCACCTGTCATAAAAAAACAAAAACATCCGCTTTATCACTTTACTTGAATATCCTACATGAGTTGCAAAACAGAACAGCAACTCAAGGATGGCGTTAAGATGACTTGAGCTGTCAAATAGTTGTCAGGAGGGGGGGGGGGGGGGAGGGTTGGATTAAAAACAAGAAAGTGTTACCCATTTAGAGACACCTGTATTGGCTTGTAGTAATAAGCTATAGTTGGTATCATAAACATATCCATTATATTTAGATATCAATGCTGTAGCACAAATTACACTAATTAATTAATAAGTTGATTCACGTACTAACAATGCAAAGCTAAGACAATAAAGTTAATATAGAGATAAACAACACGAATTAACAACTCCATTAATTCGTCAAACTTAAGGATCACAATAAACTTTAGAAACAGCAATCTCTAACATACACTCATTCTTTTTTAACAAAAAGCGCACACCAAAAAGGTTGGTGTCCTCGTTCAATGTTAATATAGTTCTTACATTTGCAAATGTTTATTTTTAAAAACAAATAAATAAAAACACAAACATCCAGACGGGTATGCGATGCCTGTGTATATTTTAAAACCTAATTCACAAAAAATGTTGACAAAATTTGCACATGTGTTCTTGAGTTTGTCGCACAAGATCATCTCCTCAACTTCTCTGAAAAAAAAAAGGTTCATCAAATTCTTATCGATCTTTGTTGCATAATCATCACGAGTACCTAACTTAGGCTGTGTCCGAGTTAGTCATCTTTGGTTGTGGATGTGGCTTTTCAGCAACCTAGCCACAGCTGTAGGCACAGCTGTAGCCGCACCTGTCACTTCAGACATGACCTCCAAACCAGTACTGACTGTGAGACTTTGATGCATAAATTATTCAATAAGGAATGGAGGATGATCATTACTAGACGCCACTTTGTGCTTAGTTATTGTGAGTAGTTTGACAACAATCACGTGCATCAAGTCCTAACTCTGAGAAAGTCTTACATTCTTCTAGGTTAGCAAAGCTAAGTACAGACCATGTAACCATTGTTTACAAGAAGAATGGCCTTGTACATTCCAGGTAATTTCCTGGCAGGCAAGCTACTACACTGGTCATATGGGAAATGTTTTACATTTTGTGTCATAATTTCCACATAAATGCAAAATAAATGAATAATGGATAATAATTAGCCTAATTGCATATTCAAAGTATAGATGTCATCAAATAAGGTGAATGGATGCTTAATAAATTAACAATTAATACCAGAGAATATTTGGACGTCACCTTATATGATAAATAATTAGCCTAATTGCTTATTACAAAATAGATGTCATCAAATATGGATGATTATTGAAAAAAAAATCACCAACAAATATTTGTGATGTCTTGAATAATGAATTAATTAAACAATAAATCTCTTATCATAAACTAAATGATCGCTTCAAAAATGAAGTCACTAAAAAAGAATAATTAAATGTTGTCTAGGCAACACATTAATGACGACACCCATGTGCAAATAATGAATAATAATTAGGGTAGGAGTTATCAACAACTAAACATCTCATGAGTAAATATAAATAATAATGTGGCAAAGAATTTTCAAGAACATTGAAAATATCACCCCAATGTAAAATCAAAAACACTGAAAAATAAACAGAATACAAGTTAACAGAATCTAATCATCTCTCCTAATAATAATGAATATTCATTAGGCTTCAGGGTTAAACAATTGCACCCTGGGATTGATCTTTATAGGTTGCCATATTTAGGGACAGCTATTTATCCAATTGATATGTGATCATTCTCCACATTCCCCCAATTACTCCCTATGGCAGTCAAAGTTCAACAACATCTAGTTTATTTTCTTCCTCTGCATTCTACTCTTAGAAGTTTCCGTCTTTAAAGGCAGGGTATACTTTTGGTAATTGTCAAAGACCAGTATCCTCACTTGGTGTATCCCAACATGTTTATGAAATAACAAACCTCAGAAATTTTGGGCTCAATTTGTCATTGAAATTGCAAGAAAATAATAAAGAAAAAACACCCTTGTTGCATAGAACTGTGTGCTTTCAGATATCTGAGTAAGGCTTCATGCCTGAAGCCCTTCTCAGGTTCAAATTTTGGGGTGAAAATGACCTCTTTCTCTAAAACTAAATTACATGTACTTCAAGGGGTTTGTTTCTAACAATGTTTTGTAATATTGACGGCTGTCCAGTGCTCTTTACCAAGTAAGTTTTTATGGTCATTAACTTGTGGAGTAATTAACAAAAATATACCCTCCCTTTAACTCAAAGATGCTTGGAGATATTTCCAAAATGTCATCAGTTAACAAAATAACCAAGAGAATGTGTTACATTTGTTTTTGTTGAGTCATAAAAACTATTTCTAATCTTTGTGTATAACAAATCTCTAGGGTGGCAAAAGCCAAAGTGAAAAATGGAACAATGGAAAAGCCATTGAAAAAAAAAGAATGACAAAAAACCCCAAAAACAAACAACAACAAACAAACCCCCAAAACAACCAACAAATAACAGCACTAACTGTTTGAATATGAAACAGAAATGAACAGAATGCAAAATTGTTAAAAGTATAAGCCTATACTTATGATTATTAAAAACATTTGGCAAAACTTATGCAGCATGAAAACGGTTATCACATAACTAACACAATTTCTAGTAGGGTAGGGTCCTACCAACTTACGTCGTTTCCTTTAAAAAAAATGGGTATCACTTGTAAAGAATTTGCACAGGTTAGTTTTCAAATGTGGTTTTTGTACTATATAAACTAAATAATAATAAAATAACAAATAAAAAAACCAATCAATTGCTCCAAAAACTCTTTTTTTGATAAAGTGTAATTTATTCATATTTTTTTTAAATCAACAGTTCCCCCTAAGCCTTGCTGGTATCTCTTGAATACAGTGCAGATAATGTCTTCATATATCGTCAGAAAAAGACGTGTATCTTAAAATGAAAAAATATTGACTTATAAAAAATATAAAGAAAGGGGCCTATATCTCAATAATTGCATTTTGCGTTTTTACAAAGATGCATGTCATTGTAATACATTGCAACAGAAGAGCGTAGATGTTGGTCAAATCGTTTTTACCGTTACACGGAAAACCACTAATGTCAGTGTGCGTGTGATCACGTAACATGCGCGTTCCTTTCCTATATTAAACGTAGGTCATCTCACTTTTGAGGTTTCACAAAGAGACACATATCTTTGAAAATTTTATAAGAAATGAGTTAGCCAATGGAAAGGTTAAACTTTTACAGAGTCATATCAAGGATCTCAAACTGTAAGCCGTGGCTTTAGTTTTTAAAAAAGATTTTGCAGTTTTAAACTAAGCACAGTATAAAACATAAATCATAATCACGCCTTTTTACATAAGTGGCTCTTTGTGAAAGCGTCAACGATTAAGTCAAACTCAATTTAACACTTAATTACTACGTATAAAACTAAATCCGTCATACATAATTATCTGTTTGCTCTGTGATCATTTTTTTTCATGTCCAGTCAATGGCTTCTGCAAACTTTCACTTTCAGAGTCAGTAATTACTATTAAACATTTCTGGCTCATCTAATTTCAAGGGAGTCTCAGCAAAGGGTAGTAAGGGAAATGATTAGGAAGTACTGATGGATTGATGCTCGGACAAAAACACACATGAATTACTCCCACATGTTAGATATGCACGAATAACGCACTACATAGAATGATATATGTCAACGCCTAAAAATGAAAGTCATAAATGTTATTGTAATTTTTTTTCTTTTCCTGATGTGTTTAAAGATAGCATTAGTGTCAACAAGTCAACACTATGATGTCCTACATTAAAGCACAAACCAAAATATTGCAAATGTTGTTGGTTGTTATCTAATTCAATATGACTTGGTTTTTTGTTAATATGATGTCTTTCTTGAGCTATAATTAAAATTAAATTTTTTTGCATTGACGTACACTGATGTTTAGCAACAACGGCGTTTCCTTCTTCCCTTTTTGTTATAACCATTTGTATTTGTTACTCTTTAATACCTAACTAAATGTAATCCCTAAATTTCTCATTTGGTTTTGGAAAAACCATCTCCAAAATCTGAAAATGAAGTCAGCACCTTGTGAAGACAACGGTGTTCCTGAACTTGGCCTAGCCGAAGGCTTAGTTTATGAGGGCCTTTGGTTCAAAACAAAAAGGAGGCACCAAAAGATGGAACCAAAAGGGGGCACCAAGACCTGCATAGATGTTGAGAAACGGGGCAATGGCCTCTGTGATAACCAAGGCCTGAAACTGCTGAATAATATATTTGGTATTTCCCGAGTGGACCGATTAAAATCAGTGTAGATTTTCCTCAGTATCTGACCCTCTAACCCCCGCATACTTGGAGAGTCATGCATTGCTACACAACTACAATTTCAACAAATAAGCTAGCATGCATATGTACCATCAGCTCCAAGCTCCATTATGAATTGCGTGAATACAACATATATAATGTACAACACTGAACATGAAAGGCTGAACACAGCAATGAATTAACATAAAACAGATACAGACGCCCGGCCCGTTATGATGAACAGAAATAAAGTGACACCTAAAATGTAACCCGTAATGGTAACCCAACATTGCAACAATTGATATTACCTGATGAAGAAAATATTAACCAAGTCTTAAACTTTCATACAAAGTTCTGCCTCTACCAAATCCTCCCCCGCCCAACCAGCCTGAAAAGTCTTTGTTTACCTTTACAATGGGAAACTATCCTTGCTTATAGCAACATTCCAGCCATAGATTATATGCCACATACTTCAAATATAATCTGTGATTAGTGAACTCTGTAATAAGAGCACTGGTATCATGTTAGTTCACTGTAGTTTTAGTATCGATGGTTGTCTTGTACACTTGAATTAGTCCAAGAAACTCTCTTACTACACGTGTGTGTACTAGTTGAACATTCAACCTTACGATAATTCAGCGTTCAGAACATTCAACTTTTCAAAACATTAAACTTTCAAATATTCAACTTTCAGAACATTCCACCTTTTATCCTCTACATGGCTATATAAATAAATAATCATTTCATATAAATTTATTCTGATTCATTTTCCTCATTACACTAATTTCCTTCCAGCCTTGAATCAACATCCACCCAGTGTTTTCCGGAATGATACTATTTTGACAGCAATTTGACTTTTTTTTGCAAAAGGGATGTCAGTTTCACTTCATTGTAATGCAGTATAGCATTATTCATCCAGTGTTTTTTTGTCTTACCTCATTACACAAACAGATGTTGCACTCAGTACGGTAGTTTATAATACAAATTCAATATCGAGTGAATAAATGGTCGATGGTTTGCTGTCGTCAGTTTAACAGATACTTCCAGGAAGTATGTGTCTGTTGACTTGACATGAAGTAGGCAAACAATTGTTGAGACTAGAAATGAGGTCAAATCATGATGTTTCACTCAGTAAAAGCCTCAAGCCTAAGGCGAATGAATATCGGGCAAAATGTAACCATAAATTATATTTTAATGCCGTACCACAACAGCAAACAATGCAGATGGATATGTCATACAACATTGACAAAGTTATTGAATCAGGGTAGTTGACACTTGTGATCTTAACAATCACGGATTAACATTTTCTGAACGGAACTAGTTGATCTTCATCAGCAGGATGACCCAGTGATCTGTGACCCTTGTGAAACCAGACTTGGATCATAGACCCCTTTGAGTTTTATGATATAAATTTATTTCAAGTGAACTTCCGTTTGAAATCCACCCCATGTGCCACATATTTAAGTCATGCATACGTGTATGTCAAACATGCACACATAACACAGAGCAGTACCATAACATTCAGTGCTTGTGAACCTCACTTCTCTGCCATGCATGCTCACTTGGTAAAGAGTTGGTAAAAAAGACAAAACCAACAGATTGTTCATACATGAATTTCTAATTTGATCACCTGACTCATAAAAAAGCTTACAAAATGTAACAATACAACCTGTAGATTATTTTTTGTTGTCTTGACAGCATAGTTAAACAGACAATTTTAACCTTCATTTTGTCCTTCATTCTAAAAGTTGGTGACTTAATTCTGACGAAATTCAAATAAAAAACCAAACAAAATTTTGTTGTCTAGACAAAATACAACAATGAGACAGAGGTCGTATCCGAAATGGCATCAACAGCTACGGCTACGGCTGTTGCTAAGGGTGCTGCTAAGGACATACTATACTTCAACACATAATGACGCGAAATCAAGTCGTAGCCATAGCTGTAGCCACCAATTTAGACAAAGCCTTACTGTTGAGCCGTGTGAAAGCTTAGAAATTCAGGGCGAGAGCTAACACCAAATAAACATTGACTACACATTTCACAGCACTTGCTGACGACTGGACACTACTAGCATAGTGTACCTACCTGCACCCCTCCATACAGAGCCTAGTGCTGATACAAGCAGAAAGTATAAAACAGCAAACGTTAAACAAAAGCCTTCAAATGGCGAACACTTTGAGGGAAAACTGAATCAGCAGGTAAAAGTTGATATCAAAATGTAATATTAAACTGAAAATTAGTACAGCATTGGTTTGGGGGTCTGTACCCATTTCAATGTAAACAACACAAATATTTTACAAAATTTGTGCTCAGTTAACCAAAAAGATTTCATTTTTTTGTTAAATTAATATTACTTATTTCCCTTGCCTTGCGAAGCAATAGACAAAAAGCTCAGTCAAGCGAGATTATCCGAAGACAGAAACATTTCTGAGGTTAATTGCTACGAATTCCAACTTATAAATTTCAATAATTTTTCTCAAAATCATCAAATTGTACATTGCCTTGGAAGCAACAGCAAAGCAATTTTACAATCAGAGAAATTAAACAAAGTAACATCTTAAACAATCACTTGATGTTCAAATCAAAGTAGCACAACATGACAACATTTTGTGTACACGTGATTCACAGCTGCAGAAAGTTTGTGCATTAAAAAAAAATCAACTCAGACGTGGAAAGATTGGTTGCTTTTGACTTTTGAAAAAACATTGTGCAGGAACAACTTTTTAAAATCATACCCAATAAATCATAATCTAGATTATCTGAACATCCTAAACAGAGCAAGCAAGACAGATTTAATTTTGTATGTGTGCATTTTTAGTTATTTTGAGAAACTATTATTAAGAAACAACAACCATGATTGACCGTATTTTTGACTGCACGAGGGCGCTTTCAATGACAAATTTTCTTGAATCACGATTAGTTTTATTTGACTGCATGTATGGCATTTTCTAGTATCAATGGGCAAATGAATAACAATAACAACAATGAAAAAAAGAAAGTTTAACTTGTTTTGCATCACGTAAACTTGGTTCACAAACGCCCTCAGGTTGTCAAAAATACTGCAAATTGTAAAGGATTTGCAAACATTAGGAATTCTATTCTGCTTTAAAAGTGATTAATTATTGTGCAAAGCACACCTAGTCAAGATCTATTGAAACAAAAGTGTAGCAATTAGTTTCTATCTTAAAAAGAAGAAAAAAAGGGTAAAAAAGGACGCTTATGGAAAATAGATGTTATTGTACGGATCTTGTTATATGCAAAAACACTGCTTGCGCGTATACTTTAGTTTTGTTTCCTTTCACAGGGTATAATTTAAAGAAGAAATGACTTTTTCTCTAATATAAATTTGTTTGCAATCTTATGAGTTGCTAGATATAGAAGGCTTAGATTTTCAATGACTAATTTCAAAAGGTCCTTGAAGTGGACATACATTGCTGACTAAAATTGTGCCAATTCCATTTTTAAAATCTGAAGTCACTAGATAAAATCTGAAGTCACTAGAGTTGACTTTCCGCCAAGTAAACATCTGTTAATCATGTTCAGTATTTCTTTTGGAGATAAATATGGATGTTACAATTATTCCTTTTGTGAATTTCTTGAGATTGTTAAAATGACAAAATAACTGAGCAAATTAGCAAAACAATCCTCCCGAGTTATATAAATACATCTATTTACAATCTATCAGTATGAAATTTTCAGACATTCTAGTCTGGGAACAAATAGAGAAATGACTAAAAATACGTCAAAGTTATCTCTCAGAGTTTGCAGTAACATTCTGCCAATACGAACCAGCTACTTGTATGATTGCACTTAAGTAACTTCATGAATAGGAAAGAGAGAAATAAAGTTTGTAGAAATAAAGTTAAATGATGAAACAAATAGTTTTGAAACAAAAAGGATAACACACGGTTAATTGGTTAGCAGCCAGGAATTTGTGTCCTGCAGTGTTTTTTTAAAGTCTAACCTGTCTCGAGTTCTTGTGCAGGATTGTAGTCAAAGCCTTCATCTGGAGTCAAATACATGGGCAGAAAAGGCACGTTAAATAAAGGCATCATGCAATAAGTAGTTATAGAAAATTTAGAAATAGAAATACCATGACAGGGAAGGTTATCGCTCAAGTGCCGAGAACAAATCTCAAACTCTCATCAGTTAAAGATGGTCAGGCCATGCATTCATAACAAGCTTCTAAAAGGAAAGGTATGTTAACAATAACATATTTCACCATTGCTGTACATTCAGTCCAAACCCTTGGGATTTCAAAACAAGATTGCATTAGGTTTAGTCTGTAAACGGAAACAAATGTTATTGACTCAAGTTTGTGAGAAAACAAAATGTGTAAGGATTTTAGTTTATGGTATACAATTAGATGATCTCATTATTGTTGGTGTTGTGAACCGGTTGTGGTTCTCACAGGAACAATATTGGTTTTCCACATTTACAAAACCTCATTAAGGGGAACTAACTTAAAGACAACTCAAGCTCTTAAAGCCTGGATAACTATATGACTAGTTCAGCTCTTTTTCAAATGATGATGTAATCAATCAACGCGCACAGAGGACCTTTCCTTTAGAGATGTAAAACAACCTTTTGCGGGAGTTAAGTACAGTAAACTTTCAGTTTCATGATGCAGCCATAATACATAATGCAAATAGTGAATGAATTCAATCATTAAGTTATGAATATTAGTCCAAACAAATGAGGCATTCAGAAACTTTCAGTTTTAGTCATTCATTCATGCAGTTATTTGTAAGCAGTCCTTCGGTATACCCTGAATTATGTTTAGGTATTGTGGTCACTTTGTAATACAGTGGTCGTTTATGTACAATGTACGTGACTGACCGTCACGGACCTCAGTGACGAGGAAGCTAATTCCTCCAACTCATTGACTGTGAAACCCCTCAAGAGCTCTACCGAATAATTCTCCTAACAGCATGTGTCCGAAGTTCCATCGGAAAAAAATGCTTGACTGTCCCGAACGTGGACGACAAAATCCTCTTTTTCCCTTCGTAAATATGAAAAATTCCCTCCACAAATGTACATTACAATTTGTACAATGTTAATACCACACATAAAGTCAAAACTTGACTTCATCAAATTCATACCACCAAAACCCTTTTTTTAAAAACTCTTAAAATCTGTCTATGATACAGATTAATTGAGCATCTAAGATCAAACTCCACTGGAAAATATGGCGTCGATGTCATTCTATAAGGTCATAAACATTTCAGAGTTAGGAATCTCATCTTCTCTCTGACGTTTATCAAATAAAACCTGAGATGTCTCTTTATATTACTTTAACAAGTAATCTGTTATTCTTTCTTCTATATCCTGTTCCGAGAGACCCACTACAGTCTGTGGTCTCTCATCCCTGGATAGTACAAGTATCAAAGTTTGTAACATCCTGCCAGGTTGGAAGGGAAGGCATAAAAAAAATCATGAATTGTTCACTTCCTTCCCCCTTCTGCAACAGGAAAATGGATCATAATACAGGTCATGCATGGTGAACACAACTGGATTGGATATACATGTAGTGTGATATAAATCTACAGTATGATAAATGTATGCATAACAGGGTTTAAAATACCCACTGGACCACTGGCCAGAGGGATTTTTTAGCTCTTGCCCAGTAACTCCACAACAAGTCCTGCAAATCTAGTGTTTTACTAAACCTGTACTTCTGAAAATTTACTGATGTATTCAGTCTTAACCTCCCTCCAAAAATTCCAGCCAAAAATGAAAAAATATATAAGAAACTTCATTTCTTAAGAAAATAATTTCTGGTTTAGTGAAAGTTTTGAACAGTAAGACCTGTCAACTGTTTTCTATAGTGGAGTTTTTCTGAAAAGTTGATTCTGATGTAAGTTCAGTGAAAAAGTGAGTGAAAGAATACCCATCCAACAATAACAAACTTGTAAAAAGGGGAGAGAAATGTTTGAATGGTCCGTGGAAGGAAACAAAATGATCCTTGGAAGAAGTCAATGATTCCTGGGAGGAGGCAAAATGATCCCTGTGGGAGGAGTCAAAATGATCCCTGTGGGAGGAGTCAAAATGATCCCTTTGGGAGGAGTCAAAATGATCTGTGGGAGGAGTCGAAATGATCCCTGTGGGCGGAGTCAAAATGATCTGTGGGAGGAGTCAAAATGATCTGTGGGAGGAGTCAAAATGATCTGTGGGAGAAGTCGAAATGATCCCTGAGGGAGGAGTCACAATTATCCCTGGGAGAAGTAAAACTAATCCATGGGAGGAGTCAAAATGGTCCTTGGGAGGAATCAGAATGATTCATGTGAGAAATCAAAACCTAGTTTTATTGAAACAGGTGATGACAGTTTTTAAACGTAATGCACTGAACTGAACGAAAAACATTTGTGAACCAACCATTGCCTCCTACTAATGCACTGGATTCTAGAAACTGTCTCAGAGATGCCAGCTTCTTTAAAGTAAATTTTTTTTTGCCAGTAGCTTTTCTGATTATCCCATCCATTTATTTTGCTGTTAACTAAAACTTGTCAACAACATCTTCGAAAATGTATAGTAATATGACAGTACATTTGTACATGTATTACTTTTAGAAAGATACACCAACAAAGGCATTCTATTTAACCATTTATAAACAATAGGAAAATTGTATTGAGTGCAAGGGCTGACTTACATACAGTAATCAGTATGCATGTAGGTTTTTGTAGACCAGTTGTAGCTATTTAAAAACAATCTTACAAAATCAGGAGTCAGATTAAAATAGGAAGTATGTCATGCCTGGTACAATTAGTACAAAAATAAATCATAATGGAATGTTGAAATGTGGACAAATTTGGTAGTCCAATTGTGAGACAGGGTTTTTCCCCTTAAACCATGTAAACTTTCAAGAACACTGACCGCAGTCAATTACACGTACATATGTGCAAGTTAAATGCACGTAATGCACGTATGCTCTTCCTGCTGAGATATAACAACAAACTGACATTCCAGAAGTTGACAATATATGTTGTTTTTATTTTACTGCGGGTAGTTGTGTATTTTCTCTACAGATAGGTGCTACAGTTCATTTGAACAATGTCCTTGGTTGCTGTTTGTTTATTCATCACAAGGTAACATTGACTGCTGCACTAAGAGGTGGAGAATGGGTGTACATTAGTCAGTACACCATAATATTAAGATCCATTCCACTGACCAAGAACCACATGGTTTTTGAGAGTTTTTCATGACTAAAATAAAATTAATTTGTTATCAACAGTTAGCACATCAAGTCAGGGAAATCAATTATATGGACAGTGTAAATTTAACAATATTTTGGACCCCCTTCCTTTTTTTTTCATTGCCCCTTTTTAAATTGAAAATCAAATTTAAAAAACATTCCATAAGTTCAAACAATAACCCTGTTACAGTGGAATTGCCCATAAACAAAATTACATTGTTTTGACTGGATCTCTTATCAGCATTATGCTTTTTTGGGATTCCATGCAGAGCTTGCTAGCAAAATGAGGCTTGGATGTCAAAATAGTCTGGTTCCTTATGCATGTGAAAAACCATCATTTTAAAGCCTTATCATATATGGGGTACATGACAGAGACTGCTCTGTGTAAATGAACAAACAAACTTGATTAAATTAGTTTTTATCAGTCCACATGTAGGCTACATTATAACATTTGTGACATTTGTTTTGAGTGTATAATTTCATTTTTAAAAAATGTTCTTGTAAATGAGGAAAGGATCTTCTTACCAAGTCTATCACATAATTTAGTCCATGGCACTTGTCATCTCCTCATGAAATTTTGTGAAATGTTTTGTCTTCATTTTGCTTAGCGCATCGGAATAGGCAACTAGAATGATGGCGCTCTACAAATGCCTGATGATTGATTGATTATTTGATCTTACTTTTCCTGAAAATGTTATTTAAATGTGTAGTTAAATGCTAATGGTTTGATGGTTTGCTTTTGTTAAGTAGTTAAGTAGTTAAGTAGTTATATAAAACTTGACACTCTCTAAAACAAAACAAACCAGTCTGAAAAGTGTTTTAGCTTCTGTTAAAGGTACTTGCAACTGCCGCTAACACTGGTAACTGTCAAAGACCAGTATCAGTACGTGACCCAACGTACACATGAAATAAACCTGTGAAAGTTTAAGATCAATCAGTCATGGGCGTCATAAGAAAATAGTGAAATCCCCCTTAAATGTTTTCACTAAATATTTTCAAACAATGAGAATCAAGATCTTGCAGGATCAAACTAATGGTTTCACTCATTTCTCAGAAACTACATGTACAGCATTTCAGGCAAAGATATTTCAAGGGAAGTTTTCCCACCGTGACAATCTTTTAAATACCATGAACAGGTAAGTTGTCTGTAAATCAGTGAACATATATTTTCAATCATTATA
This sequence comes from Pisaster brevispinus, assembly GCA_023634235.1. Taxonomy (NCBI): domain Eukaryota; kingdom Metazoa; phylum Echinodermata; class Asteroidea; order Forcipulatida; family Asteriidae; genus Pisaster; species Pisaster brevispinus. The sequence continues at coordinate 1,555,644 of JAMKCF010000006.1, forward strand.
CGCTTCAAAGAAATAGCACGCTTTCTTAATCATGTTAAGATCTTTAAAATAAATCAAACTAAAGGTCTAAACCATGTTTTACTACTAGACACCATTGCGTTCCTTGATGTTAGTTATTTTAAAATAATGATGCTAACAATACTCTACCTTTACAAAGAAAATAGCTAAAGGAGTAAATTGGCAGCACAACACATCATGTAGGTTAGAGATTGAAACAACCGGTGAATGCAAACCCTAAACATACAAGTTAATACTTCTAACCTACATGTAAGTCTCTCTAGACAATCGCTAACACTCTTCACTAAGTTGAACTCTTCTCACACAACTTTAATCTACACAAAAATCATGAATAAGCCACGTCATACTATGTACACATACATTAAGGAAATTCAAGCAGTGGAAATATTGCACAAGTTTAATTTGGAAAAATGCCCTGCATGGATTTAATGTGCTTAACTGTACAGGGGACTACGACTGATCAGTCTTTCATAAACAAGGTCAGTTGTTCAATGGTTGTAATGTGAATTCTGTAATTTTTTTTTTGATCTAGTGCAGAGCGGCCAACATTTACAGCTTGCAATCAGGCCAATGTTGTGCAACAATCATGGAGATTGTGTACAACAATCATGGAGACATTTAGAAAGCTTGCAATAGACATACATGTAATTGGGAAAAAGCTTCCATAATCAGGGATACTTTCAAATTTGTTCATCAGAACATGGACAGATTGGTTTACTTTCAGGGAATTTTCTGCAGAATCAGAGAGAGTTTGGCAGCTCTGCTAGTGCATGCTATTTAAGATATGGTGGCACCGAAATGCAGGTTCATTTCTCAACCATGAATCCTGAGACGTCAAAGCAAGATACTTATAAACCAAAGGTCCAATGCGTAGGCCCCGAGATACTAGCTTCACTTTTTAGAGAAAAGACACAGACGAAAAATTCTTGTGGCCAAACTTTAAAGGTTCCTTCAGTGGGGCCCTCTATACACTAATAATCACTTGTTGATGCAAAGGTTGAACACCCAGATTTGGTTAAATAACCCATTGCTTCCTAGGCATGACACTATCACGTCCATCAGGACAAACACTGTGACAATAACCCATTGCCTCCTAGGCATGACACTATCACTTCCATCAGAACAAACACTGTGACAATTTGATCACAAAATGGCACAGTAAAAATTGGTGATGTCATTTAGAAAGGGTCTACAGTGATACAGTTGCATAGAACCCCACGCCTGAACTTCATCTTTGAGAGGGCAAGGCCATTTTCATTTTGCCAAAGGCACTTCCATTGGAAACTCTTAAAGTTTATTAAAAACTTTTCAAGGGGCATCTAAGCAAAGACAACAGAGACAATGGACTCCATGTCCTGCGTGTAATTCCAGTCCTAGGACCCACTGAAATGGCCACTTCATGAAGTTTTTATTTTGATGGAAGTAAAAAAGCTTACCACTTTGTTGTCCACTCTGTCCCGCTAACCTGGCTGCTTCCATCTGGTCACGCTGTGCAACCTTATTCTGGTAGTGCACATCACTGATATTCATCTGATTCTTCTTAAAGGTTTCCGCAGCGGGCGTGTCAGCAACCTTGGAGAACTTGGTCAAGTCAGTCTTGTGATCCTTGTGGTACACCAACTGCTCAAGAAAATATTCCAGACCAGAAGAGTTTGAAGCAAAATGTCTTGTAAAATTTGAAAAATCAATAGAATATTGTCCAATAAATTGGGTTATGAAACTACAAACCTAGCCTATTTTTACAATTCAAAAGAGGACTGCACTTCAGGTGCATGATCTCGTTCCCCAATGCTCTATTTTTGTTAACTAAATGGCCGGATGCTTAAGGCTAGAAACAAACTCAATAACAATTTGCATTATGTTTAAGTACCCAGATGTCAAGAGGGTGTTTACTAATAAACATCTCATCATGCCATTTTTGGGAACTTAATTTAAAAAGAAACTTCGGAAGACTAAATTTCACAGGCTAAAAATTTGAAGCACAAGGAGTCTGGTGCAGCAATTTTTGTGCTTTATCTTTAACTACTTCACTTCAGTTGATGAAATGTTACAAATTTCTGGGTAGAAATACAGTTGATGTTTATAAACGTAGACTGATTATATTGGCCATGGCATACGGCCAAGGTTCCGGCCTATTTATGGTAAGACATTCCTTAGTTTCTCAAAACAGAACAAAAAATCCTGGTGCATTTTGTGAGAGTTGTTGTTGTCTTTACTTTAGTTAGTCAGAAACAAAAGATATAAAAAATGCTTTGGAAGTTCCAAAATGTTCAAAAAATAATACAGCGTGAGGCACTTTTAAGTTTTTTTTTAGAACCAACATGAAGTCGTTCAGACAGTAACTTGTAATAAATCTTTAAAATAAGACGTTCTTCTGTGCCATTGTCTCTGCTAAAGACTTACAAATGTATAAATTCTTTGCAAATCTGACGACCCCCAAAATAAGCTTTAGCAGTACTATAGCTTATTTGTCTGTTTGCCAGATTTTCCAACGAATTGCCCAAAAGATTGAAAATGACCAGGCAAAATCTTTTAATGGAATAATTACTGAGAGTCAACTTACATCACTCTGATTCTTTGTCTGTTGGGAAAGGCGTCGGTTCTCTGGTGTATCAGCTACAGCTGTGAATTTTGTTGTTGGGTAATGCCTGAAAGCAAAAAAGCAAAACAAATCATTCATAAAAACTGACTCAAACTTCTTTTCTGGACACTTATTCTTTCATGGTTGACAAACCATACAGTACTTCATGAAAGTTCATTCCGTCTTAAATACTAATTATAATAATAATAAATAATAATAATTTATAGTCTTATATGACGTATGTATCTACCAATAAGGTATTCAAGGTGCTTGAACATACAGAAACATTTTAAAACAGGTTTTTGAATTTTTTAAAATTATGAGTCAGACCAATTTATTTAGCACCTGCTTACAAGGGTTAACAAGGTGCTACGACACATTCAGCAGCCACTGCCAGAAACACCAGGGCAAAACCCTTCTCTTAGCGGTAAGTGTAACAGGGTTCTTTTATGTCCGTTGCAAAACACACGGGACCTACGGCTTAAAGTCCCATCCGAAGGACGAAGCAATAACGGTTAAGTGTCTTGCTTAAGGTAACAAGTGTCAAGACCAGGACTCGAACCTACACTCAGATGATCAGAAACACCAGAGCTTGAGTCCGGTGCTCTTAACTGCTCGGCCACGACACGCCACAAAATGTTGTTGGAACAGTTAGCAGGGAGTAGAAGGAATCATGTAAATCATTTGGCATGATTCATAGGGAGGCAATGGAGGCCTTGCTGCCCCTCGGAATGTACCAGAAGAAACGTACATTTCCCCTGCAAAAATGCCTTTGGACAAAAAAATTATGAAGTTCATCAGGCAGGGTAGCATAATCATACTAGAAACACTTGAGAAAATTTCTTTAAATGGCTTTTAGTTCGAACATTAATCAGTGAACAAAATTACAACTAAAAGAAAATGGCTGTAATTTCTCAGTTAAAGAAAAGCAGGATTGTTGGTCCTACTTTCATTTAAGTATTTATTTATTTTATTACACATCCAACAGCACAATTAGTGCCAATAACAGGATAAATAGGAAACGAGAAGAAATGTTCAGTGTGGGAGGGAAAACCCCAATGGGGAAAACCCACGCAATCAGGTAGGGACTGAAAACCCCATTATGAGCTCCGAGGTCCACAGAGGTGAAATGCAAGAAAATAAACCACCGGGCTAACGTGATCCCCAGACCATTTAATAAGTAAAGTTTTTTTAAATTCAAATAATAATCCATTTGCAACTCAATGACAAGCAGAACTGCATTAACTTAAACCAGGACTACAAAACAAAATTGCAGACAGAGCTGCAGTACTCACGTATTACAGTATGGGAGCTTGTTGTAACCTTTGTATGTTTTCATTGTAAGTTTGGTGTTACAAGTTTCACATGTGAAGCAGCCTTTGTGCCAAATCTAGAGGAGGAAAAAGAAATTTAAATGTTTAAAATGAACAAGAAATAACCTTTAATTGATAAGTAGGCATGTTTATTTTGATTTGACAAAAATAAGTCTAATGGGCGAAACCATCAAACTTTTGTCTTTGTTACACCGTGACTCAAAAAGTCTTCTCTCCCTTATTATGCATCATAAATGTCTGAATCTAGCAAAATGCGTATATAATGTAATACCTGCTACATGTATGTAGCATCCTCCATGGTAGCATGTATTACTATGCACTTTGCTAGATTCAGACATTTATGATGCATATGAAAACCTACTAATTTATGGCAAAACAAGTCACAAGTTTCCCGCTGTAACAGGAAACTGAGATTCCGGTGTCTCCATTACAGTGTGATGGATAGTTTGGGATCGTATATGAAAACAAAAAATCTGATTTGAGAAATTGAAGTTATACATTAAACGTATGAGCTATCCCCACCACTTAAACATGCAAAGAATATAGAAAGTACATTATCTTTTGAGATATAACACCATGTCACGCTTTGGCCCCCTTTTTTATGGAAAGACCCACATCCGTGGCTATACCCCATCACCGGCATGCGGGGCGTTATTTTACAACCCTTGCATGATCCTGGCCCCGGCGGCATGCAGGGCATTTTTTCATCCCCGTACAACCCTGGCCGGTCCCGGCACCCAGCATGTGGGGCATGTCAAAAATAGTACAACCTAGGCCTTGTTATTGTCCAGGTTATGCAGGGAAAAAAAGAAAGAAAGAAACAACCTTGGCAAAGTCCCTGCTATTGTACCGGTAGGGTGGGGCAACAAAATTGTTCAACCTCGGCCACGTCCCCGCTATTGTTTTGGTAGGACGGGCAACAAAATTGTACAACATCAGCCAAGTACCCGCTATTGTCCCGGTAAGGGCGGGGCAACAAAAATATGCGACCTCAGCAACCAAAACCCCACTATTGTTCCGGCCAGTGGGGCATCTTTTTGCACATCCCTGTCTATTTCCTTGCTACATGTACATTGTACTTCTTCTAAAGTCACAGGTCCCCTAGGGCTGGGACTACAATTTGTACGTCTTATAACCCCTACTCTTCCAAGATAAGCGTTCTGGGTTCTTACATACACTACCAAGAACATGGAACCTCCGGCTTGATGTCCCATCCAAAGGACAAAGCAATTATGGTTAAGGACATAAGTGCCACAACTGGGACTTGAACCCACACTCCGCTGATCAGAAACACCAGAGCTAAGCCTTGAGCTTAGCCACAACCAGCCAATATGCTGAATCTGACTGCCACTTTTTCACTCTCCAATACCCAAAATTGTATCTTATATAGAGCAAGGCTATAATTTTGTGAAAACTGGTGATAGTTTCAATTTCATAACACAATTATTTTCTTATTTGTCACTGTCAGATATACATCCTTCTTCCATATTTTGTTTACCTTAATTTCTCCATTCATTAGACGGCCAAAACAACATTTGAATTTTTGTGAAATAATTTGTGGAAAAGAGAACTTTGCAGTACTTACATCATATTTTAAGGCACTTTTGATTTCAACACCTGCTACAAACATGTACAACTTAAAATTTTCCTTTTAATCAAATTCAGAGCCCAATTTTAATGGAGCTGCTCACGCCTGAATTCTGGGCCTGCTTATCTGGCTCGACGAGCTCTCTCAGGGCAAAATTCTGACTGTGGTAAAGCAGCACCATGATTAAGCTGGAGACCCAGACCATGGAGGTAGAATAACTATGCACAGACTTATTACTAACGTTTAGATAAGATTAAATTTAAAATAAAGATACATTTTGTTTATAACAGGACACCATACTTCCTTCTAAAAATAATGCTCATCATAAAATCATGCTCATTGAAATAATATTTTAACAATTATGAATTAACATCCAAAACAAATTTAGAAAAAGATCATGTCTTTATAGTCTCTTCCCGAAAAATCACGGTAGTAAAATTGATAGGGGTAGTATCATTTTAACCTGATGATCATAAACTCAGTCATACTTGTTACGCTACACTGACTGACATGACTGACGATATTCTCTGTGCTGACATTTACATGCATAAATGCGTACAGTACACAGATACACATTTGAGGTAGCCTCCTTGGTTTATGTTACCTTATCCAAACACGAAAACTTTTCCACCGGGTAAACCGTCTTTTTACATCTTGAGCACGGAGCATTCATCTTGATGATCTTTCTCCTCTTTTGGCACAGAGGACAGTTATAAAATTCGGTATTTTTAAGTAACCCACAGGTCAAAAATGAGCGCAATCTAGTCTGTAGTTGTAGCTCACTCCGTCCCAGTGAAAGGCTGCGCAGTAGCCGTGTCTCCTACATGCCAAACAACAAGATTTAAATCAAAAACTAACCGCTGCGACTAATGAAAATAAATATCCAATGATTTGAAAAACGGCAATCATTACTATCTGAAAAATTTCTTTCGTGATTCATTTAAAATTTAGGAAATTATGCTTTGAGTTTTATTTACGTTAGAAAATATTTCAGTTTTTTTCTTGTTATTTAGAAGCCACCATAGGAGCGCCCTCAGGCTTTCACAAAATCACAAACTGCAACCGGTACAAGTTCCTGGTACTCGTGCAAAATGTCTTTTTATGTGACCGTATAGGGTACCAGCCAAAGACGCCCGTGACCGCGCCCCTTGCCTGCATATTCACTTCCTGATTATGTTGTGATGAAATCACAGGACTAGGCCTAGACCTAGCCCGTTTTCGAAACGAATAATAAAGGGACTTTATGAGGAAAAAGAAAGCAAATAAACTGGTTTTCAGGAAATGGGTAAATCATATTTTGAATAGGCATGTTCAACTGCAAAAGATACAAAAATTCAAAAGTTAATTTTGTAGTAGCTGCAATTTTGACATTCCACTAGTGCGTGGGTTTTGCCATGAGGTTACGGCAGGACACGGTACGCGAGTCACTGTCTTTGCATTGGAATAACTCTGGTCCTTGGTATTTAATAATAAAATATTGTTGAACAAATTTTGTTGGAATGTCCAATAGCAATTTGGTTAAATTACTTTATTGAAATTACGCATGCGCAACCGCTTCACTATCACTGCTTGCCTGAATGAAAGTATAGAGGGCTTTTATGAACACTGAATAATTATTGTGTAAAAAACTCTTAAAATTTATATTAAGAAGTGACTCTAGGAAAAGACATTTTACTAGCCAATTAAAAATTATAAGAAAATATCTCGAAATACTTTATGACATTTTGGCCGGAAAATTGGTCCATAAGGTCCATCTGAACGAAACGGGAAGCAGTTGAGAATTGAGTTGAACAACATGGTGTAATCTCAAGTTAGTTCCATATTGCGCATTGCGGTGGTTTCGCACACCCTCCCGCAAAAATAATTATAATACCAATACAAAATACTAACAACTAAAAAACAACAACCCCAAAACATAATAACAAAATTAAATAATAATTTAAATCGTTATAATGTGTTTAAAAAAAGTATTACTTTTGTGAGGGCCTTTAAAAACCGGAACCGTATGTATGGGATGGATGTATACTTAGAATTAGAAAGTCTGTGCAGAATCGGAGGGATTATAAAACATGGAATCCATGAATTAAACAATATTGTTGGTGTGATTTAATGTTTCAGTAAGAGATAATATTCATACAAACAAGAATTCTGGCAGGTCTAAATAATCATTGTTATCATTTCCCAGAATGATCACGTGCGAAAGATGCACCATTTATAACATCGCCCTTGTTTTTCTTTTCTACTATATAATAGGCTGTGTCGTCACCATCGAAGCAGGCCTCTGTGTGGCCGGCTGTACATATGCATCTCTACGAACTTTCACCAGTTACTTACTACACGCGCGCACTCTCCCCCTCCGTATCCTATGGGGGGCGCGTGTGTGCAGCAACAGGGCGAGAGTTCATAATAATTCCATGTAGAGCCCGCTTTGATCATAACGGCACAGCCCCTTTAACAACGTGTGTTTAACCAATGGCTCCATTTTAAATGTTAATGGCACTAACAGACGTCTTGTTTTATTTCACTTAACAGTCCACATTTATCATGCTGTCGGTATCCTTTCCTGTTAAAAGCAACGGTGAATACTGTTTCTTCTGATTACCAAAAAGGGGCTGACTTTTTGCCTTCGAGCCTCGGTTTGATAACATTGATTTGAATGGGAGAAAAACAAAATGGCTGCCGCATGATAAAGATTTCCACCACGAGGTCCCATATGTTATTAAAAACAACTTATCGGTCCACAAGTATTGTGAAACACTTTCCAGATCACCGATGCACTTAGTAAACGTATGCCTTTTGCGTTGTGCGTGCGTGTGCCCTTACACACGCCAAGTTACGAGGGTACTTGACACAGTGGAACAATGCTACACCGCATTTTCTTTGTTCTAGTGGTACCACACAGAGGATTTCTAACTTCTTCAGTTATGGGAATAATAAAACAACAATGGAAGTACCCCGTAACTGCCGTATGTAAGGGTGCGTGTGTATGCAGCGAAATGCGGCAAGCTCGTTCTTGTCCGCCGTGTCCACCAGTTCAGTTCGTTGCTAACGGGAAGGCCGGACCAAGATTGTCAATATAAAACCCAGCATGACATTCCTAGTTTTGCCATAAATACTGGATATCATTAATAGTTTCAGATTTTAAACCATCAAGGTAAAATTTACAATTTCCTGTAACAGGGCGATGGTAAAGTTTTAATATACAAAAGAACATTACGTAAAAGACTGAACCTGTTTAAGTATATCATTAAGAGCAAATACTTAACATTTTATAATTACATGGATGACACCTTTCCCACACATTTTTTACGTCCCCATTATTGTCAAATAAGTAGTAAGAATTACACTATGGGTCGTACGCAATGAGACTACATTATGGTATGTTGATTACCGCATAGCCTGTTTTCAAGGCGAACGATGCATTCAGTATTCCTACATGTGTTGTGTAACACATCTACACCATGCCTCGTGCGCCTGAAGTTTAAACAAGTCACCAGGCTAAGGCAAAATAGGCAATGTATGTAAACGTTCATGTGTTACCAAAAATGGTACAAAATAAAGCATTATTGGGTAAATTTGAACAAAAACGGAGCAGATGTTTCAAAACTGAATAACAGACATTTAATTTCGAAACAATATTAATAAAATTTGGGAAAGAATCATTCAAAGACCGAGTCTCACCTTATTACACAATCTTTCCATTCATTGTAAAGCTTGTTTGGGTACAATTCTTCAGGAAGAACAAACATTTATTATCAGAGAGTTATGGTCCGTTTCAACTTAATCACAAACTTTGACATTTGTAGGTCTTCACATTGTATGGTAAGGTACACTGTTTACCTCATGTGAATAAAGACACAATATAAATATATAAACACCGCCTCAACAATTATTTTTCCTGTTGCAATTTCCTCGGGTTGTGAATAAGAATAAAATAAAAAAACTCTTGAAAATTTAAATAAGAAAACACTAACTTCCTTCTTGTGTGAAATTTTGATTAAGTTTTGCTAAAAAATCAAAATTCTGACCTATCAACTTTGGGACTAGTATTAAATATCTCTTTAAAATATTAGCACCTTGCACAGGAGAATAAAAAGGACATGTACTACTCTGACAGTGAAGCTGCATGCTTGAAGATTTCCTTATGACAGGAAACAAATAAAGTGTACAACTTAGCGTTTATGAAATTAGCAGTTTTTCCATTGGTTGTAATTTATGTTTAAGAACCTAAGACCACCCAAAAAATCTTCCAACATGTGAATGGACATGCAGGCTTATACTGAAAATATTTGAGTTCATTCACTTGATGTTATTTAATTAATTTTTAAAATCATCCTCAAATTTCCATCAAAAATGGACAGGAAAAGTTACCTGCCATTTCCGACTATTTCTTTAATTAAAATTTGAGAGTAATGAATAAATTAATAATACAGTACCAATAAACTCAACTTTTCTAAATATAAGCCTGCATGATCATTTACATGTTGAAACATTTTTGTGTGGTTTTAGATCCTTGTTACAACAATTGGGAAAATCTAACGTGACGGTAGAAAAGTGGTCTACTTGATTGTGTTTGCTGTCTTAAGCTAACTCTACTCTCTATATGCTTCAGCCCAACTCTCTACACTAGGGTCCTTCCTCACTCTAACAAAATCCAACACCATCTGATAACTCAGCTGTTGATCGAGTTTGCCTGATTCCATGTAAAGCATAATCAGTTTACTGGTGCAGTCCTTTGTTCAACAGAATCAATCAAAACTTGCTGTTGGAATTTGAAAAGTGGGTAATGGTTAGGGTGCATCACAGATATGCAAAAATCAATCACCAGAAATGCATAGATACCAAAGAATGTAGAGCGCCGAAGGCGCAAGATGGAGCTTTATCTTTTGTTGGAACGTGAAATACCCATGGGCGCCATTTCAGCAAGCAAATATTATATCATTGACTAGCAATGGTCATTGTCTGCACTGATCTATTGTTGCAACCGAAGAGTTGCTTGCTGAAATGGCATCCAGTGCACATTTCACAATTTCAGCCCAAGTTCCTGATCTTGCACCTTCAGCGCTATATCATCTCTGTAGATACCAAATCCAGAAAAAGAAGTAACTAGTAATGCTCACAATGTGAAATTTTGCACTTTTTTAGTTAAGGTTAAAGCCCGTTTCTGAAAAATAATTTCTCTACGAATTGGTATCCAATTGGCTACAAATGAATTTCAGATTTTTATTCAAAACATATTAGATCTACAGCCATACTTGCTTTTGTACAAATATTTTATAATCATTAATAAGACAATTTGTGAATGAACCGTTTATTAAAAGTAAAATCTGCGACACCCATAATGATGTTACTCATAGCTCTGTACAAAACCAGTGTCGGGATCAACTCTAGTAGTTAGTTTTCTAGAACATAGAGGGCAGCAGATAAAGAGCCTGTGCAAGAACACAAGCCTAAAACTTGACCAACCTTTAGAGACAAAGTACAAATGGAGAAAACTACCGTTGTATACCAAGAAACCAATCCAGGAACCTTTATCTCATATGAAACAATCTTCCTCTCTTTGTAACTGGATTCTTTGTATTAATTCTGACAATATCGGTAGATCTTAAAAAGGAGGAGAGAGTTATAAAATGTTCATCCAAGCCTCTCTCTGATTACACCGACGGGAATGGATGCAAAACAAGATGACTGAAACTTGAGAAAGGTTTATACTGACACACTACTATGCGAGACCAGAAATCTTTCCATTTTAAATCAACCGGAGTCCCGGACTAAAAAGATTCAATTTGAACTTTGAATACAACACTTTCAGTAGCAATATTACCAAAGATCCCTCCCCTCAAAAAAAAACCCCAAAACAAACTTAATTGAAGTTGAAAATCTGATACAAGATTGTTGCATTCTTGTGCAGGCTGGCCACTCACATAACAATGTACAGATTAGATGCAAAGTGAAGCCGTATCCAAACTTGATGCAAAATATGCACTGATTGTCCGAACACCAGATTGTATTAAAGATTCCCGTACACTGAGCAGGTGTTAATATGAGAATCATTTACCACAGATGGTCATGGTTTTTCTTTATCAATGCATAAAGTATTAACCAGTACTCTTGGGTTTGGAGTTTGGGTGGGGTTGGGGTTGGGGGGGGGCAGAGAGGTATATGTCATCCTTGTAGTTCCATGTTGGTGGAGGCGGGGAATTAGAGTGCTTCACAACCTTCTTAGAAACTGTCTTCTTCATCGTCGGCCATTTCCTTGGCCAGCTCCAAATCTTGCTGCTCCCTCTCTCGGCGTTCCTTTTTTTAATCAGACGAAGAAAAGAAAACAGGAAAAAATATTTCAATTTAAAGAAACGATATGAAAATTCCCAACGAAAAACACTAAGATCAATCTTATCCATCAAATTAGACCAAAAAGGATTCATTGAAACAATCACTTTCTATCCAACAAAATTGCTTCCGGCTCATATCAACACAATGATTTTACACTGCTCATTTCAAGGATTAAAAGGAAAAATTGTTGTATAAAACATTTTCCAATTTTAATTATTGGACTTACCTCAGCTGATTCCAAATCTTTGTTGTATGATTTTGGAGGAAACCTCATAGCCTACACAGAATATAAACAAAGTATGTTTAAATTAAGAAAATTTTAGCTTTAAATGCCCCAAAATGTTGATAAAATCTCTCTTAACATTAAGCTGGATCTCAAATGGTGAATTTAATTTAAAATCATTTTGTCACAAAAAGAGACAAATGTGTTTCAAGCGGGACTTGGACCAGGTACCTGTAGATTAATAATAATAATAACATAATAACCAGTTCTTATATAGCGCATTTTACAATAACGTCTCAATGCGCTTTACATTAGTGCCCTGGTCATTGGGCCAATAACATTCCTGTAATCTTTCTCAGCTCCCTGGGGAGTATACAGCCCGGGCTGCCGTGGTGCTCCGAAGGCTTTTTCAAACACAATATCAACCTCTACCCTCGCAGGTACCCATTTATACCCCTGGGTGAAGAGAAGCAATTATAGTAAAGTATCTTGCTCAAGGACACAAATGTCATGACCGGGATTCAAACCCACACCTCGATGACTTAATCATCGAAATTTGAATTCGATGCTCTAAACCAGTGCTAGACCAAATGAACCACCAAGCCCACAACTACAACATTACACAAAACACTGGAAATAAGTAACTAGAGAGTATCAGTGAAGTAAATTGACAAAATGTCATCAATAAGGTCGCTCATTGTAGACAGAAGGAGGCTCTACAACCAGCAGAAGGCCAGAAGTTAGAAAATGGCTTCTTTGAAAAATATCATCTGAAGACTTGTTTGTTTTCAAAAATAATATTATTTAGTTAAAATGCTTTCCATGTCACATAGTTATCACAAAGAGCTATACAATTACAAATCCACAAGTTATTAAGAAATATAGATAAAAAGCAGTCAAAACAAAAGACAAGTAGCTATTCTTGGAAAGGTGTGTTTTCAAAGAGGTTTAACAAATGTGGAATTCAATGTTCCTATAATGGCTGATGAGTGGCAGAAAATCAATTGAATTTTCACGACTGGTTTTCTTGAAACACAAATTTGCACATTAATTATTTGAAGGAACTCTAACCGGACGTACTGTGATTGACATACTGTCATGAGATGCTCTGGTTTTATAGAGTTGTGCTTTTGATCATGTGGCCTGTCATGGAGCAGCTGTCAAGAGCACTGGACCCAAGCTCTGGTGTTTCTGACCAGCAGAGTGTGGGTTCGAGTCCTGGTCTTGACACTTGTGTTCTTAAGAAATAATAATAATGAAAACTTAACCATTCACCCTACACTTATCGCTAAGAGAAGGGGTTTGCCGCTGTGTTTCAGGCAATGGCTGCTGAATTCGCCAAAATACCCTTACAAGGTGTTACATAAATGGATCTCATAATTCAAAAGCTCATAAACCTAGCTAAAGCGTCACATAAAATCTAGGTATTATCATTATCATGAAGGCTTACCTTGACAGCTTGATTGTGGATATCAAGACAGAAGCTGATTCGCTGATGGAAGGCTGCCATCGGTTCTCTCGTTGAGTAAATATCTACAGTCTCCTTGGAGCGAACATAACCCTTCTCATGCTCTATACTGGCTTCAATAACTCCATCTCGGATAGCCTGTTAGGACAAATAATACTCATCATCAAAGATGCATCTTGAGTACGAAACCTAGCCAGTTTACATCATCAAATTAGTCTTCGAGTTGGAGTGATGAAAACTTAACGTTAGTGTTCGGGCACAGAATCATCCAGCCTGGAAGAGCATCAACCATGGGTATGAAACCTAGCCAGTTTACATCATCTAATTAGTAGGGGTTTCCGTTTACTTTTTTGTTCACTTTGTGGCCGCAGGAGTCAACAAAAATTTTAAGTCGCCTGCAAGTTTTTTCACTATCCCGTATGTATGTATGCACACAATTTTTGGAACCCCCCCCAAATCAAAACGAACCAAAAGCCAAGAGCATGTTCAGTGCTAACCTTTAGTCAATGTACAATTTAAATCATGTTTCACTCAAGTCTAGTCAATTGACTCCTCAAATATAGTTGGCACATGGCAACGAGGTAACAGTGAGATGGATGCATAGAATGTGTTGGCCCATCGTGTTCATTATCCTTAATAATTAAGAATAATGTTTTACATTTTTGAGACGTCATTGATTTTGTATTTTTGGTGAATGCTCGTCTTTTTTTAGTAGAAGACCGTTCCTCTTTCCTCCCCGCCCCTCATACGACATGGACCAGATCATCTATCAAAATGTAATCTTCTTACCTTGGCAACAATAAACTCAGCATCTTCAGGGCTTTCAAGCTGTAGCTTCTTGGCAACATCCGATAAGGAGATTCTGGAGTAGGAGAGGCTAATCATACGCACTCCTGTCTTGATCACATTATGATGAAGTCTTACGATGAGGGTGTAGGTACCATCTGATTGGAACTTGGGGGCATAGTCCTTAAGGGTCTGGTTGAACAGATGTAGATTTCCTGTTCTCACAGCTGATGACAGAAAAGGATGAAACAAAAAACACTTTTCATATTGCAAGTAACACAGCCAAGGACTTACTTCAAGTGCTTTTAGTGCCGACCTAACATGGCAGGCCAAAAAATTGATTTAAAACCCTACTTTTTGAAGATGCTAGTTTTCTTCTTAGGGGACCATCTCAATTTACCATTTAATTTATTTCAAATTGATTGGTAAGGTCACCAAGGGATCCTCAAAAGTGTCTTGCAGTTTAGCTTCTAGAGCTAAAGAAACCGTGTGAAGAAAATGAGTGCTCAGACTTAGTTGTGGCAGGAAAACCTTGAGATTTGAGGAAATTGAAAATCATGATAAATGGCCTGGGTTCTGGCATATTCAACACCCAGAAACTCTTAGATGTTACTCATTCATGAGATTTACAGATGCTGTGCAGCTCCATAAATACAAAACTACCAGTTTGGACGCAATGGACAATTTCTTTCTCCCTTTGGTGACTGCTTTACTTCTTTCACAAAAATCTGAGGGCTTAAGGAGATTTCAAGAAAATCAAGAAATCAGGAAAAGTCCTGAGAAATCTTATGCAAGATCCTTATAAATGTCCACCCAAAGGGAGGGTTGCAAATTAAGCAGGTTTTGGGGGGTTTTGGGGGGTTATCCCGGTTCAACCTCAAGCTATAGCTTTTTTAATTCTAAATTTCTCCCTCACACTACTCTTTGAATTCAAGTCTTTTTAAAGTCTTACCCTGTGTGAGAAGCAAGTACGGTGCAAGTGCCTTCTGATAAAACTTCTGCCTAAAGACGGCTCTGTCTGGAATCTCTCCCAGTAACAGCTGTACAGTGATAGCCAGTTTCTGCACCTACAAGGTGTTAGAAATAATGTACTAGAATTAGCAATAGTGTTCAAGACATGCAGTATGCGGGGTGGGTGGGTCATGGTTCAAATCCCACCTTAGCTGTCTGTGAGACAGATCAGGATTCTGTAGGGTTTGCCTCACTAGCCAGCAGGACCAGTTAGCTTGTCATTTCACTAGTCCACCAACTTTTTCACAAATTCTTATTTCATATTAAGGCAGCGTTCTACCTTAACAGTGGTCCACAGGCATACATCTTCCCAAACACCATAATGAGAAAGATGATTAAAAAAGCAAGTGTAACTTACTGTCTGTTTGAAGCCTAAAGCTGTGTATTGTGGTGCTTTACGTAAGGCTTGTAAGAGATTCTTATGAGCCTCGGAGTATTCCAACTGGATTGCCTTGATACGACCTGAAAGAGGATGAAAAAAAGAAGAAGTTATTTTATTCTCATCACACGAAACAAATTCAGGGTTCGACTTCAATAAATGTCAACCCTGACCATCCTTACCCACCCAATTTTACTGGCAGGTTTGGGGTATCGTCATGGACTACACACTGTAAAGCCAAATCACTCGTTGTCTGTGTCTGGGGGTAGGTACACTGACAGCTGTAGGAACTTTTTTACACAATGGAACAAAGGTCCCTACAATGTTTTTCTTTGTTCCACTCGGTCCCTATAGGGGAATTCTTCAGAAAAGGGAACAATAGAGTAACAATAGCAAGTCCCCACAACTGACTGTGTGAGGTTTAATGTAAAAAAATACAGATGACCTGATATGCGGCAATCAAAAGTTGAAGAGTTGGAAGTTTGAAAACAAAATTCAGGAATTAAGAAAGAGTTGTACTTGCAAATTAATTGAATTTGACTTTAGCTCTGTATCCTTAACTCCACCTGCCTAGAGTGATTTACTGGGACCCTTCCTCACTCTGAAAAAAAAACCCCAGCGCCACATGCTAACTCAACACCCAAACTGTTGGACTCTGATTATGGTGGTATTATCGTTGGCGAAACAACTTACCAAGGTGCAAAAACTAGTTAACGGCCTGACGTTTTTTGAACCTAGCAGTCTTTCTTGAAGGCTAAATGACAACACCACACATACAAAAACAGGTGTACAGGTGCAACAACACTCACCAAGGTAGTAGAGAAACCTTGCCCATTCATGGTTTGATGCCTCTTCAGGGAAGGTAGACTTGGCAACCAGTTTGTCTGCCTGATCGTACAGATTGTAATGGAGGTAGTTGCGCAGGAGCAGGTTCTGGAGGGTAGCTTGGGCTTCATTGTTGTGTCTGAGGGTGGAGGTGCGCAGTTTGGCATGCAGGAAACTAGAGACAGAAACCCAATGATGGTAAGGGATTAGTGAATCAAAAGTCTTTGTTAGACTTTTGAAATCGCCTACGTTTTAATCAAAACAATGATAAGAAGCAACTATTACTTGTAAAGTTGTGAGTACATTCATGTGTAAATCTCTTTTGAAAGGAGCGTTAGGCTGTTGGCTCTGAATTCTGAAAAGAGCCCTCAGTATGGTCCTCATGTTTTGAACAGTATACTCTGTTCTCCTTCAGGACAAAGACAATATTGCAAAGAGCAGAATTCTAATCATGACTAGTGTGAATCAGTTTTCACCACTCAAAGGTGTACCCATTTGACCAGTGAACATTGCTTTAAAGAATACAACATCAAACCCTCTAACGCTTAAACATGTCTAAGACTTGCACAGTCAATTAAACCTCAAACTAGTTAGAACTGGTTAAAACTAGTACACACACACCTCCTGACTTTCTCCAGTTGACCCGTGAGCTCATACGCCCTGGAGTGGTAGAAGTAAGCCTTGGCAGAGAGTTGGTCTAGGGAGCGTCTGTTCTGGGCGTCAATCTTTGCCATCAGAAGGTCTGAACACTTAACAGCCTGGTAAGGAAAATAAAGTAAAATTTGAGGGGGCAAGACAGTTTTCATTTTGCAAAGGGCACTTTCATTGGAAAATTGTAAAGACCATGGGAAAGATTTCAAGGGGTCACCAAGACCAAGATCAAGATCAAGGGCAACTGAAGCCATTGCCTCCGTGGCCAGTGTAATTCCAGGTCTGATTATGGGTGTACTTTCAGAAAGCCCAAGGAAACTGGAAGGTTAAAAAGTCTTGCTCTTTATCTATGTGAGTAAGATACAATTTGGGTAAAATTGTACAGACCCCTGGCATTGATGTCACAAGTTTAAGCAGCCTCCTCACTGAGGTCAAAGTAAAACCTATCATTGGCTGAGAGCTGTGCATGGTGCGTACAAACGTGCATTTTTACATTAGTTGACCTGGAGCTTAACAGCCAAAGTTAAGATAAATATGAATTAGAAAACCTAGAAATATAGTTAAAATACTGATTTTGAAATAACGATTTCATCTTGTCTATTATTATACCTCATCATATCTCTTTGTATCAAGAAGGTGGACAACAACCAGAAGGTGAACGTAAACATCAAGTTCAGGCAGAAGTTGACCATTGGAGGTCTTGCTACTCCGAGGACGAAAGATTATGTTGTTGTCCGTTGTATCCATTGGCTGCGTTTAACAAAAGGAAAAGAAGAACAAATTTGGTTGTGGAAATAACTCTCTGAGTCCTAGTTACAAAATCAAAAAGTAGTATCAAGAAATAAACCACAAGGGAAAATGACTGGGTAAATTTTAAATAATTTGGGGTTGAACAAAGAAAAATTTACAAGAGCGGGATTCGAACGGAAACCTTCGGATTAGCATGCCGGAGCTCTACCGACTTATCCATCAAACCCTAATATTGGTAGTCTCACTACTTGGTCAACATCTTTGTCCAAACCACTGTACAGGGAGAATGGTAGTATTTCTAGGACCTGATCTTACCTCATCTAAATATGTGATGAGATTCTCCCTGGCTGCACTTGCATTAGAGAAATAACCCATGATGAGTTTTCGCAGTACTCCATGATTCAATTTACGTCTGGATGAGGTCAATGCCCTTACGACCCTTGACATGTAGTTCTTTTCCTTGGAGGACACAGCTTTTTCTATGTGTTTAACATGCTCCTTGAAATCTGGAAAAAAATAAAATAAAAAATTAGTTAAGAAAACTAAGCCATAACTTTTTTTCTTTTCAAATGTTAATGGAGAATGCTATCATTCTGACAGACTAGATGCAGTTTGGTTGGCGTGTTGCCTAAATCCTCCCGTATTCTCTTCTCCTAGTCCTATGTCATTCCAAAACAAGTTATTTTGACTTGGATTGGAATGCCTGACCCTGTGATAAGCAATAATTATGGGCCTACTGGCCCCAGTACTTGTGAATCTTTCACTTTGACAATTGGATAAAGAAGGATTTGGGACTGTTGTTGGGTTAAATAGAGATAGAAAGTACATAACACTGTACCAACATCTTACAAAATACAAGCTAAGAAAGTTTGCATCTCACAACCTCCTTTTTGTCGACTGCTAAAAAAAATCTGTCCTCTTGGGCACTGGAGGGCTCCCTTTTCTGGAGATATTGCTTGATTTATTGATGAGAAAACAAAACTGTTTTGCATGAAATTTTCTCAGTTTTCCGATGATATCAAATTGGATAGAATTCAGGCAAGTAAAAATGTCATTTTGTACAGATTTTTTTATCCTTAAATGAAATACAGACATTTTATGTTGAATTTTAGCATGAAAGCACTTCGAAATGACAAACATAGGTTATTACGTTTTTTTTGACAGTAAATTATATAAAAGCTTAGAGATAAATCTGAATGTCTCTGTACTTTGTTTGGACTATGAACTATTCCTATTGCGAATGATCGCAAAACAAATTAACACAGAAAGGTGTTTTTGGAATTACCATCAAAATCGAGCGATGGTAGTACTTAGTAAGGGCATTATCGAATCGCAAATGTTGCATCAAGTAATGTGTCTTTTGCCTTGTTTATCGTGTGTTCACATGGTGGTGGGAAAGGAGACCTTCAGATCATAATTTAGTATTTGTAAGTTGGTTTCTGTTTTTGCTTTTGTTTTAAACATTCCTCTTTTCAATTATTTTACCAAATTTTTAAAGTCCGATCTGTTCTTATAATGAAACGGGAGCAGTTCCCGGGCACTTTTATTGTAAATATTAGTAAGATATTGACACTCAAAAAGTCCTTCGGCGACCTTTACAATCATGTTAAATAAATGAGCATCCTAACACAACAATGACACTCAAAAAGTCTTTCGGCGACCTTTACAATCATGTTAAATAAATGAGCATCCTAACACAACAATGATTGATACATAACTCCCCGTGATTGATTGTAATGCAATAATTTAAATAAACACTATCAATTTCTTTTTCAATCCTCTTTCCAATGGTACCAAACTTGTTATTGTTAGGTTTCTGTGAAAAAAAAAGAAAAAGTGCCAGACCTTCTACTACTCTAGCCTAATTTAAGAAAACCGAATACAAATTGAACAAAATCCACATAAACCTCTTATGTCGGAATTACACGAATTAGCATAGACATATTCTACACAACTGGCAATTAACATTACCATTTTACACGTGAGTCAGCGAAATTGAAAAATTTCAAAGCCCTAAAAATACAACCTTTGTTTATCTAAATGCAAAAATAACTATACGATGTTCAACGATTAAATGTATTGAAACTATATACTGGATATAAATAAAACATTGTTCTCATAAAGAACATTTTATACAAGAAAGAAAGACGTTGAAAATATTACCGTCAAGTGTGATCATATCGGTTTCTTTCTTGGATGGGGCTTCATCAACCGGCCCAGTTTCTCCATTTACTTTCACTGTGGCGTCTACCATCTCGACATCAGCCATTTTTTCTTTCCCCATTTTTGTTTCTGTAAGTGTAAGTCGGAATTTAGAAACAATTTTTTTGTAGAATTAAGCTAATAAATGTTACTTTTCGACATCAGGTCCGGCAGAAATTGCATTGCAATGAGGCACGTCGCATGCGTACGTCTACAACCTCGTACCAACCTTGGTTACTTTTATGCAACATAAAATAGAGGAGAAGTTGTTGTGATCCTGGTGTAAAGGTTGCAAGGATAAAACCCTTAGTCGCGACGGCTGTTTTATGTATGTATCATGGAAACGAGCGAGGGAAGGCCACTGATCTCGAAGGCAAGTTTTTTGAAGCGCATACAATTAAAAATGCCGCCCTCCAGCGCTCTATACTCCAATGACATTGGATAATCTTGCAAAAGACTACCAAACTCTTGTACGACGCGCATACACACCTGTTCTGTTCCCACACGTTTGGAAGTAATGTTAGTAACGGGCTTACACAAAGAAAATGAACCCCCAAATTGTGAAAACTTTTTACGGCATTTTGCAGAGATGCGCCCGCGTCTGCAAGGGAAGGACGAGCTAATTCAATTTATTATAATCACCATGGGGCAGCGGCGTAGCTGGGGGGGGGGGTAGGGTTAGTGGGCACGTGCCTTCCAGTGCCCCTCCCCCCGGCCGCGAATTTTTTTCCCCCAAACGACATACATACACAGTGGGACATATACATACACAGTACACGCATCGTAGACGCCGCTATAATTCCTATCGGTTCGTATGGGACATCATTGCAATGTCGTTTGGGGAAAAAAATTTCGCCCCCGGCCAGGTGCCCCCACAAAAAAAAATCGCGATAGTAAATGATATAACAACACTGTTGTGAACGATCGCAATCTGGATCGCTACTGCGACCACAAATGTCACAAGAGGGTGTTGGCCCCCCTGCATTCCAAAATAAAAGCATGACACCCCCCCCCCACTGACAAACTTATCCCCCCCTCCCACGACCATAGAGAAAGGACAGCTCATCCCCCCCCCCCCCTCATCCCGGACAGAATGCATCTGCTGCTGCACCAAACAGTGGCAGTGTGACGACCGTCACAAGTTTGTTTTCAAACACCAACATTCACGTCAGATTAGTTTGTTTTCAGGCACCAACATTCACAAAATGCCAGAGCTGTCAGTGCGAACCCTCTAGTGTTGAAACCATAGCCAGAAGGGGGAATTTTGAGTAAATCTATTTTCTTGTGAGGAAGGTACACTCTTATTTAGATGTAATAACAAGACTATAGAATTAGTACAAAGGGGCACTGAAGCAAGGCAAGCTGACGGGCGGTGGTGGTAGTGGTGGTGGTGGCGTGGGGGGGGGGGTATACACTGACCCATTCTGTTCCTTCCAGCGCGCCGTAAGCAACAGGTTGAAATGCGGTTCAAGATTACACACTTCATAACAAACAAATACTCAATATGTTTCTCTTTATGATCATCCAGATATTTCATTCATCTTTTCAAAAATGGAATGTCAACACAGTAGTTATGTTGGCCTTATGATTATGTTAATTCGACCGGTTGGAGAGAAATACATCTCCCTCACTAAAAGCAGCCGCAGGACCCACGCCGTCCGCTACACCACTTAACCATCGTCTCACCGTGACCGTACAGGGCTCCTTCAGAAAATGAACAGATGGTGAGGGGAGATAGCTGAAGTGGGACAACGGCAAGAGACAGGAATATGCATCATCTGTTACCATGGCAACATGGGGTGTTTTAAGCACGAGGTTTGGATGACCTAGATAAAAAAAAAAGAAGAAGAGTGAGATCAAATATCAGATGGTAAGGGGAGATACAAAGAGAGTCCCCGAAGAACAAATCTTATTCATTCACAACTTTATCAGATCAATGGGAAGGGCAGCTTGAGATGTTGCATTGTATGAAAACGATCGCAGACATGCTTTCATCTTAAGACACTGCAATAGGATTCAGTGGACGAGGTGGCATCGGGTGGTGCAATGTGTGGGTTTCCAGTGAGAGAAACAACTTGGTGAACATTTCATGGAATGTGTTCATATCCTTTCAAAAACAGTGCATAATTTAGAATCACAATCAATATTCAATCAGTTGAAACCAATTAATGACAAACTGAAAATCTGTTGGCCCAATAAACAAGAATATCATTCAAGTTAGTATTTTAAAACTAACTTTGTAGAGGTATCTACATGTTATACATGACACTTTGATTCATACTATTGTTGTTATTTCATCATTTTGATTATATAGATTGAATACAGGAAACCTTTATACATAAAAACTCTCCTCATTAAACTGATAGTCGGTACTGACATGAGTTACAACCATGGCCTATCTTCATAGAGCTGCTTTAGGCATCAAAAGTAGCTTAGCACAACAAAATCATGTTACCAGACTAATGTTACCAGCCAAAATACCATATCGCATGTATCTTATATGACTGGTATCCTGCTGATTTTTGCTTAGCAGAGAATTTGTAAGTCTAAGCAGCTCTACAGACGGACGACAAAACGCCCTGCACAAGTTAATTTACAAACCCTTTCAAGAAGGCCTATAACCAAAACTGTGTTGAATGACCTCATGTTTCGCCTCCTGGATACTTTGATGAGAGTTTCCGTCTTAACGAAGAAAGAAAAGTTAACTCCGTATGGCTTTAATACTACCAAGCTTGACGTCAAAGAATAAATAATAGACAAGAAATCTTTCAAATGCGATTAAAACATAATAAATTGTGAATTTCAAATCCACCACACTTTGCTATGGGGATTATAGATTTACAAAACTTAGAATGACACACCGTGACGCGCTTCACACGTTCTGCAAATTTAATGTCCCTCGAAAATGATTAAAAGCAAATAGAACAGAAAAGGTAAATACCCGGTCCCATGTACACAGTTTGTGAAGACTAAAAGCCAATAGCAATGTCGTGTACATAGAGTCCCCCGGGATAACTTGGTAAATATTGGCGGGAAGTCTTTGACAACCTCCTTGCTTCCCATAATGTAGCTCCGTTTTTTTGTTGACACAATTTCCGATCCAGAATTTTAGCTAACAGATTGGCAGTTTTTCCTAAGGGATTATGAAAGTGCATACAGCGACATAAACATGATGTCAGTTTATAGAAAGCACAGCACAATGACGCGTTTCTTCGCATGAAACTTAAAAGCACTGTTAGAATTGAGAGCTTCTTCTACGACGAGACTTTAGCACTCACCGGTCCTTTTCCCATTGTTCCTAGCGACGAGAACAATATAGACATTTCCATTGCAACGTCACAGCCCGAGTTTTTGCCAACCGAGGTTCGAAAAGTAAGGAAAGAGACTACATGCAAAGCAAAAATATATAGCCGCAGTTTGTAAACAATGTTACACAAGTATTCAAAAATAGTGTTGAATTTGTTGGAAACAAGCAAGCAATCATGGGAGATATTTTATTTAATTACTTTGAAGAAAATGTTGAATTTGTTTTACGATTGAATGTTTTACTTACATTCGGCCGTCGATGCCAACCAGCGTGGTTTGTTTATATCAACTATGGAAAGGTCTATAGAAAAGAACCGGTGAATGGGACGCCCAATATCATCTGAAAAGTCTCCCATCAAAAGTATTTTTCTATCAATCAAAGCCATTCCACAATCAAGAATTTGATTTGGTTTTGATACTGTCCGCCATTTTGAAATCCCATGTATGAAAGCACAAGCCCTCAACTCTTTTTGAGGAACACACCACTTTCCCCAAAATAAATTCCAGTATAAATGCGAAAATAAAGACTTAGGACTAACGAAATTTGGCTTAGGCCTGTAGCCTATTCTGACCCATGGAATTTTGATATAAAAAGGCAAAATGTCAACATCTGCGATTCCTTTTGTTCACGGCACTACAGAGGCTTATTAAGTCTTGATTCCCGTACGGATTATCTCCACTCTCTCTACGTATTTTTCATTAAAATAACATATGAGTATGACGGCAATTTAATCCACCATATTAACAGGATTAAAATTGTGAATGATTTCATCAGTTTCATATTCATACACCACTACCAATAAATGAATTATTTATCTCGCATTAAAAAAAAAAATAAATAAATTGTCAGTGGCCTGACGTTTCGACTCTAGCAGAATCCTTCTTGAATACTTAAATAATTAAAATCGACAACGCTTTAAAATCAACAAAGATGATGACAAAAAGTCACCCACGGACACACACACTTCAGTTTATTTTTAGGTGAAAAAATCCAAAACTAATTTATTTTAAAACGTTGTGGTTACTGCGCATGCTCTGATTAAAGATTATTATAGCGACGCCAACGTTCTAAGAAGGTAGACCGATCTCACATTGCGACGTTCGCTTTCAAGGGTTATCGGCGTGTCGTATTCAGTTACCGTCACAATTCGCCAATGATATCGCTTGACCGGCATCGTAACGCACTGTATTATCATTATCCACGTTGGACAAACGTGCACGCGCACGCAACGTAACTGCTGTCGGCAGCGCATCTTATAAATGAGCCGTGGTGCCGTAGTATATGATAACCACAAGTTGAGCATCATTGTGTAGTTGTCACTTTACAGGAAAATAGCAAGGTATATTTTATGTTCGCGCACGGTGGATTCGCCTAGTTAATTGAGTTGGATTTACGGTTATAATTAAGCTGTACAGGATAAATTCAAACATAGCTTCGTAGATCGTGTCGTCTAGCGTGCATGTTGAGAAGAGGAAGAGGAGACGTTCTGGCTACGGGCGGGAACAATCTCTGGTGCACTGATTTAGACGAGCTCGCCGTTTCTCCCGGGTCGATATTTTGCCCGCTCGCAAATATCTTGAGGTCAAAGTGCCCACACCAAGGAATCTTGCAAGTGCTGGCGATGGAGTTATGAATTTAATTTGATTGAAATGCTGTTTGATGGTAAATACTTGCCAAACATTCTAAGAACGTCTGCATAGAACTTGATGGAAAATGCTTTACTTGAAATGAGCTTTAGCGTTACCGGTATATTGCGAATAATATGCGAACCTCCAAAGGGTGTGGACGCACGGACTTTAACCTTATGTTATTTTAAGCGAGCAGCGTACGGCAACAACCGGTATTATAATAATTTAAATTTGTAGAAAACCTGACTAATTCTGAAAATGACTCTATTTTGTTAAACACGGAACATCACGATGGAATTTACCGTATCGTACACGACTGAAGTTTTTCCAACTTCGGCACCGGGGCAAAATGCAGGCTACTACGTGTGGTGGGCCCTGCACATAGTTTTCATGGCGATCATCCTGTGCCTTGGACTTCTTGGGAACACCAGTCTCTGCTGGATCATCCTAACCGACCATAAGCTCCGATCGGTACCCAATGAGTTGGTTCTGAATCTGGCCGTGTGTGGGTTGTTCACGGTGGTACTGAACGGACCCCTGATTATTCTAACCCTGTCTGGAGATACCGAGGAAGAGTGGTCGTACGGGGAGGCCCTTTGCCAGTTCAACGGGTTCACGACGTCCGTCTACGGGCTTGCCTCGGTACTTACTCTAGCCTTGATATCTGTCAATCGATATCAAATGATACGGAGGTCAACTAGTCAGTTTGCGTCATGGTTTACCCGCTCAACAGGAAGATTTCTCATTGCTGGTAAGTTGTTCAAGTTCAAATCTTGATAAATCAAAATATGATTTTGTAAAATAGGTTCACAATCTCAACATTACAATATAACAAAACTAAGAGCTTTGGTAAAAATTAACCTATATAGACATGGCCCTGAGGATACCAGCACTTTAAGTCTCTTATAGCATCCAGGGGCCTCGATTGAAGACTCACGGTATCACGCACCAAAATCTCATTTTAATTGCAACACCCAGATTAATGATGGAGGACCGTTCCTATAAGGTTTGTACGGAGCTCTGGAAGTGCCATCCAACTTGTTGAAATCCTGAGTTAATTTAGTGCTGGATGATGATGTCATAAAAAATAAACGAAAAATGACGACATCTCGGGATGACGACATCTTGAAAGTAAAATATCGTCTTCGAGATATATTTCATCTCGGGATGACAACATTTTACTTTCATGATGTCGACATCCTAAGATAAAATACACCGGGAAGACGACATCTGTACACTTCAGGATGTCGTTATCCAGAGATAAATTATCTCAGGATGTCGTCTTTTTGATGGCATCATCCTGCAGTTGATTATCCGAGGATCTCGACATAAATGGCATTTCCAGAGCTCCGTAGCATATACCAACCAATTAACACACAATCACACATTATGCGTAAATGCATTATATAGGCTCTATCGGCTATGTAAATGGTTCCACTGCCATCGTATCGTTCCCAAAAGCCCTCATACCTCCCAACGAGCGACGTGTAATCACAACATGACTTGTGTCTCACAGGTCATTAATCTCCCGGACCTCTGCCCGGTAAACGATTCCACGCTTAATGCACTCCGCTCTGTCTTCATCCCGTACAATGTGTCCTCCTCACATCTCAATCTTGTTCCCGTACTTTCTACTGGAACAAAAATAGAATTAAAGGTCGTTAACAGTTGCCCCTTTTGGATTCTCTCCTCTCCAGCCTCTCGGTGCAATTATTGCGATAATCCAGTAGCCGAATTACAAAATAAAACCCTGGTCCGAATCATATCATTGTAAAACTTGGAGAAAATTTGAATTATGATGCAACTTCTGAAACTTTCATTTAAGAGCAGAAAATTGTCTTCTTCTAAAATAAACGATGAGTCTTTTGGTTTGGTCGTTAACTCATGGTGTATTACATCTGTCAACATGTCGACTTCTCTGCTGTACTTCGGATTGCCTTTTCTGCGTACCTGGACAACAAAATAGGGTTAGGATGTTTGAGGAACGATGTGAAGGTGAAAGATGCTTCGGACGGAAATCGGCTTCTGGTGTGGTTGCAGGGCTTTTACATTTTGTCAGAAGAAGAAAAGTCATTTTCTTATTCTATGCGTGGACATGTTCTTGGCTAGGATGCTGCACTTCAAATTATCGTCTTTAAAAGTACAGTATGTGTCACTTTTAAATTGTCACAACAAAGCCGTTTTGTTTTTGTGGGTTAAGTGTAGTTTTGCAGACTATGGCACAATTCAATATTTGTTTTCTTTTGATCAGTTCGGCGGTTTCATTTGTTATTCATGGTATTCATGGTTGCGTCTCAGTGTTTTGTTTAAAAGTCTGAATCTGTCATTTTAATTCCTGATGGGAGATTGTCTCAACTGATAATAAAGGAATAATGTAATCAAAATAGATGTCGAATTTTCTTAAGACGCTCTTTAAGGAATACACTTGATTAATTTATTCATTTATTTCACATTCAAATCCAAGAGTACTATTAGTTAGCGCAAATAACAGGATAACAGGATAAACAGAAAACGAGAAGAAATGTTCAATTTAAGATGTGTTGATGGGAGGAAAACCCCCAATGGGGGAAACCCACACAATCAGGAACTGAAAACCCAATCCACGTGCAAGGCTTCGGGTCCTAGGTGGGATCCGAACCGGGGTCCAAAGAGGTGAGGCAGGGGAAAGAAACCACAGAGCCAACCGGATGGCCCTATACATGCCAAAAGCATGTATGTTTCGTATTGTTATTACTGCGTGTTTTCCCTCAAAAGATGTCGCATGAGCAGATTTAATTCCCGTCAGTTGGTGGCACCGTGTTTTAAATATGTAAATATAGACCCCTTGTGTATACGTCACACTCTCAAAAAGCGCACTCACTGAGGCCAAACGGAGGCAGATCATTGGACGATAGCTGTTCTTTGTGCGTAAAAACGTGCGCGTGACCTCAGCGTCCAGGGCCCAATTTCATAGAGCTGCTAAGCACAAAAATTTGCTTAGCATAAAATTTCTTCCTTGATAAAAACAGGATTACCAACCAAATTTCCACGTGATTTTCAGGATAAGAAAACAACAGCTGACTACCAGTAACAAGCAATATGCAACACATGGAAATTTGGTTGGTAATCTTGTTTTTATCAAGGAATAAATTTCATGCTAAGCAAATTTTTGTGCTTAGCAGCTCTATGAAATTGGGCCCAGGGCCCAATTTCATGGCTCTGCTTACCGCCGAATTCTGCTCTTGCAATCACCATTCTCCGCTTACTGTGCAAGCGCCGAATTTCTGCGCTATCTGTGTAAGCGAAGAATGTCTAGTAACGTGGATTACGCACGCACACAAGCAAAACATTCTCTGCTAACCCGTGAAATAGAATTCCCTGCTTCCGTAATTCTTTGCTTGCGGTAAGCAGAGCCATGTAATTGGGCCCTGTAGCGTTTCGCACTATGCAAGGTGTCTACAAGCAGACTGAGAATGTTGCTATGGATTTGCTGCAACATTAAAAGGTAATCCACGATGTGCCTTTCCAAGAAGTCTAGACTGTGAATTATTGAAGCAGATGTTTTATTTTGCTTCTTATATTGTATATTTTGTTTTAATTCGTCTTCAGTGATTCAACGGACACTCAGCGAAATTATTTTTTCCCCCACTGTAATAAACTACCTGACTGATACTAAATAATATGTGCTACATTCATTCCACTGAGTAATTATGTCAGCAAATGTACTTTTTTTGTCAGGCTGACATAAATCAAGAACAGTCGAGTATTAAAAACACTCGGCTCTCATTATCATATTTTGCCGTCAGGAAGTGCAACTGTAAGGCTCGGCTTCAAAATGCCCACATTTCTTTGTAATGGGTAAAACACAATGGCTTCTTGGTTATAGACAGGGAAGATATTCTCAATTTCTAATGATGACCGTTGGGCATTTATCAGTTTTATGATAGACACTATTCTTTCAAAGCATTCTAATTATTTTACAACTGTTGGTGATTATCAACTCCTTCTGTCTGGACTGCTAGATTTTCAGTGGAAATAAATGCTATTTTGAAACCCCCCCCCAAAACAAAACATCCGCCATCGGTCCCAAGGCAGTCGCATACATGCCGTGTAAGAACTCAATTGAGTGTATAGGATAATAAATTAACCCATGACAAAAACCGATGCGATTCGTGCTCCAACGTAGTCTGAAGACTTGTCAATCGCCGAAATAAATCCTGGTCATAGGAGGAATTCCTTAAATATGCCACCAGACTATAATTTAAAATTCAGCGGTGTTTGATGACCACTAGCTATACGTGCAGGAAGAAGAACAGTTTTTTTAGATGGCGAGATTGGGGATTACATCTCAATATCAAACGTCTATCTGATATCAGGAGCTCCACGATTTTTGCAAACCAAATCTGACGGGAATGTGACCTTAGGCAGTGTTAGATCGATCGGTCTTAGGTTATTGGGGCCACGGCAAGATTTAGCCCAAGCACCGTATAATAGGTCAGTAATTCAACGGGAGGTTCTTTTTGAAACCACAGGCAAGACACGACACCGTGATTCGGACAGCTGGCTCCTCCTCCTTCTAAGTTGCAACGATTATCTGTGTTTACCTGCTGAGGATGGAAATCCCAATTGTGCATTAGTCAACTGCCATTATGTGGACCCCCTTAACATAATTATGAGTCAACAACTCTTGTAAATGAAAGAAAGGCCTATTCTTGATGGAAAATGCCTTGCTTGTGCCGATATAAACTTGAGATATGTTTTGATATGAAAGGACTATATGGAAATATAACAAAGTTGAATCTATTTCCTTTTGGCTGTTATGTCTTACTCCAATAACAAAAACGTGTACACTTATTTTAGGCATATATAGTTGAAATCAACACTTTATTTATATTTTATGGAAAGGATATAAAGCAGTCAGACGATATTTACGAATCAAGAAGCATTTTGACAAGTGACCGGACAGACGTAATGAGAAGTTACGATTCTTTGGTATCTCTATATAAAAGATAAATAAACAAACAGATAAACGCAAAACCTCATTTGATTGAACCACCATTTTAAGTCACACTTTATGTCTACATGACAAGACCTTACTTTCATCCATGCGCGTAGAGACTGCTTCTTTAAACATCTCGTCTTGCTATCTAAACCAATTAACCTAGCTTGAATTTAGTGATATAATCTCCTCCTGCCCAAAGATGACGAGACGAAGGAGTGTACTGTGTGCGGCTAAGGCAACAAGCCGGTGACTAAAAATCATGAAGAAAATACAAGATAGCAGCCAAAGTGCGGCGAGAGGCAAGACGCGTGTGACTATTTTTTTATGCAACGACCTTGACTTCATTCAATGTTAACTTGTGGCTGTTTGATTCACATAGCAAAAAATTAGAGAAATACCAAACGTTATTTAAAAACTGCCGTTCTGATAAAGGTCGTGTTGAGACTCCGGGTACGGCTGTGGTAGTTCGGGCGCAGAAATCACGTTGAAAATTATGACTTTTCACAAGCCATAGCCACAAGCCGTTATGTTGTATCTGAATTGTCAGCTACGGTTACGGCTACGACTGTTGCTAAGGTTGTTGCAACTGACCTACTATACTTCAATGCATGATGACGCGAAAATCTAGCCGTAGCCATAGCTGTAGCCGCCACTTCGGACTTCTTATAGCCGTAACCGAGCCTCGCTTTGGACAGGGTAGATCTCAATGTGGCCGGAAAATGCCTCCTTGATAGCTTCCTCACAAAGCCCCTGTTGGATGCCCAGATCTTTTTGACACGAAACGGACATTTTTTTTTAGCTTTAGTAATGAATTAAACGTGTCAGTCTACATAAATGTGACTGCATTGTGTTTAGTCACAAAACTTTGAGTATCCATGACCTTCAAATCTTTAATTTACAGAAAATGTTGCAGGTTTACATTTTATTCACGAGGGTTGGCGCCTGACTTTCTGTCTATTCAGTGTAGGGAATCCTTGAGCGGCAGGGCGAAGGTTGAAAAAAAAGAGTAAAACGCGCGCAAGACTTCCATGGACGACTAGGTGGATTCCAGGTTTATTATGAAAAACAATCAAATTGTCAATGATATCAGCCAGGCATTATCCAGATTTTCACAACGAAGAATGGGTGCTTAGAAGTTTTTAAACTTAAAGGGAAATTATGTGAATTTTTTTCGGAAGAGTGCATTTATTCCAATCTCTGTTGTCAACAAAACATCACAGAATCACACATATGAAAAAATGTTATAAAATTTGACGGTCACGTTTAAGTTTAAAAGGTATTTGACAGGATTGGAAAGGATAAAAACATCTTTTGCTCAATTTAAGTCTAAAAGCTTACAGATTATGAAGTTCATATTATATAGCCATTTTTTTCTGTGGAATACTTCCCTCTGAAATGAAGTCATATTCGATCGAGAAAACTGCATCTAAAAACCTTAAAGAACAGCTGATTTCGGTTGGTGCAACCAAAATTAAGGACAATGTGTTCGTGCTGAAAATTGTGCACGTTTTTTCTCTCACTATATTTTTTCCTGATTCAAATAACTGATTAAGCCCAATTTTTCACAAGTTTGTTATTTCATGCATATGGTTGATCACACAAAACATGAACACTAGGCTTATAACTTTTTTGTCAGCTCTACCAATCCTGTATAATACATTTGAGATTGAAACGAAACTGTTTAATTTTCCAATTACCAATCGCGCACAGCAGAGAAAATCTACAAAGGACTATACATAATCACCTTTTGTTCATAGTGGTGTTTTACTATAGTCTCATTAGGAACGAATGCACCACGAAGCTGTTCATATTTACGTCAGTCGCAAGTCTTTCTGAAGCGGTAGAAATGCTTTACAACGCACACAGCGCCTCTGGCCAGGTCCCAGGTTCGTATTATAAACGTTATGTATAATTTCAAACATGATTACCTCGCCGTTTGTCAATTGTGAAACAACAACTAAAATTGCTATAACACAAACATGGGGAAATGAAGTGCTTGCTGCACGCTGCTCAAGTTTTGAATTTCATTCTAATTTACCTCATACATTCTGTCTTGAAAAGTCCGTAAGAGATATTCCCTTATTCGTCAAAAGATTGTTTCTTTCAATTGCAACCGTGACTCACACGTGTTGAAAATGGGATTTTAATGGAACTGTCTGTATCACTGCAATACAATTCCAGGAAATTTGTTGTATTTACATATATTGAGAGGTTAGAATATATAGCAAGACTTTGTGTCACCCTAACATAGAAATGCTATCAATTGAGAAAATGCAAGAAATAGTTAATGGCATGACGTTTCGACCCTATAGCAGAGTCTTTGTTGAAGGCTAAACTGATAACACAACACACATAAACAGGTATGCTGGTGTAACAGAAGCAAGCAAGTGGAAATAGATACAAAGGAAGGGGAGAGAGGCAACAAACACACTCAAACAAAGCAATGGATGAACAATGAAGAAGGAGACAATGGTTTGGTTTGAATACAAGAGGTTGAAAACAAGGACAACATGAAAGGTATACTGGGAAGAGAGAGAGCAAAGAGCAATATTAATTAGTGAAAGAGACAAACTAAAAAGGGGGATGTTTGTGGAAAAAAGAGACGAATGTTATTTTTGTATTTATACCATAAGTCATTTTAGTTGGTAAGCAGTTTGCAACAGCTAGTTCTATTTTCTCAATTGTGAACATGTAACATTGTTATCTTCCCCCATGTTAACGCAGCCAGAGACAATATTGTTGTTGACAAAATCGTTGCGGCTGCCCTTCCGTTCAGCTTCTTTCTTGTATTAGGGCCTATTTCAATTCATTTCAATTCAATTTAGCTCATTGTTACCGTAATCATCAATGTACAGAAACATGAGAAAGTAAAATGGTCTCAATGCTATGGTAAGATAAAGCCCGTCTAGCGCAGCCCGATCGAATATAAAAAGTAATTACGTGGCCTCAATCCTGTTCTGGGAGAAGCAATCAATGGACAATCAGATGTCTTATACACACTGTCAAAGTCCAAATCAATCCAGGGCCCAAGAGCTGCTTAAACAGAAAATTTAGGTTTGAAACTTACTGCCAAGCAAACATAAGCAGGATACCAGTCACATATTGCAAATGTGACATTATACTTTGGTTGGTAACCTTATTCTGTTAAGCATTTGTTGTGTTTGTGCTCATGAGCAGCTCTATGAAATTAGGCCCTGGATATGAATTGCACGACCTTTGAACACGCTGGTGACGTGCGGAAATGAGATCTCTGATGAAAATATCTGCTGATTTGAGTTGCATTTGCATAATTTATTCACAGCATGCGCAGAAGCCATCAACTTTAAGATTCTAGTTCAAGTGTGAAATTACCTGTCATGGTACCTTTAAACAGGATGCTAGAATTTGATACTCCTCTTCCTGCGCTTATAACTCACGACTCTTTCTATTTAAACGCGTTGGTGTGTTTACACCTTGACATCTTTTAGACAACTCAAGAAAAAGAAAACAAACTCTCGAAAATACCCTGAGGATGGGTGTTGTTGCCGCGGAGATGGATGGGATTAGAGCGGGCTCATCGCTGCGAGTGTCCCCGTAGACGGTTTTCCAGGCAACCACGTTGTGTTCGTTCCATATAGGACCTGTTGAGTGCGCCATGTATAGCTGGTAACCACTGTACTCATGCATGGTTCTCGTGCGTCATTGGTTCTTTTACAGTGAAGTCTAAATGGGAAGAAACAGAATATCTTCCCGCTCTCTCGAATCAGGGAATATGAGGTGTTCTTTTATGTGTTCCCAGAAGTCTTGGTAATATCCACAAATGTTCCGGGAGAAAAGTGGTTTGCAAACTAAGCTTAGAATATGATTATCATACCCGAGATTTATTTCAACGTGAAATAGAAAATGCAGTCATTTGAATACACTGTATTCACAAAATATCCAACCTTGGTTTGATGTGAAGTGATTGGGCACCGTCGTATGAGGGCGAAGGAGAGAGGAACGGTCCTCTACTGAAAAAAGACGAGCCTTCACAAAACAAGTTTAAAAATCCACACGATGACGTCTCAAGATATTAAGTATGAATCTCCAGCAACTAATTATTCCTAACAAGAAAGTAGCAGCACACAATATAATATCACAGCACAGTACTGCAGAAAAGGTCACAGGTCAACCATGGCTTGCTACACAGAACATAATGCTTGACAGCAACTAATTATATTGTTCAATACAATAACGATGACTTTAGCCCTTAAAAGACACATTATTGTTTTCTCTGATGGCATAAACCCAAACTATGCTCTCCGATGGTTCTAAAAAAACACCTAATCCTCCCAGGTGAAAGACATCAAGAGCAAGAGCCATACTCCCCACAAATTAAGAAGAATCAACAAGATAAATGAGTGCGAATCTTTCTAACAATGGCATCTTATATATCGCTCATATCTGCCACTCAGTGACGCTCATGGCGCTTCAACATCCAGTATTTTCCTGCGAGGCATATGTGGAGCAACGTTTTTGAAGTATGACACCTATGAGACCTATTCCTTTACATATAGCACCATGAGGGTTTACAAGGTGCTGTGCAGCCAATCAAACCAGGAACACCGGGGCGAACCCAATCTCTTTCCGATAACTGCATTGGGTTCTTTTACGTGCATTACACAACATACGGGACAAACGGCTTTACGTCCCATCCGAAGGACGCAATAATGGCCATTATTATAATAATAAGTTTGCGGACACAAACTTTTTTTTAAATAGCAGGAATATTCAAATAAAAAGCTAATTAGATCTAAAAACACTGAGGGCACACTTGGTATCTTTTGCGCATAGAGGCTCCTGCCTTGTACGCTATATAAAATATGTCTCGTTTTATTATTATTTATCAGTTTTTATCGAAAATCTTTAAGGAATTGAATTGAATGGCGGACTATTCCCGAATCCAATATTGTAAAGCGTACCTTTAACATTTCATTATGTACTGTCAACAGCTAACAAATTAAGTACGAAAAAACACTCATGTGAACCACATAATACATCCCATTTGCCAATATGAAGATTGATGTGTATTGATTACGCATAACGTTATGGGCAATGACCCACGGGGCAAAACTCCTGCAGCGGTACAACGACGCCAGTTACGTGCCGTGGATTCATTAACTCTCCCCCATCATTACGATTGCCTCTCGCTGCTCTTTCCGTACCCTCATTCAATATTCCGGCCGGTAACACGATGCCGTTGTCCTCGACAATAGGATTTTCTGTTAGCTGATCACCGTAAGAAATCCTATCCGACACTTGAATCCCAAATGGGTTAGCAAATCGACCATTATTATACACGGTGCATCGCGCTATGTTTATCCCGCACCGAACAAGACCAGCCGATAGTCAACCCATGATATACTGCAATTACAGCTGCTAAGCACCAAAACTTTCGCTAGCATGAACAGCTTTCCAGCAAGGAACATTTCCCCCGCGTATTGTTTGCTTAGTAAATTGAGTTATTAATAAGCGATATTTTCTGTTTGGTTGTCTTTTTACGAAGTTTAAACTTGAGAGTTATGGGCCACGTTTTTTTGCAAACGAAGGCGGGGGAGGGGGGGGGTATAGGGAAGATGCCTGACTATCACTTCTGCATAAATTCCCTTGTCTCCATGGTAACAACAAATTGCTCACATGTTGATAATGAATAATCTGGATAATATTATTAAATGAAGATTCACTGAAACGATTAATTCGACAAATTACCCAAGAACAATTATCTCATAACATTACGGACACTGTTTTGTTTCCATATTAGTTATAATGAAGTCCGCATAGAGATTAACATTAACAGACTACATGACTTTGGTTGTTTTGTTTGTCAGATTTTTAATAGTAACATAATTTGGTTTAGAATTTCATACAGTTAAAAACCTTGATATGTTTTTTTTCTTCAAAAGTATAATAGATAATTGCAATAACAACCTGTCAGATCAATTTACAAGTTTTGAGATACAGTGAGGACTGAAGCTCAGCAGGTTGTCTTGTATTATTATCCATTCTATTAATTATTTGACAACGAATTCACATCCTAATTAAATAAGCTTACTCATGTTTTGTTATACGTCCGTACATGTAGTCATGTTAAAAAAGAAAAAAGAAAAAAGAAGAAGTTTGGTCTTGCCAACATTGAGACATTTCATTTCTTGACTGACGCCCTGAAGTCGCCACAGAGTCCTGCTCCATTTTTTACAAGCACTGCTTACACCCCTAAAGGGCACACTAAGGAACGCTACTACACCCCTATTTGGACAAGATCCCTGTATTTGCTATTATGATCATAAGAGCTGATTGTCCTAAATAGAAAGGAACCGGGCGAATAGTCGCTTGCAGCCTCGCTTTGGCCATTGGTTCAGTGCGTTTGAGTTGATAAGAATTAAGAGGGCTGCACCGGAGAGTAAAATATAACTTATTCCCCGTTTTGTTTTAATTTTTTACTAGAAAACTTAAAATATTGGAAAACAACACGTGAATTATTTAGAAATGATCAAAATTGATGCGGGAGAAAGTCAGAGATACGCACAATAGACCAAAAAAGAAGACCCCCCCCTCCAAAGACGAAAAAGACAACAAAAGGACAAAGATATCATAGAGAATGGCACTTAGCAAGAAGGCAACACATTGAACAAGGGACCCAAAGAAGACAAACAAGGAGATGGAGATATGAACACGGCAACACGGAGTAGAATGGCAAGAGTCAGAAGGGAATGGAAATTGCTGGGGGAAGACTTCATCCAACAATGTGTGAACACAGCCTGATGATGATGATGATGATGATGATGATGATGATGATGATGATGATGATGATGAATGTAGTATCTCTAACGATTTTGATGGAATTATCACTTGATATTCTTGTTTAAAATCTGAATCTTACCAAGTAACTATTGTAGGTCTCTGCAGCTCAAAAACAAAACACACACGCACACGCAAGTGTGTAAACACCTGCAATTGAGGACCTGCAATTGTCCCTTTGTTTTGGCAACAGCTCCCATTGGTGTATTGTACACAATGTCCAACTGGGAACCTTTACCCATCTGGGGATCTTTACCCAACCGGGGACCCTGTTGTCCTCTTTTCTTGTAGGTTCCCGGTTTGAATGTGTACTTACAAACTCACACACACCCATTTGTAAATCCCGTAAATCGAGGACTTCTCTTTGTTCTCTCAGTGGTGTTGTTGTTGTGTGTGTGTGTGTTTTTTTGTTTGTTTGTTTGTGTGTTTTTTTTTTTTTTTTTTTTTTTTTTGGGGGGGGGGCGTCCCCATTGGTTTTGTACACAATAGCGAAGCGAGGACGTTTTCGCTGTCAAACAACCGGATCCCTTTTGTTAAAGTCCTCGGTTTCAACGGATAGACACGCTCACGCAAAAATGTTTCATTGAAATTACATTGCTATGATTAATCCACTTTTCGCCGTGAAAAACATTCTTTGGTATTTGCTCTTAAAGAAAGCTGTGCATGCAGCCTGTATTCTGTTAATAATGGACTCGGACCCAAGGAAAATGATCAAACTGAGATTCGAAAAATGTCTAGTTCCTAATGTTTGATGTGATGTTTTTATTCCATGTGCCAAGTGGTCGCTCTTCATTAAAGGTTCTTACAAACCTGACGTCTTCGTAACGTCTCTCTTCCTCGCTGTTTCATTTACTGTAACTGATTTGGTCGTATTTTAGTTCTTCCTTGAATTCGTGGAAATATGGTGCTAACGTGCCGACCAAACCGTAAACGCAAAATGTTTAAAATACATTAAGAATAATGTCCTCCCCTGAGATCGAGGTTTGTAAAAATATCAATTCGTATACCGTACAGTGTCACCTGTGTCGTGTTCCCTATATTCGAGTTAACGATGATGAATACTGATTTTCTTTATACTTAAAGGGGTAAGACTATTTTTGATATGCACAACCCTCAGTCAGGTTGCATGAATTATAGGCCCTTTTCGAAACAGGGATCTGGTTTGGGATCCGTTCACCTGACCGTAAGGAAAGCACACGTCAAATAAAATGACAGAGCCTTAAGCCCAGGCCCAAGCTACAGCTGCAGTTTCGAAAAGGGCAAGAGTTAGAGAAAATGGTAAAGAGCTATGGTATTTTAAATGTGAAGATATAAACACCCAATTTCAGTCAGACCTTTACGGAGAAAACCTTAATTCAACGAAAATCAAACCAAAAATTGACGGTGATGACGACGGATTTATTGACTCGCTTGAAGCCTGCAACACCACACAATGTCTACATTCAAAACGTAAATTCGTTGAAATTGGTATTTTGAGATGGGTAGAAACGAGAGATTTCTTTGGAGATACCAACTGACATGCCTTTGTGATAACCATTTGAAGGGATCGATATCTCCATATCCATTACAGTTTATTCCGACAAATAATACATGCATTTCCAAGAAAAGTCCGGGTTCTGATATAGGCGGTGTTATGTTTGCCGTCTTACCGTACTATTGCGGTATGTTCCCCGGAGATAAATCATGCAATAACACGCCTAGACTTGACTCGTGCACTTTTTGAAAGTGACGATACGTAAACAAACACATACACAACATATCGTTATTGTGTTAAGCTCACCCATTTATCCTGTGATATTATGACGAGGAATTTGTTATTGCATGTCCTGTGCATTTGGAGAATTTCATTTTGATCAAACCCCAAACATTTTTCCTCGCCATGTTCTTCCCCTTGAAGTTTGATAAAATGTTTAATTGCAGGAGGCTACGGAGCCCCTAAAGGGACATATGAAGAAGAAAAAAATAATAATTTCAGTTCTTCATTTCCTGTGCTCGAAATCATTTCGTGCTTACAGAATCATTTACATGCACTCGAAACAAGTTATTTCGTGCTTTTGAAATAATTTATGTTGAGTGCTCGAAATAAAATTAATTTGTGCAATCGAAATGATTTTGAGCGCTCGAAATCCTTTCGTCCACGAGTGCTCGAAGGAAGAACCAAATTTATTTATGTGCTCATTAATATGTTTTCTTTGTTCAACCTCAATTTAATTCCAGTTTACAACACATGTCCCTTTAGGGGCTCCGTAGTAGGCATATGTAAAGGCAAAGTATAGGATTTGCAGTTATTGAAAAAAAAGCGATAAGTTTCGATTTCGGAACTCGCTGATAACAGGTCATCCTACAAAAATTCTCCGGAGAAACATTTCCGTCCGGAAAGACTGTAAATGTCGAGAAAATAGCATCTAAAAGACCAAATGTTCAATTAAGCCATTGCTTGTTTCAGTTATGACAATCGAAATAAACACGTGTGAATCCGGACAAAAATCTCTGACACAAAACATTACAACAGTTTTTTTTGGTTGCTTTCACAAAAACGTTACAAAAAACTCTTTGATATTTTTACAGATTGATCATAGTGTTTTATTGAAAACTAGAGGAATGAATTACCTCTTCCAAAAAAGCCAATGATTCATTATAACCTTTAAAGCTTTTAGATGATTTGAAAATTCCAGCAATGGCGATATGATTAGTGCCATGGGATCTGAATAACAATATGAAGTGGCCTCTAGAACTAAGGCAGTCGTCGTCTTGCCCTTGGTCGTGATGGTGCGTCATTTAATTTTTCCTCAAAGAGATTGCATATATTTACTTGAAGGAGATACTGACAAGTTGTTCGCCTCCTTGAGAGCGAAGTTCAAAATCCATTACTGCCATTAACTAATCGCCTTGTCATAACAGCGAAGAATGATTTCTTTTGTTTAAGCATTAACCAGATGAATGCACATTACTATCAATTTTGATAAACAATGACAATTTATTAGCTAATTTTGATTTATAATTGCATCGGTTTGAAAAATTAACTCATTTCCAGACATCCTTTCAAATTATAACTTAATTTTCTAAAGTTATACAGTTTACGAAGATAGAAAGGATATGGCGTTATTAATTCAGTTATTTCATCTATTCAAAATAAGGGTTGTGGTAACACCACGTGTACATGGAATCTCTCTTTGAGTTGTGGTAATTCTGTAAAGAACCGGTGGAGTAACAACTTGACGTTTCAATCAGTTTGCTCACATCGTCTCCAGGAGAAGTTCAGTTCAGAAACTGCCACTCAAAGAGAGGTTTCATGTTACAAGATGTTACCGCAAGTCTGAAATTGTTTCTCCACCATGCAAAATGTAAATTCAAGGTTCGGAACTGATGCTGGTAAAATAGTATAGATACAAAAGTGACGTATTGATCGCAAAGCAAATCATTATTAACAAGTGTTTTAACGTTCCTTTGTTGACTATAACCAGTGATGGGCAGTTCCTTTTTCGGTTCTGCAAGATCAGTTTTGACGTTTGTTATCCAGATTACAAACATTGCAGGAGAAATCACTGCTTAACTACTGCATAACCGTAAAAGGTAAAAACACGCGAGACAGTACCATGAAGGAGAATTCGTATACAAACAACTGTTTTGAACGAATGAACAAAAGGTCTATGACACGATATCAACTACGTCCAGAATGTCTTCAATAGGGTTGCTCACTTTTTGCAGGTATACCGTTTGAGTCTCGTATGTTTGTCAAACTACTCAAGCGCATGGGAGTCCCTTCTATACACATTATCCTTAAAGGGACACTATCGTCATGATCATAGTCTGCTTGTGGCTGGGCATAGAAACATGAGCTCTCACCCAGTTACTACACGTCACGCGCTGACCGTCACATCACAAATAAGAGCCGTCGTTACAAATAAGAGCGCGTGTGTGAGAGTTCAATTTTCTGGCCACAGACTCGCTGTGATCCAAGGCGACACAGCCCCTTTAATTCGTGCTTAAACTGAGGCAATTATGACTAAACTGAGGCAATTATGCTCCATTTGATCACTTTTGGAACAGCACATAGATGAGAAAAAACCTGATAAACCGCTAAGTCACGTCATAATTCGTTCTTTCATTACATTTCAACAATCTAAGCCCAATTTTACTGAACTGCTTACCAAAACAGGGTTACCACGGAATACCAGCCAAAATGCCATGTAATATTGACAAGGATCCGTGACTATTATCCTGCTCATGTTCGCTTATTAGCAGAAAATAATTAATAAGCAATAGGGGGCCTATCTTGAGCTTAAGCCAGGCATGTGGTTTTTCATGAAATTTCCTGAACTCAGGATTTTTTTCTCAACCTCCTTGGGTCTTCAAATGTTCTCGAAAGAGGTAAAGCACTCACCAAAGGAGACAGTCCACACTGTGTCCAAACCTGAAGATTTGTATTTCTGGTGATTGACAGAGTCCGTAAACCTCCTGAATTGTAACATCCGGGATGTTCCGGGTCTAGAATAAGGGAGAACCAAGGCCTGCAAACCATTTTCGGAAATTTTTAATATTCATCAAATCTTATCCCTGGCTTAAGCTCTATGGATTTGAAACCTGTTGTAAACAGAAACAACTCCATATAATGAGAGAACACTTCAATAATCAATTTCATTTACAAGGACGCTCTACAGCTTTCCGTTGAGGCGAAAGCCGTTATCATTTAATGAGATAAATATTGCTATGAGATATGCAGTTCACCTAGATATTATAACGATAATAAAATCGCCTTATGTTTCTTTAATCTAAACAACATGCCAAACACGTCTCCCATTGGCACAAAATGAAAGAACTGCAACTAATCACGTTCCCTGCTATACGGCACGACGCCGGGGTACCAAACACTATACAGCTCAATAAATCGAAACCCGGGGACGTGGCAGCGTAATAACGTTCACGGGGTCTTCTAGCTAAGGAGCCATCATAAAAATACACGAAAAGATTCTCGTCAAATTTTGTGACTTGGTAACCGAAGCTGTGAATAATTCAACTATGAACATTCAGACTTTATGTATGTCCGTTCAGAGCCACCATAGGCCAAAACAAAAACAATTCCCAGAAATGTCAATACACTGTATTGTTGTAGCAACATCTTGAGTTGCAAAAGCAAACATCCCAGGTTGAAAACCGACTCGCCATTTCAAGATATTTTTATCTACCCTTTCGATTTGTCATAATAGTTAGATTCTGTTCTTGTGTCCCCTTACTAAAAAAAGGTCACATTTCACGGGATGGCTTTTGAAGGTATACATGGTACATTAACACGGAAACCAAGACGGTAAAAAAGTAATTTAAAAACTCTCGAATGGGCGTGCACGGATGACCATATTGTTGTATCCCAGGGCAACCTTTACAATTCAAGGATCTTCACCAATTCCTCTCAATCTTTCGGATTTGTTCTTCAAACTGGGAAATTTGTCCTTAAATGTATAATACAGGATTGGTGGGGCTGACAAAATAGTCGCAGACAGTCCTCATGTTTTGTGTGATCAATCATAGAAATAAAATAACTGACATTTTGGCTTAATCCGTTGTGTGAGTCAGGAGAAAAATAGTAAAAAACCATGCACAATTTTCAGCATGTAAAAACATTGTCCTTAGTTTTGGTATAGTAACAACCGACATAATATCAGATGTTGCGTTTTGTTTTAGGATTTCAGATAGGCCTACAGAGTTTTCTCGAATATGACTTCATTTTAGAGGGAATAATTTCACATGAAAAATGGTTCTAGTATGAACCTCATAATCAGTAGTCTTTCAGACTAATTATTAACAAGGATGTTTTTATTTACAATACCTTTAACTCTTGCTTTTTAAAGTGGCACTCAACCCAATAAGAAAACTACTTATAAAATGTCCCAAACGTGAATTTAAAAACAAGTAAGGTAATGTAACTTTAAGTTGGCCAAGTCCACTTGTGGGTGGAGCATCCATTTGGGGGCGGGGTGTATGACATACATACATTGAAGGAAATGCACAGAAACAAATATCAAACAAAGAAGTCAACGGAGCTACATGTGTCGTTGAAACTGTACACAATTTTGAATGTCACTCTCCCCAAGCCGTTTGTAACGTGATATATTGTGCATTGTCAGATGCATTTATATGTAACCGCGAGTTACGGACGATATATAGAATTACTGCCTCTGCACTTTCTGGAAATTAATAACGACAGCATGCCAGAAAGACTCGCGAATTCAAATGGATGGAGGATTTAAGTAAATAGTACGCAGGTTTGGCTATTATAGTGCCTCATATTGTATGGCTGGGTTTCTTTCGTCTGATATGGTGTTCCAATGTTACAGTCAAGTACAATTCAGTCGAGTATCAAGCACTGCTGGGTACTAGGGTGGCCGAGTAGTACTCGGATACGAGTGTCCGAGTACCGGGTATTTGATATCCGAGTACGAGATGAGTACGAGTATGCCTACTAGGCTATATTAAAAATACTGCAAAGTGGGAACATTTTTTGTCTGTGTCTTTTTGACTAGATTCTAGACGACAACATTTGCTTGTTGTTATAACAATCTTAAACAATGAATACATTATCGACAACTTAGATTTTACTTTCCCCAGAGCTTTATTCCTCTTTTCCTTGCACTTGTAGGAAAGCGGAAAGTATTTTGACTAAGAGTACTTACAATCGGAGACCGAGTCCATTTTCAGTCCAGTATCGAGTACATGACTTCGGGTACAGATGATTGCTTTAGTTAAGTATCGAGTATGGACTTCGAATGGGAGTATTTTGCTCGTCGAGTTCGGGTACGTGTACCATCAAAACTAGCCCTGATAGGAAGCCAGACTACAAT
This sequence comes from Pisaster brevispinus, assembly GCA_023634235.1. NCBI lineage: Eukaryota > Metazoa > Echinodermata > Asteroidea > Forcipulatida > Asteriidae > Pisaster > Pisaster brevispinus. Next base: position 1,599,361 of record JAMKCF010000006.1, read on the forward strand.
GCAATGTAACGGAGGAGTCCAACCTGGGCTATCAAAACGGTACTTGGGTATACCCAAGTACCGTTTTGATAGCCCACTATAGTCGAGTATACGAGGACCATCAAAACGAGTACCGATTGAAATTACTACATCCTACAACAAATAATACTCTCAAAGGGAGACCGTTAATAACTGCAAAGTGGACGGTACTCTCCGTATCTTTATCAATTAGAATACAATTTTATGCACTAAGTAGTTTCATACAAACTGCTATTCCCCCCCCCCCCCCCCCCCGAAACCATACTGTGACAAATATCCGTTTACCAGAACAGATTTTACGCTATTTCTGCAGTTTTCATAAATATTGTAGAATGTTCAGTAAGTGAATGAAACAGGTCTTTACATAACTTAGAAATGTTGAAAATGAATCGATTAAGTCTTTTCAATCTTGGATAAGTTTTAAAATCATACATCATTTCAGCCTTAAATTTTTTTTCTAGATTCAAAATAAAATTTTAAAATTGAACATCCAGTAACTAACCAAGAACTCAAGTCACCCAGGCGGCCTGTATGGCTATATAATACCAGTCAGTGTACATTACTTTGATTGAGAGTGCAGCCCACGATGTAAATTAAATCTCGCGTGATCTTAACAAGGTTTGCCCGTTGGGAGTAGGCAATACAATGAAGGCGATATACTTTAAGGAATACCGGGCGTTGTTGTAAAACACTCTGTAGGTTTTTCAAGAATCGAATAACCTTCAATAGTCTAAATAGATAATTACTCTAGCGTTGGTCTTATTTAACATTGGCTAATTGCATCTATCACGATATTAGATTAGATTAGATTAGATTTAACGAAGTAAATTTAATTACGCTTTGTTACCCCATGTGCAACAAAATGCATTAACCAGCAAACAATTCCTTAATGTGACCCGCTATGACGATTAATGACGTGTGTAAACGTATAGCACAGGTCGGCAGCCATGATGGATAAATTGCGTCCGGAAAGTGGGCATCGGATGTTCCAGATAAACACCGGTTTTGTTATCATTTTATTCGTTCAAATTATTTTGTAGGGTTTAGTAGAGCCACATTCCCAAGACAAAACATATTCATTTATTTACTTATTTAAAAAAAACTTAACTAAAGGAAACACAAGCTTTAAAAAAAGCTTAGGCAGACAGGCAATTGGGAAAGTTATACATATTTATGCCTGCTACAATTTCCCCCAATATTGTGTGTGTCGTGCTGTATAATATCAGAAATTATGACAGGGGTATTGTTAAAAAAATATATATATATATCAGTTAATATCAGTGAGATTTAAGATGAGTAAAGATGTGTGAAAACAGGAATGGGTAATAGGCTTTGGAATTAATTAATGTGGAAGGAAACCCACTTGAAAAAGTTTCTCATTTAATCGTAGAAAGAAAAACATTTTACAACAATTCAACTTTCTCTATAAGGTCTCAGGCCAGCCTTTGAAGTACCTATTGCGTGAGAGAGTTTTGTTTGATGAACAAAACAGACGATTGGAATGAATGGAAAAGAAAAATGCGAGAAGAAGAAAACTCTGCTAACAATATTAATGACAAACTTGAATCAACATTCTGCAAGAGTAATGTTGAGATGAAATTCAACAACGATATTCAACTTGATCTCCCGCAATATTGATATTGTCCCATAAAATGTTATTCAACAAAAGTAATCACTGAGCAAGAATCAGTAAGCAGCCATTTGCAACTGATACTACTTTTCATTGTATTTCTGACGTGGTAACTTCTTCCGGCTGAATGAAATCTGTTTCACTCTTTTGTCAATTTGATAGCCATATACTCAAAAAGTTGCTTTTCCACAATGACTAAAAAATGAAGAAAAAAAAGAAAAGAAAAAGAACAGAAAAAAGAAAAGAAAGAGATGACGTGTGACAGATCTGTCTACAGCAACCAACATCTATAAAAGGTTTGCTGGTAGAAGGGTTCAGCTTAAAACCAAAGGGTATCATGAGGTAAACTTATGTGTTCCCGTATGAATACTTTTGACTTTGCGGCCGAGAATGGCCTATGGCTATATGACAAGTTAAGCCAATATACATGTATACACCGTGAAAATCGTGTTATGAGTCATGCAATATTGCTGTCGCCATAGCAATAAATGATATAGGCCAAGTTGAACTTGAGTTTAATCGTGATTTATGGATTGATTTTATGTTAAAGTAATTAGATAAAAATATCATTATCTCATTCAATAGTCTATAAAAATAAGGATTTAAAGGCGATATTGACCAAAATATATTTCAAAATCAACTTTTTGATTAATCTTTCTGTTTCTATACCTTTACTCTTCAAAGAAGATTTTTTTTACAAATTGAAAACGATATTCAAATAAAGGTATTTAGTCTTCACTTAAAAAATTCTCCAAAAGGTGTATTTTCATGAAATTACTTGCTTCAATGATGAGCTGTGTGTTTCCGGATCCATGCGCACGATTGTGATGACGGTATTTCTTGCAGGCGTTGAGTGCACTTAAGGGAATAAGCGAGACGGGCCGTATTAACAAGTACATGATGTAGCATTGGCTCCCCGTTGTCTATATTATGAACTGTCACTATTAATAGTAGAGCATATAATGGTAAATGTATATGGTGGTAAAGAGCCTACCTCTCTCAAACAGCATGGGGTGTGTACAATATTAGAGCATCATTTATATTTCTAACAGCTTCACGGTGAATGGCCTTTCCATGATGGATAAAAACCGTTGGACTTACTGAGGAAATTGATATAGCTTGAAAGACATTTAGGATACCGCTGCTATCGTCGCCATCTTGCCCGCTCCCCACTCATTCACATCAAACCAAAGGGGTCAGACTGTTTAACCTTCCAGCCTCGGTTTGGTATTTGATTTTATAAGGACATCATGGCCGAACCATGCTCGAGGTTTGAAGACCATCGAATCCTTGTTTCGCAAGCAAGTAAAAAGCTTTCAGTCGTTTTGTTGTATATATGCCATATGGCGATATGCAAGGACTATACATCGTTTTCATTCCGTTTTGGTTAAAAGTCCTATTGCATTACATCCTTCACAACGTGTCCATTAACTGATTAGGCCTTCAGCAGTTTTGCCAGTGTTGCTAGTTTGCTAGTTGCTAGTTTGCTAGTTGCTAGTTTGCTAGTTGCTAGTTTGCTAGTTGCTAGTTTGCTAGTTGCTAGTTTGCTAGTTGCTAGTTTGCTAGTTGTTAGTTTGCTAGTTGCTATAGTTTTGTCAACACACCAATGCTTTGCCTCGAAGTACCTTTAAAATGGAGAAGATCTTCGCAAGTATTTTTGGCAAATACACTTCGACAGGCAGGTCTATTAATATAACCCTTTGTCAACTCACACTGCGTTGAGGTGTAGCGTTGAAAATTGCTTTGAGCTGCATTATTTAACGCCTATTTATACGACTTTCTTTGAGTGAAAAATATAAGTTCCTAAAATAGAATGGAACTCAGAATTTTGATATTGTTTTATAGTTGTCAATCGATATTGATTAGTTAATAATAATTTCTGCAACAATTTTCTAATGAGATTGAATTGGAGAAATCTCTATGTTTCCCTTCGGTGATTGGTTGATTTCTATAATACAATTTAAAAACTCAGGGTCCCGTGGGGCCCGACCCGTTTCCGGGTCAATATGACCCGGAATCTAAGTCAGAATGACCAAAATTGGTCAAACTGACACAGAACTGAGTTTCTCCCGTTTATAACTACTTTCCGGGTAAGCCTGACCCTGAAATGGTTAAGTTACCCTAGAACCCGGAAAATACGGGATCAATTCTGACCTGAGCGTTTTTAGAGTGTAGACCTTCAGAGTTTTGCGCGTTTTCAAACAGTTTTGCAAAAATTTCGTGTGAAGGAAATCAAACAAATAATAGCACATTTTTACGGGTTCAATATTAGATCACGTGCAAGACTTTCACATTAGTTCTAATTAGTACACGAAGAATATCAACCCATTTTCCATAGCATTCAAATTGCTCCTCATATTCCCTCTTCAGTTGAGTGCAATACTCCGTGTACGAAGCAAACACCGTGAGGAGTTTTAATCAAGGAATATTCCGGTGTAAATTCTCTCCACTTCGTCATGAAATCCTACAAGTACGAAACACACATTGACCATTGTATGTAACACGATCGAACGAATCCCATTTCATCTACAGGCAGATTTCCCTGAAGTACTTGTGTATATAAGATCCATGTCTGGCGATTTTTAATGAATGTTGTATGAACACAGGAATACGGATGCAGTCATTGGTGGATGAATGTCTTTATTCTCGAGATGACATGATCTTCGCGTTCGTCGTGTTCGCACTTGGAGGACATGTTTCCTAGCAATCTCTTTTCTTAAAGATCAGCTCCACACAAGGGAGCAATCCATGCACATACAACCGATGCTTTGTAACACACAGCCGACTGATATGATCTTTGTCTGTACAATAGACTGTGCAAGTCGGGCGCGTATTCGAACATTAGGACCTGAAAAGCGCGGATTGGGTGTCCTTCACGAGTTAAACCCCCAAAATGTTCGAGTACGAACGAGACTTGCACGGTCTATTATAAATAACGAGATCCTAGGATCAAGTGAGGTTTGCTGAGACACAAGGTAATAAATATCTATATGAGCTGTGATGTTTCTGAGAAAAAAACTAGTATTACACAACCTCTCTTGATTGTATCTTCAAAAAAGGACATTTCAACCAATGAGAAGGAAACACATTACAACATTCTGCGGCCCATGAAATCGGAAGTTGGAGGGGCGGTCCTGTGTGCTCGGCCAATCTATTCAAATACATCTTTAAAAACATAAGAAACTAAGTTAAAATGCATTTTCAGAGTGTGTTTCGTTCGCCTTAAAAGGTTTATGGCAGGAGTGGTGGGAAATAAGCACCATCATAGATTTATCCCATTGTTAAAAGTACAAAAATAAAGTTTACATAGTTGATGTTCTGAATACCGTGTGTTTTTAAACCTTGCAGCGAGGGACTTGTTTGGTTGCAAAGCCCCCGTGGTGCGTTGTCGGCACATTGTGCTGACATAACAATGTTTTTTCCTTAGGCTAAGAGGGTTTGTTTTGCATTTATCCGACAGTGTTGTTTTATCTTAGTGTTTTGTTTACGTGTCCAGGTATTGCGTGGGTTAATCTAAGTTGCGTTTGCTTCATTAATTAAGTGTTAATAGATGTTATGTTTTAGAATTGAGTAATCAGTTTCTTTGAATCGTGGAAACCGAGCAACATAGTTTATTGAATTATTTCATCGGCAAGGAAATCCTTGAACAAATTGAATTTATACCAAGATTCGTTCCTTCAAACTACCCCAGATGTTGACGTTTGCAAACATCAATTACCGTAAAGCCTTAAAAAGCATGATTTGAAATAGTTTCAGACCATGACCAACATTTTAAGAATACTGAACGGAAGCAACGACCGTGCCTGCGCCGGCAGTTCAAGACGAGACAGCCTTGGTCATTACCCCTAATGTATGTTTCACAGCAAAGAAAATCATTCTGGAATTGAATGCCCGAGACGTCACGATTCTGCAGAACAACAACAGTTTGAAGGAGAGATTCAACAAAGTCGGCCATATTCCTATTGGCTATACTGATACAAGGACAGTAACATAATGGATTTTGAATGTTTCGTTCAAAACCAAACACATTTGAAACCCGTTCTCCACTGATTTGTTTCTTTGTATTAATTATTGTATTTATTTATTTGAAAAGTTTACACTGTCAAGGAAATACAGAACTATAAAAACTGTCATCGAAAGATGTCTACAATCTGACCCCTGCCAACAATAAAAATATAATGAAATATGATTAAAATGGATTTACACACTGTCTGAGAGAAAAACGTTAAGGTTACTTCATAACCAGAATTTGAATCAGAATCGAAATTGGCACATTTGAAAGCAAAATGATCTTGTTTTTTGTAGTGGAAGTTTGGAATGAGCTAAACAGTCGTCGGGTAGTAGTTTTTCTTCAGGACGGGCACACATAATAATATACTATTGATCATTGTTTATATATTTAGTATTGGATCGCAGCTAGGGGACTATTTCGACTATTCCATCTACTCTAAATAACACGATTAAACTCGTCCGGGTTCCTCCCCGCTCGTTCATCAACGACAGTCAGAGCTCGACAAGAAATAACGATTAAAATATCTGCCGGTAAATGTCTGTGCCACATTGGAATACTTCACACCGTATGAAGGTCAGATGCTAGTCTAAACTGATAAATAATTCCATCGGGTTCTGAATGGCCAGACCAGATTACAGAGAGCTCGTGATTTCACGGATGGACACTTGGTATGTTAATGCTATTTCGCAACCGTAATTCACTTATTTGTAAGATGTAGCATTTTCGCTCTTAGAAAAAAAAACCTAATTGTTTTTGTAAAACGATATTTAACGATGAAACTTAATTTGATTACATTCTAAGAACACCCAGGGTCCGAATTGACCGGATCCGGGGCCCAGGGTGACTGACCCATTCACGGGTCAGTTTCACACAGATTCCGGGTCATACTGACCCAGAATCGAGTCAGGTCCCACGGAACCCGGAGTCCGGGTCAATTCTAATCCGGAATTCGTTAGAGCATGGACTATAAGTGACGTCATATGTCACAGAATTTATGGGAATTTATTTCAGCTGTTTGTGGGAGACCAGTGGTTTTTAAGAGTATAATAGCAGAGTAGATGTGATGTCGGGTGTCCCTTCAGGGCCACCATAGTTTACTCTTTTGCAAAATGAGTGTGGCATGACGTAACCCTCGACGAGCATCAATACCATTTTAAAAAAAAGAGTGAATGCTCTTCATAAAAGCATTCACCCCAAAACTGCCCTGTAATGAAAACAAGTTTTAGCTCTATGACGCAGAAGTACAAGTACAAGGTCTTCAGCTTGATGTAACAGTGCGTAGGGCTATTTTACTCGAAGTCTTTACCACATCCACGTTCCCAGAATTATTGATTTTTATGGAGATGGTTGGCTGTCTATCTTCAGGGCGAATTAATTTCCCATCGGAGAGTGATAGACCATGGAGGAAAGGGTATGACGGACAAAACTGCGTGTACCACACGTGTGTAATTCATGCGAGATATTGTTTGGTCATGTACCCTGATTAAGAAATAGCAATGGTAAAGGTTTTGTTTACCTCAATGTAAAGGAACAGACTAATGTTATTGTCGCAGACTCTTTTTTGTGGCTGCGAGTGAGTATATGGCTTTACAGGGAGTCACATTTACAATCTACCAACTGAACGTGCCTTTTCGAAATTCACAGATTGAGCTTGGGCTCCGGCTCAGGCACCGCCTGCCCGTTCAAAGTCCTGTATAGCGAAAGTGTACACGTTCAAAATTACCGTAGGGGCCCAAGCCTGAGTGGTTTCGTGGTTTCGAAAATATGCATAAGTTAACTAAATACTTTGTTTTACTTCTCCCTTCAATTTGTTTGTGGTTACGTGGAAGGAGAACACAAAGAACTACACTCCTATGTTTTCGTCCAATGTGGTTGGCTATCATAGCTCAAAGTTTCATTTAGAGGGCTTCTACCCAGAGCCATTTGGGTTCCCTGTGTACCCAACGATCATTATGCTGTAATTATTGTTTCATGAAAAGAGACCAGGCTAGTCTCTAATAGCCGTAATTAATTTTAACTACGACCAGATCAGCTCAAAGGTCTATTCGTCAGCGTTTCATACGGTCTGAAGCTAGCTTCCATAGCCCCAGCCAACGTCACTTAATTCAGACACTATCATACAAGGGTTTGTTACTCGCATTTTTTCAAAGTTTTTTTCATATCTTAGTATTAAAAAAAAATAAAAATCTAAGTATGTTGTTAACATGTCTAGGTATTATCTATGTTAATTTAAGCTTATTTGGTTGATTAATTAAGTTTTGTAATTTGATTTTATTAGCCATTAACAATTGACGACCGATGGTTTTGTACACAAAGTTTTTTACCTGCCCCTTCTATTAAACCCAATTACTGTCTCATGTTGATTGACATCCCATCTGGGGCAAGTTGCACAGTCCAGCTTTGAAATCATGGCATATGAGCTGACCATTGTACAGTGCTATATCAGCACTGTTCATCATTAATATTATGTGGTTAAGAAAATGGAACTATTAAAATACGTCAGCATTTGCTGATAACGCAACTCTTTTAAGGGTTTTAAAGGGCATTAAACAAATATAACTGCACGCAGCATGATGAAAGTGTATAATGACAAAGCTCGGCAAACCATTCTAAACATTCTGCAATCACATTTTACCCGAAGATACGAGCTTCACGTAATTCTATACACTTCAATGGTTTATCTAAATCTGGCAAATGACTTACCGTGTCAAATCTGAAAGAGTATGTCAATGTTAGTCTAACCAGTTGTATTTTGAATAAACTAATAATTTAATGTCGCATTTGACAGAATAAACCCAACTATCGAGATGGATTGTCTCATATCAAACTTCCCTCGGCTCCTAATCAAGATAGCAAATTATCAATATTGTCAGAACATTTTCTTCCAAAAATTATACACATCATAGATTAAAACCACTTTAGTAATACTTTTTTAAAAACCCACTGCTTTTTAATGGCTTCTCCTTATATGCTTTTAAGTAATAATATGGGGTTTTATTTTATTTAAAGTTATTTATTGATAATTATACTTTGCTATTTTCATTTCCTCATCAAATCCTTGCTGGTTCCATTTCCCTGTACTTGGCAATCGCGACCAGAAACCTGTTTGAGCTTCGGTCATCAGTCGTTTAGGCGTTTTCGCGTGTTTGGTTCAACCTCTGTGAGGCAGCTGTTCTAACCAAACATCAGCCGAGTTGTTTTGGATTCTACAAACGAACGAAAAAACGAAATTATTTTAAAACGGATAACTTGAAGCATGCCTCCAATAATAACCAATATAAGGACTATTGGTTAGTTTCCGTTATTATTAGGAAGCAAAATGAAGGCTGTATATTTTGAGAACATTCATTCTCAAGAAACATACATAATTCATCATTAACTGTGTCTAGTTACCGACCCGTTTTCTTGTAGCACTCGGAAATTGTTTCGGTCAATGAATTTTACGTCAGAAACTTGGTCGTTAGGGTAGCTTAAACACGCCCCCTGCACCAGTGATATCGTTGACTCCGAGTACCGAGCACCATAGTGAAACCTAACGACATATCACATGAAATAGCCGTATGCTTTCCGTCCGCGTGACATTCAAACATCTTGATCCAAGGTCGCCGGGTCATCCTGTCCAGTCCAAGTGACGATCCATCCGCTCTGATTATTTTCACAACAGGCAACAATTAATCAACTTAACGGAGGCGTACTGTCGCTGAACATTTCCTCCATGGCTATGGCCTCAGACGTGGCGATTGTGACTGTCTGTGACGTCACACAAATGCCATTACGTCATTATGTTGATTGAGGATTTCCTTCCATGCAATACTCGCAGTGACGAGTAGTGACGTAGAGTTGGGACGATCGTCAGTATAAAACTACTCTGGTCGTCGAAATCCCCGGACGTTACTCATTTTATAACGAGGCTAAGAACGTTCTACTTAATGAATGACGAAACGATCATGTCGAGCTAAATTGAACAGGTCGTGCGAACATCCTACGTTAATTTGTCGGCCTAGATCGTAAACCAGTGACGTCACCAATAAACATTTTAAAATAATGACACGAGCTGTAGTGTTATTAATTATAAAATATATGTATATTGGGACAAAGGGTCTCTAACGGGCCGACTAAAAGATGCAAGTATAGGCCTATACACAAAATAACTGGTTCTTTAGCACACATAATCCTAGTTAGATAGATCAAAGCGCTTTACAACATTATTATCCCCATTCATCGGGCATACCTTTAGACCATTCCTCAAACTTCCTCAACTCCCTGGGGAGCAAACAACTCCAAGCTGCTTAAGTTAGAGCTAAGGGGTTAATCCAACACAGTGACTATCTCAGTCCTCTCGGTTCCCATTTATACACCTGGGTTAAGAGAAGCAATTATGGTTAAATGCCTCCCTCAAGGACACAGGTGTCATGACCGGGAATCGAACCCACACTCCGATGATTCAACCGTCAAAACTTGAGTCTGATGCAGTAGACTGCTCGGCCACGACTCAACATCACAGTCCATCGCTGGCTGTTCGCTTTTATTCAGCATAAAGGCAGGGTATACTTCTGGTAATTTTCAAATACCAGTGTCCTCACTTCGTGTATACCAACACATGCACAACATAGCAAACCTGTGACAATATAGCTCATTGGTCATCGAAGTTGCACTAGGAAAATATTGACAGAAAAACACCCTTGTTGCATAGAACGGTGTACTTTCAGACATCTTGGAATGGCTTCGTGCCTGGAGCCTTTCTCAGATTCAAATTTTGTGGTAAACATCTACCCCTTTCTCTAAAACTACATTACTTCAAAGGGAGTCGTTTCTAACAATATTTTATAACATCAACAGCTCTCCAGTGCTCTTTACCAAGGAAGTTTTTATAGTCATCAATTTTTTGAGTAAGTTCCAAAGGTATACCATTGCTTTAATGTTGACTAATAAGTAGATTTTCATTTGACCTGGTTTGGAAACTTTAATTCGTCCGTTTTACTAAGCCATTATCCTGTGTTTTTTTACGTTTCGAATCAAAGAACAGTTTAGGAAGCAATAATCCACGCACCGTAAAACCAGGAAACGGTCCCACGTGCTCATCAGTCCATTAGTCCGTAATTAACACATGGATCATAGTCTTTCTGTTGGCTTACGTGCTGCATATCCTTCCCGTATGACAAGAATCAGTCAACGTCTTCTAGAAACTCATTAGGCTTTTAGGGGGAGCTGATGCTCTTTGATGACGCCAAGTGCCGGATGAAATTAAGCCGCGCAATGGCAGATATTCGTGTTCAAATTAATGCCGTTTTGCAGCGGGATCTGTGGCCACTCAGGGGAGGGGCGAGGGAAGGGAGACACCCCCATCTTGCCCCTCAAGTGAGATCGATAAAAAGCAAAATTGATGTCTTCTCCCCACCTTCTGCAAATAAAAATGTCGTGCTGCGCCACTGAGCACGTTTACTGCGTGGAATGATCCACACCACCATGATCCCCACCATGCACAATTTCAAACATTACTCCCAACAGCCTGCTGCTTATACTTGTTTACCTCAAGCATAGTTCTATTCTATAGCTACATTCCTGACACAATGATCCAGTTTTTTTTATACAATAAAATACACAAAAGGAAACTATTTAATACTATTTTGGTTTCTTTTTCTTATTTTGACAGGTGTGTGGATATTATCAGGGGTTCTAGCCTTTCCTCCAGTCGTCGGCTGGTCTAAATATGAGTACATTCCTGAGAGAGCAATCTGCACGCTGAAATGGTCGACAGAAATCTCCTACACCGTCTTCGTCTTCGCTCTTGGGATCTTCTTCCCGTTCGTAGTGACCTTTGTCGCTTACTTCTCCATCTTCAGACTCGTCCGGAAGAAGTTCAAACGGATGAGAGAGCACACAACCCGCGGGAAACAAGCTGGGTCTCACTCGCGTAACGTCAGCAACAGCAGCGTTGGGCGGTCCGACCGGAGACGAGGGAGTCAACAAGTCTCGGGGGTGTACGGGGGAGCAGATAGTGTCAGTGTGGTATCGGGGGTAGTTGCACCGGTGGCCGTGGTTGGAGAACCTGCCCCTAGCGGCCAGGACATTGGAGTTCCGATGTGTAACGATACTGATGAAGCTGTCCCTGCTGTGGAACCGACAGCAGCCGTGACGCAGAAACGCATGCGGTCATGGTCTCTTATCGAGCATGATATTAAGGAAGACTCTAGATACATCCAAGTTGCAAATAAAACTCACCAGCATCCAGAAACTCAGCAGAAGAGCATGACCCTCACCGTGCCTCCATCGCCATACCACGTAGACCCCGCTCAAACGCCTTTTAAAAAACGCGAGTCTCTACCGTCGCGGTCCAAGAGCGCCCACTCAAGGATCTACCGGACGGCGTCTGCTCCGGAGCACGGCGAAGCAACACTGATTAAACGGCAACGGAGCAACACCAAATCCTCGCGTGGTGGGACGGATAAATCAAGTAATGCCAAGTCGACCTACCTACCTCCTAAAGATGATCTTCGCGTCACCCTCATGGTCTTTATGGTTCTTACATCTTTCGTTCTTTGCTGGTCACCAGTGACAATCATCAACTTCTTAGAGAGTTCAAGAGAGGTGGATATAGATCCGGCGTTCAATGTCTTCTCTGTGTATATGATCTTCGCCAGCAGTGCCATAAATCCCGTCATCTACGGCATGATGAACCGGAACTTCCGGAGTGGATTCAAGCGGTTCTTCTGCGGTTTCTGGGTCATCTGTGGAGCTTGTAAAAGAATCCCACGTCAGAACCGAGTGTCTGTTATAAATCTCAATGATGAAACTTTACATTAACTCATCGAGGTACCGCTCAACGTCATCCATGTCAGATACCCTGTGCTGCTCTGTGCAGAGTGCTGTGCTACAGTTCTAAACACACAGAGGGACCAGTTTCTTTCCGCTTCCAGCCTCATTTTGGTTGTGTGGGAGCAAATCAGAATGGTTTGCGAACCTGTATCACGCTGTACACAAACAAAAAAAGCCATCGGAGAATTAAAACGGACTATAAGCCGCGTCTGAATTGGTGGCTGTGGCTGTCGTTAAGGGTGTTGCTAAGAACAGATTAGGCTTCAATGCATTGACGTGGTGATCCAGCCGTAGCCATAGCCGCCATTTCAGACGCAGCCTTCTCTCATCTTTATGCGGTTCCATGTAACCTCCAAGTACACTCGACTCTCGTTATAACAGGATCGCTGGGACTGGTCAATCTTTTTATAATTTTAGGAACAATGTTATAAGAGGACAGAAAAACCAAGAAACACAAAGCAGAAAAGAAATTCGGCTATTCAGAATGTACTCTTTATAAGCAGAACTATTTATAATGTGCTCTTTATAACGAGGGTTGACTGTATTAATTCATCGCATGGGGGACACACATACATGTATACCTGCAATCTGGACCTCCTATTGTCCCTCTTTTGTTTGGACAGTTCCCATTGGTTTTGTACACACTTTCCAACTGGGGACCATTACCCAACTGCGGACCTTCACCCAACCGGGGACCCTATTGTCCTCTTTTGTTATAGGTCTCCGGTTGGAATGTGTATACAAACTAACACACACCAGGGGACAAAGTCCCTGACTCCCGTACCCTTAGATTTCACCAAAGAAAAAGATGTCCCCCCGACGCCGACCATAGCTCAGTGTTTTCAACGTCTAGATCCACCAATAGGCTACTTCCTCACCCTCCCCAGAATCACCACTGGTGTTAAGAAAAGATTTGTGTTACCGGGTTTTGACCTGAAATTAATGTTGCACGTTTCAGAAGATTTGAATGAATGTGCCAGTAATGTGCACATTAAAACCAATGTTGCACTTATTCAGTAACAGTTCAGTTACCCCCAGCCTTTTGTTACATTTGCGCTTTTAACATCTCGTCTTGTGTTCGTCGACTTAACCGCGCGCACTCAATATTGAGAACACTGACAAAAGAGAGTTCGTGAAAAAAATGATTGGAAACCCCCCCCCCCCAAAAAAAAAACAAAAACCCAAAACACACCCCCCCCAAAAAAAAAACCCCACACAAACAAAACAAAACCAAACAGTCGCAGACTGATGATTGATCATATATTATTTCAAATTTCCTTTTATTTCTGCCTGACAATTAACGAGTACGAGAAGGACCTGGGTCCAAATTCATACAGATGTTAAGTGGAACATCATGCTTAGCAAAAAAATGAGCTGTGAACCAGTACAGTGGCAACAATGTGAACGCTGTGAAATTTTGGCTGGTAAACTGTATTAGCTAAGCAAGATTTGTCTGTGCTTCTCAAGTTTGTGCTTACAGGCTTAATGAAATCCGCCCCTGTGTTGAAACGAGAGTCTCTTACGAGCTTATTTCCGGGCGCTGCTTACCGCGGAATTGAGCGCTTACAGCATACTGAATAATTTTGCGCACTACGGATTGCCACAAGTGCGGAATTGTGCGGTAAGCTGCGCAACGACTATGTGCTATAAACATTCACGTAGGTAGATTACTACAAAATCTCAGGTAGCACATTATGATTACGTATTGAGGGAAGTCTCCATCAACATGGTTTTTACTAGACCAAACCTTTTAACGGTTGATCTTTTCAGTGTGACATGATTAAGTACGTCAGTAAACATAGCAGAGATTGATGAAAATGACCCGACCACTTTAATTGACTCAAACAGAGATGCGTGCACGTTTTGCATCTTTACCTGACAATTGTGAAGGGGGGTCAAGATTGTAGCGATTGATCACCGGTAGAACGTCCACGATGCTCACTTAGGAAGAATTCACTTTGCAAAGTTGTAGTTGAAGAGGAACAAAATGGCACGGGTACATGTGGGACTAACAAGAATCTTGAGAAAGGAAAACATTATGGGGGGGGGGGGTGAGGGGATGAAGGGATAGAGGTGGGATCGAGGTGAAGAGTAGTTCCATAATATTATTTGCCTTGAAAAGTGTGAATGTTTCATATAACATGTACTTGAAAATAACAGTACAATATTTTGGTAAGTGTGAAAATCACGAATAATGATTTTATTGAGATTTAAGATGACCAAAAAGCCTTAAAATGACATGAAGGGATGACAAACTTTAACCGATTATTATGTTTACAGAAGGCATCAAAATTCTTCTTTTCCTAAACGTTCACCTTCACGTTAGAACAAGACAAAAAGGATAATTATTAAACTTCCGTTGGGTTGGGAGTAGAAGAGTCGCGTTGTAATAGGCGCAATATTTTGTGGAGTGTTTTAGTTTTGAAGACACACATAGTATGTACCTTATTGAATCTTGAATATCCTATACATGTATGTTTGTGTGGAAAGGAGTTTTGTTAAGGGGACAAAAAGAAAGTTACGTTAAAAATGTTAGTTACTTGTATTTATTTATTGGGTTTTGCTTTTTCCTTGTTATAAGGCAAACCCTGCCTCTGCCTTACCACGGATCACACGACTGTCCTCCAGAATGGAGGCTTCTATTATGAAAATAAATCACAGATTATTCATATGAGTAAGCTTAGAATAAAACAATTTCAACTGACGTTTTTGTGACTTTGTGTTCTTTTCTTGGATGTCTCAAATGAAATCCCCAACACTTTTTCAAACCAAAGAAATGGGATAAGAATTAAAGGTATGACACACAGGATTGGTAGAGTTGACAAAATAGTCGCAGACCGTGTTCATGTTTTGTGTGATCAACCATATACATATACATGAAATAACAAACCTGTGAAAATTTCGGCATAATCTGTTGTGTGAGTCGGGAGAAAATAGTGAAAAACCATGCACAATTTTCAGCATGTAAACACAATGTCCTTAACTTTGGTTGTAACAACCAAATCAGCTGTTGCGTATTATTTAGGTTTTCATATAGTTTTCTGGAATGTGACTTGAATTCAGAGAGAAAAAATAAAATAAAAAAATGGTTCTATTGTTAACTTTATAACCAGCAAGTTTAAGTAAACTAAACAACGATGCTTTTTTTAAAAATCTTTACCCATCATGTATCATACCTTTGAATATTGAGAGAAAGTTATACTTGTTGTCATTCTTGCTTCTTTGAAGATAATGCAAGTTTTTCTTGATAATGACGACAATTCTTTCAAAGAGGCTACATTCTTATTTTTATTACAGAAAAGGAGAAGAAAAGTATACTATTTTGCTCAGAAGAATGTTTCAGTATGGTTCAAATATGGCCACCTTAAAAAAAAACCCAAAACATTGGCAACATTGATTTTTGGCAAATACCACTATCCACACTTTATGTGAACCAACAAAACTCTGAAAGTTTAAGCTTATTCGATCATCGGAGTCACAAAAAAAGAGTAAACAAAAACTTAAATGTTTTCACTATTTTCAAGCATCATGTTTTTGACTCGTGAGATCAAAACTAACTGTTTGACTCATTTCTCAAAAACGTTTAACAATTCAAGCAAAAATATTTCAAAGAAAGTTTTCCACCATGGCCATCTCTATACCATGTAAGTTATGTGCAAATCTGCGGACATTCATTTTTTCATTCTTACAAATGTTGTGTACACCTTAAACTAGAAAGAGATCCTGCTGAAAGAAAAGATGGATTTTTCTTTTATTCCTATAATCACGACTGTAATAATACAAAAAAAGGTGCCATCAAACCTAGTTCTAAAGTTGTTAAATTTATAACAACAACTTATTTGTCAGAACACAAATACAGCAAAGCTGCTCTTCTGTCAATTGCAATAGGAGGCTTTCAATAGGAGGCCTTCAATCTCTCTATTAAATAAAAAATAAATCAACTATTCTTTTGGCAAGCTTTTCATCAAGGTTTTAAGTTTAGCATAAAGAAAGATAAAATTTATGAATTTGTGTTTTTTTTACACTAAAACCAGAACAAAAAGAAAAAGAAGTTCCGAACATATTTGAAATCAAATTGATTATGATAGATTAACAAAGACCATTCTCCGAATATAGATTTCAACAAATCCACATCAAATAAACTCAGTGCTGTTTTTTAAAAATAGATTTATCTCAACCTCAACAGGAATGAAAATAATCAAAATTCAAAGCAAATTTTGAGCAAACAAACCTATTTTCTTACTCTGATGTCACACTGATCACACACTGATCTAGCATCTTCTTGAAGAAAATCTCAAAGAAATGCAAGAACTCTTTGAGGTTTGCATCATTTCCACTCCCAGACCGGAAGAGGAGGCTGAGGCCACTGCTTCCCTTGGCGATACTATCAACTATGCTCAAACTGAATCTCAAAATAGACGTGACGGATGAAGGACTTCGCTGGCGTTTTTCTGCAACGATGAGTTCTGTGACGTGTGTCTCAAGATTGAGATCATTACCGGTAAACTGGTACCCTGGAGAGTGGTCACGTGGTATGTCTTTGCTGAGGACAGCATCTCCAGAGGCTGCCAACGAGCGGTTGTCTTTGTTAGGTATTGGCATAACCTGTTTCTTAAGAGCATTGCCATCATCTGTTACAGTCGTAGCCATCAAATGTCCGTGTGACGCTGAAGTCAATCTGGGAGTGCTTTCTTCACATTTGGAGGTGGCTGTCTCTTTGTTTGATTGCCTAGTTTCTGTTTTTGTTTGGATGCTGTCATGGGATCTTACCTGACGTCTTGCTTTGCGTCGACCGAGCCAGACAGGATGATAAACTGTGCACTCAAGCCACTCTTTCTCAGAGTCCCACAGGTTACTATGTGTACAGTTTTTGTCTCCAGTGGCTTCTTGGAGCGATGTTGGTTCTTGAAAAGCCTCCTCCGCAAGATCTACCTTGCAGCGTTTTCTTGGCCGTGCATCTCCACATTCAGAATCAGCTGCTTGCATAGTGCCCTCAAGAGGCGAGTCAGTGCCAACATTGTGTTCGTTACCGATATTCTTAATGGGTTTCTCGGGAGTGTCCACAGCCTCATCACTCGGCAACCAACGACAATCAAACTTCAAGACCTTTTTCAGCAGATGGAATGCCAACTGTTTCACTGCACCACGCCACACAGCCAATTTAGCGCTTTCATTTTGGTGGTCGGCGAGGAATATGGACGGTAAATGGGTAATTTTGAAGTTGATTTCAAACCTGAAGTTGTCTGTTGCTGACTCGGTCCTACTCACTGAGGGACATTTAGTCAAAGATGAGGTCTTGTATGCGGAGGTACCGAACAACAGCAGCAGACCCCAGTTCTCGTCATTCAAACTTCTCCCTTGCATATTTGCCAGACGACAAAGACTAGCAGAACGGGTAAACTCCGTAGAAATCCTCTCCAATGTCTTCTCATTGACGTTGAGAGAAACGTTATGCCACAACTCAAATGGATCTCTGATATTGACGGATCCTATCTTAAAGAATCTTTGTGAAGCACCATCCTCGTCTTGGTTGCTGACGTCAGACACAGGGGCAGTCTTTCCATACAATGGGCAGATGACACTTGTAGTAAAATCAAACCCATCGTAGAAATTGAAAAATCCAGCAAGAATTTCAGCTAAAAAGACAAAACAAGAGTAAACAAAACAGTCACTTTGGAGCATTTTCATCTGAGCAACATTATGTCGGTGTGTAATTATAATTTTTGCGGCACATTTAGCATATCTAACTTAGACAGATGTGTGATAAGCACTGTATACTAATTGTTCTGAGCCTTGCCTAAAACTTCTACAAGCAATAATCAGGCATAGATAAGACTAGACTGGTGCCAGCAATTGAAAGTTCCTCTTTGAGTTTCTAGTTATGGTTTACCCTCTTGTTCCGTCCTAGCTCGTTTAGTAGTGTTTTCTTTGTTTGTTTGTCCTGTTTCGTCCTTGTTTATCACTCTGTTATAACTTAAGTTCTGTTCTGTAGTCCAGTATTTTGTTTATAAGGCATTTCTATACAAGACTTTGTCTTTTGAATATGCCTCCATATTTGCCTCTTGTTTTCCTTGTGTCTCATTTAATTATTATTCTAGCAGTTCTTTATACATCTTTGTTCAAAAGACCATCTTATAACTACGTGTATGTTCATTTTGCAATAATATGGAAATAAATGTCGAGTTGAATTGATATACGGGTAGCTTGGGTTTGGGCTTGAAAGGGTGGGTATACTTTTGGTAATTACTCCAAAAATTAATGACTATAAAGCCTTACTTGGTAAGAAGCTTATAAAACATTGTTAGAAATGACGCCCTTTGAATTAATGTAGCTTTAGAGGAAGAGGTATTTTTTCACAAAAAAATTGTTAATCTGAGAATGGCTTCAGGCATGACGCCTTTCTCAGGCATCTGAAACCACACAATTCTATGCAACAAGGATGTTTTTTTCTTTCATTATTTTCTTTCAACTTCAATGACCAAATTTTCACAAGTTTGTTCTTTTATGCAAAAGGTGGGATACAATTAGTGAGAATACTGGTCTTTGACAATTACCAAAAGTAGGCCCTGCCTTTAAGCTGTGACAGGCATTCTTATTTTCACACAGCCAAGTGTTTCACCAACCAATCATGCAAAGAGTTTGACAAAACTCTCGCAAAAAAACAGTTAGTGGCCTGATGTTTCGACCCTAGCAGAGTCTTTCTTGAAGGCTAAATGACAAGACATGACGTCATTTAGCCTTCGAGAAAGACTCTGCTTGGGTCGAATTGTCAGGCCACTAACTATTTTTTATTTATTTATACCATAGGTCCTTTTGGTTGGTAAGCAGTTTGCAACAGCTAATACTATTTTTCAAAACTCTCGCATATCACTTTGCAGAGCTCTGTGAACTACTTGTATCTACAGAACTTATATCAATATTATACAAATATTGGATGCTTATGAGTGCAATATAGCAGAAAATGATCACAAGGTAACATCAAGACTGTTCAAAGCCTTGTGAAATGTATGAATAAAATGCATCCTATATTTGTTAAATACACCTCACCCATAGATCCTGGTCAAATTAAACTTTTCAGATAAATCATAATTTATTTCAACAATAACAGTACAAAGTTTTGAACGATTTATATATATTTTTCAATAATAAGGTTTTAAATGGCAGATAAAGACATAGCTGGGGCTAAAGCACTATCGGCATTCATAGCCATATGCGAGTTGGCGTACAAGCTTGAGAGGGCGCTAATAACCTGTAATGCAATCAACACATACAGTACTCAATGTAAAATCCATTAGTACATGCAAAGTGTCCAAAGAGTCCTATTTGATCAATATAGGACTCCTATGTTAAATTTTGGAGTGTCAGGACAGTATACATGGCAAAAAAACCGAATGACATGTGATGCGTGTTCCAGCAATCAAAGGACACGGATCTACGTATCTGGTATCAGGCAACGTTACTCATTAGTCGTTAGGTAGTTGTGAAATGAAACATAAACAAGAAGGGTTCACAACCTTGTGTTTCTGTACTTTCCGACGCTGAGAAGGAAGTGTCTTGTGAGAACACACTGTCTTGTCCATCTGAAACAGATAAGAAAATCACAATAAGGAACTCATTCATTCAAACTAGGGTTTCTTTTTAATAATAATAAAATAATAATAATAATAATAATAATAATAATTATGGCTTCTTATATAGTGCTCATATCCATCACTCAGTGACGCTCAAGGCACTTCAACATTAAGTAGTTTCCTGCAAGGTATGTGGGGGCTACGTTTCTAAAGTATGAGACCTATTCCTTTACATAGCACCATGTAATGGTTTACAAGGTGCTGTGGCGCAATATGCAGCCAATCAAACCAGGAACACCGGGGCGAACCCCTTCTCTTTTCGATAAGTGCACTGGGTTCTTTTACGTGCGTTACACAACACACGGGGCTAACGGCTTTACGTCCCATCCGAAGGACGAAGCAAACCATGGTTAAGTGTCTTGCTTAAGGACACAAGTGTCACGACCGGGACTCGAACCAACTCTCTGCTGACCAGAAACACCAGAGCATGAGCCGGTGCTCTTAACCGCTCAGCCACGACATGCTCGGCCAAGAAAATCCCAATCAGGAACTCATTCATTCAAACTAGGGTTTCTTTTTAACTACTTTTGCATTCAATTTCATTTTCATGTACGCATAATTTTGTTCTTCTCATTCAGGATCGTTTCTGTCATTTTGTTTCATTTGTATACATTCCAGACTACATGATCACCATTCTTCAATAGAATTTCTACAACCTATTTACATTTGATGAAACTGACCCTGATGAAATTGAACGATCTTATCTGATCAGTGAATGCTTCACTGCTGAAATTGGATTACTCCTTTTGAATGTTGCATGCTGATGCAGCGGAGCATTCAGTTTCAAACAAAGTTGAATGTTACGTTTAATGACATTTTGTTGAAATTGACTGGGAAAACCTATAAAAAAAAATTTAAAAAAATATTCAAATTTAAAAAACAAAACAAAAATAAATATTGAAAATTCTTTAGAATTATGAAATCTGCTTGGTTACTCACCACCAGATAGTCGCAGCATGGTAACACTTGGCAGGAGAGGATGCTCTCTGGCTTGGAGATAGAATAACACCATCAGTGTCAAGGCGTAGTTAGTGAGACGAGGCCCAGCTCCTGTGTTTCCCGCCAGCTGACACAGTTTAGCCCAGCGGCGTACTGTAAACACGAGAGGGCGCACTTGTGGTGCAAGACTGCTGTAGAATTTCAGGAGCTTTGAGTTCTTGAGTGCTGGCCTTTTGATGGAAAAAACAACAAAGAAGACATGTATTCAATAATTTTAAAACACACACATTTTCCACGAACATGAAATAACAAAATATTGGAAGCAACAAATTGTTAAGGATTACAAAGGCTGTGGCGCAATGAGCCATTGCGAGTAAGATTTTGAATGTCTAGTACCATGACTTGATTGGCCATATGTGAAATATCAAATTAGTTCCCCAGACTGAAGGCAGTGTTGGCTATTTCACATGGTTTGGAGCAATCTTTTAAACATGCAATCTCCAGATGGGCAACCCCATGGTACCATTGTGCCATATACATTCAGTCAGAAGTGCGTTTTCATGTTTGCTGTCTCTTACGTAACTATGCAAAAGCTTGCCCTGAACCAATGTGACATACCAAATGTCTTTTGTTTGAGGAATTCAAAGTTAAGTGGTCACTTCCGAATAAGCAAGCCAGTCATTGTACCAGAAAGTATCCAAATCTAACTCGCAATTGGGTTATTTGCATCAAACCATTCCATACCAAGGTAATTTATCAAAACACATACATATACACAATCGCAAGCATACACCTCCTGTGATAAAAAACCCCCAGTTTCAGTGCCTGATAAAATTTGTTAAGCCGTAGAGCAAATAATCAAAACATGGACAAAGGAAAAAGAAATAATCTAGGTC
Organism: Pisaster brevispinus; assembly: GCA_023634235.1. Classification (NCBI taxonomy): domain Eukaryota; kingdom Metazoa; phylum Echinodermata; class Asteroidea; order Forcipulatida; family Asteriidae; genus Pisaster; species Pisaster brevispinus. Next base: position 1,621,303 of record JAMKCF010000006.1, read on the forward strand.
TGAAAATGGCCTTGCCTGAAACTAAAATAAAACAAATATATCTTCAATCAAATCTAGTATTTTTCAGGTGAAATAACATCAAGTGAACTAAATCACCTTAAATCTAAGCTATTGGTAAACCTGTCAACAAAGGTCATACAGAGGTTCAAAAAGGGAGATCACTGGGTCACGACACAGCACTCTCCTCTGTGATCCACGGGTCAAATGCCAGTTAAAAAAGCTAACGACAAGTGAAAATTCACTGGTCCAGCTGGCCAGTTCAGTGCTGAAAAGCATCCCTGTTTAATATGAAATATGGACAAGTGAAAAAGCTGATACACCAGTGAAATGACAAGCTAACTGGTCCTGCTGGCCGGTCACTGAAAAAGTTAGGGGCAAACCATAGAGTTATATATATGAACCGAGGGCGCACTGGTAATGCTACGTGCACAAACACGACGGGACTGCAAGGAGACACGTGCGCCATTTTGTACGAGGGCAACATTGAATACGAAATACGCGGTGTGCTTGCTAAATACACACTATGCGGTCTAAAAAACAGAAATCGAGCGGCTGTTTTAAAGTTGTTTCGTGGGGTTTATCTTATTTGTTTCAATTGAGGATGAACACACATGCCATGATATATTGTCCAAAGTGAAGGAGTATAATTCTAAAATATCATATTTATTCAGGGATTGTTTAGTACTATAAACGGTCTTCACTGTTATTCATAAATTTCACAGTAAACCCTTTCATTGTTAACCATTGCTCTGTTGCAACACGTACAAATAGTTTAGACGTTGTTTTTGACTACTTACGAAATGGCCACCGCTGCCCTTGTCGGGCCGCGTAAGTAGGCTAGTGCGCCCTCTAGTTCCTATATATACTCTATGGGGCAAACCCTGCAGTCTTCCTTGGACCTCAATGAGGGCACTGTTTGAGCTTGTGAGGTCAGATGCAAGGGATCTAATGACCTGGATGAAGGACATTAAAAAAACTAATGTACCTGTTATTCATAGATAAATCGCATTGGAGTCCAGATTCCTTATGGGTGAACTTCACCACTGGTAACCGGGCACTTGGTATGAGGTGGATACTATGGCAACTAGGCACACAGCCTTTAATGACATCACTGACTGATGAGAGGATGTCCAATGGCGAGTCTGAAGTGAGATCTGTTGATATGATGTCATCTGCTGGGCCAGCTCTTTCCTGCATTAAATGAAATATTGTTACTATATTCTCCGTATTTTTGACTGCGTGAGATGTGTGTGTGTAAACCAAATTTGAATGATGAAAAAACAAGTATACAAACTGTTTTTTCATTGTTGTTATAATTTAAAAAAATGTATTTTGCCATTGATACACGAAAACAACGTACAGGTGAAACTGTAATGCAAGAAAATTTGCTGTTGAAAGCGCCCTCATGCAGTCAAAAATATGTTCAATTGGAAGTTTGTCATCAGTTCTCCAAAACTCATTTGTTTGTTTCGGCCGGAGTTTGAGGTATTTAGATTAGGTGACAATTAAGGACTCTTGGCAAAACTAACTGTGGCAAGCAGGGTTTAAGCCAGAATGAGTTTCAAAATTCACTGTTAATTGAAAAACAGGGGGTTAAAAACTGCTCACGATAATTTAACTTATAAATGAAAGATAAATAGGTTTAAACTGTGATGAATACAGAAATCTTTTTAGACTATAACTATTCAAAGCTTTGCAAAAATGTAATTTGTTAGCTTACATTCACCACACAGAATTTGAATATCCCAGCTGGATGTGATCTTCCAAACTTTACATTAAGTTAGGTAGGTACTATACATTATTTAACATTTTTACCGTACAATGTACTAATCCTTTTGGGCTGACTGAAGTATGAGTAGACCTTTTTCCCTTACTGCCATCTTGTTTCTCTTCCATACAAATCAGTGTGACCACACTGAGGCTGGAAAGAATAATAGTCTGGCACCCCTCTTATGTGCAATGAATTAGAACTAGTTTTGCCATTTGGTATTTAGGGACTCTGGCGGAGATTGCAGCAGAGTGATAAAAGGATTTGAAACCTTGCATGGTTGGAGTACAATCAAGTGAGGTTTGCGATGACACCATGTGTAAAATCTCTTTCAGTAGTGACGGCTCAGAGAAGAACCGGTGGTTTGACAACTTCTCAGAAGCACCACTACTCAGAGGAGATTTATGCTCATGGTGTCACCGCGAGACTCACTTGATTAAGGCCTGGCAACATCAACTCTCCATCACTTACTTCAACGGCTATTGTACTATCTTGTGACATCTTACTGATGGATTTCAAAGATTCTTCTAACTCAAGAGAAATATCAAGATCGCATCCCTGGACACCAAAGCCATTGATGGAGGAGCCGAAGGGCATGACCTGGCAACCGGGGAGTAACTCCTCCAGGGCACTCTGCAGAAGATCACAGACGAGATGACGGAGTTTCACATCGGCCTCTGTGAGCTCCGTTAGCCGGACGAGGGTAGACATCTGGTCAGAAATCTTAACATGGATCGTGGAAGGAGACAGGATAAAAAGATTAGATCCTCTTGATTGGTTTTGACACTAGGAATGATACAAACTGATGTCACAGTGTAAGTTTGTTTTTCTTGAGTGCTGTTGATATAAAACCTAGCTCATTTCGCGTTTTCAAAATTTTGGCCAGAATAAAAATGAGAACATATTATTAAAAATACACAGTCAAACATTATGATACTATTATAATGTATATAAATACATGTATTTCTGGTAATGAAACCAGGGATGCCTCATAAGTGAACTAAATCACTGTAGCTAAAACAAGGATCCTTGCTTTGTGAACCACAAACACTGGGGTTAGCCCCTACTCTTCCATGATAAGTCTTTTGGGCTCTTTTACGTGCACTACCAATTCTAGTACCTGGAACCTATGGCTTAATGCCCCATCCAAAGGACAAAGCAGTTACAGTAAATTATCTTGCTCAAGGACCCAAGTGCCACGACTAGGACTTGAACCCACACTCTGATATACCTTTTACCTTTTTGATGTGTTTTTTTGCAAATTTTAAAAACTAATTGTAAATGAATTTGAACTTTTTAATGAAATTTTTACTTGTAAACAAGGTTATTTCAGCCTGTGGCTGCCAACCATGTATCTGTTTTTTAAAATAATAAACCATAATAATAATAATAATGATCAGAAACACCAACGCTTGAGTCTGGTGCTCTTAACTGCTCGGCCACATGGTATAATTTCACCCTGACTTCTTACAAAATGTGAGAACCTGTTTCATAGATATTTTCACAGGACAGTTAAACAATAAAACAAAAAAGTTAAACACAAAATTCCATAATCTATTTGAGAAGCTGAGGTGATGAAGTCTACTCACAGACTCTTCCTTGGCAAGTGCTTGGTACAGCTCCTTGTTATGCTTGGATTGTTCTTCACCACTTTTACCCTTTCCGTGGCTGTCATTTTTAACACCCCGTCTACTCATGGCTGTTCCACCCGAACCACCCGGGGTTGGGTTTGTCTTGGGCTGCCTGGGTTTCACCACAATCTTTTGGCCATTCATGACCTGCCGCTCAACACTGGTGGCGCTCTTTGCCGACTCATCATTGGTGAACTCCACGATGGCGTAGTGGGCCTATCAAAGACAAAATCGTTAGCTGCACTTAACTATTGGAGAAATTAATAGGCTTTCACCATGTTTTTCATCAGAACTTTAATTAATCAACTAGATAAATTGTCAATCGTTACTTTGCTTGTGACTAAAATAGCACCAGAGAAAAATTTCGTCAAGCAAATAATATGCATAGCAAAATATTTGGACTGAACATTTTGTGTACACACTGAATGCTAGTATTGTGCAGCAAATACAAGGAAAATTGTTCACTGAGCACATCTTTATATGAAAACCATTGCAGTTCTTTAGTTTAAGAATAACAAGGGCTACTCTTAAAGGGAACGTTTACCTTTGGTTTTTTTGAACCGTTTGATTGTTTGAATCCTATATAAATGTAGATATACATGTATACAATATAAACTAACTTGTGAAAAAATTCCTTTCAAAAGGTGGTAGCGTTTTTAAGATATCACCGAAAATCCTTAATTGGAATATACAATCAGAGAAAAGTATCTGACAGTAACGTTTCTCAGATTCAAATTTTGGGGGATAAAAACTGATATATTTTTCCATTACCACATTACTTCGAAGTGAACTGATTCTCAAAATGCTTGAACCTATTGAAAGCTGCTTTACTTCTAAGCAAGTAAGTTTTTATTCTCATTAACTGTAAGAGTAATTACCAAACGTATACCTTCCCTTTAAATTACTGAGATCTCTTTGCAGTCCACAGAACTTCACACATTAGTCTAAGAAGTGACATTCAAACACTACTTTACAAAATCTGACTGTTCATGATGATTGATTAAAGCACATAATTACCTTTGAAATGTGTACCTGAGTGTAGGATTAAGCAAAAGAATGCAACATTTCCTGGAGTGAATTTAATTATGGGTTAGGGTCATAGATTGGTTTTTGCCAACGCACTACTGATTTATAGGAAAAAAATATAAAATTATAAATTGTGAAAGTTTCAGCTGAATACAGTGTCTATTTGCTGAGAAAACAGCAACAAACTGTCACAGTAATTTCACAAGAATGTTGAATCCATCCACGAGGTGACAGTGGGTACCAACCGCATCTCTGGCCGCAGCATTCATGGACGGACACCAACCCTCAGAAATCTGTTTTTTGGGTGAACATTTTCCAAGCCATATTACTTCGAAGGGAATACTGCCTCAAAATATGATATACTTTGAACAGCTGCAGTGCTTCTCACTAAGTAAGTTTTTATGGTCATTAATTTTTGGAGTATTTACCAATCTCTGACCCTACCTTTCAGTTTACTTTAGATTTAAGTGCTGAGGAGTGCCATTACACTCACACTCCCTACAAATGATGGTCTTCATTGACCGCTGATACAAAATATCAGCAAAATGAGTTTACCTTATCTTTGTCAATAATGATTCGTGCCACATCCCCAAACTTCGAGAAATAGTCTCCAAGCTGTAGTTCCCCATTTATCCGACTTAATCCTCCAACAAAGATGCTTCTTTGAGTCTGTTGCTGGCGGCTGTCTTGGAGACTAACTAGTCTCTGATGTTTCTTGCCTTTCAAGTGGTCTTCAACAGCTTTCTCTGAGATGGAAAAACGAGATAGCACATTTTGTTTATGGCATTTAAAACTCAATACAGAAGCATCAGGTGATTTAATTATGATAAGATATGGCAACATAATAGCCAGCCCTCTAAAAGTTTCATTGTGAGGCAGCTTTGAAAGTTGCGGTTGTATTAATTTTCACCGCTGCGTGAATCTAGTATTCTACATCTCAAAAGAATAACAAATTTCAAGGTAAAATATGAACTAAGACGTTAACAAAATAGGGAAACAGTCAAGATAAGGCTAGTTTGTTGGTAGAGTAAAGAGCACCGGCATGTAAAGGTTCGAATATCACTCAAGTAAAGTTGTCTTTGTTTACCATAAAATTTGTTTGTATTTGCCCAGTCAGTTTCCCCTTTGGTTCATTTCTGGATATTTAAAGAAAAAGTCACATCCTCTTAAGTTGATCCCCTTACAATGTCACTTCCAAGGTTGTATCGTAAACTGGGCCTGATCCCTGGCAGTATTCAGTTGTACTTCCGACTGGCAGCCCCCCTCCCCCCAAACAAAAATATCAACAAAATAGGGAGAAGGACAAAGCAGGCCTAGTTAGCTCAGTTGGTAGAGCGTAGGCATGTAGGCCTACGCCTGGTGGTTGCAGGTTCAAATCCGGCTCTGATCAAATTTTCTTTGCTCAAAATTAGTTTATAAATTGTTATGAATATGTGGGCAAACAAAACAAAAGAGAACATTGTCTACAGCTAATCACCCACTTAAGTTTCTACATTTAAGTCTTTGATGTGAAGATTCAAATAAGCCTTCTGGCTTTCTACCGAACCATGATTTCTTACAGGATTCTAGCAAGATAATTTCCACTAGGTAGGCTTTTTTCCTAACCTGATGTGATTTTTATGTCACAAAGTTGACAATGAAAGTTCCTTCCTCGGACTTTGATCAGGTCAGATTTCTCCATCGATAAATAGTTGTTTACCTCCAACTCTAACTGTCTGTAAATGAAAAAAAAAAAAGACACCAGTTATTAAATATTTTATTTTAGTTAATATTTTTTTAATCAGGCCTTCTTTAGTCAATAACTTTCGATGTTATTATAAAAGAGCGAAAATCTCAACAACTACTTTGACAGCTCTGTCTTCAAGAGAAGATTGAAACCACATTCCTGACAAAGATAGCGTACCCAGCCATCTTGCCCTATCTGCAGCGTGAGCTGCAGCGTAGTCTGTAGAATTGTGCAAATCTGTAGAATGCGCTCAACATGCAGATCCCATAATGCATCAGAGAGGCACAAGTGACCTGTTTGAATGGGACACAGTAAAAAAAAACATGAAGGTACCCGTTGCATAATTTTGGTCCCCCCCAAATTAATTTGGAGCACAGAAAACGGTCGCAAGTACAATTAAATGCCTGGTATTTTATCTTTATCGTATTGATAAGACATTGGTAATTTTCCAGCTATTTTTATAGAAACTGGTCCAATTGACCATCTCACTGACTGAGAATTGAGATGGTCACCATGTCACTGAGCTCTCCATGAGTAGGGAGTTCAGTGAGTGGAAAACGTAAACACGGCGATCCTATCTGGAAGCGTGCGGAAACATGTATTTCTTTGTTTCAATGATTTGATACTACTTTGGTGCTTTCTTACTAGTTACGTCAACCCCCCTTACCGTCACTGTACGCAAGGGTAGTTCCCAACCCCTAACACAAACCCACCCATATCATAATGGTGCGGTCCAAAGTCATTGCGCAAGCGCAATAGCATCACGTCGGCCAATTCTACGGACGGAGTAAGTTGACTATTTTTACGAAAAAAACATTTTTTTCCCGTGAAAAATATGTATGCACGATCCGATGGTTCCAGTCAGTTTTAAACGTGTTTCAAGATACACTCTGATTACAACCATTGTATTTGATGGTATTTTAAACTTGTTGTCTTGAGTTGTCTTGAGTTGTCTTGAGTTGCCTTGAGTTGTCGTGAAATGGGCCTGTTGACGCTAATTAGTACGACCCTTATTTAAAAATACGATTACTTTATGGACTAAACGTAAAACGAGAACTTACAACCTTTCCTCCATGATATGCTCGCTCTAACAAAGTTGTTTTCTTTTGTAAGTAAGTCTACACTAAACTACAGAACAAAATAAATTATGATATACAAACAAAAATCTCAGGCCTGCCTACGCACCTGCTCTGTTTGGGAACTGTTTACACCACCAGTACCTTTTTTATTTTTAAGCTGAGCCAAAACGTTTGCACACACGCGAGCGACCAAGGAGGCTGACATATTGTATCCCAGAATGCATCTCTTCAATCAAACAAAATAACGTGTAGTTGCGTTTCCCGGAGTAGCGCCTGTAAATTAATAGAACTGATTTTGACACCAAATACAAGATTAAATATTTATGAATCGTTCTACAGCATGGCGGTCAAGGCAGAGAGTTTGAATTTAGTTGTGGTCAACATTCTTCTCTTCGTTACCCTTTTCGAAGTTGGGGGAGCATATGCAGCAAGTAATTATTTAACTATATTCAATTTGTAATGATTGATAATTTAAATGTTGTAAGATATTAAGATAACTAAGTTATTGACTTAAAATAAATAAATTGCATGTTTATTTTGGGCAGCTAGTCATGCCATTGCCAGTCACTGAGTGAGTCTCGTCGGCGACTAACTAGTGTACATGTATATACTGTATGTGTAGTGTTGTTCCGTCCCAACTTGATAATTGTCCCAACTATAGTTGGGACTGGTCCCAACTTGAGTGTTAAAGTTGGGACGTCCCTACTATAACACTGGACGTCCCAACTATAAGTTATAACACTGCTGCAGACGCACAAGCTGATGCGATCGGCGTTAATTAACAAGATTCTTTATTTCAACGGGTCTCGGCTCCTTATTTTATACAAACTCATGTCAAAACTGTCATGATGGAGCGAGCAGGTGCCCAGGACGAGCTTAGTATACTCGCTAACTCCGCGTAAATGGTGTCTTTAGAAGGTTCTGACACCGGCCTCATCATGCTCATGCTCATGCCGGGAGAAAGCTTTCACTCAGTCTCAAAATAGGCATGAGCATTTAATTTCCCTTCTCTTGGAAAACCAAAATTCTAACTAATTTCAAATATTCTCAAGGGCAAGGGAAAGTGGTCTTAAAAACTTCATATGATACTTACTTATAGTTATATTATTATGTTTTTGGTTTATTCATTGGGGTGATGTGTATTTACTGCAATCCCAACTATAGTTGGGACGCCCCAACTTTAACACTCAAGTTGGGACCAGCCCCAACTATAGTTGGGACGATTGTCAAGTTGGGGCGGAACAGTAACACTTAGTACATTAACACGACTGTGCACACTGCACAGTACAGTGTATTGCAATATCACAGCCCGGCATTTTGCCAACCAAGGTTGGAAAACTATCATAGGATAGCCACAGTTTGTCACAGCTTTACACAATTATTTAAAAATACTAAGTAAATAGTGTTGAATTTGTTTGAATATAATATTAATATAAAATAATAAAGAAAGGAACCGATCATGGGATGTGTTTCTTTTTTTTAATTAAAAGTTTGCAGAAATGTTAAATTTGGCACGGTTTATTTATCATTAATAATAGAAAGATCTATGTGTTTAGTCAAGCTTAGTCAGTGCCTGCAATAGATTCGCTATCTTCTTAATCTATTCTACAAATCATCAAACTATGTATGTGATATTTTGAGGATAATCTGAAAGAAAATTATGTTTTTATTGGTTTAAGTTCACTTATAAGTAAATATAATATTTGCATGTTTTTGTTGACACTTTTAACTCTTCCATAGTCAATGTGAAGCTTTTGAAAGATGAAGTTGTAGGAGTTCCACATACAGAATGTTTTGATACCAAGACGGACTGGAGTTTGCTGAGATTATGGAGCAGTTTAAGGGTAAGCTCTTTGTTTTCCAGTCAATTTAACTTTCGGGAAGGCTATTTTGTTGATTCTGCTTTGTTTTGATTTAAATTTACAACAAATAGCACTCCACACTATTAATGACGTAACTTTTGCTCAAAATATCAGGCTATCAGACTAAACGTTCCCCTGACTTATACGTGATCACTGCATCATCAAATCAGCATGCCAAACTGCACCCGAGTCAGTACACGGGAGTAAACATCAGAGTGGACATTTACGCACGCCTATGTTAGTAATATTTGACTCGTTTACTAACTGAGATTGCAGGTACTTACCTTCTAGTTCTATTTTTAGCCTTTTTCAAAATGTTTACTGGACCAGAAATGTTTGTACAACACCAGAATCAAAATGAGCCCCCAACAACTAGCATTTATTAAAGTGTTTTTATTTGAATAATTAAGCACTGAGATATGTAAGAGAAGATTCATCTCATCTGTCTTGTTGGGTATTACATGTAAGTATAGGCCCCCTACTTCATTAAAATTTAGAGGTATTTATCGAACTCAAAGTCAACATTTGAACAAATTTGTTTCTCTTCAAGATACTACATAGTGAAGTACTTATGTATTGTTATTCAAGTGAAAAAAACACAAGACCGTCAGACTTGTCAGGTCACTAGTTTACTGGCCCAGCACTAAAATTACTGGCCAGGGGCCAGCGGTCCCTGATAGTAAAGTATGAACTTATGTACATGTATACAAGTAGGCTAAACCTTTTTGATCAACTTGATGACAACTAATCTGCAATATTCAAGTTGTTCCAATGAAGATTGGGTATAGATTCACAATTTGAATTCACAATCAGAATGAAAAACAACATCTGAACAAAAACAAAAGACTGCCAGACTTTCCGGTTCATGAGTTTACAGACCCCAAAATCACTGGCCTTGGGCCTGCGGTCCAGTGTAAATTTTGAGCTTTGCTTTTATTCATGACCCAAAAACATAATCATATCTGGCTGAACAAAAAACAATATTTCATAATAAATGAAAAAGTGGTAGTCAGGTGGATAGTTTATACCAAAGTTTGGAACAAATGTACTGTTTAAAAAACCCAAATATAGTTGTTGACTTTTACAGCTTTTTTTCAGAAAGGAAGTTACATTTAAGAAATAATTATCAGATTTACGTAACTGTTGTCATTGAGGATCAAATGTACAAGTCTCTTATAGCTAACAACTTCAGCCATGATTATCCCAGATACATGATTGGGCAATGTTAGCATTAGAATGCAAATATTCCTAACTAAAAGTAGACTTTATCATTTACAGAAAATAACCTAAGTTCTCTTTTGTTTGAATATTTATGTTTTGAAACTTGTAATATGTAGCATAACATTTCTTCGTTTAGGTAATCATAGCGTTAGATATTCCTGAAGGTCATAGACTGGAGGGTTAGGACAAATGAACCAAATTTGTTTGGACTTTTTCCCCCAGTTTTTAAATGTACCCAATGGCACTGTCATTATCACATAGACACATGCAAAAATTACTCATCGGACTGTCAACAAATTTGACAGAATTTTATTTGATTTTTCCCTTACACCGATGTGTATTAAGTGCTGTATACTCAGTGCTCTCCAGAGCTCTGTGAAAGAAAATCCACAGGCAATCACTCAGGTGGGATTCGAACGCAAGACCTTTGCATTGCTAGAGCAGATGTCTTACCACTAGACCACCGAGCTAGCCCAATGGCTAGAGGCAGGTTCGACAGATTTTGACACATGGTCTCAGGAACATGACCGAGAGATGGGCTGTGACGGTTCTCAAGGCCAGTCATTTTAGCGTCTGGCCAGTAAAGTTATGTCGGTCTTGTGTTTTTGATTGGATATTGATGAATTATAATGAATAATAATACCTCACTGTGTAATAATATATTGAACACAACCAAATTATTTTCAAATGTTGACTTTGAGTCTGACAAAATACCACTTCTGTTGAATAATGAAGTATACTTCATAGTACTCACAAAGACAAATGAGAGAACTCTTCTACATGTCTTAGTGCTTGTTCAAATCAAACAGTTTAACCCTAACCATGCTAAATGCGAGACAATATGCACCAAATGGTAATAGTTGTTGTGATCTGTTGCATTTGGCCGTCAACTCAGATGTCATTTTTTGACTGAATTTGTTGCATTCAGCAGTGAAGTGACTTCATATAGGTTTGGTTGCTTCTATTGTATCTGAACAACTTATAATGGGTATTTCAAATTATTTTTTATGGGAAAAGTATTGAGAAGTATGATGTAATATTAGGTAAGAATCATAATTTAAATCATATTCAAAAGACTGTATAATAACAGTTAAACATTACACTTATGTGCATACTGTTGCATTTAGCAGGGCAACCACCATTGCTCAGTCCTAACACAAACAACATGCCTGCACAATGCAACAAGGGATTGCAACAATATCTCTTGTTGCATTTTGTTGCATATGGCATGTTTCTCATTTCAACTGTGTTGCAGTCTGTTGTATTTGGCAGGCTTTGTGGAGAGACCCTAATGGGGGTTAGGGTTAATGCACTTACTTAAAACTGTGTCAGTAAATTGTTTCTCATTTTGATTCTGGTCTTGTTAAAAACATTCTGGTCCAGTACATATTTTGAGCCACAAACTTTGAGGTCTTGTGGATTTTCCCCCCAAATTCTAGCCCTGGTCCTGAGAAGAACCTGTGGTTTAACAACTCCCAGTTTTTGATCAGTGTGCTCTGATCGTCTAAGCAAATTGATCAAAAGGTCAAGTTGTTGAACCACTGGTTCTTTTCAGAAAAACCACGGCTCATAGAGAGAGTTTGTGTCTCCATAAACTTCGCTTGATTGTATTCCCACCATGCGAAATATAAATCACCTTAAAAAAAAAAAAAAATGTTTTGTTTAATAAATCTGAAGGTGAAAGTGAATAATACTGGCACAAATCAAGGCACGCTTACCCTGGTGTATGGAGAAAATGAGAAGGATGTGTCAGATCAGCTGAGGAAATCTAACGGCATACTGCCTTCAATTCTTCCCCCATGGTTGCAGCAAAGTGCAACGACGATGTCGGTCTTGCAAAATCATTGTGTTGGAATAGACACAAAGGACGGGGCAAGTCATGCTCACATCATTGTCACCGAGGAATGTAAGGATCTAAGAAATTAATTATTCACTTTTTTGTGAAACACTCTACTCATCATACATGCACCTATTAAATATTTATTTTTCTCAACTTGTGAAGTTCTTTGGTAAAACAAAATTCTTGTAAATGACGGTATTCTTTTCTTTGTTATCCCAATCAAGTGATATTTGAATAATTAAAGCAAATTTTAATTTCAGTTTACTTTTGACTAAATTGATTACCATTGGGTTTGATTTTCATTTAGTCAATTCAATTTATGGTTTCACTGTTACTCGGTTATTACATTTGTCAGAATTCTATTTGTTGTGTTGGAGGTTTCAGGCATGACATTCATCCTACTTCAATATGATTTCCAGTTTTATTGCCCCTCAGAAAAATCAGTCAAATTGTTACTAACCAGCCTGTAGGTCAGCCCTTGTAATAAATTGTCCTACTTATTTCCAAGGGGCCAAAAATATCATACCTGAGTTTTACAAAAAAAGTTACTTACTGGTGTTTCTTTCCCTTGTTCTTTTTCAAGATGTGAATGCAAAGTTTTTCCTCTTGACTTTTGTGGGAATCATTTTGTTTCTAGCTGCTCCAAGGCTAAGCAAGTGAGTTTTTTCATTTTAGTTGATGATAATTACTATAATGTATTGCTGGACATGAATCCAAAGATGCCTCAATAGTGAACTTAGTGACTGTAATTAGGAAGCCCGAAGGAACATAAACAAAGGAGCCTACTATGATCAAGAAACACGAGATGTACTTCTACTATAAATAAAAGAAGGTGATCCCTCTGTTGCAGCTTTCCAAGGTTGTATTGTAATTGGATGTGATCCCTGGCTGTATGACAGTTACAGGTTGTATGGCTTCTGACTGGCACCCTCAAACAAACATATTGACAAAATAGGGAGACTTCCAACATTAGGGCTAGATAGCTCATTTGGTAGAATGCCCTGGCATGTTAATCCGGAGGTTGTTGGTTCAAGTCCCACTCTAGTTTTGTTTTCCTTTGTTCAACCCCAAAATAACCCAATAAAGTTTATCTTTATAAAAATTCACTCATGTATTTTTAAAGCTTCCACTTTTGACCAACAGTAAGGGTTATTTGATGTCAACCACTATTGTATTATAGTTTTATCAAGAAAAGGCATATTTATTAATAAATCCATTGTTTCTTCTCTGCTACTAGGAGTGTTGTGTTCCACTACTCAACAGGTGTAACTGTTGGGGTTCTTGCATCACTTCTGATACTTGTGTATATACTCAGTCGGTTTATCCCGAGGGTGAGTTGATCGGTTCTGTGATTTGTAACTTTTCAAAACGAATTGCAATTCACCTTTTTTTTACTAGTGTTGAAATCATGTTTATACATATATGTACCATTTTTAATTTGTATTGTTTAATAAAGTGAAACAAATGAATGCAATTTCCAATGGGATGCTGCAGTAGAGATGCTCCCACTCTTCCAACGAGGGGCTTTGGGATGCTCGGTGACATTACTTACTTGATTCTGAGCATGTACACTCTTCCAAGATTTACCTTGATAAGTCAGCTGTGACCTAGCATTGCCAAAAGTCTCACACCCCAGTGTGCTTCCCTACATTTATTTTAACAGTTAAAGGTAGGGTCATAGTTTGGTTTTTCGAGCATAATGCTGATTTAAAGGCAAAATAATAGACAAAAATACAATAACAGTTGCTTGTAAATGTCTCAGCTGAATACAGTGTTTACTTACTGAGAAAACAGCAACAAACCATCATATATTTTCACAAGAATGTCGAATCCATCCACCTTTAGCGAGGTGATAGTGGGTACCAACCGTAACTTGGCTGCAGCATTTGTGTACGAGCACCAATCCTCAGAAGTTTGATAAGTGATTCATGCATGAATGGTTTCTCGGATTCAAATGACTTTGGTTGAAAAGATATGCAAACCGTATTACTTTGATTATGGTCATTTATTTCAGGAGTATTTACAAATTACCCTACCTTTAAGAATTGTAAAGATCCGATTAAAATTATATGAGCCTGCAGTTTGATTTTTAAATTTTTTCACAGAAAACTGGAGCTGTCTCTCTTCTAGTGGGTGGCTGGGCTCTTTGTCTTTATTTTCTTCACTGGGTCTTCGACAATTTCCTCTCCATGCAGTACAAGACCTATCTCCTAGGATACTTTGTGATTGCCGCCGTTATCAGCTTTGCAGTGTGCTATTGGTACGGTCCAGTCACCAACAATCGGACAGTGTACCTCATTCAATTATTCCTTCAGTTGATAGGATTGTTATGCATCTACAATGGATCGCAGTATGAAGGGTCAACGATGGTGATTATTGTTGTCATAGTAACGTTAAGATGGGTACCATCTTGTGGGAGACCGGTCAGGCTGGTTGCAACTACACTGGGGTATGTACTTTCTCATCTTGCTCGTTTATGTTAAGTAGAAATGGGTATTTGAAAATTTGGCAAATTGTTGGCAATCTTTGCAAAACCTTATGTTTCTAAATGCTGTATCTGTCACAGCTTGCCATGCTGACAAATCGTTCATGCATATGTAGTAGTTAGTATTTAGGCATCCTACACATGGCATGGCAGCTGCTGGTACTAGTGTATCAGTGTTGTAGTACTCTTACTTGAGTGCCAGTTGAATTCTCTACAATTTTGATGGTACCCATACTCGGCTAGAAAACACTTGTTCTCAAAGTCCATACTTAAGACTTGACTAAAAAATAATCTGTACTCGAAGTCATGTACTCAATACCCGGCTGTGAATGTACTCTGATTCCGATTTTAAGCATTTATGGTCAAAATAGCACTTTCCTATGTGTGTGTTAATGCAAGGAACAGAGGAATAAAACTGAAATTTAAGTTGTATATGATGTGTACATGTTTAAAAGATAGGTCTCCTGACAATGACCGGGACAGGCTAGTTGAAACGTTGAGACCAATTAAGAACTCATCCCGCGGCAGTGAAATTAATAACAAGAAGTCCTATCGATCCACTAAGCGAAAGTAGGAGTCCTCCTGGCCGATTTCCTACCGTCCGCCTAGGTAGTAGTTAATAAGGAGGATAGTTTTTTTCAGAACCAAGTAGTCTCCCGAATTCCGATATCTACTCCGTGGCAGTAGAATAAAAAGCAAGACCTAGATCCCAACGAACAAATCTACACAGCAAAATAGATATACACATGGTGTTTCCGCAAACCAAATATATATGGATACCTCACCATGCAATGCCTCAAGAAGTATTTAAAAGATAGGTATCGTAACAAGCTCACATCATCATCTAGAAATAAAAAACAAAAACAAACAATAATTGCACTCAGAGATCCAAGTACCTGTATTTGGTACTTGGCTGTTGGACTCTGTACTCAGATATCAGAATACATGTACAGTGTACTCACACTTGCACTCGATGGCCCAAGTACTCAGACTTGAGTACTAGTTGGCACTTGTCACTCTGGTACTTGGCAGTATGTGATAGTTGACCTTAAAGTACTTGACTACAACGCTGCTCTGAATAAGTAATCTCAAACTACAATTCTTTCCGGATAACATACACAACTGGGGTTGGGAGTTTCTCAGGCAGGCCTTTGTATCATTTGGGAGGATTTGAGGTTATGTGAGGGTCAGTAAGGCTGTGATGCACATAATATTGTTATGTTATTGTTATGAAATTAAATATTTTTGATAATTATATTAGATGTTTTTTCCTCTGGAAACTATATGCCATGATCTGTGAGTTGCTGTTATGGTAAATATTTGTATATTAAATGTTTATGTAATTATGGTTTTAGTCCCACTGTATGCATGTACAGGTATATATTAGATAAGGTTTCCAGCTGTTTCTTTAGTTCCTTTTAAATGTTTCATATTAGGGCCTATGCTTTCAACATTTGCTGCTTTATGGTCTATGTTTACATGTAAGATGCTAGTATTGTTACTCAGGCATGCAACTGCTCAACTGATTGGCTGATTTCATCTTCTTCCCACTCTTTTGTAGAAAACTGCAAATTACTGTACAAAGCATTGTGTTGCAAGTCGGTCTCCTTTTTTTCTTTACAGTAACTTTTCATGTCTGCATTTTGTCTATTATGTGTAAAAGTTCTGTGTAGTTTAGTTTGTTTTCCTTTTTATCAGTGTAAGACAACAATATAGGAAAATATGAGAACAGTACTTGAGGTGATAGATGTTATTATTTGCATCGTAGATAAAGAATTTTTTATTTGATTTTTCCCTTACACCGATGTGTATTAAGCACTGTATACTCAGTGCTCTCCCGAGCTCTGTGAGAAAAATCCACAGGCAATCACTCAAGTGGGATTCGAGCCCACGACCTTTGCATTGCTAGAGCAGATGTCTTACCCTTAGACCACCGAGCTAGCCCAATGGCTAGAGGTGGGTTCGAATCCTTAGCAGCAGGCACTGCAACGATGTAATAGATGTTATTATTTGCATCGGGGATGAAGAATTATATTTGTTTTTTCCTTTACACCGATGTGTATAAAGCACTGTATACTCAGTGCTCTCCCGAGCTCTGTGAAAAATTACTTGAGTTGTGAAGATTTTCTTGAATTTTCTTTGGTAAATCTTACTCCATCTGTGGGTTCCTGGTTAATAACCAACTGTTGGTATTCTCCCCCAGTGGTTGCGGGTACATGCCCATATATGTGGAATGAAACAGTTCAATTAATTATGATATTTGAACTTATAAAACAGGTGGCAGCATCGTCCAACTAAGATTAAACTGTTAACGGAGGATGAGTATTACGAGCAGGGACGGACGGAGACGAGGAGAGCACTGGAAAATCTCAGGGAGTATTGTCGAAGCCCAGATTGCAATCAATGGAAGATGATTGCTAACTTAGAATCACCTAAAAGGTTTGTATGGGCGTTAGATGGAGGGTTACTTAGGACAGAGTGGAGGTTTTGGGTAGATGTGAAAAGGGGTTGAGGTAGGGGGTAGAGTAGGTTAATGTTGAACCCTCAGGGGTGAGGTAATGTGTGAGGAAACGTGGAGCCTGTTCAAGGATTGTCAACCTAGAATCCTCTAAATGTGATCGCTTATTTGACAGTAGTAGGTTTATTTGGCTTGGACATGGGGTTTCATATGGGGTTTGTCCAGCTAGGTAAGGAACGTGAAGTTAGACTAGAAAATACAGAAAGGTTGACCTATGAGGGGCGGGGCCAGTCTGTAACAAATGCAACCACCTCAACTGCCTTAAGTGTTGCAAGTTAGAAGTTTGGGTGGGAAAAGTAGCGAGGTAATTATTCGTTAGCTCAGTGTCGTGCTAAACCGGTAAGGTGGGGGGTGGGCGGGTCCATCAGGAAGGGAGTGTCATTGTATCAGCTCATAGTGAAATCAGTAGGTGATTGATTGGTTGGTTTAGATAACCTTCTCAGTTTCTTTTTACCCATAATGGACCTTATCTTGAAAGGCAAAGCAAAAGGAGGGAAAGTGGGCACTTTCCTCTTTCACTTTTCCGTTGGCTCCGCCTCAGAAACAGCTGTTTCATACCTGTAACGTGACTCACATGATTCAAGATGTGTTGAAATATACTTTTTATTTTAAGATTTTTTACTTCAAAGTGTGAATAAAGTCAAACTTGCACACAGCATGTAACGGCGTGACGCTAAAACTTCACATAATTTTAAGATATTGAACACAAGCAATTTCGCAATATTTGTTGTGAAAGTTTTACGAAAAAAACTAATAATTATTAAAAATATAGTCACATTTGTTTTTTGTATTTATACACAAGTTGTTGGTGTTTTCTTTTCAGGTTTGCCCAGTTTGTGATGGGTGATGAGGGTCATGTGACCCGAGGCGAGGTTTCAGCCTATGAGGATGACCTTTCACTCTTGACCCTTGACTCCAGTGAAGAGAATATAAGCAGTGACAGTGAAATGGAAACAGAATAATTTAAAAACCTTTAAAGTTTTAACTTTTGTTTTTCTTAAAGTTTTCCTATTCTATGCAAGACTAATATTTATTGAAATCTTCCATGAAAATGTGAATGTATCTTTGTAATTATCTTTCATCAGATTAAAGTTTAGTCCTAAATTTCTTTTTATATTTTGTTACCTTCAAAGATTGAAAATAAACAATTCTTTGACCATCCTTTCCTTTCAGATTTTTTTATTTCATGCGTGTGCATGAGGTTTAAGTGTTTTTTCTCAAATTAGTGTAAGCTATCACTTCAATGATACTGTTGCTGGTTTTTAGGAATGAGAAATTTCAGACTTTCATCTGAATTAAAACTTTTGTTTGTCTGCCCGATGAAAAAGTAGCTGTTATTTTCTTCAGGTATAAGAGTATCATGCTGTGAAAAACTCTAACTCTGAGAATACTGCTTCCGAATGTGCCATAAAATGTATTACTGCAGGGATTACTAAGTTCACAAAAACACCATAATTTCATCTTGCCTGCTAAAGTTTGGATCTTAGTTTCAGACCTTTTTGTTAGCAATGACTCTCACCCACTGAATAAATGAACTCCATTGTATTGCATTGTGTTTGTAGATTGTGTGGAATGAAACTGCAGGGATTAAACAAAGCCATTTAAAATTACATTTATTATGATTATTCAATATGTAGAGCCTTTATCAGAGATTGTATAATTGGAGTAATATTAAGTGAATAAGTAACTGTTAATTTAAACTGTGTAGCTTTTCATTCACTACATGAAATCATATTGCGGGTTGGCAAAGTGCCTTTGTCTTTTAAAACCATTATTGACTTTGAATGTTCACTTAATAAGAAGTTTAACTTTAGGGTACTTTTTCTACGTTCACCTCATTTTCATAAAAGGCTAGTAAGTAGCTGAATCAGTAACTGTGTAGCTCTTCATTCACCATATGAAATCAAAGATTTGCTGGTAAAGTGCCTTTATAGACTGCATGTCTCGCAATGTTGGGCCAAGTGAAACTGTGTACTTGTATTTCCCGCCTATGTTAAAGCAATCAACAGGGGTTCCCACAGTTCCCCAAAGTAGTTGAACACGCTTGGTCTATTCATTTTATTTCATCTAAAGAATGTTTCCCCTAAATTGCTTTGCTTCCCCTCCCCTTTAAAGGGGCATGTTGCCTTGAGGTTGGGCACTTTGGGCTATAAAAAGCATGTTTTGTTGTTGTTGAAATGAATATGGTTTAAAGGATATTTTAAAAGTATAATTTTGTGATTTACACAATCACACCTTGAAATTGTGTGGTTTTTGTGTCTTCTTCAAGGTGAACATTGTATCTAGATTGGCAATAGTGACTTCAAGCCACTTGTCGATGTCCTCGTCAAGGGTTCATGAGTCCCTGCTCACCTTTTGGTGGTCTGAAGTCAGGGCAGTCATGAATGATGTGGTTGTGGTCTGCTACACGAACACAAATTTGAGCGGGTAGCTCCGATGCTATGTAGGAATGAGGCATTATGGCCCCAGCGAGATCAGAGGCGATACAGTTGCACCCATGCCTCACAAGGAAGATCCCAGTTTGTGTGTATTTTGGAACCAAATCTTTGACTCCACAAAATGACTGACCGTTTGTTCCGCTGGTTGTGTTTCCAGTGGCAAATTTCTGTTTTTCTAATCGCTACTCACTCATTACAACACACTGTAGGTGTTTTTGTGCATGAACAACTCTTTAAAAGGACAAGGAGTATTTCCAAACAGCAATATTTTGAGACATTTGAAGACAATGTGCACCTTTAATAATTTTGTGCTTGTTTTAACTATGCATATGACGGCTCTTTTATCTGCTTGTTCATCTGTATTGTCTGTTTGTTTGTCATGTCCTATCTGTTGGCTTCCCACATTGAGCTGTGCTTTTTTGATTTGCCTCAGTCTATAATTGGCTCTCTCCTGAGAATTGCTGTTCAGTTTTTTTTAAGTTACCCCTATTTTTCTCACTAAATCTGCCCTAAAAAAAGATCTCCTTTAATTGGTATTTTTTCTGTATTACTGTACACATTTACTTGTATTTATTGGTTCTCTGTCCCAGTGAGGTTTGCGGAGACACCATGAAAATAATTCTCTTTTTGAACTCTAGTGGTTCAGAGAAGAACCGGTGGTTAACCATCGGTTCTTCTTACAACCACCACAGCTCATAAACATAATTATTTACCAGACATGTGATTACTCAGGTTTTTCTTGAACAAAGTAAAGCATTCAATAAAGGGAGAAAGAAATAGTCCACATCATGTCTAGACCTGTAGTTTTGTATTTCTGGTGGTGCCCAGAATCTGAAACCTCCTGAATTGTAACATCTGGGAGGTTCCGGGGCTAGAATAAGGGGGAATCCCAGACCCACCAGTCACTTTTCAGGAATGTTCACATCCATCCAATCTCTTCCCTGTCTTTACACGGTGCCTCTTCGCACACCTCACTTGATTGTATTCTCACTATGCAAATTTTCAAACCCTACTGGTTATGCAATATAGAAATGAATGTTAATTGAGTTGAGTTTTATTGAATTTTGTTGCAAAAAACAGAACTCGATGAAACTAGAACATAATGGCAGCTTTGTGACGCTATTACTCTTGGTTCCTGTTCGTACCTCAGCTCTTGAGGCATTCCAATCAATTGAAACTGTTCTTAACAAAGCCAAGTGCAAATTGTTGATGTACCACGCTGCGAGCTGCACTTGACTTTAAAAGAGAAGAATAAACACTTCTCACAATAATAGTTTGGTTTTAAAAACTGGAAGAAAAGTGCATCACTTAGCCTGAACTGTACTCTAGGTTCATTAGCAGTAAGTATTCACCTTACCATGCTGTATCCTGTGTGCCTGCTTTCTTGCTAACCAGTGAAATAAGCTCCTGGACCCATTTTCATGAAGCTGTTTCTGCTAAGCAGGGTGCTAACTGCTTACTGCTTACTATAGCAGAAAAATCCGCATAAGCAAAAGTATTACATAAACGATCAAGAATATTTGTGTGTGTTGACAATGGATTTGTGTGGTTGTGGCACTCATCTGCTAACAAAAACCACTCGCAAGTGAGCATTCATTTTGCTTAGTTTTTTTATGAACAGAAACTGTGGGCAGATTCATAAGTAGACTTTGTTCCAAATCAACAATGGAACAAAATAGAGGCTGCAAGGGGAAAATAGTCTGTTCGCCTTTTGATATGAGAAGTATGGGTGTTCATTATTATTATGCACTGGGAACTCGCAACAAAGTGGCAACTTGATGAAGGTCTGGGGAGTTGTTTTAGAAAAACTAGTGAGAGTTTAATGTGCATTTAAAGATGTGTGCTTATCATTTGTAACATTTTGTACAGTTTTTAAAATAAAGTTTCTGCACGAAAATAAAGTTTCTTTTAGCCTTTTGCTATTATTCATTTCTCATTTCTGTTAATTGATTGGCTTTCAAATCTCAAAATTGTACTGGAACCATTTAAAAAATTCATAATATTAAGTTTTCTTTCATGATGCATAAAACTTAGCGAATAAAAAGAAAACTAGTATCAAATTTCAAGGGGCACCAAGGAAGGGCAAGGCAGCAATTATCCTTTTGCAAAAGATTGTTGTGCGCCACTGCTTCTTTAGACTTGTGGACAAGTCATTAAATATTTGTCACGGTGCATGCTCTCACCAATTATACTGCTCTTGCGATATTGCTGGCTCCTGCCTACTGTACTATCCCATTTACATGGTGCCGTAGTCACACTGGCATTAGTCTCACATGCTAAAGCAGGCTATTGCTAACTTCATTCAAGTCGGTTGCATAAATTTGTGAAAACGTATTTTCCTTTTCTACCAAGTGTTCTGGGCCCAATTTCTTTGCTTACCGTAAGCAAAGAATTGATGCTTATGGAAGCACGGAATTCTGCGCTTACGTCAAGCATACATTAAGGGTTAAAAGGGAATTTTTGCTTGAACAGTAAGCAGAGAATGGTGATCCACAAATGCAGAAATTCGGCGGTAAGCAGAGCCATGAAATTGGGCCCAAATCTTAGGTTTGAAAAACAAAATCTAGAGGACAGAGGATAAACAACTATCAAATGAAAATCACTCAGAACTTTTTGTTGTTGAAAAAGCATCATATTCATATTTTATTTAACAACTTGTCGAAGAACAAACAATTGTTACAAGTTTTAACATATTATTAATTAACAGACCTTCACCATTCAAGAATGACATCTGTAACGTCTAAGCTTCCTCTTCAAAACTTATTTTAATAATTGTTTTTAGACTATAATTTGTTAAATCTCAGTTAATTGAGGCAAGGCAGACACTATCAATTCACGTTTAAATTGTCCATTCCATAAACACAAAAACGGACATAAAACTACTACTAACCATACAACCATCTGTGCCCAATTTCATAGAGCTGCTTTACCACAAAAAGTAGCTAAGAAGAACAAAATTAACCTTACCAGAATAAGGTTACCAGTAAAAATGACATGTCACATGAATGTGACTGGTATCCTTATTTTCTGCTTAAGCAGTTCGATGAAGTTTGACCTTATTTTTGCGTAACCAACACTTTGGTTTCACTGGTACCCAGTGAAATATAGATCTTGGTTTGTGCACATATACAAGTGAAGGTGTTACCAGCATATTGTGTTAAAAAGCCCTAAAAGGTAACTTACTGCGGAAGTGTTTTATTTAATAGGAAGAGGTCATTAAAAAAATGTCCTACAAATTAGAAAAGTCTTCCATCTACATTTGTGTATCACTTCAGTGTACCTTTATTATACACTTCTGTTTTATGTCAAACTATTTGTCTATAATGCAAGTGGAGGAGTCTTGAGACAGGCATAATCTATCCAACACCCAATGTGTGATCGATGATTGATACATTTATAAGGAGACAGTAAAAACAGCTGGAAATTTAATTTCTTGCCAGCCAGTTAGAAACAACTTCTTGAAATGTCTCAATTTGTTTGTACATTTAGCCTGTAAATTTTGGAACTATTTTTGGGGGCATTTTGACTGAAAGGGGTTCAGAGCAAAGTCAACTGCAGTATAAAAATACTTTGTTTTACTTTATAATCTGTATCATAGTTTCCATTTCATCCATAAGATCACCTACTGCTGATTTTCAGACTTTAAATCCATCAAAACCTTCTCCAAAAGTTTTATAACATTTTCTAACACCCGAGTAAGCTTTTCGAGGACGAGTTTGCCAAAAACATTGCGGAAATTATCAACGGTGAACACACTTCGAGTAAAACAGACCACACAAATGCTTGCAAGACAAACGGCTTATTAATGTAGAACGATATCCACTCGATTATTAAATACACTGTACAGTAAGCACAAGTTGACAAAGGCTTTCAACAAGAATCAAAAGGCCCACTCATAAAACATTTGATACAATAACATTTCAAAGCCGTTCACAATTTTTAAGTGTTCTCAGGTTTCTAAAGTCGCTAACTTCCTGCTTTAGAAAACACCCCCAAAACACAAACAAAGAGACGCTAAAATTTTATAATACCTTTGAACAATATTTTGCCCCACCTATAAATTTTCAAAACCTGGAGAATGCTTTGGAACAAATTCAAAAATCATTGTAACCCAAAACAGTACATGAAGAGGTAGTGGGGCTAACTCAACCAAAATGTTTGAACTTTTTACATATTTACACTTTTGTTTTGCATTATTTACAAACTATGCACATATTTACATTATATTTTTTCATATTTTCTCTGTACAAGGTATATTTTAAGTTGAAATGAGGTTACAAAAGAGTGAAAGAAGGATTAAGTGGAGAGAATTCAAATGTTTGGTTTGTGGTGTTCATTCCAACCCACTCATATTCAGTTTATAAAAGAAGATCATGTGCAACATAATGATTGTCTCTTTGTGCTCCAGGGTTCCCAGTTTGTATACAAGTACATGTCTACAATCTGCAACATGTATGTTTCAAAACAATTCTTTCACCCAGTGCAACCAAAACAAACAGAAATTTAATTTCAGAATGGAACAGATATAAATTAATAAGCATACAGTCTGACTGATTAAGAGCCACAATAAAAGAGAAACACTTAGATGGTGGATAAACTTCTAAAATATAATCTTTTCTAACTTTACAAAAGAACCGTCTTTGTGTTGTTAAAGTGTCTATTTTTCAGTCTTCTTATCCTTGTCGTGGGACATGCCATTTCTGGGTACTAGAAACATGCTTCCATCAGGCATCTGTTGCAGAGTGAACTCGTTGGGGTCTACTGGATCTCCATGTTCATCACACATGTTCTCAAAGACATCACGGTAGAGTTGTTCATAACGGGCTTGCATCTCTGAGGTTTCCTTGTCGATTTGGTCGCGCTCCTCAACCAGTTTTTCCTTCTCATCCTTCAAGTTGTCGATGTCTACCTCGACGGAGACCAAAGCGTTGATCTTCCTCTTGCGGCAGTTTTGGGCGGCAACCTTGTTCTTTCCACGGCGGCGAATATCTCGAATCAGGGTCAACTGGGCATCGTTAAGGTCGTACTTCTTAAGTAGGTCATTGAAGGCATCTACAGGGAGTTCGATGATTTTGTCGATTGGCACTGGGACTTTGAGAGCACGGGCACGCTTCTCGTCACGAGATAACTTCACCATGTTGTGCTTGTCGTTTCGTGCTGAGCTGTTTTTGCTGCTGTTGCTGCTGCGGTTTCCATTGGAGGAGCTGGATGATGAAGCATAGGTGTGATTGTGTTTGACATTTTCCGACTTTGAAGACTGGCTGTTGTAGCTGCTAAACGAGCTGCCGCTATCGCTGTCACCACCGCAGCTTGATCCACCTACACAAAACAAAACCACAAATGACAATTATCAGTCAATGAAATTTCAAAAGTCGACTCTGAAAGCACTTCAAAGCTAAATGTCAACAACTTCAATTAGTAGGCCCTATTTCCTTGTACAACAGTTGTATAAAAACAGTTTTCTATGCTTAATGCTTCCAATATCAAATGAACTTGAATACTAAACAAGGGTTATTTTAAACATATATAACAAAAACATAAAGTCAGATTGAATTTCTACCACTACATTTAAAAAAACAAAAAAAACAAGGAGGAATTGGAGTCCACCAAAAGCATATTGAAAATAGGAAATTTTTCAAGTAGAAATGTCCAAGTTCTATTTTTTTTAAAAAGCCTATTTTATTAAGTTCAATTATACCTGTATATTAACTTCCGTGCAGGCACTAAGGGTATGGCTCAATTTTGAAGGGGTAAAAGGAAAGGGTACAGTAAAGAGCTGCGAGGGAGGCGGGGTGGAGAGAGAGGGTTTTTTTTTCTTCAGATTGTCTTACCTCTTTGCCTGTGGTATCCATAGCCACCTGAAGTACCATTTAGACCGTGACCATCTAGGCTTGCATTGTAACCTGTAGCTCCTTCCAGACCATCTTCACTTGTGTGGTAAGGTGAACTTCCTTCACTCATGTCTTCAAATCCAGAGCCTGTGAATTACAAAACATCAAATTCAAATTCTTGGAAACTAAACGGGAAAAGATCAAGATGAACTTACTTTGTATGTTTTTTTTACTTGATATATATCTAGTGATGAGTTAAAAGTATCTCTGCACGGTAAAACTACTTTCTTTAAACATTGACATAAAAAACAAACAACATTTGGACTTTGAAAAAAGAACCTCCAAAGAATTAACTAAATGGGATGAAACTTATTACAAAGGGTGAAAAACTTACAAGATCCTTCAAAAGATGCATTTGAGTTGGTCTCTCCAAATGCCTGCATGACATTGTGGATCTGTTCATCAAAGTCCAGGTCCATGGGGTCGACTTCATCAACGTTGGACGAGCTGAGCAGCTCCATCAACAGTGAGCTGTTGTCAGGGTTTTCTGACGGTAGGGGAAGAGGAGTTTCCAAGGTGGGTGCCGGCAGTTGGAGTTGCTGCTCTGGGAGAAGGAAGCTACTCAGGTTCAAACCCTGTTGAGTGCCGTTAATTAATCCTGGTGGTGATCCGGAGCTGAGACTGAGATCAGCAAAGTTTGACAACGGTGAGAACACTTCTGGCGGCGGAGAAAACTCATTCAGTCTTTGCGGATCGATGGGAACGATATTTCTGGGTGCTGTCACCGTTGCATTCTGAAGATTGACGTTTCCGTTTGTGGTGGCGTTAATGGCAAAGGCATTCTGAGTGTTCTGCGTTTGGGTGATGTTTATGTCGACCATGCCTTGGTACGGCATACCTGGTAGCTCTTGAAGCTGACTTGTGAGTTCTGGAATTGATGCCAAGTCTTGCCACCTTTGTTCTTGCTCGCGTGGGCTGAGTGAGTGATGCGGAGCTTGGTATTGCTCATTAACGGGTGTGGTTGCCTGCGGTAGGTATTCATCTTCTAGGAGCTGTAGGCAATCCTCAAGGGAGATGTTACCATCAGGTTGGACCGGTACCTGAGGAAGGGTCTGTTGGGGTGTCTGTGGCGGCACTATGTTCATCCCTGGTGGGTTTGGCACATACTCCCCTGTCTCCCCGTCAATGTTGTACCCAAAGTGCTCCCATGTTGATTGCTGGGACTTCAATTTGTCGGGGTGCTCCCCCTTCTCAAGGAGTAGTTCTTCTTTGAGAGCATAGGACTCATCTCGGGAGATACCCATGTCAATGTCCTGCCTCCAGAGAGTCTCAATGAGGTCCATATCCTGCATTCAAGAAAAAGAAAAAACAAAAACATCTTATGAGTTTGCTATCATAATAAATTTATGATGGAATTTAAGCAGTGATCACTGCAACAGATACAAGTACAAACGGTGAGAAAGTATTGAAGCCAGACACCTTGGGCCAACATGCTAGTTCTTTCGGCGACAACCTTCAACTAACAAACCTTACACCAAAGCAAGTTGTCCAGAGCCTAGAGTGTAAATACCAATGGGAAACTTTGTAAACTTTTTACAGGCTTGAATGGTTCAATTACTGCTAACAATTAAAACTACTTGATAAGTACAAATACGGAAACCCAAGGGAACAGTACAAAGCAATTGAAGCCAAGGCAACCATGAAGTAATTTAGAAGTACTTTTGTGTAAGTACTGTTTGCCCCAAGTCCTTGATACAACAATTAAAATAAAAGGAGAGAAAAATGTGGCCTCCATTTGAAGGTTTCTTTGGTCAACAACAGTTTTATATTAACACAGAAGTTAATATTTTTAAAAGGGCATCCATGCATCAACTCTCTCCACTGTGAACTGTCCAGCCTTTCCTTAAATCAATATTAATATTGTCCACAATCCACGTGGCTTGGGTTAAAGTTCAATCAGGGATCAAGTGTTTGTCACTTTCAAATACCAACTCAAATCAGACTTGGATGTATCAATGTAAAGGTTTAATACATGTTGAAATGTCAGTCAGCTGAAAACATTTTCTCTCACTGAGTAATATGGGCTAAAAATAGAATTGATTTGTTCAAAAATGCATCAAAGCAAAGCTGTAACCCTAACACCAACAGGTACGATGGGGAACACAGCAGAGCAGAAAGGAATGAATGAAAAGGAAGTTTGCAATTTATACCAATTTACACAACAGCAACCCTGAAAACAGACTGACTAAAGCAAGTCTATTCTTTATGAACAAGTAACTAAAGGCTATGTCCGTATTTGGCTACTACGGCTGTGGCTAGGGGCCTCCTTTTATGCTTTAATGTGTGACAATTAAGCCGCAGCCTAGACCATTGAGGTAGAACTACCTCCATGCCTAGACCCAGTAACTGGGGCACTGTACTCTGTTTTTTCGAAACGGTGCGCTCCAGTTAATGGGTCTAGCCGTAGCCATAAATTCAGGGTTTTCTTTGGATGTAATGATTTGTTTCTACATGTTTACCTCAAGACTTAAATCGCTATTGTTTTGCGTTACAGTGCCTTCAACTGAATTAGGGACAGGCCCAATAGCCCCAGATCCTTCTGAAGCTTCTCCATTGTTATTGTTCTCATCGTTGTTGTTATTGTTATTTGGAGCTGATGCCAAATTAGCGAAAGGCAAAGAGCGGACATTGTTTGGCTCGAGCCTATCCAGCAGCCATGTTGAGATTTCTCGGTTTCCTTGGCTGATGGGGTAACGATCCGAGGACAAAGTTTGAAGCTCCCTAAAGGCAGACTGGGCCCGAAGGTCATAGTCAAGATTTTTAAAGTTCACATAGTTTCCATCGTAAGAGTTGTAGAAATTGTGAAATTGTGTTTCCGTCAGGGCGGCGCTTTGTCCAAGTAAAATGTCATGAATCTCTGGCAATTGAGTCCCTAGTCGTCCTTGTAGTTGTAGTTGCATAAACTCATCCCAGTCTACCCGAAGAAGACTCAAAATGACAGCAATTGTGAGGAACGGATCTCTCCACGGTTTCTTCCGAAGCATGATGATTGATTTCAGAATACGATATTAAAATTAAAACTGAATGGAATCGTCAACCTTCTGAAATACTAAACCGAAATAATAAGTAAACAAAGGACATGTAACCAGCAACTTTATCTCATCCGGCTTTGTTTCCTTATGTACGGCGATTCGGCAGATCACGCGACTTCTCTACCAGAATCCATGCGACGACTGCCGTTTGCACAAAGCAACACACCGTCAGCCAGAGAGCCGTTTCACGGTCACTTGACGATAAAAACCTCGGTCTACGTTGAGTCTGCTTGCCGAAAAAAACAAGTCCTTTTCCTCCGCAAAACTCACCAAAGGTGACAATTTAAACTCTCCTCAATATCAGGGGTAACTGTACAATTACGTGAGCGTGATTTTACATGTAAACAAAGAGCAAGGCCCAGCTAGAAATCTGTTTTCTTCCGTTGTTCGCATAGATACACGTCTCCACTACACACAAGCAGACAAAGCGAAAAACAGGAGTGTCGAGCAAGGTCGTCGAGGATATTTTTAGATTATGATGTAATTGACCCGCGCGTGCGCATTGATACAGCCAGGAAGTTTCTAGAACCGCAACCCCGAATGACGTAAATGCAAATGAACCACGCGCTAGTAGTAACTACTTTTTCAATGGGGGAAAAACTTGTGCCAATATTTGCAAGTGTTTGGCTGAAAGCGAGTGTGTTAAAGATGAAAGGGGTTTAACAAAAGCAAATATGCACTGCATTCCCAAACCAGGGCATGAATTATTCTGGAACGGTTATTGTGATGGGGAACACCGGAGACTAACAATCTATTTTGGGTTGAAAGCTGCTTGGGCATCCAGGCATACCCAGTTTGAGGTTCCAGGCAGTGGCTAAGTACATAAAAAATCATACTAAGCAGAAAATATATCCTGCGACGGTAATTTACGCTTGTAATTGCAATTTTCTGTGATTGAATTGCAGTAAATTTGTAGGCCTACAGGCACAGAGAAATGTACTTATAGTCCTATATAGGGCGGCCCAACCGTTCTCTGAAATACTTGACCAAAGTTTTCAATCTATTGATTGATGAAACCTTGATATAAAAATACGCAAAACATGGTATTAACAAACCCTAATAAAAGCGTGAATTATTTTTAAATGACCAGATTTTAAAATTGTCAGTAGGCTAGGCTTGGCCCCATAGTGGTCTTTCACAACCAGCACGCAGGGGCGGGGCGTAAAATACCCGCGCGATCACCTGATAATGAGCCAAGTACATCACATGCCCGTGCCATGTGACTGACATTATTGATTGCTATTCAAACCAAAACTTCGTAACGTAACCCTCACAGTATAAAGAAGACATGACATATATACATTCTATGATCTTCGCTCTAAAAATCAAGTCTATTTTAAACGCTCACCTGCAATATGTCTTTTACACACCGCGAACAACAAATCAATGACTTTAAAATAAGGATGCGATGGTTCGGCCTTTCAAGGAATTCTAAAACATACCATAAATGTCAAGTAAATTTATATACTTATATCTTCTATAAATAGACGACATTATTGCTCTTGAAAATATCAGTTTTGGCAATTTTTAAAATTCTTTTCAAAACAAGGAAACGCAAGCGACATTCCAGTAGGTCTGTATGATTTTGATGACGTACACGACGTGCATGAATGACTAACTAGGTCACAGATTGACGATTTGGAATATTTTGAATGGCGGGGTAATAATGTTCCAAAGATTCAACCGATTAACTTTATACTTTTACTCAAAGTTTCAGTTTCCGCAACCAAAGGGTGGGCGTTCTTTTCCCTATCTGAGCCAGTTGCGGTCCCATACGGAATATCCTTTTGTTCAGTTTCAACACAATAACCGAATCTAGGCTAGTTCTCGTTAAAAAAAAAAATGCTCTTAGTTTTTAAGGAAGATATTTCAAAAGAATTGATATAGAAACCCCCAATGTAGCCTACCTGTTCACAAAGAGAGTATTATGTCATCCCGAAGTATCTTTAGGAAAAAATATAGGCCACTACATGATTCATTCTTTACAACAATAAAAAAATGCTTTTGTCGAACTTAGGGATTCCGACAAAAATTTAATTTAAAAAAATCACTTGGTGTCATCTATACAAAATGAATAAAGAACACCATTGGTTTCGGTTTTTTAATAAACAATAATGCATGGGTTGATTGATTTACCGATCGCCAATTTGCTATTTTTGTCTCATCTGATTTGCGTAGTTTCAGACTTATAGAAAAACAAAATAAAGCTCAATTGAATCTCATTGTAGTCGTACGAAGTATTTCAGTATACTAAGATCCCTTGTTCCATTGTGCATTCTCTTGGTACAGTAATAACACTATCATTTTTTAAAAACCAAAACCCCCCACAAAACCCCAACACACACAAAACCAACAACAATAAAAAAAAAAAAACTATTACCCCCCCCCCCAAACAACAGAATGTCTTGCCTTAGTTTCATATTATTTTGTTCAACGAAAATTGCGAAGTATGGTTAGATAAAACGTCTTTGAATAATTTTGTTTAACTTTGAATAAAAACAATGGCTTTCAGTTACAGTGAGTGGCCCTAGGTTTTTAGTTTGGAAAAAACTTTCACAACTGTTGGGGTGAAAAACATCAGGAACTTTTATTGGTAGAATCTGCAAGAGCTG
Source organism: Pisaster brevispinus (assembly GCA_023634235.1). Lineage (NCBI taxonomy): Eukaryota > Metazoa > Echinodermata > Asteroidea > Forcipulatida > Asteriidae > Pisaster > Pisaster brevispinus. The sequence goes on from JAMKCF010000006.1 coordinate 1,652,432, forward strand.
CAAAATCAATATGTGCGACATCATCACTTTCTTGTCTTGGAAACACACAGAAGTAGGCGACGGAGTCACTTGGACTTTGACCTCTATCAAGTTTATGGTGGCCTTGGAGACCTTCGAGCAGCCACTAACATTGACGCAGAGTCCCAGAGAAATGTTCTTGAACTTTCATAATGAAAATAATTTGTATGATAGCTCAATGAATTTACACTATCTAAAATCTCCTTGCAGCAACCACAACAACCCTAATTTTAAGGGTATTGACTTATCAAGCTTTTTGAGGCAGGATCAGTTTAAGTCAATATTTAAGTTTACTCTACAATAATTTTAAAATAAACCACGGTAGGTTTCCTACAGTTTAGTTACAGCCGTCCTCCCGAGGCAAGTCCCGGGATGGCTTCCCAACAACTTTGAGTCTCCGTAGGTCTCTGTTGCTTGCTAGATGTCCTGCTGCTGTCACAGATGTTATGTCAGCCTCCTCAAAGAAATGCTTGATATCGTCGAGCCACATTTTTCAGGTCTACCTCTGGGTCTGCTTCCTGCAATTTGTCCTTCTAGAAGAATTTTGTGGTATTGGTCGCTGCCCATTCTTTTAACATGACCAAAATACTTGAGTCTTTTTGTCATAATGGTAGTTGGAAGATCCCTGTAGTGGTGAAGTTCACATACTCTTGTGTTGCAAAGTCTGTCCCTTCTTGTGACACCCAATGTCTTTCTCAAGCAGGCCATCTCGAACACCCTTTAGTTTCTTTGAGTATAAACTCAAAATGCATTCTTGCAAATAATGCCAGATGTCATGGTGTCACTACAAGTTTCAACAACTTGACATTATTTTATGATGGAATACAGACTTTTATCATATGCCAGCTTCTCTTTCCTTCAATTCAAATCAGTGCATCAAAATCAAGGTTGAAAGGGAAAATAAACTGTCCTGTTATTTCGTAATGTGAACTGGTAAACGGAGTTACTTTAAAATCCATGGAATATGCCAAAGATGGCGGTAAAAACTGAAAGGTATATGATGAAACCAACAAAAAACAGCGGTCACAGCCCAAGAGCCCAAGAGTCATCGGCAAGTATACTAAGGCTGTGTCTGAATAAGTGACTTTGGCTGCGGCTTGACTGCCACATGAGTACGCAATGTAGCATAGGAAAGATTTCCTTAGCAACAGCCAAAGCCATAACTTCAGCCACCCATTTGAACACAGCCTCTCTATGGTTAGATCAATCAAAGAAGAAATGGTAGGGGAGCAAAGGCCACAATATTGTACACTTTGGTTGCAAGAATTCTCATGCTTGTCCCTCTCAATCATCATTAGGCTTCGCCCACAAAGGTGCAAGAAGCAAAAACCACTAGGTGTGGTCCACTCCTTGATATCAAACAACTGACAACAATTCACAAAAAGGAAAAGGTGTGTAATCCAAATGCCAACTTTTCCATTCATTAGAAGTAACTACCCCGATGTTTTGATCATATTATAATGAAATGAAAAAGAAGTTAGATTCAGCATCTTTTCCCACAAAACAAGAATGTGTTCTGAAGAAACACAACTTGGAATGGTGAAGGATGGAGGAGAAAATGCATTGATTTAAACTATTGATTTAATGGTTCATTGATGAACCGTTTCCATGGAGAGGTGGATGATGCTGTTTTCAAACTGTTTTTTATTTTATAGATAGGCCTAGCTGATGATGCACCAAATCAAGTTTGAGGTAACACGATAATTCTTCTAGGATTACCAGTTGGGGACAAAATTGAGCAAACTTACCGCATCCAACCTCAATTAACACTCCGTCAATATTCTTACCATAATTATTAAGATTTATTTAGAAAGTTCAATACTTAACCATGAGTTCACTAACCCCAGTAGCTCCTTACGAGGGGATTTTTTTTAAAAGGGAGATGATGTATCAAAGAAGTGATTCGCAAAAGTAACCTGAAAAGTGGAGGTTGGTAGAATAAGGCAATTTTTCCCCAGAAGCAGTTTTCACTAAACTATTACAAGTTATTAATAATTATCTCTCAATCTGATAACAAGCACTTTGGGGCAGAATCACTATCATAGTTGCGTGAGAATGAACTTTGTTGCAGGTAAAATGTCGACAAACTTTATTTGGAGTATGGCTGATAACCCCATGTTTTTAGATGTTGTTGTTCTCTACACTAATACAATACCAATTAATAAAAGGGAATGTCAATGTGATGTTTCTTTCTGGTAACAACCGGTACCTCCTAAGTACATCTGTAAAATACACCTGTCCTGTGATGTTTAAAATTAGACCATCTATAATTAATTGAGTACGCAGAGACCTACCTCCATGCAGAGACTGAGCTACACCTGCACTATGGTTATTGGCAAACGGTACACGTCAATTGTCATTCCAATATTTCTTTCTGATATAGGAACTAATGGTAGTCTATGGCCAGAATATAACATATACCAACTAAGTAATAGAACGTCCAGTTATAGTTATTACCAATACAAGTACCTAGCCTACATCAGACCCGGCGTTAGTCATTAGTTTGGTCGCGTTGAGTTTGGTCAAGATCCCATGATTATCACATGATTGATGCAAGTAAACGCAAGTTTAACTTGACAAGCCACCATCGCAAACGCCAACCTTACCTTCTCATTTACTATATCCGAATCCTCACCAACTTCCATTTTGTCTGTCATTATGGATTGTGTCTGCAATAAAACGTCCATGCTGTGTATTTTGTGCTTAAAATCGGTGATGTTTTCAGTATCTCCAGGCGATTAGCCGACCGGTACGGCCCGTATGAATGCTATGTAGTTATCTGCTAGCTAGTAATAACATACAAATTACAAGGTTCATTCGTAGTTACTGTGCGGAGCGTCACACTCTCAGGTCACAACATTATAATAACAAATCAACATAGCCACGCCCCCTAAATCCTCTATCAACAATCTAAATTTGGTAGCGCAGCCTGGTACCATAGAAAAAAGGCTACCATTATGCTGGTTCGGGTCGCACTGAAGACTGTACTCTGACCCCGTTTTCTGATAATGAACCGGAAAGGGCGTTGGGGTTAATATTATAATGAATAATTCATAAGCTTAGGGGCGTTAGTCCCGCCTTTAGGGATATTACATCATTTGTTTGAACGGCTATTGGTCGAAGTCGAAAGGCTTTCCTGAAATAGAGATGACTTCATTACAATGTTCGCGCATGAAGTACATGTACATCCCCCGTAGATGTAGATGTACATGTGATACATACATATGGACAATTACATGTACATGTACCTTGTACCGAAATATGCATGTACATTATACATGTACCGTACATACAGTACATGTAGGCCTACATGTACATTACTTCACGTACATACATACACACACTTCTTTGTACTTCTACATGTACATTACTACACGTACATACATACACACACTTCTTTGTACTTCTACATGTACATGTATAAAATATAATATACACGTAGGCTATGCACAATTAGCTGACTCTACGCACAGATTTGATGGTTGATTTTTAATGGCAATAAATCTGACAAATCTAATAGATCTAATAATCAGTCGTCACTAACTTTTGCCCAAAACGCTGCCACGTTTACCAAGTAGAAAGTGGAAAATTTGCATTATAGGCCTTGTGCGTTCTGCATTGTTTACCCATGGAGGTAGAATTCTACCTCCATGGTCTACCTAACTAAAGCTGTCATCATTTACAGTGAGCTACAAGAAGTAGGCTAATTACGACTAAATGCATCTTGTTTCTTAAAGAGTATTAAAGAGTTTATTGTGGGAAGAAGGATGTGCTTATGTACATGTACAAAGTGGCAACCCGATTCCTAACGCCAATTATTTTATCTATATTCAAGAGATAACAGCTTACCTTAAAACTTTTTTAAAACAAAGATTACCCATGCTTTTCAACTTAATCTTGATCTCAAAGATAGTGAACAGGTATGAAAATCACCAGTGCATACACCAATGATTAGAATTAACATACTGCAGGTAGATAATTACTAACAGGTAGATCATTCTGAGCAGTGCATTCGACAATACATGTCTTGTTTTATTGTAAGCATACTAATTACAACAATTTTTCTAAGAGAAGTGCTGTATGGCTCTTGTTTTTTTACTCCCCCCCCCCTCTCTCTCTCTCTCTCTCAAAACAACCCCACCAAAAAACACCGACGACACCCCCCCCCCCCCCAACAACACACAATAACACAGGTGACGTACCGTGGCAGGCAGACAGAAAGAGATCGAATTCCTGCAAGCCCTCTGATTGTATCTGAGTCCCGGAAACTGATCACAACAAAACTGCAAATATGGTCTGCTTCATTAGAGTTGACTGTTTTGTTCTGACGTAATATTTCTTGGTATCTGACCTCTCGAAATATTGTTTTGAAAATGTCAATTGTAAAAGTCTATTCCAAACACCGGAGAATGCAAGGGCGCAAATAGTTACCGTAAAAGTGGGCAAGTCTCTGGATCGTAGATATTTTGTCCTTTTTCGTCATCGTTGACTTTATGCCTAAGCGTCCGTTGGCATGAGGGTTTACTACGGATGAAGTTGCCATTTTCCCCTGTTTGTAGGGACACATTCTCATCATTCCATGCATTAACAAGTTAGACCATTTATCAGACCGTGGTCAGACCACTGGCTGACCATAGTCTGTGGACTTGACCTTGGGAGGAACCTGAGCTTTCACTGGCGTCCTAATTTTGGTTCATTCCGGTAGATGCCTTTTGGTCACCGTACAGTGCACCATCACTCGGTTGACCCGTTACTGTCTGGCCTTGTTGCTACAACATGACCCATGTCGAGCCAAAGAAATCTCCCACCACTGGGTCAATTTCCCCGAAATAACCGGTACCATTGTTCTCCATATACGAGAACCATTTTGTAGCGACAATGGCAAGAATGTGAAGTATCTCTTGACCTGACTTGTAACAATTCGGTTTATGTACATCTTTGTGAAAGTGTCCACTGTCCAACCATGGAGCTCCATGGTCCAACCAACTAACTGTTAAATAAAGAAATACACAGCCTGAGGCTTCGGCATAGTTTTGTTTGTACCAGGCCCTGCTGTATAATAATCCGCAAACCAACTAAAGATGAACCGCGGTAAGGAGTCTACAAAAAACATCCCCAGAACTTATAGGCCCTACCGTTTCCTCAACTAGTATTCTGACATTTAAACCTAAAATACGAAGAACAACACAAATAATTCTTCATAAATAGTGCGGCTTGAATAAGAGTGATGGGGCTACCTATTTGTGTGTCATTGCGCCCGCATTTTGTGGTAGCCTATTTGCATTAACACAACAATAATCAAGACCAATAGAAGACCTGAAATTCAAATTTAAATGAGAGCACCCTACCAAGAATGCATACAGCGTCTTGCACACCCTGGGCATGATGAGTAATAGTTCTAGTTCACGTTTATGGGTGGTATACACCAAGTTATGATAAATATAACGAGGTACATTGATTGACAAGTGGGAAATTGAGGGCGGGGTTAGGGTCGGTAAGCCTAAACGGTCCCCAGTGCAAGATCTCAAAATTCAGAATTGCACTACGCCGCTAGCCAGGGATCCCCCCTGGACCAAGTGTCGTCAAGGGGCTCCATACTGACGCGCCCTCGAAGCTAGCGCTCCGATGTGATTGCATCGCGCTCACGTCTTTTTTGAGTGTTGTCGTTTTGGAAAGATTATCCAGGCATCACCATAGTGTTGCTTTAAGCCATGTCCGAATTGGCGGCTACAGCTATGGCTACGGCTAGATTTTCGCGTCATCATGCGTTGACGTATAGGTCGTTAGCCGTAACCGAAGTTGCTAATTCGGATACGGACTTACGGTCTTATACTTTTAGGTCCTATAATTTTGTTTCCAAACACAATGTGAGACTTTTCTGGAACGGTAGGTGGCAGCAGACATTGCTCTGGAAAATATTCAGATTTACCTCTATACAATGTAAATTTACCTAGTAACATTGATAACACGCAGTTCGTGTTTAGTGCTTTATAACAAACGATTGACGTCTCAAAACTCTCATCATTTTTGCACCAGGTACAAAGATCTTTGTTTAGATTATGAGACACATTTATGTATAGCACATTGGTTTGCAAGGTCATGTGGCATTATTCACGGCCATGGTGCACGACTATAGATTGCACATTGGGTTGTGCTATACGTAGACCGAAAATGGCGTCCATCAAAAACGTGACAACAGACAACGGGTCCCTGCATGTCGCAACTCTCGACAAACACATGGGAGGCTAATCATCCTTACTTGCAGCTAAGAAGCTGAATTGCGAAGGACATTGATACAAACGTGTTCGAGCTGCTGGCGTGCAAGGGGGTCTACCGCAGCCAGCCACATCAACCCATGAACACGGAGCACAGCCAAAGATCGAAACTATTTGAATTTTTTCGGAGGGAGGAAAATCGGAGGGCCCAGAGAAAAGCACTCGTGGAATAGGAGTGAGCCAACGCACAACTCTACTCACATAATGGCCTTTGCCGGGACGGAATCGAACCGGGGCCACATTGGTGAGAGGCGAGCGCCTTATGCGCTACGCCACCCATGCCATAAACATCTCTTGTCAGACCAATGTATGGTCGTTTTCGAAACCACGTCTTGGGCTCCGTCAGTTTTTTTGAAACAGTGTGCTGTCTTTTATGTGCCTTTAATCAGACGGGTGGAGCCCAAGCCAAAGCCCAAGCCCAAGCCGTGTTTTCGAAAACGGCCTATAACAAAAACGAGCAGATAGAAGCTGCACTTTCCCAAAGTGTTTTTTTTTATAAGGAACACAACCAAGCCATACGGTTTGGGATCCTCTCAAATATTCAGAAAGTGGCTTAGCTATAGAGAAACTCTTGCATGGAAAAATACCAGGATTTATAGTTACTGATGCGTGCCTTTGGATGTCTTGGGTTTTATGTTAATAAGATTCTTCACTTTTTTTTCGTTGTTCGGGACTTTACGGTTACATTATTAAAGATGTCATGTATGATTTCAGACCAAGCTTGTCTAGCCATCGAAAGAACGAGTAATATGCACGTTTCTTTGACATGGAGAAACCTGTGCCGTGACTCATGTAAAAAGTGACGGGGACTTATGACCAAGTTCCTGGTCAAACCTGTGTCAAGAACAGACAAGCCCGGCCACCTGTCTGAGCCGATCACTCAAAGATCTAAACTTGGCACAGACCACAGCCCGCAAACAAGTACCCTCCAATCCATGCTTATCTCCGGCTCGATACAGAGCCTTGGGATACACAAGCCTATGCAGTTTGATGTGATAGACTGGCTTCATTTTCTTCAAGTTTTAAGTTTTTCACAATTTGAGGCACAGGCTAAAAAACCCCAAAACACTTTGCTTGGTGGGTTTCTAATTCTACAAAGCATCGAGCACCACATAATGTGTTACAACTTCATGTTATAACTTCATGTATATTACATAATAATAGTAAGCAAGGTAAATGCAAGTAAAGTTAAAGGGTGATGAAATGAAATCAATGATGGATACATCAAAGTGTGGAGATCTTCTGATTCGAAAAGACCATTCTGAAAAAAAAGAAGATTCCAGCAAGATCCATGCTCAATGAATGCTGGTCATAGGCCCCTATCTCTAAGTATGGTTGCTTATTTTCAAGCTAATGACGCAGAGAATAGCGTAACCATGGAGCTGTTTGTAGCCAAGGACCATTGAGCCCTTTTCGGTCCTTGTTGTGGTTTACGGGTATATGGAGATTACTGTCTCCCACTATACCCATTCCGTCTTAAGACTGCTCTTTCAGAGGCTTGCCCAGATACTCCACTCTGAAGCCTCCAGACTGCCAAGGCTACGCCGTCGGGCCGATGACTCCAACGCAATGCCGTGGTCGAGTTTGTCTAGGGCTAAAACTGGAACACTTCGAAAATGTGCCTTTATATTTAAAAATAAATTCTTGTTGGGATGGAGCGTGACCCCGTTCCTGGGGACGGCGGAAAATAAAAGGGAAATTCAAAGTGATTCAAACATGAAAGTAGATGTAAATTTAGAAGACAAAGCCTGGGGAATCTGAAACGATGGAAGTGATGTGGTGAGACATTATCAGTGTGGAAGGATATCAATTCATGAACCTTTTTTTTCTTCTGTCTTTCTAAAAGATGATGAGATAAATTCCAGCCAAACTTCGGAAATGTGGACTGAAGTCACGGCGGGTGAACCATTTCCAAAAGTGATGACAAATTACAGAGGGGCCCATGCTGTTGTAATTAGGCCATGTATAGCAGCGCAATACCAAGCAGATCCCGATTCTCCCTGTAAAAAAAACCCTCAAACGCATGGAGCAAGTTCCCAACAATTTGTCGGTATACAAAAACACATCTTACACATAGAGTTTATTTATAAAATTAACAAAATCAAATTCTTTGTTTGATTCTTGATAATATACTGCCCCAACACATTAAGCGACGGTGTGATGTAATGCAGTTAAAGAAAAAATAAACTACCAACAACAAAGAGACTTTTTGCTCGACGTTTGTCACAATCTTTTCCGAACAAAAGCAATATCTTAGGAATGGCTGACTGTTTTGTTTTCCTGAGAAAAGATACTTACTAACAATAAATAACACACAATGATGTCTAGGACTCATACACCACAAAACTTAAATCCTCACGATCTCAGACGTGACAAATAACAGCAGTTTTAAATTAATTATTTGAGGCATAAATGTAACGTGTATACCAACTTTATAACAAAATGTAAAAAACGAAGAAGACAGTTTTCATTTAATCCCCAATACGTGTCTTTAAAAAGTTAGTCATTATCTACAGCAACGTTCGATGAGAACGAAACAGGGGAAGACCCGTGGGGCGGAATGAAACAGTAAACTTCCAATAAATGACATGGCTCTAACCTGAAAACATCATAGCACCTGTAGCACATTATAAGCAGACATACACGGACGAGTGACGTCAAGACGGGCTGCCGCCTCAGCCTTCAGCCCCCAGGACGGTATTGATGAATGAAAACGTCCAAGATCGCTTTGCTTCAATAGTTTATGTCCAATTGGCAACTATTACGCCGTAAAAATACACAACATACCGGTACTGTCTGACCTTCCACTTGGTACAGATCTGAAGTATAACCGTATAAAAGGCCTATCTTTACACGGAAGTGGCACTTCGAAGAAGAAAACAATAATATTAATGCACGTTGTGATCAATCTTCACTCTATATAAGCTAACACCCCAAAACCTTTGGAAAGCTACTTCAAAACCTACAAAAACATGTTCAATGTTGTGTTATCCCTAATCGAAACTGTTAATCTCAAGTTTTGAAAAAGTGAAAATGGTGATGTCATCTGTTAGAAACTGGAAGAAACCAGTATCGGATAAGATAAAAGAGATTTGCCCATTCTTTCATTTTCTACAGAGTTTCAACTCGGAATGAAAGCAAAAAGGTATTGTCACAGACATTATTCAATTAGTTACAATTATTTGGACCATACAATAATTTGTTTTCGGTTGTTACAACCGACGTTAATGACAATGCGTTTACATGCTGAACATTGTGCATAGGGTTTCACTATTTTCTCCCGATTCACACGTTCCCCGGATTAAACCCAAATTCCCACAGGCATACGGTGTTTTAGGTATACGATTGAATATCACAAAACATGAACACTGTATTTAACTGTTTTGTTAGCTCTACCAATCCTGTATTACACCTTTAAATTAAAGTAGGCCCATTGTTCCTTTTTTGGTAATGAAAAACGATGCAAATAAGGACAAATTGAAAACCTTCTCCAAAGCGAAAAAGAAGTTATATGCACCACGTCTGATTTACGGCCTCTCTTAAAATATGATGACTTGCAATTTTACTCCACTCGAACAAAATTACCTACGTCTTGACTTGATTTATAATTTCTGACTTCACCGGCTCGGAAAGCAAGTCGGGGCATTGTCAAAAGTTACGTTTTTCGAGGTCATATTGTGATACGACTCACTCGGGCAGGATTCAAAGTTTTGTCAGGGTCAGTTATCTATCAATTGTACAGAATCCAAACTTGGAGTTTTAATACTCTTAAATAGGGCATTCAAGTTCAACATTATGGATGGTGCAGTTGCAACGAAAACAAATCAATGGTTTACTCTCAGTTTCAGTGAAAGAGAAAGCAGAAAACAACATTAAACCATGGAGGTGCTTAAACAATCTTGGGCACTCCCAACGAAAAAAAAAAGCCCCCACCACCACAACATCAAAAAAGAAGAGAACTGTGACGGTGCATGTTCACCAAATTCGAACCATTTCTTTTGTGAACCAAATAAAAGGAAAAAAGAAGAAGAAGTTAGATGCCAAAACGTCCGAACTTTTTCCCTTTTTGCCTCGGTTTCAATACAACTTGATTTAAATATAAAAAACAAACAAACCCAGATTGCAGTACTGTGATAAGGGCAATCGTGCTCCGTGTTTTATTTTTCTGAAAGGATCTTTTCATTTCCATCGATTATAGAGAAAGGATGGTCGACCTAGGTATGTCCTCTCTTGCGGCTAAGCTATACAGATCTTTCAGAAGCTACGGAAATTTGAAACTTAACCATACATTCCATGCAGATGTAGAGCCTGTGGAATAAAACTGCAAACGGTTCACTTGTGCCGAGGTTAGTGTTTTGGGAAAACTGAACATGTGAAAACCTCTTTGTGCGCAACGGACAGTTTTATTAATTACAGTTTACAAAAAAAAATCCTTGGATAGGCTGGTTTGAAATTCAGATGATTTCGTTACCTTTGGAACATACATATTTCCAATGGAACTTTCGGTTACTCATGAAGTTTGCAGGTTTTGCAAGATTTCCAAGACACAGCGTCACCACTGAGACTCAGACTAATGGAGGCTTGCTCCAGGTACAGAGGCAACAACCTGTCCAACGAATCAAAACATGCTCGAGTGTATAAATCCTGTTTAATCCACCTCGTTGAGGGACCTAGGATCTACAACGCAAGTATCTGTGAGGATTGTATCCCAGCTAAGAAGCTCTGATCCACACAGCAATGAACACCAAGCTGATAACCTAATAAAGAGTTAAACGACGACCACCACTACTATATACAGACAAACACCACAGACCGAAGTTTACAATAATTTCAATGAAAGAATAGAAATGTTCCAAAACACCCCTTCTTTGCTTCCATTTCGTTTGCCAAGATGTGTGTTACACACAGGTGATGGGCACATCGTTCAGTTGACGCCCCAACGCCGTTTTAGCACCAGTAAATATCTTCAACGCAACAACCAATACAACCCGTTCAGTCCGACATTACAAGTCCAGATATTGTTTACAATCAGAGTGTTAAATAATTACTTGAATTTAAAGTTAAAAAATCGGTAGCTTGTTAACCTGCTCAGACGTCTACAATAGACCACTGAGCAGGTTGTCAAGGGAGTCTATAAAAAGTAAATCATGCCCCGTCCTAAAACTACAAGTCACTGACGATGACGAGAAACGTACCAGTCAAAACATCACAACACTCACTTCAATGCATCTTCAAGTATAATTACAATTCAAGGCTTACATTTTTTTTACAACACCATTTTTTGATTGTGCAGATTCGTGGTTTTTAAACCAATTTCAACCATTCGTCAGTGTTCGTCTGAGACAGAATGTTTACAATCAAGTAACCTTGCAAAATCTCATAACTGAAATTGATTAAGAAATACCTGTGACACTCACTGCATACAAGAAAGTTAACCTTCGACATATACAAAAACAACTACTTCAGTTTCAAGGAAGGGATATTTTCCAGAGTATCTATGATATGCAGGTTTGGTTGGTTCCGTTCGATGACAGGATACTCAAGAAAAATTAAAATATCTGCATTTTGGAAATGAGTATTTTTAACTAATATATTCCAGCTGCCGCGCCATTAGGGTGGGTTGTTGGTAGGCCTACCCTCAAAATATTAAAAGGAGTTTCACTTATCAGCATCACTTCCCCTCTCCGAATAAGTAACACATTTCACTGATTTATCCTAGCATTCCTTATTGAAGAATCAATACTTCTCGTTTGAATTGACATTTCTTGTGAAAAAGTAACAAACTGCAGTAATCTAACATGGTATCAATTCTTTGAAAAACGAAACCACAAGAAATGTGTTGTTTTTAAACGGAAACGAATCACTTCGTATTGTTGAGATCTGATGATAAAGTGATTCTAACATTGACAGGAAAGATAGGCTTAGTAAGTGTTTTTCTTTGTATCACAATAGTAGAACTTCGTGGTTAAATGGTGCGTCTATTGAAAACTTAGAGAATGTAAAACGAATTTACTCCAACTTCCAAAACCCCACGATGTTTCCTCCCTTTATTATTCCCAGAATGGCCAGGGTTTCCTATGAAACAGCCGACAGTAATTACAATTCACAATCAACCACGTCTGTGTTTGTGTTTTTGTAGATGAATTTGGCAAGATACAGTGCTGTATTTTAATGAATGGACGACTCAACACCCTAGTCCCGGTTCTCATTTGGGACCAGCATGATAGGTGCGTCCGCTTGGCGGAAGAAAGCAACTTCCGAAGACTTACAGACAGACAGAAGATGTTGCTGTCTCATTAGCAAGTAGAACACAGACCTTTTTTTAAATTTCGAAATACAAGGACCAAGCCTTAAAGGTACAATAACTATTGGAAGGAAGCCAATTTAAGTTGCATATTTCTTTTCTCCAAATACGGTAACTTCTTTACAAACCCATTGTATAAACCCAATTAAATTGATTCCAAGCAAATAATACCTTCATGACATAGTTATCATTCATTATTTTGTTTCTAAAATTTTAGGTTTTCCCCACAAACCACTGAAAATTATATTTCTTAAAGAATGGAAAGTAGAGCTTGGCTGGCTAGAGAGTACTTTCAATTAAAAATCATTTGAATTTTCGGACTTTTCCGAATAAGTCAAACCTTAACAGTCAGATCACAGCAATTGACACAACAAATATATTTTTTATCGAAGGAATCAAGACAGTGGTTCAATAAACATAGAAATATTTGAATAATTTCCCTTAACCGTCTCCGAAGATCAACAAAATACATGCACGGTGTAATTTTGCAATAACTGAAGTTATGAAAATCATAAGTTTTGCTTTACCATCATGATTATGCGATAAATTACTGGTTGTAAATCGCCAACGCCTATGAGTATAGCAGAAACCAATACCTGAGAGTTCCAGAGAAACACTGACGGCATGAAAAGGACAGTCCCGCTAAACGGTTTTCCCCGAGAAGTCTTCAAGACAACAAATAAGAAGGTCAAAAATGATAACTCATCGATATCATTTGAACCCAAGTGTGCAACATCAACAGTTTCTAAAATCATAACGTCAGTGGGTGACACATTCTCAGCACAGAATACAAATTGCATGCAAATAGACAGAAGTAACGGAGATAATATTTTTACAGATAATTTTTTTTGGGGGGCTTTACCTTGACGCGTTGATACGGGTGGTAAATTCCATAAGAGTTGAACGGTGCCCGTCGAAGCTCGCAAAACCTTGTCCCACACATTCCGACTGGATGTTTGTTCGAATGGTGACGCTGTGGGTGAGGCCTTTGGTGATGGTGATAAAAAGATTTTCGTTGCTGATGCCGACAGGACGAACGGGTATGATTGTACCACCAATCCATGGTGACTGAAATATAAAGTCCTCGATCCTTTTTGTATAAAGCAAGGGTCGCACAATAACCAGTTTCTCGCCAAGCGAGGGGCTGCCTCGCCTTTGAACAACTACTCGGAGTCTGTGAACACTCATCATGTATAGTCTACACGCCGTCCTTGTAATTATGCTTATGAGCTGGCGGAGGGATACACGAGTGAGGCCCTACTCACTTTCCTGATTGGATTCCCGCGCAAATCAACAGGTCCGCGTTACTCATATCCGTTGTACGAGTTCGCGTAAGTAGTGCACGACGCTAGTGTGTGGTGTATGGTTTGAGTTGCAATGATTTAGGATGCTTGCAGTTTTCGTTTAAAGAAAGGAAGGGTTTGTGCCAAGGTAAGGAAAAAAAATCATTGGCCTGTGAGGGCTAGTTGCATGAACAACATGAAGCCTGGTGCAGTATGCACCTCACATCACTGTAATGGATGGGAAATAACGAAATGTATGGTAACAGAAGTGGTTGATTGGTCGTTTCCCCCTCCTCTAAGATGTGATAAATTGGATCTTCCTGAGCACACCAGGTTTATAGCGTTTAATGTACACTGCCTGGGGGTACATATTAGGTAGTTCACTGTTGGGACAGTGTAATAATTGTGGAGGCTACGCCACAAATATGCAATTTATCTTACACTGTATCATTAAAACAGAAGCTGTCTAGGGGTACTAACCCAATTACGTAATTTGTTTTGTTCCGATCCAGCCCAATCACTTCCACAGTAAACTCTAAAATGGTGCAAATCCACCTAGCAGCTTTTTGGGGCAGTGTCTGTTTTGTTTGTCCACAGTTTACACAAGATATCAAAACGTAAAAGATCAGCAGTCGCCATCAATTTACCCGCCATTTTTTGAGTAATGACTCCAATGCAGTGAGTCATTGCTCTTGGTTTATGTACAGGTTCATTTTTTCCCCCTCCTCCGGGCTCAAAGCAAGAAAATTAGGCTACGCAGTTGTGAATTCTAGAACTCGGTGACCTTAAATTGCTTTGGACAATTAGCTGTTCGTGGTGTGCGTCATATAATGCTACGTTGTCGCAATGGCTTCTTGACTATAGAGACACACGAGTTTAACAATGGCGTATGTGGTATGCATAAACACAAGACTTAAATGTTAAGTGCCTTCAAAGTTCGACTAAAAATTTATCAGACGTTATAGTTAGCTCCTTTTTAAAAATAATAAACAAGAATACAGTCGTGATGGTTAATTGTATCCCACTGTACGTCTATCAAACAAACAAAATAAGATCAGTTACACGATAAATTGAATTGAATTGTTTATTAATTGACAAAAGGACTGCATTCGGGTTGTTACAATACTCATTCTGAAATACTTTTCAAAAACGTGAAATGTTTGATATATAATCAACTTAGAGGGTGCGCATAACTTTGAACAAAAAATAAAAAAATCACAGAGTTACTCATAACTTAGGCCTATGGTATCAAGATGGTCAGGGTGGAAAACGTCCATTGAATATTGTGCCTGAGTTGCTATAGTTTGAGGAAAATGATTAGGTTTTGATTCCGCAAGACAAACAAAAAAGTGAAAAAAAGAAGGATTTATCACGATATTCTCGTGACTCCGATGACCGATTGAGATAAACGTTTCACATGTTTGTTAATTCATGACATGTTGGGTCACACAATTTGGGGATACGTCTTTCCCATTTACCAATTTTGTCAATGTGCTGTTTCAGCCAACTTTTCAAAGTGAAAGTTTTCAGCATCGACGATAATAATGTTTATGACAAAGGGGACGACCCTTTCGTGTGAGGAGAGTACGCACCTTTATTCGGAATACGGTTTGTGGAAAATTTTGATTGCCGGGCTCGGGGGTTGGGATTGGGGGCGGGGAACACTCCCATATTAATCTAATTATCATTGGATATGACCCAAAAAACACTGTCACTGATAACCATTGTCTAAATTCTTCGAGGTTTGGTCCATTGCAACTAATGTCGAAACGTCTGGTATGTTTAGAATCAAAGCAAGTATACATGCAGCATCCAACTGTTCCTTAGTCTATACCTACTAGAAAATAGTGAAAATTACATGATTAATTTTTTTAGCCTTCTTATAGTTTTATAATAAAAACAAGTTGAAAAGGTAGGCATACACTTTCCACATTTTTACCCTCCTAATTGTGCAACTGTGAGTGGATTCACACTTTCTTCCCTGCGGGTTGGTCACAACAAACAAACTGTATTAATTTGAAATAAAAGAAGAAAAAAGAAGAGGAAGAAAGAAATGGTTCTAATTGTTGCACTCTAGCCTTTATAAATTCGTTACCTTGATTTCGTGTCATATTCAGGCCTTTTGAAGTTAATCGCAATTCTGGAATACAGTATGTGTTGGACAGCAGACCTCGTTTGCGTTGAGCTTATGTTTTCTGTCCGTGTGCTGCAAAACACCCGTTCGTGCACTATGTGGGAAGCATTACCCAAGGTCGTGCTTCGAACCTCTCACATAAACCATTACATTGTGCTTACCATAAAATGGGTACCAGCCCAAATACCATGTCACTGTGCCGTTTGTGGTTGTTATCCCTCAGCAGAAATTTGTTAGGTAATTGTTTGCACTTCCGCAGCATCACAGCTAATGAGAAATGGGTCAGGTTCGATTTACTGGTATTTCATGTGAAACAATGTGTCATGTTTTTTTAAAAATCAAGGTGAAGTTTGGTAAACATGGGATTAATGTTCTATTCCGCATCAACAAATTTAATAAATATGAAAGATGCATCATCTGATACAGTCTTAAGATTGATAGTCTTCATATTTAACCTCTGGTGTTTAAGACAGGGGGCATGAGAAGGAATGCACTCCTCCCTATCTGTCCTTGTCACGGACTTCCTTCATATTCCCAAACTTTTCCAATCATACTCAAAGCCAAAATATTCCTAAAATAATGTTGTCAAGATATAGAAAAAGAAGGAGAAGAAAAAAAAAATCCCCAGAGTCGCAGGAGGTGGAGAAATTGAATTCAGCTGCTTGTCCCGTTGGTCGCCTCCGACACACTCTGGAATGGATGATCTGTCGGGTTAAGCCAAGCAGACGTCGAGGGATCGCGCCGTAAAATAACTTCAGATGGAAAATGAAAATAAAGATTGATTGGTGACAAAAAAAGATGACGAGTAGATCGTGTTGTAGGGCGGGAACACCATCCCGAGTTGATGTCGCTTATGAATGCCCTCGTTACGCTGTGATGATTCAATCGTGCAGTCAGGGGCAGTGATTTGGCAACCCATGAATAAGAAAGGATGGCCAGTGGTTGTTAAATTTGAATCCTTAATAATGGCTTAAATATGACATCGACTGAAGTTCGTTGGAGAATAATGAACAAGTTTCTTTGAATTGAGGGAAGTAGTGCCTTTTTAAGCATTGAAGTCTAAAGGAAATGGATTTAAGAAGAAGAAAAATACGCAAAGTGGAATTGTAAAAGTTAATGTTTCTTCATTGGTCCATGATAGCGCGGGAAACAACCTCATGTGCGGTTTTCCAAAGCAAGGTGGTGCATGAGAAGTAGGCCTACTTCGTAGTGTGCACTCTGCAGAAGGTTGCTGTTCACGGCTTAACACGATTCAGGTTACCTGAACTTCTAGCCATTTTCCCGCTAATTTTAAATAGTTTAAAATAGTAATGGATACATGTGTTCGAAAGACAATTTAAGAAAATGGAGTGGTAGAAGTGTGCAAGAGCTGAGAGTAGCAGCGATTGCAAGGAGAACAGGTGCGATGGCGGCGACCCGCGGGAATGCACCTCATTACAATCTGAGGACGAGGCGGCTATGGATGCAAGTCTATGCCGAATGATGATGATGGATAGGCAGATTGTTTGTTTTAAAACTCTTGATCAAAATTCTTGACAGATTAAAATGTGTATCATTAGATGAAGCTTCGAGTTTGATTTATTCCTCCTTAAAAAAACAACAGCACTGAGAAATCAATACCAGAGCGAATAGGTAATGTACACATGGTTTCTTTTACTACACAACGCATCTTCAAGATAACAAATGAGTTTATTTTGTCAGACAAGGAAAGCGCCAGAAGCATGAGCAGGTATTAATTTGTCTCAATTCAACGTCCATGTTATAGAATAATAATTTCCTCCTGTACTTCAACCTTTTCTCCCCTGCGATGTGTACTTTCCCAGAAGTCTACTCAATCAAACAGTAGTGGAATGTGTTTTGTCTTTTTAATTTATCCAAATTAGTAGAAACATGCGCGTTGAGTGTTTCTCACGATATCCATTTGGTGACAGGTGGTTCGGAACTTTAAGATTAAGACGGTGTGACCTACATCGTCTACTTGAAACAAATTACAACTTTAAAGCGGCCATTACTCCTTCCACCGTAAGCTTACATTTTCTTCAAAACTAAAACCTCATGTTGTGAGGTTTTGTTGCCAACGAGCTCCCCGAAAGCCCATCATTGAAATTAGTGGACGAATTGGAAATGCTCAAGTTCTAAAAATGTTTACGTGTGGTACACGTCGTCTTAGCCAGGTCACCTTTCTGCACAGCCGACTTTTGGCTTTCTCTTATTTTTGGGTGTGGTCACAACATCTGCAAATCGCATCAATAAGTAATCCGGGCATAATAATCATCGAACATGCGCAGAAGCTAAAATACAGCTCAACATTTTGTACAACCGTTTAAGGCAATTAATATAAATACATTTGGAAGTTTGTTTGTATTTGGTTGATCTGCTGGCATTTATGGATCACCTTCTGGTGATTGATGGAAGATTTCAAACAGACATGGTTTCTCTAAATGTTTTGCACCATATTAGATTAGGCCTAACTACCGTCTCAGCATGACGAGTGACATTGCTCGATTCCTTAGGTTTTACATAAAGTGATAAGTGGTTTAGTTAATTATATATGGCAAGAAAAACTACGGGTAGGCCTTATTTCTTCCTCTGTGAACAAACATGAAAATGCCATCATTTAAAGAAAGTTTATCTGAGGAGCAGTGATTGAACCACGCCTTTAAGAATCAGAAATAACATTAGTTTAAAGTCTGGAGTAGTTTCCCTGTTGACAAGATGCCCGTGGTCCTTTCCTAGCACCCCATCACAAGCCCCTTTCCTAGAGGGTAAAAATAGGCATTTTACCGGCGACGATCGGCCTAATTGAAACAAGACTGTCACAACCATGGAAAGCGTAGAAACTTGGAAAAATAAGGAAAACTTCAAAACAATAGCGAGGGGCTTTCGACCCCATGACCTTTATTCTGATCTCAACTGTTTCAATCGGTCAAAGGGTTTTAGAAAACAGTTGGTTTGACGGCTGTAAATTTTCACAGGTAGTTGCGGTAATTCTTGAGCTTATCTTGATGGCCATGGTGGTGTATAGCTTTTTATTGTCCGCCAGGTCAGTTAATCCACTGGGTGACAACAGCCATAGACGTACGACTCAGGGGGCAGGGAGAGCGGCAACTGCCCTCCCAAAATGGGCAAAGCAGTGGAAAATTTGGGCACAGCAAGAAGAAGAATAAGAAATGAAAAGTACAGAGAGAGAAAAAACCCCCAAAGAAAACAAGACTCGTATTCCGGTATTAGAAATTGGTACTTATATTTTATATTGTGTACAATTTAGGGCAAATAAATCTCTCTGCCTCATTAACCAAACAGTCCAAGTACGTCCACCACAACCGCACAGTAAGTGTGGTGTTTTAGAGCCCAGGAAACACCCAAACTAACAACTTTATGAGGACGTGTTCTTCTAAAAACAACTTTAAATAAAAACTAATAAAAAAACACACACAAAAAACACAAGCATTGAAAATATACCGGACCTTAATTCGATTTGCAAATATAGTTCTGTAAACACAATTTCTCTGAGAAGAAAAACACCCCATCCAAAAATCAAACCAACCCACCAGCATTAATATGAGCAGCCATAATTAAGATCGCCTCACCGGGTACCGCACCCTGGGGTGAAGATTTAATTTTCCGAAAAAGTTACGTGTGTACTTTGAATATATAGGTTTTGTTAATTTTGCTCCAAAAAGTATAGCAAAAAGGGGGTGGGTCGGGAGCATAAACAAATCACAAAAATCTCCGAAGTGCATTTAACCTCTCCCTGATTTTGTTTTGACATTCGGTTTAATCCTCTAAGGGCAGCGTCCGCAAAAATAAACAAGGCCAGATTTCCTGTAATTATTTACACTGTGATTTGTTTTAAAAACAAAGCTCTAAAAACGTGTTTGAATGTTCGATTCCCACGAGGAAATGAAGCCAGAAATGAAGTGTTTTTGCCACGTGGCATGAGGGGACAGTATTGAAAGGCGGACGGAAAGACCACTGTATCACGACTGATAAATGATTATGGGTTGTCCGTGAACAAGGCTGGCATTGATCAGGGCATTGCTCCGACCAAAGGATCTTGAACCATCATTACCGCTCTCGTCTGAATCCAGAAACAACTTCCACCCCCAAAGAAAACCCCAACCTTAAAACCCCCACAAAAACACGGTTCTTTTCAGAACCTTCACAACTCATACAGAAAGCTTTATGTGCTTGCTGCAGACCTCCTGCAGACCTTACCATGCAAGGTTTCAAGTCTTCGAAACATTAGCAAATATGTTGATGGTGCTATCCGCAAATATCTCTAATTAAAACAGTTTGGGTAAAGCTGGCTTCATTTATGGTACAACAATGTCAAGAACACAAGTGTATAAGCTCTGTTTATCAGTTTGAATATATTAGAGAGTCACCTTTTTAAACACATATTCCCAGCCACACCACGGACAAACGTGCAGTAACCTTCTCGGGGTTAAACAAATCTACAATACCAAGAAGTTCAATTTTCAATACATTTTTGCAGATGCTGTCCATGACTAACGAACCTAAACTGATTGTATTACACAGAACAGAAATTGAAAAATGGCAATGGTGGTTTATGTTTAAACCGCTCAACACCGGAGCTGTCTCTCTCTCCATCAGTGAGTGTGCCGTGCGTCGCCTCGTCTGCCGGCAGCAAAGACAATGAATGATAACAAAGAGCACATGTCTCTCGTACGGTCTCTTTGAGGCAAAAGATATTCCTTTAAATTCACAATGTCCAAATGTTGTTAACCAATTCTATAGCCAGCATTCTATACACACACTAGAAGATTATTCTATGAAAATATGAATACAATAATCTCCTCCACTCTGACATGTATCAACAGTGTTAATCCGTTGACATTGATGCATGTCTCGAACAAATCCTTGGTAAGTAGACGTTTTAAGATGGATTAAGCATGGACAGTGGGATGTCCAAGACACCACCAAGAGACGGAACAGCCTATTATCACGCTCTTCTATTATTGGAACAGATACAATGGTCTCTATGACTTAGTGATTGAACGATTGAGTGAGTGATCAAAAGCTCATTAGGGATGCAACAGGTAGTGATATCAATCAACATGTTAATATTCCGCATATCATGCTACTCGTTTAACTGAAAGGATACACCTCAAAGGGACATAGAATGCGGGAAAACACAGAAAACATAGCTTTTTAAAAGTCTGCATCTTTACTCTTCATTTTTATTTCAATGTTCACCAGCATTATAGGGTGGACATTCAGACGTAGTATTTGCGTTTAAGATCGATCTGCTGAAGACATTTGGGATAATTATAAGAAGAACCACAAGCCATTGTTCTATAATTTGTTCTGTAATTTAAACAAAAGGCTGATACATTGTTTCAAAAACATGACGACCAGACGCTTCCATTGGACCCTCTCGATGTTATTTTTTGTGGCATGTTTTCGTGACAATCGACAATCTAAAGATTGCAATAAATAAGGTATTCACAAAACCAACTTTGTATTAAATAATTCCTCTTGAGACATAAGTTCGAAAGGTTAAAACCCAACCCTTTTCACCCTCAGTCCTTTTGTGAACCTCTCTTGTTCTTCTGTAACAGAAAGTTTCCTCCGATAATTTCGGATTTGAGCAATTATTGTTCCCGGATATTGGACGGAAAGACTACTTCTCGGATGTAGCTGATAATCCAGGGTAACCTCTGCCGGCGTATTGGCCGTGCAAGCAGGCCTGGAAGCGGGCCCTTTCCCCCGGTAGCCTGAGTGAAGATTCGGTAGTCGCAAATTAGGACTTTGGTCATCATGTTCTAATGAATTGATTGAAAGTGTCTTGGTCTTTAAACGGTGGACTGATTGTGTCGACCTTTGTTTTGTCTGAAAGGTTGGGGGTTTTGTGGCTTATCCTTTTTGATCGATATCAGTAGAAAAACACTGTCTGAAAAAGAAAATTATATACACCGAACTTTTTGGTCAAACCCCATGTAGCACGGGACAGTGAAGACAGCGGGCCACACTTTTGGTTAGTGCCAAGCCCGTGCAGGTAGAAACTAAACCAATACATCACAACAGAAGCAGTACATTCCTAAAAATCAACATTCGGTGGATGGGCTTAATATTTTCGAACCCACTTCTTTTTCTCAACTCATGGTACAAAACGAGTAACAGATTTAGAAAGAATTCAAGATTCGAATACTTTAATAGCAGAAAATGTTGTACAAGGAACGGACAATATTCAATGGTGACAATTGTACCAGTCGTGTTTGTTAGAAATATGTTTGTATTTTATTTTGTAATACGCTAATATTGATCTTAAGTCGTTCATTATGCTAGAGTGCTTAGCAAAGTGTGACGTCACAATATAAAACACTAAGGCAATATTGAAAACTCATGAATGTTATCAAGGGTCTTGTAAAACCGAACTCAGAGTACTATCTGTCTGTTCAAGCACTCTATACTCGTCCTTGCTCGAGTACTATTTAATCGAACCCGCGCTTACACTTGTAGGTACTCGAGTGCTATTTATTTATACACATACACACATCAATTTATTGCTACCAATGTTAGGACTTGCCTTTGTCACTCTAACTTAACACTCTCCATAGACTAAGCGCACGGGAAAAAGATGAGGACTTAAAAATACAAAGGATGTGAGGACGGCATTGTTCCTTTTGTGCTCCTTTGTTCTACTGTCCCCTCTCTTCTGATAATACCATTGTAGATATTCGTCAGTTCACGGAGTCTGTTGGACCCATAATTTGGGGGACTTGCCATTGTTCTTCCATTATTCCCTTTTTCTGATGAATTCCCGTTGTTCCATTGTGTACAAGTTCCCATGGGTGTGTCTATAATGTGACCACTATATTTACAGTGTCTGTACACTCACTCGTACTCGTTCGTACTTGAGAATTGTTTATCTGTACCTGCACTCATCTAGTCCGAACTCGAGTAATAATACTTGTACTCGTCTAAGCTGAGGTTACTATTTTACTGTGAATTCATACTCAGACTGAGTACCGTCTTATTATCTTTTTTTCACACCGTTACTCCGTTTAGCTAAGCAGGGCCGATGCAAATGAAACTTTTCTCGAAAAGGACAACATTTCAAATGGAGCTATCACTAGATGATTTTCCGACTATCCAGTACCAAATAAAAGAGTTCAGGTTCCATTTTTCTCCCGTTACTGGTTATACAGTTTTAAAACAATACTTACCTTCACTTCATGCTTGGTTGCTGAAAACCTGATTTCATTGCTGAAGGTGCCAAGGCTTTGACTTCCAAACATCCAGCCCATCCGCTGGCTTTCCTGAGAATGCCTTTGGTTAGTTTCCGTTTGGACTGAGCTCTTTGATTTGCTCAGAGATCCGTTAAAAGTGTAACCTGGCGACCGGAAATTCCGTATCACCTTTAAAACACATCAACTTTTTGCAATCCCTTCCACTAGAACAAAGTTTACTGACTCGAATGAAAAAAAAAATAAATAAATAAAAAAACCCACAAAAAAAACCCTTAACACAAAAACTGTTTTTATCTGGCAGAGGTATAGGGGGCCTACTGATACTTTGTTGAAACTATTTCCAGCCAGTCTCTGTTACTTTTATGTGTATGGCCTGAACGAATAACAAGATGGTACCAATGAAAATTTGCAGAGAAGCATGCTGCTTTTCATTATACAACCAGGGTCAAATTTTATAGAGCTGCGAGAACTGCTTCAGTAGAAAATACTGCTTCAACAATTTCTGCTTGGCAAAAAAATAAGCACATACCAGCTACAGAGTGTACAGTGAGATGGTATTTTGGCTGGTAACCTTAGTCCTGTAATCATAATTGTGTTGTGCTTAGCTATTTTTGTGCTTATTTAAGCAGCTCTGTGATGAAATTTGGCCCATTGCGCCTTCTTGTCGCGTTGTGAGTACATTGGTTTGAATAAGGAAAATTCAAGCAATGGTTTATAGCATTACTTATTCGACAATAATCAATACATACCATGAAGGCTATAATAAATTGATGTGGTTTATCGTTATACATGTGCATCTTTGGTGTTTATTTGTTTGTTTGTTTGTCTGTTTTAAATACTTCGATTCAAACTTGTTCAATAAAAGCAAAATAATATTACAAAGTTTGAAACAGTCACGTTCACCTCTTCATTATCAATATTGCTTTCCCAGTTTCTTGAGTTTGTTTTCCTCTAATGACAGCCGATCATAATTACAAATTCAAAGGCAGGGTATCGTTTTGGTAATTGTCAAAGACCAGTATCCTCACTTGGTGTATCCAAACATATGCATAATATAAACCTGTGACAATTTGGGCTCAATTGGTCATCGAAGTTGCAAGAAAATAATGAAAGCAAAAAACCAAACCCCCAAAACCCTTGTTGCATGTGTGCTTTCAGATGTGAGAAAGGCTTCATGCCTGAAGCCTTTCTCAGATACATTTTGTTTGGTGACAATCTCCTCTTTCTCTAAAACAAAGGGGTTCGTTTCTAATAATGTTTTATAATATCAACAGCTCTCCAGTGCTCTTCACTAAGTAAGTTTTGATGGTCATTAAACTGTAGAGTAATTACCAAAAGAAAGCCCTGCCTTTAATAGTATGGATGCACAGACCTGTGAAATGTGTGCTGTGTGGTTGTGTTGATTCCGGAAGCCAGTGTAGTGCATGTTTTACCAGGGAGCAAGGTCGGAATATGCATTCAGGTTTGGTGCCACATTGCACTAGGATCATTTACAGACAATAATTATATGTTCCGTGAAATCAAAAAGGAAAAAAAAGTGACTTTTTGTTCCGTTTGACCTGAAGTTGAAGCGAAACACACCACAGACTAAACGAAACAAAAACACCCACGAAAAAACGAAAGCAATTAGGTAGCTTCAAAACAAGTTAACGTCGTCTTTTTGAACTTGGCATCACTCCCTGGGAATAATAGAAAAGCCGTGCTTAGCTGTAATGACATTATGCTTAGCAGTTATGTCTTAAACAGAAAGACAAAGTATCGGATTCCTCTATACCGAAAACATTTTCAGTTTCAAAATTAAGGTTCAATATGAAGCTCCAGCCAGATACCAATCACTCACAAAGATATTTCCGAATTTTCCGACCCCCCCCCTCCACTCCCCCCCCCAAAAAAAATCACCGGTACTTATTTCGATTCGCAAAATCAAATGTATTTCAAATTTATTTTTGGAAAGCATAGGTTACGTTTTACGAAGCAAATAATTGAAGCCAAAATAAGATATTTTTTTTCTTCTCCCTGACATTCTGTAATCGGTTCAAGACCGTATAACACAGCGTTTCCTCCCTCTGCTTGTACGGCACCGAACGATAAGCTGTTTTTCATGCCAAGGAGATTTCGGTTCAGATCGCTGCGGTGAAAGACAGACGACTGAATGACGACCAGTGGTGCTGCTACCCACCGTTTTACCTTTACCGTGGCAAGGGGCCGGGTGGTGGGTAGGGAGGGGGTATGAACGCACACATGTTGCGCTTATCCTTCCCTACAGATCCACTCCTCCGTGATACAAGACTGGCATGAAGTTAATCTGGGCGATAAAACAGTGCCGAAACTGGGGTTAAATTTTAGGGGCACAAGGGGTGCGCCGTTTTTTTTAGGGGGCACTTCTGACCAATTAAAACTGCAGATTCCGTTTGAATTTATTTTATTTTATTACCTTCATTGCACAAACATCAAAATACAACGCAGTGCAGAAGGGAAACCCCGAACAGGCACGCAGGGCCACTAAATGGGGACCCTTGATCACACAAAGCAAAAACAAGAAGGAAACATGGAAGTATATTATATACAGTTAAAACGGTAAAAAAGACACACACACAAAATATAAATATATATGTAAATAAATATAGACTAGTAAGAAATAATACAATAATGGCTACAGATTGCACCTGGTAAAGACAAGCCTCTTTTCGGCGCTCTTTTTATGCCATTTACTATTTCTTTAAAATAAGATAATCTGGAGTGAGTGTAAAAACAAATACATTGTCTGCGTGTAAATAAACATTGAAATTATCACATTAAGGCTTATAATGTAACCTTAGTTACGCCAATGTGGTAAAAGCTGGATTGATATCAGTCAAGCCTAAGTATTATTTGAGTGGGTGTACAGAGTACAGACTATGATTTTGCAGATCGGTTTTGAAAACAATAATATATTTTGTTACGAACATCACGCTTGCGTGGGAGTGCAAACAAAATAAACATCTGCCGGTACTACACATTTTTGCTGTCTGTGAGTTCCTTCTTCGAACTAAAGTCTAAACAATATTGTTATTTATTTCAACGCCATTGAAATGCCCGTTGAACCAGATGAAAAGAAACACCCAGTCTTCTGCCAATAGCCCCCTGTCCCAAGACGTGCATGTTATGAGACCAAGACGGCAAGACGCTTTCCCCAGCCTGGGTCCTCCTTAGACACAAACTCGAAGTGACGCCTTTCTATCCACACCGTCAAGTGCACATCCCGTGCCTTGTCTTTAAATCCCCCCCATCTGATGGGTCAGACATTGCCCCTGCCGGGGAAAGATCCTCGCTGTTCATAAACCACGGCTCTCAGACCATATCTCACCGACTGGGTTCCCCCGTACCATCTGATCATGGACTAGCGGTAGAGTAGACACATCTTTCTTAAATACAACACAACGATCAACTGCGTTTGATGCCAAGAAAAGTTGAGCAGTCAAACACGAGATTGGAATCAGCTTGAGTCTTCTGAGGGTTTTCAAACTTTGATCTTTAGGTTTGTACACTACTTCTGTGTCACATTAAAAACACCATGGGTGTTGTCACATATAAATACCGAAGACAGAATCAAAATTAACACAATAGGGTGTTAAAGTAACACGAAATTCTGCAAAAAACAGTTACATTGGTGTTTTTTTTAAACCCTAAGATGTTAGCTTTGGTTATCTCTTCGGTATATGTATGAACACCGATGGTGTCAATTTTAACATCTCAGATTTTGCAGCGTATCTTAAAAAAAAAGAAAGAAACAAAAATAGGCAAATGGAGATATTTAATGGAAACAATATTACTTTTACTAAGAAGGTATAGTATGCTGCAAAAACTGGGGTGTTCGTTAATTGATTTCCTTTGTTCAAAAGCTGAGGACAGTTCAATAAAAAATAAAAGTTTCCATTTTGGTTCTGCGCGAAAAAAAAACGCCTTTCAGATTTGATGAATCTGGTTTCCGCAATTGGTCATGGTGTCTGGAAACCGCGAATCGCAAAGACATATTTTTCTGTTATAGGCCAAGAGCCAGGACAGACGTCTTCATTATCTACCTTCTTACGTCTCTCTACGATAACAAGCTCAGAAACATAGAAACGCGGATGGTCAGTAAAAGCTTCCGTAACATGAAAACATGGATGGTTACGTTAAATTTAGGTCAAAGAAATACTTCAAAATTAATGACCATAAAAACTTACTTGGTAAGAAGCACTGCAGTGTGATAGTATAAACTATTTCGAAAAAGGATCCCTTCGAAGTAACATGGATTGGATAATGTTCACCCTAAAACAACTGAATCCGAGAAACAATACATGTGACTTATTTCTCAGATTTCTGAAGGTTTGTGTCTGTTCGCGAATGCTGCGGATAGAGATGCGATCGGTACCCGCTGTCACCTCGCTAAACGTGGATGGATTCGACGTACTTGATGAAAATATCGTGGCATTTTTTTTTGCTGTTTTCTCAGCAAGCAGACAGTTGAAACTTTCACGTGTGACTTTTATTGTGCATTTCGTTATAATTTTGCATATAAATCAGCATTACGTTGACAAACACAAATCAGGACCCTACCTTTAACCCTCACTACAGTGGATACTACTTTTTTATTCTGAATTTTATTTTTACTTGCGTGTCCATAGCTGTTAAAACTAAATATTTGGAACTAAATACAGTGTTCAAAGGTGTGGATATCATCAGAACTTGTCACTTTGTTTGCATCTTAATATTATGTTTGGATCTTTGTTGATTTCACTCTCGTCATCAATTAGATTTATTAGAAACATCCATGAATTTTGTGTCAAATGTCTTGAGAGTTCTCTTGGTTAAGGTTGAACAAGTGTATCTGTCAGATTATGTTGGCTGTGTTGTCTCAATAGAGACCGAGAGATGAAGATTTTTTTTTTTTTTTTGGGGGGGCGGTGCAGAGTTGTCTTGTATTGGTCAGCTTGGGAATGGTTGGGGGTCTGGACTTTTTAATTTTAGTCTGTAGTGCCAGGGCAGTTTCATAGAGCTGCTTAAACACAAAAAAATAGAAGAGCACAGCAACGTTATGCTAACCCGAATAAGGTTTATAACCAGCCCAACTACCACACATACAATTTGTTAACAAAATTGTCTGCTTAAGCGACTCTATGAAGTTGGGTCCAGCAAGAAAGACGGTGACAAAGAGTAAATTGTTTGGTAGAAGGAATGATTGTAAATGCCGAATTCTGAAGTAACGCTATTACTAAAATATTTCCTCCACTTTCAAAGTTTAAGAATGCGTTGACATTCGTGGGTTACACTAATGTCAAAGAAAAAAAAAGCAGCAATTCAACACTGGTTGAGTATTTTTAAGTCGAAAGAAAAGTCATACAAATTTGTAAAATTTTCAAGAAAATTCAAACATGGATGAGATCAAGCATCAACGTCACACCGCGTTTTTTAAATATTTTTTACATCACGATGATCATTATAACATTAATGTTTCTTCTGAATTGCAAACAGGGGTAACCTTACATGTCTCACGGCTAAGAATGTGACTGGATAGATGAAAACATGGGCTGGTCCAAGGGATGGGTCAAAAAGAGTATTAGTGGGGGTGGGGGAGCGGGGGTTGGGGTAACATTGTAACACAGTAACTTTCTTCTCAACTTCGTGAAGTTAAACCACGGCTCAAGGCATATTCCCTAAGGCCTGGTCTAGAGGGGATGTGTCCCATGAAGTTATCTACACCAGAGGTGCTAATCCACCCCTCTGCGGTCTCCAAGATAACAGATCAAAGACCCTGTTAGACTAGCGGAGCAGGCGCTCAGGCTGCCTGTAAATTAACCCACTGTGTGTCCGTGACTGTCTGGTCAGTGGTTTAACCGGGGCTGGGCCTGGTCTCGATCTTAACTTATTGTCGAAAACCAACTCTGACAAATACCTTCAAGAGCTGTGAAAAGTACATAGCGTGGCGAGACACTTGAATTGCTGGGTGGCCGGCGGTAGAGGGGGGGGGGGGGAGCTGACGGGGGTGAAGGGGCTATGGAAGGGGGTTGTCGAGGTTGCATTTCGGGGGGAAGAACTACCACACGATGGCTGTGACTCGGTTTTACTAAAAACCAAACACGAGAACCTTTATCGTCATGCAGACTGTCTCGATCCTGTTAATGGTTCCTTGTGTGCCAATATGATTTTCTCCTTGATAATCTTTGCACAATCTGGACCAGAGTATTTTTACGGCATTTTTCATAACCACCGAATCTCACCGAAGAGAGATAATTTGTTTTACAATAAACCTTAACCTAACGCAAGTCACATAACCTCCTATTTCGTATCAGAAATCTCGTTTGATGTGAAGTCACCGTCTCCAGAGCCGAAACTAGGGTAACATTTTAGGGGTGCACCATTTTTTTTCTAGGGGACACTTTCGGCCAATCAAAATAGTAATGTATGTTTTCATTTTGCTTAAACAAGCCTCTTTTCGGCGTCCTTTGTATGACAATTACTATTGTTTACAAGATAATCTGGCGAAAA
The DNA here is from genome assembly GCA_023634235.1 of Pisaster brevispinus. Classification (NCBI taxonomy): domain Eukaryota; kingdom Metazoa; phylum Echinodermata; class Asteroidea; order Forcipulatida; family Asteriidae; genus Pisaster; species Pisaster brevispinus. The sequence goes on from JAMKCF010000006.1 coordinate 1,682,170, forward strand.
TGTCTAAACAAACAAATAAGTCGTCAGCGTGTAAATGAAAAAAAAAAAATAATTCAAAAACATTGAAATTATCACATTAAAGCTTATAAAATATTTTACTTTGGTTATTTTGAATATAAAAAGTCCAGGTTTCAAATGGGGCAGAGTATAGTTACGCCACTGGGTATGTTAAACGGTGTCTCGCAGATCAACATGGAAGCTTAACAATCACATTTCGAAACTATTTATGTTTGCAAAATCAAAACAAAAACCTGTTTGAGGAAAATAATTCTCAGCATTTGCAATTTTGATTTACTCGCTAGAGTTAACCAACAGAGCAGAAAGTGGCGAGGAAGGAAATGTTCGTGGAAATTCAAAGGAAACCTAAGATTGTATGTGCATGCTAAACAGTAAACACTGTGCAGCCAGGTTGGCAACTAAATCAACACTCCGCCTCACGTGTAGGATATTTCCTGTGATTGTTTTTGTTGCCCCAGTGTTGTTATGCGATCCCTGTGGGATAGTCTATGCTGTTGAGCGTAGACCACGCCCTGTTGGTCAAGTTCAGTCACAAACACGGACGGGTGGCTGTAATTAAGACAAAGAATTTCCGTTTTTTTTTTAAACAACATTACAGCATTTCCTTAAAGGTGGCCATAAAAGCTTACTTGGTAAGAAGCACTGCAGCAGTTGATAGCAAAAATTATTTTCAGAAAGGATTCCCTTCGAAGTAATACAGTTTGGATATTTCTTCAGCTCAAAACATTTGAATCTATAAACTGAGAACTTGGGTTGACTGAAAATTAAAATTGTCGCGGTGTCCAATCGCGAATGTTGCGGCCAGAGATGCAGTCGTCACTTCGCTAACGTGGACGGATTCGACGTTCTTGTCAAAAATACCCTGGCAATTTTTTCACTGTTTTCTCAATAAATATAACCCTTAACCATTTTGAGGGAAGTGGTCAAGGCTTACTTCGACCGTTTCGGATGTAGATCTACAAATTCTGAGTAAAACCTTTCAGGGAACAGATGTCGTTCTTTTAAAGTTTTCTTTTTAAAAGGAACTTGCGTTTCATTCTAAGGTTTAATGTATATAAGTAATCATGGTTTTGTAAAATTGTAGGTTAACAAACGAGCAAGCATAATCAACAAGGTTTTTTTATAGCTTTCATTGACTCGGGAAATTTGTATTTTATTTTGTATTTTATTTTGTATTTATTTATTTATTTATTTATTTATTTATTTATTTATTTATTTATTTATTTATTTATTTATTTATTTATTTATTTATTTATTTATTTATTTATTTATTTATTTATTTATTTATTTATTTATTTATTTATTTATTTATTTATTTATTTATTTATTTATTTATTTATTTATTTATTTATTTATTTATTTATTTATTTATTTATTTATTTATTTATTTATTTATTTATTTATTTATTTATTTATTTATTTATTTATTTATTTATTTATTTATTTATTTATTTATTTATTTATTTATTTATTTATTTATTTATTTATTTATTTATTTATTTATTTATTTATTTATTTATTTATTTATTTATTTATTTATTTATTTATTTATTTATTTATTTATTTATTTATTTATTTATTTATTTATTTATTTATTTATTTATTTATTTATTTATTTATTTATTTATTTATTTATTTATTTATTTATTTATTTATTTATTTATTTATTTATTTATTTATTTATTTATTTATTTATTTATTTATAATTTTTTTGGGGTAAACCTCGCCCTACTTAAACCTGCCCCTCCCAACAACAACACGACACAATCATTATTTTATCGTATTGTTTGCGAATGTCCTCTTACTTTGGAAACAGTTTCATAAAACGCACATCATCAAAATAGAGAGGAAAATAAGACTAATTTGTAAGGCTTTATGTTATCCATCGAACAAAGTGATTGCTTGAGGAAACAGCATGCTGGATATAGGATGATTAAAAAATTCGCAATAACTTTGAGAGCACACATTACCAATGTTCAAAAGAAACAGCAATTTAACCAAGACTTGTACACCTTTAAAAAGACCTCCCAAAACAGACAGTGGTGATAGTTACATCGGATTAGCAGAACATTTCCACTCTGTTTTTCTCAAGGCATGTTATTGCCTTCTTTGAGGATATTCCCTCGTTTGGCAGTCAAAACCATAACAAGGTGAACCAACATTGCGCCCAAATTGATGTATCAATTCGGAGCCCACCTGGGAGCCTAAAAGAAGGTAACTTAAAGGACCCCTCATGCTCCCTAGATGTAGCCCAACGGCAGTGACTAAGCAGTTCTTGACTTAGTAATTGTCATACCCATGAAATTGCTACCCCCAGGGGAGCGCAACCCCGCTTTCCCCCCAAAGGAAACTGAAAAAGCGTGCGTGTAAGAAGGCACGTGTTCACGGGGCACAGGGCTCGGAAGACCTTGAAGTTGGGTGGAAAAAAACCTACAATTAGAGTCATTGGAACACACAAAAAAAAATCATATAAAAACCTTATGTTCGGGGTGTGGTGAATTTAAACTGCATGATTTATAGACGACCTGTATTGCGCCCCTCAAAGCACTGATGTGACTGTGCTGATGGGAAGCAATCTACCATGAAGAGAACGGCGCTACGCCAGTCTAGTCCTTTTCCTAAATCGGAGTAGGCCTGTTACAAAAAATTAGGATCTGAAATGATGGACAGTTGTAAGAAATGAAGTTATGTATGCAGAGCAACTTGGTTTCACTTCATGTTCAAAGATGAGATGTGACTTGCATTGAGTGTAATATAGGAAGATTATAGGATTTGGCGTTCGACATTCAGATAAAAAACACTGTGTTACAACTTTGGCACCCGGGTTAAACACTGTTGCAACTCTGGTACCCAGGTAAAGCACTGTTGCAACTCTGGTACCCGAGTAGAGCCTTGTTGCAATTCTGGTACCCAGGTAAAGCACTGTTGCAACTCTGGTACCCGGGTAAAGCACTGTTGTAACCCCAACTCCGGCACACGGGTTAAAATAATCGAGGGTGATTACGTGGTGGGGGTCTCCAACTTGTTGAGTAGAGACCCCATGACGCGCGTAGTTTGAAGGTATAACATGTGTATACACTAAATGAAACTATATGGTAACTCTGGCACCTCTGGTGTTTCTGACGTTAGCAGAGTTTGGGTTCGAGTCCCGGTTGTGTCACTTGTGTCCTTGAGCGAGATTCTTCACTATAATTGCTCTGTCCTTCTGATGGGACATTAAGCCGCAGTTCCCATGCACTGGGATTAGTAGTGCATAGTAATGTACTGGGTTTGAAAATGCTCATAAAAGAACCCGATCACTTATAATAGACGAGTAGTGGTTAACCCCGGTGTTTCTGGTTCACACAGCAAGTACCCTTGTTCACAGGTTTCCTCAGGCTACGGTGATTTTCATATAATAATAGTCAGACGTCTGAAGATTTTCCGCAAAGGCTTTACGTGGAGATTCCGGCTCATGGATGGTGATGAAACGTCATTTAAGACGCCATGAAGTCCGTGGTCAAGTCAACCCGTTGGACACACTATTACAAGACCAGGATATGGCTGCCCCAGGCTTTGTGTTACACCCCCTCCCGGGATGCCAATTATCTCCTACTGAGGGTTGAGTGAGGTTCACAAGGGGATCGTGGGGGTGGAGGGAGGGGGTGGGGGTACGGAGAAAACAAGAATTAGCGAGGTGAAGAAAGATCAGAGGCAGATGAGGAAACAGCACAATCACTCATCCTTTAAATTGTTGTTATTAACTATTTTAAAAATAAAACAACTTGTCAAAAGTAGTCAGATTTGATTTGAGGTTACGGTATAACATTGCAGGTGGCTGAAGTCATATGGGAACCGGCAAAGGAGCAGGCAGGTGTAGGGCGAATACTTGACCTAACGGCTGACCTCAAAGGAATGACATTCGAATAGGGATTATTTACCTGATTATAGGTTTTAATTTCACCTTTCTCATCGTTCATGATTGTAACTATTATCATAACTCCCAAATCATAGTCATCATTATCATCATATCCGCAAAAGGACATCAAATTTGTTTTTAAGATTTTGGTAATTTAGTTGGAAAAGAGCTTTCCGATGATGTAAACAGCAACACTGGATGAACTTGGACTTTGAAAGGCCGTCAGTCAATAATAATTTGCGAACTTGTTTTGTGGCTGCGGGCACGTCAACATCTTTTAGTGAATTCATACAATATTGTTATTTTTTACAAACTTAACAAGCTTTAACAAATGCTATTCCTAAAACTAACATTCTCAAGAAACTGGCTCCTTACATCTTTCAGTTGACGAGAAATTGCGGTGTTTAATACGTTTTGTAATTTGGACTTCGGACTCCTATTATTTCAAACGCAAAACTAGTCACTTAAAAAAAAAATTAAAGACCGTAACTACAAATCATGAAACCACCTCAGTTTTACTTCGAAATCCCACAATTTTCATTTTGAAAACTACACTGAATACCTTATAGGAGTGACCTTAATAAATATTATGTAAAAATGCCCTTCTACCCAGATATTCTGCTTCAAAGTCATTCTGTTATCATTAAGTTTAATAATAGTCAACAATCAAACTGACATTGACCATCGCTTTCTTATTGAAGCCGCTTGAAAAAGCTTCAATACATCGCAAACTCTGGTCAGGTGTTATAGAACTTTGGTTAATATTAGAGCCAGAAGCATAATAAGTCCACTCGACTGATAAGATAAGGTGGCTCGTAAACACAGATCCCGTGACCACACCCAGGAACCCACTCAGCAGCCCGCTCTCTCCAATCAAGCACGGTCAGAGAAATGTCACGACATTGACAGAAACCCCTGCTCAAATTCTGATGACAGAAGCTACAATGTTGTTATCAGTTTACAATAACATATCATCCAATGTTTCCATAAATAGTTTTCATCTCTATTACTGAACCGTATCGCAAGTAATCTGATTTGTTATGGTCGTATGAGTTCTTTAAAAGTGGGCCGATGAGAAGACTAGGGAATTAAAGGAGAAAAACAACTGTGGTCTGTTTTGGATCTTATTGTGAGGTTGTGTGTTTACAAAAGAGTAAACCCCGGTACTAGGATTGTCATGGCACAAAAGGGTGTGTATAAATATTAACATGATTGTTTACCTTGGACCTTATCCTCATCCAGCATCCAATTAAAAACATTAGACAAAACAGAGGTCTTTCTTTGAGAAAAAGAACTCCAAATTATGCGATGATATTTCAAAACATACCCTAACGTGCCACAGACCCGAGATCAACTAGTTTTCTGTGCAAAGAAGAGAAAGACATAGCCAAATTGGTCACAACATGAAAAAAGGTGCAAAATTTCATCAAGCTTAATATTGTAAAATGTTGCTCAACGGGTTTGACATGCAATTGGCTGAGTTGGTAACAAGCAATTTCTGCTTCAACTGCTATGTGGAGATTGCCACAGTCGACCCTTAGATTGTTAAGATTGGAATAGTCGATGGCCTTCTCGCAACCACGGTCTCTGCGTGACTGGGCTTCGGCTTGAGCTGCGTCCTTCTGTTTGAAGCCCTGCATTGAAAGCTCACGTTTTCTAAAATAGCTGACTTAGCTTAAAGCCCAAGCCTAAGCCTAAGCTTTGATTTCGAAAAGGCCTATGGAATAACAGACTCCTCAGGTCTCGCGTTTACCCCAACGCTTACACCGTTAAAGCGCGTTTTCCTCTTTATGCGATAAAACAATGTACGTGTACGTGCAAACTCAACTGTTCGTGAACGATCGACACAAGTGCACTGTCTATTTATAGCAACTAAAATATTCTAATTCATATTCAACACTAACAAGTTTTTTTGACGTTTGTTTACCGGCAAAAAAATTTCTCAATGAAAGTTAAGGTATGGCTAATCTGTAGGTAGCACACCAACCCCTTCCCCCAGAAATACTTCCATCTTATAATTTAATAATTAAAGTTGAGGCAACCGCTCGTGTTACCCGATCTCTTCAAAGTGTAGTTAAACCTTCTTAAAGGGTATAACGATCTGTCACCAGCTCTGTTTATACACTCTGCCTTTTGAATGCTATTTGGCCACTCATAATACACTCACCTTTCGTGAAGGAAAACTCATGGGGTTTCAAGAAATTTAAAGTGAACAAGGCTAAGCTAGCAGATATGGGCTTAGTTTCATAGAAGCTCAAAAAGCAGCTAACCACAACATAAGTTATGCTTACCATAATAAGGTTACCAGCCAAAATACAATGCCACATGTTCAGTCTCTGACTGGTCCCCTGCATTTTTTTTTTTGCTTTGCAGAAAGTTTTTAAGGATTTGTTCCAGGATGGCCGTGGACTGGAGGGGGAGTCCCGGGAGGGGAAGGGGTTGTCGTCTTGGGCGACGGGACGGGAAATGTTCGTTTTCTTCATAGCATGCGAACTGTGAACTCTCGCTGAATGGGGAGCTGGTCCATCAAACAGCATCTTTCCTTTTTCTCTTCTCTTCAATTCTGTGCCTTATCTTTAAGTGACTAAACCATCTCTCGGAATTAACTTTGTTTAAACATACCCGACCCATCTTCACTTACCCATTGCCAGAGTCTAAAGTCGCTTTACCCAATTTTATCCATAACCCATTAACTCACCCACTTACCATAAATAATTCCAGTTGTGGCAGCTTTATCAACATATCAAAGAGAGTAATTTCCAATTATAGCACTTTTGTAACTAATGCTGTACCTCCCGAACCATTTACAAACTTCCATGAGGGACTTCTACTTCTTTTCCTACAGGCCTAGAGGGGATGGAGCAGGGGGTAGAATTCGCTCATCTCACCAGTCAAGCGTGAACCATGTCGGGGTTAGATACCCCAGTATACCCCTCTGAGATCATGGAGGGGGAGGGGGGAAATGCCAATTTGTTTGCGTTCCGTCTCTGACATCCATATTTTGGCTGATATTTTGTTCTGAGGAGCTAGTTCACATAATCATTCATCAGCACCCGAAAGCCTCACTTTGCAACATGATAAGCCCAGGCAAGACCCCCATTCTAAACCTTGATGGCTGGGGCCTCAGATCTGTGTCCCGAATACGACTAATCCTTGCAACTGAATATTTCTGGTGAGAGTTTTATGATTCCGTGTGGTTTGAGCCATTTCTGGGTCACAGTTTAATACAGAAAAGGGTCAACATGATTTAGAAGCCGATTTAAAATCCCATTTTCAACCACTTTGCGGGTCAGCCTGACCCAGGAATAGGTCAGTGCCCCCTGAGACTCGGAATCTGGGTCACTTTTGACACTGGAGTTGTTTAGAGTGTAAAGTTCAGAGTCAGGTAACCAGACATTTTCATTGGGGGGGGGGGGGTGTTTCAGCAGGGGCTTAGTAATTTAATGTATCAATCCATTCATGTGTGCATTTTCTTTTTGCTACCGCCCCCGCCCTGGTTACTCTACTGTTCCGAGATGAAATATTGACCCCACCTACCAGTCTTCCACAGATAAATTTGGAAGCCTTTTCCGTTTTTATAAATCAATTACCAACTGTAGGTGACACTCCCTTCCATTGTTAAAGGACCGGTATTCAAATTCTCAACTTAAGTAGTAAATTACCTCGGTGTTAACGTCAATCGACGAAATTGCTTTCGTTCTATGTCAACAGTTGCTAGCTCCCTGCCTGTGAAAAAAAAAGTTACATGGGTGAAATTATTCTATGGTAATTTCTCCTCCACCCCTCTTGATTTTTATAACAAGGATAAATCTGAGACCTATCAACACTTCAAGTAAGTAATGAGACAGACACATTATGCTCCTTATCATTTGTCTTAATGTGCTTGGTGCCTTGCGTAATTGACATTGTTAGGTTCGGTTAAGACGGGCTTGGCACTTGGTTTGTGTTGGGAGTACTGCCCTAACCTCACGTCATGTGTGATGGTTTTGACTACTTGTCACGAAAAGAGACTAGTTTGTTGCCTCGCGTTAATGACATAATGAATTATTCATGACCTGGTTGTCTTCGTTAATAAAGGTGTATTCATTGATACATTCAAGAATGCCGTTTTGTAAAACAAAAGGAGACACGCTTATGCCCCTACTCATTAAGAAGTTATCAACTGTTTCCTTTCCCGGGAGTATTGGGAAGTGCGTAATAACACTATTACAAATATCTCAAGACCAACTGAAGGAATTTGGGATCGATGGGATCTGCGACTGAGAGCGCCTGGGGGTATATAGGGGGGCTGGATAGAATAGTGGGTACGGAGGCTAGGGGAGGAGGAACGGTTTGGTCCCGTATAGGGTTTACACACCAGCAGAAGGAGGTGAGGAATTGGAACCACGTTTCCTCGCTTTTCAATCGTCATTCATATAAATTTACCCACACGTTTTGTGTGTCTCCTGTTTTCAAAACGAACGCCCTTATTTTCGTTGCCGACGGTGATATCCTACTTTATGTCAATCTGAATCCCTCTCTGATTACAGCAAACCACTAAACAAACACAGAACGTTTATCGAGACTGACTTAAACACCCTGAATTTATTACAGTGTTTATTAGTATAGAAAACTAAGAATGACTTCGTAATATTTACAGACTTTCAGATGTACTAATTCTGTTTCCAGAATTTGTATTTATGAAATGAAGGGATGGTGTGTGTTTCCTGTGACGATATATGATACGTTTCTCTAGATTAAAAACACCCTTTTGAGCTTCGTGCTGCTGTGATTAAAAATAACATGTTTTCGGACCCTTTCAGTACCCACTTGGGTCTCATCCGTTTTACTTGAAAAACTCTTTTAAAAGTTTACGGGGGTTGTTTTATGTTCTCATTTGAACCATATTAACGTTTTGAAAAATTCTTATAGAAAAAGTGTAGAAAACTAAAGTTCACATCAAGTCTCTGTGGCGCAATCGGTTAGCGCGTTCGGCTGTTAACCGAAAGGTTGGTGGTTCAAATCCACCCAGGGACGAGATAGTTTTTTGTTTAAGTTTTGCTTTCAATTAAACCCGTTTTCGACTCGTGTTTAAAGAATAGTATATTTTAACACAAAGTCTCTGTGGCGCAATCGGTCAGCGCGTTCGGCTGTTAACCGAAAGGTTGGTGATTCAAATCCACCCAGGGACGGAATCATTTTTGTGTGTGAATAGGCTGAAGCTTTCAATTTAACCAGTTTGAACTCGTCTTACAGAATTTATTTCACAGAGTAACGTATTCAATACAAAGTCTCTGTGGCGCAATCGGTCAGCGCGTTCGGCTGTTAACCGAAAGGTTGGTGGTTCGAATCCACCCAGGGACGGAATCATTTTTTTGTATGAGTAGGCTGAAGCTTTCAATTTAACCAGTTTGAACTCGTCTTACAGAATTTATTTCACAGAGTAACATATTCAATACAAAGTCTCTGTGGCGCAATCGGTCAGCGCGTTCGGCTGTTAACCGAAAGGTTGGTGGTTCGAATCCACCCAGGGACGGAATCATTTTTTTGTATGAGTAGGCTGAAGCTTTCAATTTAACCAGTTTGAACTCGTCTTACAGAATTTATTTCACAGAGTAACATATTCAATACAAAGTCTCTGTGGCGCAATCGGTCAGCGCGTTCGGCTGTTAACCGAAAGGTTGGTGGTTCGAATCCACCCAGGGACGGAATCATTTTTTTGTATGAGTAGGCTGAAGCTTTCAATTTAACCAGTTTGAACTCGTCTTACAGAATTTATTTCACAGAGTAACATATTCAATACAAAGTCTCTGTGGCGCAATCGGTCAGCGCGTTCGGCTGTTAACCGAAAGGTTGGTGGTTCAAATCCACCCAGGGACGAGATAGTTTTTTGTTTAAGTTTTGCTTTCAATTTAACCCGTTTTCGACTCGTCTTACAGACATTTTTACAGAATAGTATATTTTATATTTTAACACAAAGTCTCTGTGGCGCAATCGGTCAGCGCGTTCGGCTGTTAACCGAAAGGTTGGTGGTTCAAACCCACCCAGGGACGAGATAGTTTTTTGTTCCAGTTTTGCTTTCAATTTAACCCGTTTTCGACTCGTCTTACAGACATTTTTACAGAATAGTATATTTTATATTTTAACACAAAGTCTCTGTGGCGCAATCGGTCAGCGCGTTCGGCTGTTAACCGAAAGGTTGGTGGTTCAAACCCACCCAGGGACGAGATAGTTTTTTGTTTAAGTTTTGCTTTCAATTTAACCCGTTTTCGACTCGTCTTACAGACATTTTTACAGAATAGTATATTTTATATTTTAACACAAAGTCTCTGTGGCGCAATCGGTCAGCGCGTTCGGCTGTTAACTGAAAGGTTGGTGGTTCAAACCCACCCAGGGACGAGATAGTTTTTTGTTCCAGTTTTGCTTTCAATTTAACCCGTTTTCGACTCGTCTTACAGACATTTTTACAGAATAGTATATTTTAACACAAAGTCTCTTTGGCGCAATCGGTCAGTGCGTTCGGCTTTTAACCGAAAGGTCGGTGGTTCAAATCCACCCAGGGACGGAATCATTTTTTTGTATGAGTAGGCTGAGGCTTTCAATTTAACCAGTTTGAACTCGTCTTTCAGAATTTATTTCACAGAGTAACATATTCAATACAAAGTCTCTGTGGCGCAATCGGTCAGCGCGTTCGGCTGTTAACCGAAAGGTTGGTGGTTCGAATCCACCCAGGGACGGAATCTTTTTTTTGTATGAGTAGGCTGAAGCTTTCAATTTAAAAAGTTTGAACTCATCTTACAGAATTTATTTCACAGAGTAACATATTCAATACAAAGTCTCTGTGGCGCAATCGGTCAACGCGTTCGGCTGTTAACCGAAAGGTTGGTGGTTCAAATCCACCCAGGGACGGAATCTTTTTTTTGTATGAGTAGGCTGAAGCTTTCAATTTAAAAAGTTTGAACTCATCTTACAGAATTTATTTCACAGAGTAACATATTCAATACAAAGTCTCTGTGGCGCAATCGGTCAGCGCGTTCGGCTGTTAACCGAAAGGTTGGTGGTTCAAATCCACCCAGGGACGGAACTTGTTTTTAGGGATAAATGTTGCTTCCAATTCAGAAAAATTTAGTTATAAGCTTTTTACCCAAAATTTTCAGGAAAACGTCATATAACAGCACGTTCGGCTGTTAATCGAAAGGCCGTGGTTCGACTTCACCCAGGGATAGGGTAACAGTTTGTTTGAAGCAAGTTCTCCTAATTTTGACCAAAGGCCTACAGTTTGAATAAGTTATTCTCAGAACATCATGTTTAGTTCCATAAGTCCAAAACCTAAAAACAAATTATATCGGCGCGGGAAACTATTAGATATAAAACAAAACTTCAAATAGTATAAGAAAGATTTGGCCTCAAGTTTTACCGATGACACATTATTTTGTCATTTATTTTAACTTGTTTTCAAGCATCTGACTTTGATATATACTAATTAAGTGTAAGACACTTCATGCAATTAAGGTTAACTTTAAATCCCACGTGTGTGATTCCGTTCCAGACATGTCCTTAAGCTGTATAGAAAATTACATTTGCTCATTTATCATTAAGGCGAAGCAATAAAAACAAAATTTATCGGCTGTTTCTATCTGACTCAATGCAAGCAAATAGACTAATTGGACCGAGTTAAACTTGTTAAATCATCAAAAGTGTCAAACGAAAGAACAATTTCGTGGATTTTAGCAAGTTTTTATGAGAAGGTATATACAATATGTGCCCTCATTCATTCAAAATGGCTGCTTCTTGGTAAACAGTTACTAAACTTGTTAAAGAGCAAAGAGCTTGACGAGTTCTGATATCTTGTTACTCTCTCTTGTAAATGCCGTCAATAAACAGCTCTCGCAACCGTAAACATAAATAAAACCAACATAAAAGAAACAAACAAAACCCAAATAGCATAAGCCTAATGCCAAAATTCGGGTATTGTGTCAATATCAGCAGGGTCTGTGAATATCTTTTTCTTCCTCGAAAATTTAGCACACTCAGAGCAATACCCAAAACAACTGTTCGATGAGGAAAGGTAAATTATTAAACTCAATGTTGACATTTGATTTCATTTCTAATCTGAGCGTATATGGACATATAAGGAGCTTCAGTTTCCTTTGATTCCAAGTCATGGAAGCGTATTTCCGCGCTTCGTTGACCTTCCCTTTGTGCGTATGACACATATCCTGTCATCCGTTTAAACAAGAAAAACAAAAGAACAGGTAAAAAATTAGGACTGCTGGAAAATTCCTTCCTGGTGCACGAAGAGACTTTTTGGGGGGAAAACCCAGGGTCGTATAACTTAATCGATAAAGTGCTATGGCCACACAAAATCTTATGTTGATACCATTTTGGGCAATTCATAAACTCTGCCAACTTTGCCCTTGTTAAACTTACGTATTTCTCAACAAGTTGAATATTTAGGGAAATACCTAAACTATTTGTTTGAGCCTCCCCCCCCCTCAAGAAAAAAGAAAAGAAAACAAGAGAACAAAAGGGGGAAAATTATAATAAAACCCGCCCCAGAATTACAATAAACCCAACAATTTGTGTCTTGGGTTTGGACTTTTCCAACTTCTATATACGTAGAATAACTAACAATACATCGATTGAAGCGAGGATTGACGCACGATAATGTCTAGTATTTTCTTTGGAGGTTTGTAAAGCTTGTAATATTAAATTCTTTGAGTCTATAAACGAAAGGTAAGATTCAGTTTAATACTAATGAGGTCCCGACTTCACTAGAGCTGCTGAAGTACAGAAAGTATAATTTGTAGGCAGAAAACAATTTGCTTACCAGAAGGCTACCAGACAGAATACCGTATCACACACGAAAGTTTTTTCCTGTTTTTTGGTCAGCAAAAAAAAAAAGAAAAAAAGTTTTGAACACTTCTGTTTGCTTATGAAATTGGCCTCTGAAAGTAATTCGAATCAACCCAAGGAAAATAATTGTTTTTTTTTTTAAATAAAAGACTAGTCATAATACGAAGTTTTTTTTTTTACAAAGTCTCTGTGGCGCAATCGGTTAGCCCGCGTTCGGCTGTTAACCGAAATCGTAACCCCCCAGGGACGGAATATTGTACTTAAAAAAAAGTACAAACCGTCAGTTTGTCTTTATTGTTTAACCGTGGAGGAAGGACTTACCACGAACAGCAAAACAGAAAAGCGTGACAGAAAATAACCAGTTAGTTGCTGTTTGACGGCCTTCCGTATTTTGAAAACATTTCGGCGAATGTTGTCGAAATACGGAAGGAAAACAAAAACAACGGCGAAATATAGAACAAATCAGTACAACAGGTGTACGATTATTTACACCGTCCTTCAACTAATCAAAAGGGCGAATACGTTGTATGGGGTGGGTTTTTTTCTTTTGAAATATATAGAGGGTGGGTATAACGTTGGTAAGATTGAAAAGCCAATGTTTCCATACTTGCACATAACTTACAAGATATAAAGATGGCCTGGGTGGAAAACTTCCTTTGGAATAGTTTTGCTCGAAATGCTAGAGCTTGTTGAGAAAATTAGTAAGTTTTGATCTTGAGAATCTAAAAGTAAAACCCAATGTTTTCATATGTTTTCATTGATTTCAAAATCAATGAAAACATATGTATATCCCGGAAAATTACTGACTGAATCAATCAATGCGCCAAGCCTCTCAAAAATATATGTAAGTGAACAATTTGTTGGTCAACAATTTCAGGGATTGTTGAAATAGGGTCCAATATTGACTCTAAATTGTGGGTATTTTTTGAATCAGCTATAGGCCCTGACAACATTTTGCATATTTTGATCACAAGCGTAGGACCTCTTTCCCAAGATGGCTGCTTCTTTTGGAAATTAACCTTCCTGTTTGTACCGTTTTTGTTTCTCTGTGACGGGGATGTAGCTAGGAAAGTCTCCGGACAACCCCATTAAAGTTTCAAAGTATACCGATTGTTGTTTTGGTATTTCATATGGATTGATTACACAATAATACACGCAGTTTTTCTCGAGAATCTGAAATCAACACAACTCATGCAAACTTACCAGGATAATATTTCCAGGGAAAGTTCTTACTCGTCTTGACCATGAATGTGTTTATTTTAGATCCTGTTTGTAAAAAAACTCTGAATCAACCAAAAGATACCAATATCAGGCGGGAACTTCCCTGGTATGCAACGAATGATTCATAGCGGGCTGACGTAAATTCATTTTAGCAATGCACAATTATATGTTTTTTGCAAATTAGCTTTTTGGTGTTTGTGTCAACAACTTTGTTGAATGGATGGATGGTAATCCATCAGCCCCTGGTTTAGTTCCCAAGTCTGAGAATGATCGCGCTGATATCGTTTTCAAAATAACAAGGAAGTTACTCGTGTCCCATCCACGTACACAGGGGTGTGCCAAGCACTGTGTACCCAGCCCCTTCAAAAGAATTGTCACGGAGCAAGCAAGTCCCGTGACGGCTAAACAATTCTTGTGTGTTCCTTTGACCCTCCTTCAAAGAATACATTGTTCTGTCTTGCTTATTTTTTTCTGTCGTAATATTATTACTAATGTTTGTTTACTGAGAAAACATCACAAGGCAACCATCACCATCCCTTTTCCCGCCGCCGTCACACCCTGTTGTGAAGATGACTCGTTCGGCAGTAGGCCCACCATAGCCAGTCACAACAGTTCCAGTGGTCAGCAACCTTTGTATATTTAGCAATACTTCTTTCTATAGTCGCAATCTTTAAAAACTATTTGTAGTGTGGTCTTTGCTCTATTAAAAAAAAAAAAAAAAATACCTTGTATAACAATTATAATTTTATAAATGTAAATTCTGGTATAGACTTGAGGCGCCTAACATTACGTCCCACGCAATCATTTACCTGTGACTTAACGTGGTCATGTTCAATGGTGAAAATTCGAAAATATGACAGCAATTATTCGAATTTCTTGAACGTATTGAGAATAAAATTTGTCTAAGCATAACACCGTGCCAGTGTTTATCTTAAACACTTATATGCTAATTTTTTATATCGAAAAGGGGGCGTGAAGTTTAAAAAACCCCAAAACTTTTGTGGTCGTCAAAGGACTTCAACGGAAGTTTAGGAATAATATTCTTGGTTACTAAACTAACTGTTTGACATCCAAGAAACAGAAAGATAGGTCCAAAGAATGAGAAAACTGTGTTGTTATGCAGTGGACTATAGATTGTTATTCCTCAATTGCATCGTCACCCACCCCAAGACACCCACGCCTGTATAATGTTATTATCCATCAAAACAAAAGCGCAATGTAAAATACAAAAGGATCATACCTATTTGGGGGTAAACAAAAATATGACGCGCACCGGATTTAAGCACCGCGTGCTACTGACGTGTCTGCTTGTACATACATGGTTTTTGCGATTTGTGTACAATTGAATTACTTCCTCATCAATAACACACAGAGATAGATATCACAAGTGTTTTGACACAACTACTGTCTGACTCAGTCACAATTTTAAACGAGAAATTCGGAAGCAGAGACCTATTATCCTACTCGGGTTGACTGTTGTGATTTCACTTTCTGATGCGTGGGGTGCAAGTTTTAGGCTCGGCGTCCATGCTTAAGGTGGAAGTTTTCCTTTAATGTTTGTGACGTCTTGAAATAGTTTATCAAATCGGTTGTTTTTCCTTTGCAAACTATTCCCAGAATACCCAAGATGAGTGACATTAACAAGCCCAACCTAGTGAATATAATATGTTTTATGTTTTGATTTTTCTTCTTCTTCTCAAAGTCAATATTAGAGCAATTTCCTTTTGGAAATTGTCAAATGAAACATGTCCCTAGCTTGTGACTTTCGTACCTGGAGTATTGGGGGGGGGGGGGGATTTTAGGCTTGGATTTTCTCTCAAGTTCAGAACCCTTTCCCAAGATGTAAGCTTGTCCAGTGTGGGATATTTTGGGATTGGAAGGGCGTTGACATTTCGGGATGGTCAGAGCGTAGACTGTCCCTTCGATAGACTCTCCACCTTAATAAAACAAATCAATCTTAAGCTAGACGTCAAATAATTGTTGTCTTTTTATTTCAAGATGCTGTGAGACTGAACATTAAATGTTTCTGCATGTTGAATACTAAGACTAGTATCTTGCAGAACAGTTGTGGATTGTGCGCCCATAAAACCAAACACATCCCAAAGGCGAGTATGAAGAGCGCCCGCGCCGTTGCAAGCCATTGACATGTCTTCTCGTCGATTCTCGCCAGTATCCGTTTTACACGTTGGCAAAAAGTTTACGTTGGTGCGCGGAATACGTGTTAAAGCAACGAGCATTTTTGTTTGGGACCACCGAAAACTAGCCAACATGGATGCTCCCGTATTGGTAAGAAAAATCGTAGTGGTTGACTTTACGAGAACAAGACTATTTGTGACTGTGATTTTGTCTGATTACTGAATTATGAGTTGAATTAAAGAGTGATTTTATTGGTATTATATTGGGGTGTTTATAATGCTACTATGACAATGCATATAGTTGAACTAGTCCGGCACTTCGTATGCCCAGTTTTCGGACATTACAATTTACGCGTGTTCGCTCCTGACTGACACGGTGACGTGACCCACTGCACTCCACTGACTGTAGTTAGCTAGAAAGTAGTTAATTTGTGCATCAGGACTGGGGAAAATATGCTGAATCCGACCACCACCTTTTCACTCTTTTTTGGCCAACAGTAGTTAAACAAGCATCCTTAGATAAGATTGTGTGCTTGGTCATAATTTTGTCTTGTAAAAATATAAGGAGTAAGAAAAATGACAGTCGGATTAATACGTGGAATTCATCCAGCAGCACTCTGCTGTACTGTGTGATTATTGAGGAGGTTTGACACATCAAGCCTAGCTCCCAATGGTCAGGGATGTTTATTTGTCAATATCGAAATTAGTACATTTTACTAAAATGCACCCAATATCTAGTCAGTAAGGTCTGTGAATGTGATTGTGAAGGGTTACAATATTTTTGCAACTAAGTCAAGTGTAAAACTAAAGAAAAAAGGTTATGTGTGGATGTTGTTTCCATTATTATTAGGATGCTTTGCTAACTATATGTTTCATATTCAGATTCAGAAGTGGATAGGTCTGTTTAGGAGAGGTCTGTCATTGTCAAGTAGAACGCACATGATGTCTTTTCATTATAGGGCGCCCTCGCCTAGACTCTAGGTCAAAAGGAGGTTGCTTTGGCCATTCCTGTGCGTCGAGCGTATACATTTATGCATTTTTATGAGATGGTGGCTGGGTGACATTAATCCAAAAGGTCTATTTCGAACTGAGTCCCGGACTACAGTAGAAGCCGTTTAATATAATCCTGAATACACCAGGAGTAAAAAATAACAGTAAACAAACAAAACAGTTCATTCAATGTTATCAAAATTACACGTTAGTATTAGCATTTAGCAGTAGCTGGTATAGTTCCGATAACCTTCACCCTTGATTCTCCCAACGGCTGTAGACCAGAGGGTTACGACGAACAGTAAACATTTTGTTTTACCTTTTTCTCCAACATTTTAAGTGTATGTGAAATATTGAAAAAAAAAAGACGTTGTCATAAATATGTGACCAAGAACTAAGATTATTGCACCAGCTAGAAATGCAAATGAAAAGTAAAACTCTTATCTAAGAATCTTAATGTTTAGAAGGTTTCAAATGTTTGTATGGCGGAGACAAAATCTAGACCTAATACTTGCAAAACTTTTAAAACACTACCAATAACAACATTTTTCCAGCATCATATATGTATAACAGTATTTTTCTGAACCCTCCTCCAGCCTCAAAGGGCTTGAACACATGTATTTTCAAGAATTAGTTGACAATGTATTGCAACTATCTTAAAAAGTAAGTGTAACTAGAAGGCTAATTCATTTTAAAAATTGTTCTTAAATGTTGAAAATAAACTACACTACTGCAAATAATCTTTCTCCAGAAATAACTAACTTGCTCAGAAATGCTGTTTGGAAAAGAAAAAAGTTTAAAAAGAAAGACAAAAAGTCCACCCCTACAATCTGGGAATTAGTATTGGACCTACATGTATACGTCATCTGAAATTTAACCCTTCTCGTATTTTCCTATTTCCAGTTGATCTAGTTTCCAGAGGAACTGTAATAAACCACTTACAAAATGGGAGTTAAAAAACCCCACCCCAAACCATAACTTCAGCTCATTCAGATTTTCTCTCATTACAGACAAGCTTTCCAATTTCACTGTACAGTCAGTTAAGCACAGTTAGTGTCTGATGACTCTTTACCACAAGGCGTTTAGATTCGATCAGGAAAATGTGTCCTCTAAAATGTGCCTGTGCAGACGTAATAATATTTGACAGACGATGGTTAGCGTCCTCAGAGACCTAGAAATGTTTCCCTTCATGAATGTGCTACAACTTGCAAGAGATTTATTGCCTAAACCAGTTCAGTTTCTCTCTCAATTTGGTCTCTCTGAAATTGTCCATGGATGACGTTTCGGAGTTATTTATTAGTAGGAAAGACAATGATGGTTCTCACCCTCGTACACACGTCCGGTGATGGCTTTGGGTTTAATTCTTTGAATAGTAGGCATCCAACTTCAAGGTTGATCGGCTGATTTGTCTTTTTTTCCCCTTAATTTTGGTGCCATAGAAATCTGAAAACACTGTACAAAGTGTTATTTATCAGACAATTTCCTCTCTTTTATTGAAGAGACCATCTCAGGAATTGTTGTTTATTCTTAATAAGTGATGGCATTCTGGGCCAACTATGGCCATGTTCAGACAGCGTACTAAAGTAAGACCCGAACGGCTAGACGTTAAACTGATACAGTTTATCTTCGGTTTTAAGAGGTCAAACAGCACCGTGACCCAACACAACAACATCTGGTTTATTCACAAAAGCCTGCGTACGGCCCTGTTGAGGCGCACGTTGAGGCGTATGTAGGCATATTTACTTAACGACCTCACACAGGTCTGCGGTCATCTGTTGTGAGTTAAACCGGATGTTGTCATTTTTATTCTGTCCACACACCTTGCTAAAAGATAAACCCAAAGTGGTTTAGCGCTAAACCACCCTCGGTTCAACCCGATTCGGTTAAGTTTTAAGGGCGTTCAGACACACAAAGCTAAACCCGAATGAGTTAAAACTGCCTTAAAACCGACTTTAGTACTGTGTCTGTACAACCTCCTTGTACTTTGCTTTTATTGGTACAAAAAAAATACAAGTCTTACAAACCAAGACAGCAGTTGCTATGCTGCTAAGGACTGAATAGATGACACTTTAAATGAATAATGACAACAAGTGCCATTGAAACCTCCCCAAAGACTTTGTGATTTTTGACTTATGAATTGTTTGATTACCTATGAAGGTAAGAAGTGAAACTAATTTACACATCTGTGGATTTTCATTTCCCATTACTCCGCTCCGGGCAATCTGAAGATCCCTGGGCGGGGTTGTTCACAGCTGTGGAACCCATGGGTCGTGATGTCCATCATTGGATAATGAGGCCTAGGCGTGACGAATGTTATTAAGCTGTAAATTAGTCTTCCACCTGAGATTTGTCACCTCTACTGTGTCTTATGTCCACTGATAACAATCACAAGTCCACTCTGGTCATGTTTGTTTGTTTGTCGAAAACGGAAGAAGCGTTTTGATTTGTAAATCTGGTAATTTGCTGAGTTTAGCTGGCAAGTTTCAGGCCTGGAATTTCCTCCTTGAGAAGGCAAGGCCATTTTCATTTTGGGCACTTCCAATGGAAAATCTTCAAGTCTATGGGAAACAAGGCAATGGCCAGGAGCAGCAGAAGCCATGGCCTCCACGGCCTCTGTGTAACTCATGGCCTGAAGTTTTTGTTTATTCAACAGTTTTTTTATAGAAAATATAGTAATAAATTTGTTTTCGTTTTCTAAAACACATTATGATTAGGGTTAATTTTCATTAATACTACTGCCGATAAGCTTCTGTTTCTTGTCAACAGGCAGTGAAGACAAGACCCAAACTAAAGTTTATCAAATTAAGTTGGAATTTTTGATTTGGTTTTTGTTACAGCCAGCAAGTTTGTACACAGTTAAAGCTATCGCCATACTCGACAACGATGGCGAGAGAATCGTCTCCAAGGTAAAGTATTGAAGTAATTCCGACATAAATCCAAAACTCACTTACTCTATCGAGACATTGTTCCCGAGCAGACATCACTAAAAATATAATTGTCCTGTTTATTACTCTGGCCAGTTTTATGATCCACCACTTTGGCAAGATCAAAATTATCCTTATTTTATAACCGTACCAGCCAACTCTTTATTTTCATTGTCTTGAACCATCTAAATTGTAGGTGTTGGTCACAGGTCAAAGTTGATTGAGGCATATTCCTGGCATGTGAGTTTCCTCAGATTTGCATTATTTTATAGCAGCACACAGTATTCCATTATGAAAGCTTGCCTATCTACTGTAACCGGCACAGTACTCCTCCACCTGCCCTGTCTCAAGAAGCAAAGGTTGCATCTTCAAAATGTTATTGGTCAGTTAACATGGGCGGAGCATTCTGATCTGTCAATTATAGTTTTTGTTTGCGGCGGGGGCGGGCAGGGGGTGGAGGGAAGAGGTATGCCATTCTTCATCCTGAATGTAAAGTGTCAGTTCTAACGGTTGTTTACCCTTTTGTCCTTGGAGAGAATCAAAAGAGGTCTCGAGGGAGGAATTCTTGATAATTCAACAGGCATGAAAGGGGATGTTACCTCATGGCTAAGGTGCGAGGCTTCACACGAAAAGGAAATTTAGTTAACCAAGTGAGGTTTGGGGGGATGGTTTGGGAAGATGACGAAGCTGTTGGTGTTTGGCCCCCCTCCATCCGTTTGTAAAACAGAGCTGTCGTTTTCACGGTCTGTACCAAAATGATTAATGTGTCTAGGCATGGTACCGTGTAGTGGGGACCTGGTGTAGGAACAACCGTAATAGAAAACGGAAAACAAAATATCAACAAAAAGAGTAAATGTCGGAAGAAAGTTTGATATTACAAAGCTTTCGCTGTGTGAATTATTACAGAACTGTTCTATTTTGACAGGTAAGTTTGAAGTCAAAACAGTCTGTAGTTTAATAAGATGGAGGGTAAATATGGAATGTCAAGTTTGCAGATGCTTTTCTTGCAACTTTTGTAAGAAGTATTGAAGTCAGTCTTCCTGTAAAATCAACCACTATTTCATAGAACTGAAGCTGTACCAAGCCTTTGATGAGCATTCTGCTTAATGTATACAGGACAACACAATCCACTGGAAGAAATGCAAACTATATCCAAGGCCCAATTTCATAGAGCTACTTAAGCTGAAAATATTGCTTAATGGTTTTCTGCTTAGCAAAAATAAGCAGGGTACCAGGGTGACATAGATTATTGGCTGGTAACCTTATTCTGGTAAGCTTCTTTTTGCTAAAAATAAATAGTAATTAGAATACTGCCTTTAGTACGCACTTTTCGTTGAACCAAGAATCAAAGTAGAAAAGTTCACCTGGGGCACTTTTACAAACAACCGCAGGTTCTTTTGCTTGTTGCATGCTGCGGACAACAATGTCAACGGAAAGGAAAGGAATGAAACAAATGAAATCCATAAATGGTGAGCTTGTGGGAAAATGCAAGATATGTCAAATAACGCTGTCGCTTTCACTGATTTGGGTTTACAGTAGCACTATGTCATATTTACTTTAACCGAGTAGACTTTAGTTCTAATTAGAACTCAGTCCGCTTAGTTCTACAAGAACTTGTCTTGTTAGATTGGATCAGGATGTTTTGCTCTATGAGTTTAGGGGAGAGGTAGGGGTGGGGGTGTAAGGTTATGGGGGCGTCATTCTTTGTGATTCTCCCCCAAAATTGCAATTTATTGGTGAAAATTTAAAAATAAAGAAAATGCAGAAAAGCACTTAAATGAAAGATTATGAATAAATCCTTAAATGGTGAGCTTTTGGGAGCAGTTAAGATATTTTTGAAGAGCAACATCAGGTGACTGTTTGGTTTTATTATTTTGAGCACAAAGGAAAAGCACACTCTCAACAACCCTTTTTTCCGATCTTGTTTTACAGTACCATAATAAAACTATTAAAGCCCTTCCATTCCTGATGACTAATTCCATGACAAACGGAAACTTAACTTGCGAAACTATTACAAATTGTACTCTCCATTTCGATCAAAAGTTATCGCATTTCATGAGGACAAGTCCCAAGATGAAACGAAGAAGAAGGAACAGATCAAATTAGTCATGCGGCTTTCTGATTTAATAAAAGTAGCTGAGGGGGTCCCAGGTCAAAAAAAAAAAAAATTGCCACCATCTTGAAAAGATCCAGACAAGGCAAGTTGAAATGATTGACTTCCTTGTGGAGTGTCGTGGTATTCAGATTGATTTGATATTTAATTAAGACCAGCTTGTCTGGAACTGCGATTTATCAAAGAGAGAAGTCGTCGGGGGGCTTCATGTTACATGCTCGGAGCAGCTACCATGTGCTGCTAATTTCCAAAAACATTCATTTATTTATTTCTGCCTGGAAGATGGGGTTCCCCAGATAAATTCCTTCTTATTTTTTCTTAAAGACATGAGCGTGAAGCAGACTGTGAGATGTGTTTCATAAAATATTCTTTAAGGCAATTTTTTTGGTACCCATTTTAACAGAAAGGTAGTACCCCCTGGTACTAAAAATAAAAAGTTTTGAATTTTTCACCATCTTGCCACAATTCAAAAGCACGTAGTCTTTCAGTGTCCCCTTAGAACACCATCTAGAAACGCACCAACTATTTATGAGGGGGTGCTTTGTTAATGGTAGTGCAACGCAGTGTGTATTGTTAATCTTGTTGGTAACGGTTGGCATCATTAATATAACCTCTTTCCCGCCGTAGGTCTGTAGCCAGCCTCTGTCCAATCTACAGATATTTTCATGGTAAATGTGCCACCAGTGTGTCTGACTTGGTTCCTCCTTTCAGGATGTTTGGGGTGAAACCAGTCTTTCTGCTTCTTCCAACCCAGACTGCCACAAAGTACCATACCTTCTAGGCTAGCATTGGGTACATGGGTTTCTTCTGTTTGGACAGCTGACACTGGTTCCACAGACTGGCACAAAGTACCATACCTTCTAGGCTAGCATTGGGTACATGGGTTTCTTCTGGTTGTACAGCTGGTACTATCAGGAAACCCCATGGCTTGTGTACTGTGGACTTCGTCTCCACAGTCTCCTGTGGAATTTTCCTGACAAGAGCCAGTTGGGCAGGAGAGTGCTCAGGTTTTCAATACAGTTTTTGCTTCCTTAGGTTTAAGAGCTCAACAAACATGTTTAAAAGAAATTGTCCAACCCAATGTAGATAAATCAAGTCTCCACATTCTTCTTATTGATTATTTTCATGTGAAGTTTCCTGTGTTGTGGGTCTGGCCAGGACCTTTTCCCCTGAGATGTTAGGCCTTTGGTTCTTGCAGCATCTCCGTTTGGATTTTTGGGGGGGGGGTTGTAGCGTCAGTCTCTGCCTCATTTTGGGTCTTGGTTTCGCAGACTTCCAAATCTTTGGTCTTCCAGGTCTGGGGACTTCCAAGTCTGAACTGCAACACTGGCAGCTTGGCCGGGCATTTGGTTTGAGTCTACTTACAAGTGCGAACCCTGTAGAAACTTAATTAGGACTTTGATAGGCAGGATATGGAACATTACATGATAAACTGTAGTCATACATGTCCCCTACTTTTTACATAAAATTTGTCATGATCAGTCAAAATTAATGGTACACTCAAAGCAGATGTGTCTTTATGCTGGATCAGTTTTTTTACTGGCCATGAAAACAACCTGCTGGACACAAGTGTGTTTCACTGTCACGCTCGCTGATCCGCTGAGAACGAAGTTGAGTTGAGCTGTGAGGCGTTGAGGAACTTTTTTTTGGGTAAGAGGAAGGCAGCAAGCAGCTGGTGCTGGTGCAAGCGGATGGCGTTACAATTTGGAATAATCCGAGCACATCAGAAAACATGGTGTAGTATTTTATTAGAAAGGAAAGCATTGGTTTAAAAACCACCAAATTTCTTAGTAATTTCTTAGTAGTTAAGCACAAGAATTTGCTTGCACAAAAATATCCTGCTTAGCAGAAACAGGTTACCAGCCAAAATGCTAATTAAGTTTACATAGTAGCAAAGAATGACCTGAATTTGCCAAGCACAGAAAAATTCTGCTCAGCAGAAACAGTTTACCAGCCAAAATGACTCTCTACTTATATCACTTAGCAAAACAAACGTAAGAGATTTAAGGCTGCTTATCACAAATTAAATTTTGAACCAGTCTAAGGTAACGTTACATTTAATGCATTTGTAGCCTTTGATATGAAAAACAAATAAGTCCTGTACCAAGAAAGTTTTACCATTTGTTAGAAATCTTTTTCATGAAGATTTTTAAAAGTCAGCAGCTTGTTTGTGTCCCCCCTTGGGTATGGCGGGTCAGAGGGGAATGCACAGCTGTCAGTGTACACTTTCAACTGTGAATACACAGCTCGTTTACATGATGTTGGTCACCTGAAAACTGTGGTAGTGTTTTTTTATGGAACAGTTGGTTAGCAGGGATTAGGGGTGGGGGGTGGGGGGTTGAAACAGCTAAGGGACAGCTAAGGATAACAGCTTGACAGAATCTCTTCTGATCAAAAATCCGGTAAGACTTGCTGACAATGTCATTCTTCGTTTACAAGAACCTTCATTGTTTGGTTTTGCTGCCTGACTCTGCCCTTGGGCAGAACCTTTTGAAATTTGGCACGCTATCTTCCATCCTGCACAAGAACAACGGGAAGAAGTGAGAGTAGAAAATGTTGGCGTGCCAAATTGACGTTGGAGCCGATACGATGGTTGTGACAATGAAATGGATGATTCATGTGTGGAGAAAACAATAGCTGCCCGGTGCGGAATCTGGAATCAATTTAAAACAAAGTAGCTTTTCCTGTCAGGGGTCCCTTGTGTCTAGGGCTACCAGGGATTAGTGACATGGCCTAGACAGGGGGTGCGGGACGGGTGATCGAGGATGAAATAAGAAAAAAATCTCTGCGGTTGTTTCTCTTTTAGCACATTGAGTAACGGATTATGCTGTTAAAGGCAAAAGACAGCGTAGTGAAAACAGGATTTCAAAATTAGTATTTCTAAACACAGTGATAAAAGTTGTGCAAACACAAACCTCCGCTGTTGGTTTAGTAAATAGGTGAAAGGCAAGTAAACAAACACACTAGTAGATACAGATATTAAACAAGGTCAGAGTTCAATGTTGGAACATTCTGGAATTAAGGATTTTCTTGATGAGCTTCAACTCATTTCAGTGACATACACATGTACATGTGTCGCTCCAAAGTTATTGGAAACTATACTGAATTAAGAAATGGTGTAATCTCATTTCTGAGAAACCCTCTCATTTCTTGAATTTTTATTGTAATATACCGTTCACGTCTTGCGCATTTTCGAGCATTTTTTGGACCCCTTTGCTCCCACGTACTCTGCTTTAACACGTGAAGGAAAGAAACTTGCGTACTTTAATGGGTCTCAACGTCGATACGCTCGAGATTTGCACAGTCTCCAGTCACATGCACTCATCAGAAAAACATCAGAGTCCACATACATGCACTTTTCAGTGAGAGATCACTGATAGTTGAATGTCAGTTTTTATTTGAACAAAGCTTCACTGCCTTGAAACGTTTTACTCAATTTTCTGTCCGTCTTTTTTCTTTCGATTTGCAGTATTATGACGACACCTACCCAACTGCCAAGGAGCAGAAGGCATTTGAGAAGAATCTCTTCAGCAAGACACATAGAGCAAATGGTGAGATGCTACAAAGCGAGAACCTCAGCCTGTAAAATTCTTACCAACAGAAACCTCTTAGTGAGATGCCACAAAACAGAACCTCAGTCTTTAAATGTCTTACCTATGGCAACCTCTTAGTGAGATGCCACAAAACAGAACCTCAGTCTATAAAATTCTTACCAACAGAAACCTCTTAGTGGGATGCCACAAAACAGAACCTCACTCTGTAAATGTCTTACCTATGGCAACCTCTTAGTGAGATGCCACAAAACAGAACCTCAGTCTATAAAATTCTTACCAATAGAAACCTCTTAGTGGGATGCCACAAAACAAAACCTCAATCTGTGAATATCTTACCAACGGCAACCTCTTAGTGAGATGCCACAGAACAGAACCTCAGCCTGTAAATGTCTTACCTATGGCAACATCTTAGGGAGATGCCATAAAACAAGAACAACAGTCTGTAATTTTCTTACCAACAGCAACATCTCGCTAGAGTTCCTGAGCACACAAACTCACTGAGCACACAAACTCACTGAGCACACAAATTCACTGAGCACTCAAGTTCACTAAGTACAATAAGTACTTGCTTAGAAGAACCAAGTTACAGTGGCCGATCTTGAGAGTTATTTGCTTGGGAATGGAGAGTGTTTTTTTGGGGTCATGAGGAGGGTGGCTTTCAACCCCTCACATCCCATTCTCCATTCACCTTAAAAAAGTTAGTTTAGTCCCTAACACCGATGTTTGATAAGTGCGGTATACTCGGTGCTTTCCAAACCCACAACCCCTTAATTCTAGAACAGGGCCCAATTCCATTGGCTATGCTTACCGCAGCATTCTGCACTTACAGCGCCCTGTAAAGCTCATAATTCTATTGGCTGTAAGCACAGAATTCTGTGGTAAGCAGAGCTATGAAATTGGGCACTGATGTCATAACCGATAGACCACCAAGTGTGCCCTGTGCCAAGAGGTCAGATTTAATCCTGTAATTAGTAGCTGGTATGGTAAAAAAAATTATTTGATATAATAATTGCATCTGGGGAAAAGAATATCATTCTAATGTTGACCTCTTTACTGATTTGTAATGTTATTCTTTATCCCCGATGTAATTATAACATCAATTAAACTATTTGTGGTACCTATTGCTAATTGCAGGATTCAAAGGGGCCTCTTGGAAGTTAAAAGAAGGAGTACTTTATTATCTTTGATTAGCAAACACCTCAATTCGCAGCTCAACAAAACTAGACTTGAGAGAGCACGGTGCAGTTCTACAAGTTCACAATCAGTTTCTCTGAGTTTTTTTAGATCAGAAAGTCAAAGTCATGGAGCATATGTTATGTGCAGCTTTAACCAAAGCCCACATGTGTAAATGTTTCTTTTTTCAATTGATACAAATAAAACAAATCACATGGTCACCTGAGGATAAGTGATTGCGAGAAATACGTTTTCCTCTCCCTGGAGATCTTGAAGCGTGAAGTTTAACACGAAGCCTGAGCGGGCTGATTAATGCAGTAGCTCATACAGTCGGCTGTTCCCAAGATTGCATGATACATATAATTGAATTATAAGCTCAGTTTTTTGGGCTTCACATTGGGTCGTTCATATTTCCTTCCTGGATAGGCTAGGCTTCAATCCTTTCTTTTGACCTGTACTGTTAGACAATCCCTCCCCCCCCCCCCCCAACCAACTAATGTGTACTCGGTTTTGTAGTATGTTTGGGTTATAAGATGTTCCATTTTGTCACCCTTGTAATACACGAGAGACCAGATCAGGAGCGTCCAAGCATCCCAGTTATGAGAGTTACTCGCTGTAAGAGCACAGCGTAAATCAAAACCCGAGGTCGCAATGCCAAGGCTGCCCCTCTCGTTTCAATTCTACTGCAGTCTGCTCGGAGCGTTTGATTAACACTAACCCGGTGCCAGGCACTGTGTATCACCGTTGTCCACATTTCGCCGTTAGTGTGTACGCCGGGTACTCCCGCTCAGCCCAGGAAATTGGCCTAGACAGCACGTGGCTGAATGTAGACTTGAGTGGGGGGATGCCGCAATATTCAAACAGGAAGCCTCTTGTCCCTGTGCAATAAATGGAGGGGGGGGGGGGGTGAGGTGGAGGGAGGGGGAGGGGCTCTAGAAAATAAAGCGTAGTGGCCAGTTCTGTTGAGAGAGCTTTCAACCACGATAGGGAAATGGGTAACAGCTGGACCTTAGGCCCTACCGCCAGCTCAATATTTTGCAGAGTCATGGAGTCAGCTTAACCCAAGCTCTGACGTGGTTCATGTGGAGCGTGTGTGCGGACTTCCCCCATGGGCATTGCAGCATGAACTTTGACATCGCAAGCACAAAAAAAGAAAAAAGCCACTGTATTTTTTCACAATAAATAGTACCTGGCTTGACCAAGATAAAAGGTAGAGCCATGACTAGGCCAAAATTTGATTACAGTTAACAAGGGTTTCTGAAAACAAACAATAGCTTCTTTATTGTTTGTCCATGATTTATAAGCATTTTAGTTATATACGTACCTCCCAAACCCTAGTGTCTCAAATATTATTATCAATAAAAAGAGGGAATCACATGATGTAGGTGTAACCAGACCAAAATTATCAAAGTAAAGCAAACAAAACCTTGGGGGGGAGGTCTGTCAAAAGCGTAAATTATTTACACATGTAAATGTTCATGTTAATAAAGTTCAATACCGAGGCTTTCTTACCATGGTAACGCTAAAATAGCTTCAGCATTTTGGGATGTGGACTCATTTTGGAAGATTATTGTCTGAGGGAAAACCATGCGTGTTTAGCCACAATGGAATAGCTTGGATGATAAGGACGGAGCTATTTTACCCAATTGGGAAAATGCCTTTTACTAGGGTCTTAAAACAGCTGTAGTTTTCGATCTTGCCAATTTTTTTTTTTTTTATGGGAAATTTCAAAAGTTCTATTCAAGAAGCGGGATAGTTGGAAATAAGGGCTTGACGTCAATGTTGATCATTCAAACTTTGTAGGGCATTAAAACATGTCAAAGAAAGTTATGCCGATCTGATTGGATGAAACAGATCACATGAGGGGGCATTAACGGCTGTTTAAGATTGGTCTTATCAAAAAGAGAACAGCACGCATGGTTCATAATGCTTCAGCTGTTAGGTTCATCAGTTGATATAAATAAAACCACTGCTCTCTCTAACAGCATTGGTTGGTTTCAATCTGCTTTCTCAGAAGAGATGAAAACAAAAAAACATGCCTTTTTTCTTGGTTACGTTTCTTTGTGAGAGAAAACAATGTTTTTTGTTCTTGTATTACTATTATTGTTCCCCTTTGGTCTTTACTTATTTATTTTCCTTTGTAGATTGTAGATTGTGTTCTCTCATTTGGTTATTGGAATTTCTGATTTGCCTACTGGGTTTTCTGATTTGCCTGCTGGGTTTTCTCATTTGTCTACAGGGTTTTCTCATTTGCCTACTGTGTTTTCTCATTTGCCTACTGGGTTTTCTCATTTGCCTGCTGGGTTTTCTCATTTGCCTACTGGGTTTTCTCATTTGCCTACTGTGTTTTCTCATTTGCCTAC
The DNA here is from genome assembly GCA_023634235.1 of Pisaster brevispinus. Classification (NCBI taxonomy): domain Eukaryota; kingdom Metazoa; phylum Echinodermata; class Asteroidea; order Forcipulatida; family Asteriidae; genus Pisaster; species Pisaster brevispinus. The sequence continues at coordinate 1,711,394 of JAMKCF010000006.1, forward strand.
TGGGTTTTCTCATTTGCCTACTTGGTTTTCTCATTTGCCTACTGGGTTTTCTCATTTGCCTGCTGGGTTTTCTGATTTGCCTGCTGGGTTTTCTGATTTGCCTGCTGTGTTTTCTGATTTGCCTACTGTGTTTTCTGATTTGCCTACTGTGTTTTCTGATTTGCCTGCTGGGTTTTCTCATTTGCCTGCTGGGTTTTCTCATTTGCCTGCTGGGTTTTCTCATTTGCCTACTGTGTTTTCTGATTTGCCTACTGTGTTTTCTCATTTGCCTACTGTGTTTTCTCATTTGCCTACTGTGTTTTCTCATTTGCCTGCTGGGTTTTCTCATTTGCCTGCTGGGTTTTCTCATTTGCCTGCTGGGTTTTCTCATTTGCCTGCTGGGTTTTCTCATTTGCCTACTGGGTTTTCTGATTTGCCTGCTAGGTTTTTTGATTTGCTTGCTTGGTTTTCTCATTTGCCTACTGTGTTTTCTCATTTGCCTACTGTGTTTTCTCATTTGCCTACTGTGTTTTCTCATTTGCCTACTGGGTTTTCTCATTTGCCTACTGTGTTTTCTCATTTGCCTACTGTGTTTTCTCATTTGCCTACTGTGTTTTCTCATTTGCCTACTGTGTTTTCTCATTTGCCTACTGTGTTTTCTGATTTGCCTACTGTGTTTTCTGATTTGTCTACTGTGTTTTCTCATTTGCCTACTGGGTTTTCTCATTTGCCTACTGTGTTTTCTCATTTGCCTACTGTGTTTTCTCATTTGCCAATTGGGTTATCTCATTTGCTCACTGGGTGGTTTTCTCATTTGCCGAGATTGTGTTTTCTCATTTTCCTGAGGTGGATATCTTTTGTCTGACTGTCTTTCATCCATCCTGTCCAATGATCCCATGGCACATCCTATCTAGCCAAGGCCAATCTTATCCTTAATGATGTTGCAACATCCTATTCTCTGTCACCTCTTTGTCTTCTTCTTTCTCCTGTTTTCCTTCCAAGAGAGTCTTTTGTTGTTGATTATCATAAAAAACATAAAGAAGTTGTATACCTTATCCAGTATGGACGACAGATTTTATTGTTTGCTGCAGCCCCTTACCTCTGAATCTACCAGCTCTGTAGACTTAAGCCCTGTTCGCACTGGACTTATTTTGGGTAAACTAACCGAGTAAATGGGTAACTTAACCATTTTAAGTCCAATGCGAACAGCCCAGGAAGTTTCCCTCCCAGGTAACTTACCCGACCTGAATGGGTAGTTTAACCATGGAGGTAGAATTCTACCTCCATGGTTTAACCGACCCACGTCTGCCCGGTTAAATTGACCAGGTCAGTTTAACCGAGCCGAAAAGTCCAGTGCGAACGTGATCTGGGTAAAAGCCGTCCCGGTAAAAAGCCACATCCGGTCCCCCGACCCGCCGCGCCACACGTAGTGTACATGTATTATGTAAGTATTTACACGTCCTACGCACATGTAATTTACACGGACGGAAGTTCGGTTGCACTCTCGCTGTCATGCATCCCGGTCAAAGGTCACGGCGCCCTCTTGTGTCTGTCCTAAGTTAGTCGGTTAGATTTATCGGTCGTGTCGGTTAGTTTACCCACGTCAATAATCCAAGTGCGGACGCTGGTAAGTTTCACCTATTGAAATGTTAACCACGGTCTCGGTAAAACATTAATCCAATGCGAACACGGCTTTAATCTGTGTGTACCATCAAAATCTATCCCAAGTAATTCCAAGTAACAAATGTTAACAATTAAGAAAGCCGAAGACTTGGTCCTAGGACTTGGTCCTACCTAGGCCCTGGTGACTACCCTGAGATGAGTTGAAAAGCCTTCTTGGCAGATGAAATTTCAAGTGAAGACCCCAGGCTAGGAGGAAATGATAATGGATTTACCACAAGAAATGAAGGGTTTAGTGGAAGTGTGCAATCAGAACGCTGAAATTTTAGTAAGGGGGTTAAAGCCAAAGTGTCCAGTCCAAAGCCAAATTAAAAAATGTTGTTTCCCTCATGTTGAAACCTTTCAAATGGGTCTGAATATCTTTAGGCTATCTCTAGACCAATTATCCCAGACAGTTTATCCATTCTGATTAGTCTGGAGGAGATCATTTGGCCATGTTCAAGCGTGTAGTATTGATATGGTAAAAAATGTTTAAACATGTGGGTGCTAATTTATGTGTATTGCAATTAAAATATCAATGTAAAATCTATTGATACGCCCGCGTACGCACAGCCGTTGAGCGTTGCATGCAGTTTGACTCTTCGCGAAACAGAGCCTGAGGACGTGACAAGAATTGAAAATTACAAAGAAAAGTTTTCCAGATTTTCCTACATTATTATGCTCTTATATATTTATGAATGGGAATGAAAGAGTAGCGACTTGATCCTAAGCGCCTGTTTAAAACCTTGCAGGGTCGTGGCCGTGCGATAAAGGACCTTGCCTTCAGCTCGGTCCTTTATTGCACTACAACGACCCTGCCTGTTTTAAACGGCCATTTAAGACCTCGTTGCCTACTCTTTTATTCCCTTATTCAATGAACTCAAATTTTATGGTAAACGCTCAGTCTTTTTTAAGATTTATGGTTTAATGTGCTTTTCTTCCTTTCTGCAATTTTCGCCACTGAAATCTCTAGCCCTTCACCCATGTCTGGTTAATGTTTCTCAATAAACCACCAGTCCAAGCTGTCTGACTGCATTACACATTTTGACATTTCATCAATCATGTAATTGCTAACCAATGCTGGACATTGTTATTACCGTTAATGGTACACTTTGAACGAGAAGAAAAAGTTGATCATGTTCATCAAAATCAAAGTAGAGTTCTTTGTTTAAGGTGTTTCATTAACCGTTTTCTTTATTTTGCAATCAACGTCATGTTCCCTGTGTTCCATAAGATGTATGATCATTATCTTTACGAGGGGCCAGGCTATTTGCCCTACCAGCCTTAATCTAGTGACGTTGGGTTTGAATCAGCCTCGCTACTATGGGCAGCCTGTCCTATCAATCCCTGAGGAACAACACGGACTGGCTCCCGAAAGTGACTGCCTTGAGTGCAAGCATGCTACAAAAACTTTAGTGCTTGTTGGGCGGTTACCACGCGCGTGTCAAAATGCAAGTATTTTGACACAAACTAATAAATCATGTTTCACCCTGAATTGCGTACAGTTAGATATGTCACAAGATGAAAGACTAATGAGAGGGGACCAGTTGTTCTATGACACAATGACTCTTTTGCAGGCTACCATGCTTGAGCGCATTATGAAGGTCTATTGAAAACAATTAATTTTGTTGTATTGTACCAGTTGAAGTCGGGGTAGAGAAACGTGACATTGAATTCTTAAGGCCGTATTTGTCATGAAGGTGACAACATGTCCCTGACCTGACCTCATAAAGATGAGTTCAAAACCATGGTTCGTAAGAAACTGCCGTAGGCTAAAAATTCGTCATGTTGTGAATGTGCTTGGCAACATATTTCCGACAATTAGAAAGGTATAATTTGCCCAGGGACCCGCGGAAAAAGAGAACGCAAATGAAAGAAGCGTAGCCTTGAGTTTTTGATTAAATTCAGTTGAAGACGCTGGTTTAAAGCAAAATCCAAACTGATTCATGCAACTAAAATACTCTTAAAAAATCACGTCCATCTGTTAAGATCTTTAAGCAAACACAAGCTGTTGAGGAAGGGAGTCGAAGAGTGTTCAGCCAGAGATTAAAAAAAATTGGCTTGTAATGACCAAAACAAGTGCCACTCCTCAAAACATATGTGACTCCTACTGATGAACAACAGAAAAGTTACTTGCGTGTCGTAGCCGAGCGGTCAAGTGCACTGGACTTAAAGCTCTGGTGTTTCTGATCAGTAGAGTGTGGATTTGAGTCCTGGTCGTGGCACCTGTGTCCTTGAGTTGCCCTTTAAGTGCGTTGTCCTTCTGATGGGGCATAAAGCCATAGGTCCATTGTGTTGTGTAACGCATGTAAAACAACCCTGTTACACTTATCGTTAAGAGAAAGGGTTTGCCCCGTTGTTTCCGGCAGTGGCTGCTGAATGCCCTGCAGCACCTTGTAAACTTCTATTTCTAGTCCTATTGCTAGATACGTGCACTCATTAAGAATATATTCTATTACTGTTATTAAATAACAGAAAGGTTACCGGTGGTACTGAAACGATGTGGTCTAAATCATCGTATGCAAGTTTGTTACTTTCTCAGATTTTCATCCTACTGTGAATGTTTTCTTCTACTGCATTCAAAGAGGCTGAAACGGCTTTCGTAGAAAATTTCAACACTTTTTGATGACGTTTATGTTTTATTATTGATGTAAACATCTAAGGAATACCCTAGATTGAACTCTCTGTAGTATTGACTTTTAATTACATCTGGAATCACTCAACCCCTTTCCTTTGTTTGTGTCATCCTCTGCAGCTGAGATTATAATGCTGGAAGGACTGACGTGCGTCTACCGCAGCAACGTCGACTTGTACTTTTACGTCATAGGCAGCTCTCAAGAGAATGAACTCATCCTTGTCAGCGTCTTGAACTGTCTGTACGACTCCATCTCACAGATATTGAGGTAAGACATTTCAGGCTGAATTAGGAGAACGGTAAACCAGGAAGGTTTGTATCTCAAAATATTTATAAAAAAATCGGTATAACCTTGTATTCCAATCTCAAAGTTTTGTACCTCGGCACCACTCACACCCCTAGTCTCGCCAATTCCCAGTTACCCCTACCCCTCCCTCCAATTGCACAATGATTGAATTCTTGTATCATCATTGTTGACCATGTTGGAAGGAATAGTTGATTATTGTTCTCAACCGGACTACGTGGTGAATTATTATTTTTTTTGAATATTTGGTGGACTTTTAGGAGGAATTTTGAGGAATTAAGAAAATCTTTTAAAAGTATGTGTTTGGAGAAACCCTACTAGACTGCTGGACTTGTTTCAGTTGTGTGGTTAATTGCCCAGTGCTGAAATTACTAGACTCTGGCCAGCGGTCCAGTAAGCATTTCAAGCCCTGACATACTAATATCACGTGTGGTATCCAGACTTAAGCCCACATGTAGCCCTCGTGACATTTGAAATCACCTCGGTCAATAAGAGCTGTTGAAACTTTAATTTGAGCAGGGTCTGCAAAGACCGTCAACGACCCCACAACCAAGCTGCTATGATTCCACAGTAATCTTGAGTGATAGATCGTTACAACCATGCAGTGTTTTTGCAAAGCTACCCAGGGTCGTGGTAACCAACACACTCTTTATACAGCCTTTTTATTTTTTTATTTTTGGCCTCTATCTGACACACTGATCTACTTTGTTAGGTAACAAGGAAATTTTAATTTGCTGACTAAACCCTGTTCAAGACTCCCGAGTGAACGAGGGGACATATAAGGGCACCGGTGATTATGGAAGGGACCTTCTAAATCGGAATTTGAACGCTGAACTTGGCAGCGTGATCTTGATCCGTGTCCCTGGAGAGTTCAAGATGGTTGGAAGAATGATTGGAACTGGCCTGATGACCACAGAAGCAATGAATATACAGATCCATAACATTATTAACTCTAAACCCATCGGCTTTCATTTCATGTACTGTCGTCGATTCGTCTAAGTCCATCATTGCGTCGTAACTAGACCCACAATCTTTAGACTTTCTGTACCCACCAGTCAGGGATGTAATCATCCACTCTCCACGTCTAAATATATTTCTGGATATTGATGAATGCTTGGGGATCAGTTAGAGTCAGTTGGCATAAAGCTGATCATTTGTTGTATTTTGGTGATCTGTCTTGAAGTTCATGAGAGGTTTTCTTTAAAATTATGATGGGGTAAGATTTAATCGTCTTTGATTTTATTTCTTTGAACCAAAGTACAGTCTTTGTAACCAATCTGCATTTGAGTCTGATAAGTACCCCTGTATTAAATGACAATAAAAGAAGTGAAAAATATGGACAAATGTGGAGAAGAAAAACAAAAAAACTGGCTATAAGTCAACTATTATTTCACAAAAGGGACAAGACTCTATTCATCTGAAATGTTTAAGGGGTTAGTATACAATGTAGAAAGAAGTATGTCTTGGATTAAGCTACAGTTAAATAATACAATGGGTGTGAATTAGCCATTGTGTGGCAAGATTGTCTAGCTCCTTTATGGACTGCTGGCCAGAATAGCTTGGAAGAATGCAGTCGCTGGTGATGTGGGCGGCTCCACACTCAAAGGCTGGACAATCAATCAATCTAGCAATCAAGCCCATCCGGAATGTGTTTGCCGGGAGAAAGAAGTAAGATATCTACTCTAAGATAACTTGAGGAGATTCAAAATGGTCTGGTGACCCACATTGTATTTTATTGAACGATTGTGCTGTGGTCTTCTGGAAGCCAGATGGCGGTGATGTGTTCTTCATGTCAGAAAGACCGCACATCAAACCCTTGAATCTTGGGTTTTTATCTTTTGAACTTTACCGAGTCACACATGAAGAAACCTGGTTTTATTGCAAACTCCTTGGAGATCCTAAAAAAAACCCCGGGAAACCTCCCAACTTATTCTTTTCTCTCTGAGCCCAGCACAAGAAGCAGAATGTCCACGTCGATGAGAGAGTAAAAGTGGGTCTATGTCTCAACACTTGCAGCATCGATCTGAGTCAACCTAAAAAAATGAATTGAATCCATATTTTAGACGTGGGTACCGACTTCATTACTAACCTAGAAACATAGTTGAGTACGACCGAAGAGAATTTACTAGAAGATTTTCTTGATCACATCTTATGTTTTGCGTTCATTAGTTTAGAATACTGAAGCAGTTTGAAATATTGACCTGTTCATCTTCAGGTTGATACCCTACTGGAGCGATGGTTTGGCTGTAAATATATAAATAATTTTCAACTGTTTGTTTTCCCTGTAATTACACATTTTGTTGTATTTGTCTATTTCCCATCAACTTTATTCCATAGGTCAATTTTTCATGATTAGACTACTCTTCAGAACAAACGACCCACACGGTTTCCAAGTAAATATTGGTCAGCATTTCTGATGTAGGTAAATGCAGCCTCTAACGTGTGTAAATTGAACCATCATGCGTTCGGCTTGCATTCTTGAAGTGTCAAATAAATGTGTTCCTGTACATCTACCTCATTCAAGATATCAAGAGGTGAAGTTTACACGGATATTGACACGTAAACGTTGCTTGAAAATGAAACACACACCGGTGGTAGTTGGGGGAATATATGCAAGGTGAGGTCGTGATTACCATGTGGTATGCATGAAAGGTCTCTCAGTGGAGGGAGAGGCGTGTCCGATCGATCTACGATAAGGGGGGAGTGCTATATTTGCTTGTTGCCGAAAAGTTGATCAGTCATGCGTAATTTAGCAGGTGGGAATGGGTCAACCTGGTCGGGTAGTGGAATCTATTTTAAGACTTTGACAGGTGTCTTATGGTACATTTTTCATAATGATTTCATTTGGCGAACCCCAGGCTATGTTTCTGTATCAAGTGGGTGTGTCAGATGTATTGAGGAGTGTTGACTGGGAAACAAACTAAAAATAGACTTGATGACCACTCTAATGTGTCCAGATTACAGAGGAACATGTCTTCAAGTGATTTTTTAAACTCTCTTTAGATTGAAGGGTCTTCTTGGTGGAGGAAACGCCTCAGGGTTTTGAGAAACCCCAGATCTGGGGCTTGGGTTTGACTCTGTATCATCTTTACATTGCCGCTTATGTGGAGAAAGACTAAAATAAATCTTGACCGGTCCCCAGTTTGTCAAAAGTTCCGTCCCTCTCCTGGCTTGTGTCATGCTCGAGTGAAGTATAGAGGCATACCTTTGTTTTTTGATTTGGTAAACAGCCCTGTTCCTCCCTTGACATGTGACCCAGAAACTTGAATTTGTTTTTCCTCTTCAGCAGAGTCTCATTATGCAAAACAGATTTGAAGAAATCTTGAAACAGGAAACATCAAGAAAAGTGTCTTGAAATGACTACAGCCAGTCTACAGCAGCCAAGCATGTTTTTAAATAAGGGTAGATGTGGCGTGTTGTGGTCGAGCGGTTAGGAGCACCGGCCAGTTTGTCAGATTTTCTTCAGCAAAGAATTTGCTAATACCCACTTGATGCTGCAGAATATTTCCCCCAACATTTCTAACTAGCTTTACAGCAGTTACAGGTTGTATGGCTTCTGACTGGCACCCCTGAACAAAGACAATGACAAACTAGACATAATTTTTTGTTCCATAACAAAAACAAGGTGTTCGGTATAGACATTTTCGAGTTAGCAGAGGTAGTGTTTTCAAAGCAAAAACCGAAAAAACTTAGTACGACAAATTGATACGTAAAGTGAATGGTAGAAGATTTCGTATTTGAAATAAAAAACTTTGATAAATTAAAAAACTGATTAAATCATTCCGTTTTCATAGCTCATTTTATTATCAAAACATTGAGATTCATAGTTATTGTTTTGCTGGAATTGACAGTCCTATGGGTAAAACTGTATTCGATATAGAGGGACCATCTGATTTCAAGATCATATTGTTTGCAGGCCTCAAAACGAAGACCGGGAGTGATTATTTTCACTTAAGCTCTCAGTTTTGACCAGAATTGAAGCTCACAGGGAGACACAGTTTGTGTAATCATTGGGGATGGTGCAAGTTATGTATATACAAATTTGGTTCTCCGGATAAAGGTTAATTTAATGTAAGGACGCCATCGAGTGGTCATCATCCCGAAAATAACTGCAGTTTCATCTACACACTCGGGTCTAAGTATGTAAAGTTGTAGGTCTCAACCCTTTTTTGGTTAATGGGATATGAAGTTTTTAAGTATGGAATAAGCATCTTTCAGTTTCGACCAGAAGTAAAGGTCACAGAGCTGCATAGGGTCACACTTTGTGTAAAATTAAAAAAATACACTCCATGGTCTTTCACATGGACCAAAGATCTGGTATGTAGCAGTTATAGTTTTCCAGATATGTTTTTTTGTAAAAATTAAACATTGATTCAATGTTATGACGTCATTGGTGACGTAATCATGCCGAAAACCTATGTGGTTTCATTGACACACTAAGGTCTAAGTACATGGTTAGCATAAAGTCAAAACCCTTTTTGGTTCAAGAGTTATGTTTTTTTCCATACACAGTACATATACATAATATACCTGAGCGGGGATTAGCATCAATTCAATCCGATAGTTGAAAATTAAACCATGACAAAAATAATGATTTTTGAAAGTAAAAAAACAAAATAAAAAACACTAGGCAAGTTCATGGATATCAACATTATTGTAGACAAAAAAGGAATGCCCCCTCTTTTTAACGGTGATTTTGAAATTAAGCTTACCATTTTAATCACCGTGTCTGAAGGGCATACTCAGAGGGCCTAGAGCGCCTTTGGCAGGCATGGTCACGTCGATCAACGTGACGTGGGTCTCGGTGTTTGATGAGAAACAAACCAATGTCGTTCTTTTTCAGTTGAAGTTTTTGTCATTTAGTCAAAGTCATACAAATCCCTAAAGCAGGTGGACATCTCAGTAAAACCTCCTCTTTTATTCCTTGTTTTCCATTAAGCCATCAGACGAGCACAGCGGAACTAAATTCACACTGAACTTTGAATGAGTTTGAGTTTTTTATGTGCGGGACACGTGTTGTTACAACGTACAAGAATAAGCAACGCAATGATACATTTCCGTTGTGTGGGACTGTGTGCACAGGCTTCGTGGACTTTGAACCTTATGAATAATGGAGCGGACAGTCAGTTACAGCGCTTTTCTCCATACACACATAAACTGCGGTTAATACTAATTTTGGTTGTAACACCCATTTAGGACCAGAAGTTAAGGTCATATTGGCATCATTTCTGTGCAAAAGTTTCGGAAGGATCATAGATCTACAATCTGATGTGAAAATTGTGACGAAACGATCAGTAGTTTTTGAGATATGAATTTTTTAAATATTCAACTTCCGGTTTGAACCGGAAGTCAAGGTCAAATGAGGTCGCGTTCAGTGTAGCGTTTTTAGAGTCATACCAGGCCTATCCGATGATGTATAGATTGTGAAAATCCATTGTGTAGTTTTGGAGTTATGATTTTTTCAAATATTAAACTTTGATTTAACGTAACTCGACACCTGATGACGTCATCATGACGTAACTGAAGCGGTTTCATCTCCTAATAAATATCTAACTAAATATGAAGTTTCAAGTTCATATGAGTTTGGAAAGGGTGCTTTTGTTAGCGGACAAGGGACGCTGAGAAGAAGAAGAAGAAGAAGAAGAAGAAGAAGAAGTATTAAGAAAAAAAACAAAAAACCGAACAATAATAAGAGGTGTTCCGGGCTGAATGCCCGAACACCTAAATAGGGAGAAGGCCAACACTAGGGCTAGGGGCTAGTACATGTAGCTCAGTTGGTAGAGTGCAGGCACATTAATCTGGACGTCACAGATTCAAGTCTGGCTCTAGTCAATATTTCTTTGTTCAACCCCAAATTATTAACAATTTACAACGTCAGTTTCCCTTGTAGTTTATTACTTGATAGCATTGGCTGCAGGTAGAGTTTGTCTGAGATGTCTACAGTGGTATAAATCAGGGTGTTGTTCCTGAGCTCCCTCATATGCCGTTGTCATGATATAGCAAAATAAGAGCCTGACTGAAATCACTTTTTGGATCTTAAGATGTGTGATTATTGCAGAAATGACACTTTAAAGGCCATGTGACACGAGGCAATTTACAGGCAACCAGTTCCAGGCGATCTCCAATGAGAAAATTCATCCACATTTCAGTTTTCTCATTATTTTCTTGGGGATAGTGAGTTACCGTTTGAAGACTGTCTATTGTGCTGCCAAAGTGTTCCTTGTGCATGCGGTGGAGTTGGTTGCCTCCAAGTTACCTAAGCAATTGCCCTGTGTGACACGGCCTTAAGAAAGCTGGCATCCTTCAGTAGCATTTTCAATTTGTGTATGGATCAGGCGAAACGCAATGAGCGCTATGTTTGTATGAATTGTATAGAATGGCAGAGTCCCATGCACCGAATTACCTCTTTTTATGTACATTTGGACTCAGATTTTTCAGTTTAACTGCCATACACCTCATTTTTCTTAACCCCCAAAAACGGATGAAAAAGGTTTTCAAATGGCATGATATATACTGACTCTCAGCAGATCTGCACAGGTTGTGACACGCCCAGCATTCCATCCCTTTCTTCAGAGTTACGTACAAACTGTTGTTCAAAGGGAAGAGTGTTAGAGATCGGATAATTTCTGGCTATAATTTAACCTTAACATTCATTAAGGTTAAGGGGCTTGACTTTGACGTAACGGCATCCGTTGAGGTTCAGGATCCAGCCCTAATCGGAAGAAGAAATTACGTTCCCAAGTCAGTTTTGAGTTAACCATATGTCAAAGTTTGAGGACTTTGCTAGTAAATCTAGCAAATACAGCAATTAATTATATGAGCTGTAAGACTATGCAGGTACACCTGAACGCCCCACGGGTTCGAACTACTTCTTGGATTAGTGTTTCATTTTGAATAAAAGGGAAGGAAGGAAGGAAAGGTATAAGAGGCATTGCGAGAGACAGTTTGTTTAGGAACTGGAGAAGATGATGAAGGAAGGAAGACTAAGCTGTAAGAAATCACCTTAGGGCAGGAAAAATATGGCTTCTTGCACCGGCGTCCCCACGGCTCCAACCACGCCCTTCACTCAACACAGAAAACCAATTCATCATGGGCATTGAAAGCAATGCTTAACATGGACCAGATGGTTTACTAGATCACAGAAACAGGTGCGGCCGGCGGGACCCCAGTCTCTGCGTCAGGTTGTCCCCGCTTGCCCCCCTCCCACGAGAGGGCATTGTTTTCTTATTGTGAAATTTGATCCTGCCATTGTTGGTTTAGGGCTTGGTTCAAGGATGGATACCCGGCTATCAGTTTCAGATTGTCGTTCATTCTGGATGGCAAGAGGTGTATGTACTGTGACAGTGACTTATCTTTTGACTTTATTCATTGGATCGTGCTTCTTTTTGAGGTACCTTGATATGTTAAACCAATTGAATTGAATCCGTGATACCCAGTGATTCACTCTAACAGTCGTGTATGGTTTTAATCGTGTCTAATTTGTCCACGTTGATATCTATCAAGTCTATACGCTGTAACCTCATTGCAAGTTGCAATCGTACCACGTATTGTTTACAGATTCTTTATGACTTTCAATGACAAATGTAGTGCGTCATCTCTTTACCGTCCTGAAAATCTTGAGTGTATTAAAAACCAGTGTACACTGGACGCTATTAGCTGATAAGATAAGAACAAAATAGTTTGAGTGCAGAGTTTTTTAACATCTTTTTTCCTGGGTGTGACTTGTTGGGATAATATATGACCCAGAAAACAGACTTATGATTATTATTTCTGATTGGTTAGAGGGACAGGTGTCCCGGATCAGTCATGCCGGTCACATTTAAATCGAGGAAACATCTTTGGAGGTTCACCAAGTCAGGGGAGTTTGCGGCACTCAAAAGTTGTGTTTAATCAAGATGTTCCGTTTTTTTTGCCCTTCTCCTTCTTCAAAGGGGATAGCAGTTCCTGTTTCTTTTTGCGTCAGCTTCGGAAACCCATCCTTCCAATCCGTATCGCATCAATCAATGTCACAGAATGGGCTTCAAACCGTCTCAGACATAAAGCAAGGATGCATGGCATTAATGTTAGCCCAGGGTTAGCTAAAAAAACCCTTGGGCTCAGGTACGGACTCCCATGTGGGAGTACAATATTTTGACAAATGTGTCGGCGTTTGGAGAATTTGGTACGTGCCGTTCACGCCGGTTTCGCACTAAGTAAATCTTGAAGAACCTGTTATCTTAGTTTGTATCTTCCGATTCAGGATTGAGTGGGCAACAATCAATTCCCTGTTGTCGATTCCTGCCAGAATACAAGATAGGAACCCTTAGGGGGTGAAGTCCAAGGGACCGACCCTGGTCAAACCACTTCTAATCCCCCGTCAGATTCTCTTGACTTAATAATATCCTCCTCTCGGTGTTCTCTTGTACAAGTATTGTCCAAATATTGTGCGTAAAGCTCAAAAGGTCAGTTTGTGTACTTGATGTGAATTACTATTATTATTATTATACATTGTATATTTCTGGTAACAAACCAAGGATGCCTCATAAGTGAACTTCATCACTGGAGCTCGCAAGCCTGAGGAAACCTGTAAAGAAGGGTGCTTACCATGTGAACCAGAAACACAGCGGTTAACCCTTTCTCTTCCATGATAAGTGCTCTGCGCTCTTTTACCTGCACTACAAATCCTAGTACGCAGGACCTACGGCTTTATGTCCCATCTGCAGCACAAAACAATTATGGTAAAGTATCTTGCTCAAGGACACAAGTGCCACGACCGGTACTCAAACCCAAACTCTTCTGATCAGAAACACCAGAGCTTGAGTCTGGTGCTCGTAACTGCTCAGCCACGACACACCACAAAAGGAACCCGTAAAATGCTTGTGATGAATTCAATTTAACGATTTCTTTACTTAAATCTTAATTTTCTGCATCATGTGTTGCATTACAGTAGCTCTGCAATCTGCAAAACCATAGAGTTACATCAGTACATTTTCATGAGCACAAGTCAAGAAAAAATGTAATATACAAGAATGAGTTGCAAGAATTTACCTAGCACTGGGGGATTAAAACCCATTACTGCTGAGTCAAAATATCCATGCTTAGCATTTTTTAGAATGGCTAAGCTGAAATTGAGGCCTAAGGTTCTAACTTTGTCCTGAGAATGACCCATACGCTGAGTGCAAGCCATTGTCAGTGATTCTACAGTTAGTTATGGAAACTGTGCACTATGAGTGGTTCATGTATGTTGTCGCCTGCTGGCAGGTTGCCTGCCATATTCAAGTCCGATTCCTTTATTAGTGTGTAGCTTCCTGTGGGAAAGAATGAAAGTATACCTGGCACCTGGGATGGACATGAGAGTAGTGTAGGCTTAGAATTACTCCAAGGCCATAGCCTCTGTTGTCCCGCTCTTGGCCTTGCTGCCTTTTTGAAAGTTTCCCATAGACTTTAAGGTTACCTAATGGAAGTGCTGTTTAAAAAAATGAAAATGGCCTCGCCCTCTCAAAGAAGAAACTCCAGGACTGGTTGTGTATGAAGCTAAACGATGCTCAGTTTCATCTCATATTGACCTAGTGTAGTGTTGTTTACCTCTATCAACAAAAAAAGTGCCTGTTTACAGTGGAAGGACTGCCAATTAAGCGCAGAGTTCAATATGGCGGATAATTGTAGAGATTGAGAAGTTCAGGCAATCTCTGACTCATAATCTTTTTAGCTTGGTGTGAGCTTTATAAACATTTATGTAGGAATCTCTCCTTGACTTTCTATGGAATATAAAACCGAAAACTGAGAAAACCACATACACTAGTTTTCAAGGTGTTAAGTGCATGGGTGTAAACCCAAATCATGAATTATGTACACTCAGAATTTGTTGAAGATGATGTGATGATGGTGTATTAAATCAAATACACATCAGTGGTCCATGTTTTTTTATTCTGAAAATGTCTCCTGCAAGATTTTGTGCCAATTCATTTGGCAGTTTACCGACACTTTGATCTCAGTTCCGTAACAGTCTCTTGAGCTTCAAGAAGAAACCCTTCGTATTAAACAAGGCGATTATTGTCTGCCAGAGAAGAAAACAAAACCATGTTAGACTCAAATCTGAAATGATGGAAAGGTTCTTAAACCCTCGTTATGTGGGTTATGTGAACTTAAACCTACAATCATTAAAACAATGGATATTCATTGATTGACAGCCCTGCACCTGTTCGTGAGTCACTAACAACAAAGGAATCATAGATGACAAGTTGGTTTGGGTTTGTACCCCCTCCGATAACGGTTCAGTTGTTGTGTCACAGAGGGACCCCTCTCTCTGCCAGATACATCCAAGTCGAGGCGATGATTAACGAGTGATGTTCCCTTCAAACCAGAGCTCCTTGGTAATACAAACAAGACATGCATGAATCCATTATGCCAGATTTTGAATCACGGTTACAGGGAAATTCTGTTCCATCCTTTCAACGACGAAAGATTCTACCCAGCTTTCCTGTATCTTTTGCCGACTCTCGGTGAATGTCTAAGAACTAGGTCATCATAACCCAGGGATGGCTTCGCAGAATTAAAGCAGAGCCTATCAGCACAGCTGTGACAAATTGAAAGATAACCATCACTTGTTTATTGAGGTTACCAAATGAATCAACATTTCTTGGGTTGTTAATGAGAAACATGTTTTTGAAAAGAAATGATCTTAAAGTCGCCCTTAGGCCGATCTGGAATGTGCTTGGGCTGTGACGGAACCGTCGCTATCAAGTAGAAAATTGATATTGAGGGGTCACTTTAAATGAGAAATTGTGTGAATGTTGAAGAACAAGCGTCACCCGGACAAAATCACGCTCATGTGTCTCATCATTGATCAGCAACAATGATTCCATGGGGTGGACACAAATTGTTTTCAAAAGTTTTCTGCTTAGCAAAAATTAAAAGGGAACCTGTCACAAACAGTATAAGGCCCCTACATTATGTGGTGTTTTGGCAGGTATTTTAGCATCTCCACTAAGCAAGATTTGTTATCTGTGCTTAGCAGCTTTATGAAATGGAGCCCTGATGAGAAGCTATCATTTTTCTCAATTAGGTAAAAAAAAGAAGAAGAACACTATAAGGAATTTCGAGCACTTGTGGAAGTAAGTGTTGTTGAAACATTTGCGATATTAGTCAATGTCCAAATTGGATGGCTATGGCTGCAGCTGCAATGTTGAAGAGTTTGTATTTTGTAGTGATCTAGCCATAGACGCATTCTAAGCCGTACACTCTGAGCAGGTCGCAGTATTTGAAAAAAGACAGATGCCTTTCATTTCAATTGTGACTATTTGACTAGCAGACAAAAACCAGTTGCCTGTTTTTGATAAAAACTAAATTGACACCACAAGAAAAAGATGGCGCGTACATGTCCGAGGTGGGGCTGCGTCAGGGGTTTGGAGACTGTCAGCTTGACATGATTGCAGTTCACAACCTCCCTGGGTGTACAGAATCCATCACCCAGCGGAGATTCCCTGGCTCATCTTTCTGGGTGTGGTTGCACATCAGAAACGGGTTTAATGCCGAAGTGTTGTACTTGATTGCTTAAGGTCAATGGATGAGAGCATTGTACTTTGTAATGATCTCATTCAATCCTACCGATGACCCCAGCCTTTTGTGATATCGACAACAGGTGTCTCGTGAGCAATGAGATTGTCTCCGTGATCTGACGGCCATTGTGTTAACGCCTGTAAAGCCAGCCCTCATCCTTGCATCAGAAACACTAGCTGTGTGATATTCCCATAGGTTTTCAATGTGGTTAGACTATTCGGCTGACCAATGCAGTAATGCCTGTATTCCCTGTAAGCTGCCTATCGCCCTCAAATTGAAACCAAGGGGACCATGTGTTGTGTGATGTCACAGTTCTCGTCTTTATCATTGACAGACATGTTGTTAAAGAACAGTGCATGCTGGGTGATATCAACAGTGTTGTCAATTACAATATACAGGCATACGTTGGAAAAGTATGCTGAAATAAATCGTGTTTTATATTTAGATATCTGTTCAAGGTGGTTGTTTTTGTGTTTTTTTTGCGTGTAGTTGTTGCTTGCTGCTTTATAGTCTATTTGAAATGTAAGGGACAGACTGCCATTAACAAGGAGTACAGTTATTCTGTTTGAGTACGTTTGGGTAGGTACACACATTCAAACTGGGAACCTGCAACAGAATGGGACAATAGGGTCCCCGGTTGGGTGAAGGTCCCCAGTGGGAAAGTGCGTACAAAACCAATGGGAGCTGTTGCCAAAAAGTTAAAGGACAAAGAGAGAAGACTGGAAGTTTGTGTTTGTTATCCTAAATGTTTGTGTTTGTTTGTGTGTGATCATGTGTTTTGTTCTTGTGGAAAGAGGGGGGGGTGGTAAGAAAAAGGCATGATCTGCAGCTTAAAACTAGAGCTTGTGGGTAATTTTTATTATCAGAGAATGTACTTTTATAAGATTTATAAGATTGTTTCAAATATTGTTTGCATGTTTATCCCTTAGGAATGTGTTTTTGTGTTTGTTGTTAACTTTGTACGTTGCTTGGTTGTTGTTAGCTTTAAACTATTGTTTGAAAGATTGCCCCTGATAATCGGTTGTCGCTAAGAAGTCAAGGATATTCCTGTCGGTGGAGCAAAGTTCATGTGCAATTTAAGACCATATCCATCATCTTGATACTTTATCGATATCTGTTATCAGTACAATTGATATGATGACTCATCTTCATTGTCATGTTCCATGGCGCAGCACTCTCTCATCATCCTACCAAGGCATAAAGGAACAGCTTCTGTGCTCCTCGCTTCATTGTTGGATGCCAAAGCTTAAAGTCTAGACACTGTGTAATCTTATACACTTCGATTAGGCCTAATTAAAAGTGAGGTTTGAAGATGATGATGATGAAGTGGGAGAAGTGACTCATGGCATTGTGTCCCCAGGAGAAGTTTTCTTTTGAGTGATATGTTTTAAATCCGAGATTTTGTTTCTTTTCATTTCGAGTGTTTGTCTGTGTTTTCCCTCGGGAGAAAGTTGTTGGGTGGTGTTGGAAACAGATAGACAAGGGTTGATCTATGGGTTGTCGTTGGCGGAAGACGTGAAGGTTGTTCACCAAGGCCAAGATTGTGGTTTTGTCAAGAAACTAGGCCTATGTGTAGTTCCACAATATCCACGTTTAGCGAGGTGACGCGGGTACCAACCAACCGCATCTCCAGCCACAGCATCACAAACGGACGCCACAAAAATTTGAATCTTCAAAACTCACCTTTTGGAAACTCAAATTGTTGACATACTTTTAGTGATTTCTAATCAACGGGGGCATTTCAGACAAAATAATTTTGCAGGATGGTTACCACAATTACCATCTTTTTAACAAATAAGCTTTTGGAAAGAAATCGCACAATTTTTTTGTCCAGGTTCATTACTAAAGTATTACCCTACATACATGTACCTTTAAATCCAAAGTACATTCGGTGACTTACAAGATGGTGTAGTTTTAATTCATTAGGAATGAAGACATTACTGCCATTGAAATGTTCTTCCCACAACTCTCCTAATTTCTCAGGTACCACATTCTTTCCTGAACATGTACCAAAAGATTTTCCGCTTTGTATGAATGAGTAGAAGTTCCTGGTTTAGTTCGGCTTTCCTTAATACTCAATAATCTCCACGGAAGATGGTGGTTTCTCATCAACCTTCTGATCCGATCACTGGCCCTCGACTCTTTCACCGCTCAGACCGTGGCAATTTCTTCTGGACACTTTTGCACTTTTCCTGGTTTTTTCTTGAGTCGTCACGTCAAGCTTAGTCCAGCAGATGAAAGATCTTATTGATGATGGAGATTATTGATACTATCAACATTACTGTGTGAATCACTAATTCTAGTCGTAATCCTTTTGCACCAGTTTAGTGTTAGGGTGAGTATGAAGCGGTTAATCTCTGGCCAGCCTGTCTGTCTGGTTCTACCAGACATTTTTAAACACACAGCCATTGCTGAAACTGACCATGCTAAATATGGCACCATTCTTAGCCAAATAACGTACTTTATAACATATAGTTGATGTCTCACCATGTACAAACGTAATACAATGGTAAGGTCGTGAACATGAACTACTTGCTAGGGTTTTATATTCATTTCAAGGTTTTTAAAGATATATGGAGTAGCCCAAAAAAGGCCCAATGTCATGGCCCTGCTTACTGCAGAATTCTGCGCTTATGGCCTGTAGGGTCAATAATTGTACAAGGCGCAGTAGGCGCAGAATTCTGCTTACCTTGTAACTCTGCTAACCACGGAACTCTGGGCATGCGGCGTGTAGAGTCGCGCATTTTACAAGGCACTGTAAGTGCAGAATTCTTTGGTAAGCAGGGCCATGAAATCGGCTCCAGTTTTCTTCTTCGATCTGTTTTTACCTGAGTGTACATGTCACTGTCAAATGTATTTGCATGTGAGTTTGTTATCTGACAAAAATAATAATGCGTTTTAGGTATTGTTGCTCCAATAATCTTCAAAAGTAGACGAAATGGTTTCTGTGCAAATTAAGTCTTTTAACCACTTCATGTGCACGTTCATTTAACGTAAATATAATCCTGACAAAATATGTATACTGTTTTTGTTGTTTTTTAGTCTAAATCGGGACTTCCAGTTTTGATGAAATGAATGAAATAATTGCAAGGTGGTTGGATGGTTGAGATTTTGAAGAAAATGAATGAAAAGAATGTACTCTTCCCAAAAAGCAGCCGTTCACATCTAAAAAAGTGTAAAGGTGTAAAAACATATGTCTCAACATGTTACCTTTCTTTGATTGATAATTACTAGGGTTGACACCATGTTGAGCTAATCATGATTTCCCGTGTGTGTGTGGAGAGATGCCATTTGCAGCAGTGAAAGCTCTATCATAGCTGTCAATGTCTGCTTAGTCTGGTCACCTTGACATACATGAAACGTCTGCCTGATACACTTCTGTTTTTATGATTTCCTGTTTTGAATCTCCGACTTAAAATTGTTTGGTTTTTATCAACCCACACACCCTGTTCCATGGAGCAACACCACTTAATTTTTTCCCTCTTCCAAACAACACAAGCATGCCAATGGGAATCAGTGATAAGTGCGACAGATTTTCCGAGTTGGCAAGGTTGGTAAAGATATAATGTGGATATTTGCTTTGAAGCGGACAAACGAAACAGACAAGGCTTGAAGTATGGTTGACATTGCCCAGACCAGCACTTCCCTGGAGGAACATTTTCTTGGCTTGTGTGTAGTGTGTTTTAAGTGACATTGTTCCAAGCCATCAGTGTTCGCAACCACAATCCACTGATAAACATGTCCAGTGTGGAAAACCTCTGTCGTTGCAGGAGGATTTATCGCCAGCTTTGAGGTTTCCCTCCAAACAGCAGAATGCATGGCAGGGTAAGATAAGAATCCCTGAATGTACAGAAACCACAAATTGTTGAGAATGTAGAACAGCAATCTATCCTCAAGAACAAAAGCTGGAAGTTTTAAAGTCATTTCTACTTTTGTTGGCCCTGAAATGTTTTTTCTCTTCCTAACCAACCCTTATTGTACGCATTCTACTTGATCATTGATTTGATCTGAAACGGTTAATTGCAAGAAAATGACATTCGCAGCCAAAGGCTGATTTGCAGTTAAATTACAGTGAGTTAAACATTTAACATTCAGAAAGCAACCTTATTACAACCTTATTACAGATTAAAACTACATCCAAAACAAAATGTAACAAAGAGCAATATGTGATTTAAAATAAACCGGTATTAGCTAAAAAACAACAACCCCAAAACAAACCCCAAAACAAGAAGGGAGAAGCACAAACCGGGCCTCACTAATTTTAAAGTGAAAAGACATATTACAAAACACTTTAGGTATATAAATTACAAAAAAGTATATACATTACAAGAAAAACTCTTTATTTAAAATGATGGTAATAATGGCACTACTCTCATTAAGTTTCAGACCGATATCACCTCCAAGCGATTGAAATTAGAGGCAACCAAAACTTGATTTGTCTCCAGCAATGGCTAAACAGAAGAGGCTAAACTCAGGTTTAAAAAAAAAAATAATAAAGTCCAGAGTGACAGAAACTCCAAATCCCAAATCAAGCTAGTTGGTACTTCCAACTGGACATTGTTGGGAAAAACAAACTCTAATTGGAAATATTTTGCGAGTTAAAAGTCCAACTGGTACAAATAAACACAATTCCAACTAATGTAATTCCAGTTCACTTGAATTAAACCAACTTGAGTCCAATTGGACTTAGTTGATTATAGATTTTAATCCAATTAGAAATTCAGTATTCTAGTAGTAGAAATTCTACTCACACCAGCTCAATTCCAACTCGATCCCATTCAATTCAATTAGATTTCCACTTGGAACAAGAGTCTGTCATGTTAGCATAGCAGTAGTGTGCTGATGTTAATTCCGCTAGGGGTCTGTAGGTGAGGTCTAACTGTATGCAACCTCTGGACAGTATCTATCATGTGTCAACATGGCAAACATAACTTGATGTCCACATGATGGCTTTGACATTCAGGTAGCTCTGGTCAGAATAGTCTGGTGTCAGGACTAGTTGGTCATCTAATGCCATGGGTGGGTACTAAAAAGCTGACAGGCACACCTTCCTTTGAGACAGGGTTCACAAGGTCAAAGGAAAAGTCACCAAAAGTTATGACTTTTGTCAAGTGATTTGCGTGCAATTTTTTTTTCTAGGTCCCATTGCGGAAGGTCGTTGAAAAGTCAAAGAAATTTTGGTTTTTATGACCAAATTGTGGTCTGAAGGTCTAGTCACGCCAGATCATTTTTGTTATTTATGTTCACAATTCTAAAAAGGTCTTATTTTTCATGCCAAAGATTTTGTGTATGTAACAGAGCTTGCACTTTATATCATACACACGGTAATTTGATGTTTTAAAGAAAAACAATTTAGATTTTGGTTGGAGAAAGTTTGAAGAATCTTAGAGATTTCCCTCACCGCCGCCCTTCTCATCATTTTTTAATTCTTATGACCCTTCTTCATATCCTTTAAGTCTGTCACATCAGATGCATTGCCAAGTCCAAGGTAATCCCTCACTGCTGGATGATTAATACTAATCAACAGTGACACCCATCGCTCATCGCCGATCTCCCTGTCTAAAGACACTTTGTGTGCCGATGACAGTATCCACTGCACTCCTTTCAACTCTGTAATGCTCCGTACCTCTGCATGACCTCCCCTGCTACAGGTTGGTGGGTGACCTCATGTTGCCTCTAGGCAGGTGCCCTGGTGATATAATTAATGGGTGAACTAAAGGGAGAAAAGGATTACAGCATAGTGAGGAAGAGGGTACTCTACATTCATGATGGGGTCGGGGGTCAGTGGATCTGATGAATCTGTGCAAATTTGCCAAATAGGAGTAATATTAAAAAGGTCGATGTACATGAACATGCACATGACATACTAAAAAAAGGTCAGCTTTTGTCGGGCAGAAAGTGTGCACCTGTCTTAAGAAAAGAAATGATGTCATCGGTTACATTTCGAGCAGATGCGTATCCTTGCACGTAATTATAAAATGTTTGCAATCTTGCTAAATTTAAATTTGACAATTACCTGGTGTTATGTGTGTTTAATTTTATGTGTATACACCAAGCTTGCCTGCCGGGATGAAAATAATAAGGACTGCGCAAGTTTAGTCTTTACTTAAACACTCTTGACACCATCTGTACTGCTGTAAATGAGTTTATCATGTTTGGAGAGATACTGATCGCACCAGTCTTTAAGATGTTTTTTTCGGAGACAGTCGCTTTATGAAGGTAGTTATGTCTTACTTCCAAGGTGCACCAGACAGGATGAGTTATGAATCAGCAGAAATGTCACTCCGATCAAACTTATTTATACCTTTGAGAAGGAGGTTGTAGTTTGGAAACAAGACGGTTTGATCTGGGGACTTACAAAGTACATGTAGGTGTTTATTGAAATGATCAGAACAAAGGCGTGATCTTGTTACAGAGGATGTGTTGTAAATCATTGTTGGAAGCCGTTATCAGAAAAATGTGCAGTTGTTACTATGTTGCATGGTCTTGAGAACAACTTTTGTATGAAATGTCGTCATCTTCAAGAGTGTTTCATCTTTGGTTGCTTTCTTTGCTAGATGCAAAATGAACAACCATATAAATGAATGCAGGCCTGCTTAATAAAAAACATTGGATCCTGTGTAACATATTATTTGATCTGTTTGATCTATTTAGACATTTTTGTCCACTTAAATTTAAGATTAGTTCCTTAAAAGCTTGGTGATATTTCTTTATAAAAGTATCTACCCTTGAACTTTGCCAGCCTGTATGCTCAATGGAAACAGGAGTTTGTCTACTTGTTAAAACCAAAGGATGTGGACATTTTGACAGAAGGAGTACGTCTTCGTTTCGCTCTTGTGTACAAAATAAATGGAAACGCCGCTAAGAAATGAAGTCAAAACAATGGGAGAACAAAGAGAAGTCCTTAATTTAATGAGTCGACAAACATGTAGGCTCATGTACATGTGCTTTTACTTCATGCAACTTAAAAGCAAATTGTAAAGTTAAGTTTACAAATGATAAGCAGAAGTTGGACACATTTCAACTTCATGAATCATTGGATGTGAAGTATTAGCACGTTTAACTCAAACCAGGCTTTTGTATTCAAGCAATTAGGCAAAATTAAATACATGCTATAGTTTTTCGTGATCGGGAAAAATTAATAACAATCTAGAGGCAGGTTGACACTTTGGTACTAATCATCCTCAGAAACATTTCCAACTTTGGGAAAACTGTTTAAAGATAGGGTCATAGATTGGCTTTTGTTAACGTAATGCTTATTTATAGGCACAATTATAAAGGAAGATACAGTAAAAGTCACATGTGAAAGTTTCAGCTATGAAAGTGCCTTCTCGCTGAGAAAAAAAGCAAAAAAAAAAAATGTCCACAAATTCAAATCCATTTACTTTTAGCGAGGTGACAGTGGGTACCAACCACATCTCTGGCCAAAGCATTAGTAAACGGACACCAATCCACCAATTCATGCATGAATCATTTCTTAGATTCAAGTTGTTTTGGGTGGTAAATTATCCAAACCTTATAACTTTGAAGGGAATCCTTTCTCAAAATAGTTTATATTATCAACAGCTGCAGCTGCCTCTCTCCAAGTAAACTTTTGAGGTCATTGATTTTGGGAGCACTTACTTAAAGAATGAACCTGCCTTTAAATGTTATTTTATTTCTCTAACACGACAACCCTCCTACATGTACTCTTGTTAAATTCAGCAAGTCGATCATCCATTTGAAACCATTCAACTGTGCATGTTGCGTATGGTTGCATTTCTGTTCACCAAATGATATCATGTAGTGCTAGTCTTGTGCATTTCCAAACTATGGGCCATGTTCAACTGAGTGAATTTGTTTGCGTTTGTTTGCGTGTCGGCGTATTGGTCTCTTTCCGCGCCTTCCACCTCTAGAACCCTGGTTCGAATCCAGACACAGGCACTTTGTGGATTGGGTTTTCAGTCCCAACCTGACTGCGTGGGTTTTCCCTGGAATATTTCTCTTGGGTTTTCCTCCCACATCTAAAACTGAAACTTCCTTCCTTGTCTTCTCTCCATGGGGGTTCTTAGTTTGTTTAGGGATTAAGTTTGTTTTCACAACCAGCGTTAAAACATAAATAAACACATTAAAACAATGGACTTGGGAACCCCCCCCCCCCCCCATGGTTCCCACTTGGTAGCCCAATGGTTCCCCAAGAATGCACAACAGTGCGCAGGACTGGCCTGGTCTGTTGCGATGTAGGAGTGAACATGTTCTTTACACTTAACGCTCTTGTTGTAATTTTTGACAATAATGTAGTGTAGCAGTAGACACGGTATGGCATCTTGATGATATTTAGGTACTTGTTGGTCATGTGTTAATGATCTTCAGTTACCCAAGATGTGATGAGTGAGCTAACACGTGTAAATTTTGAAGTTCAGTTTGAAATAGATCACCTGCTTGTAGGGGGGGGGGGGGTCTCTTCCTGAGTACACACACTATACATAATCAATTATAAGTGCATTTATAAAGTTAATTCGTAAAAGGCTCTAATCTGGAAACCCTCATGGTTACACCCCTATGTTCCGATACCCCTATGTTCCGACACCCCTATGTTCCCACACCCCTATGTTCCCACACCCCTATGTTCCCACACCCCTATGTTCCCACACCCCTATGTTCCGACACCTCTATGTTCCGACAACCCTATGTTCCGCCAACCCTAGTGTATTTTCCTAACCCTAACCCTAACCCTAGTGTGCAAATCACAAGGAGGTTTTTGGAACATAGGGGTGTTGGAACATAGAGTCAGTCACCGCCCTCAAGTGACAGAGTTGATATACAGGTGTAAAATGAATTAGATCTCTCTACATGCCTTCCACAATGGATAGTAATTGATCTGTCGTTAAAAACTTAGACTCATTGTCATCCCACCGAGGGCAGTAAAAATCAGAGCTACCAACTCTCCCTGATTCTGCAGAAAGCTCCCTGAAAATAAACCAATCTTGCCATGTTCTCATGAACAAACTTACATTTCTCCCTGATTTTGGAAAATGTTTCTCCATCATTTTGATGTAGTTGAGGTACAAAGTCTCCCTGATTGCAAGATGGCAATATTGGCAGCCGAGAATGCCCCTTAAGGTCGTCAGTGTTTACATGTACAGCGCTTTCCTATGATGAGCAATGGTCATACCCACCTGTGAGGGGGGTGGTGAGTGGGGGGGGGGGGGGGTTAAGGGGTAGGGGGACTGAACTTCAGCTGCCAATCTTTGCCACGCCACTCATACCCTCCTCTGACTCATCCCTGATTCAGTTCATGTGGTTAGGTAATGATATAAGCAACAACTTGCCGCTTCACAGCTGAAGGGTTTGGAAGCAGCCCTCTAGTTGTGATCCACACCTGTTCCTTAAGATCGGGGCAAATCAAAACAGTATCTTCACTCTCATGGTGCACTTCCGATAAGAAAATCTGTTCAAGGGATAAATGGCAACGAGGCTCGGGGGTGGAGGGGGGGGGGGGCCACTTTCAGAGTTAAAACTTGACTTTGTTGACAAATTTAAGAAGGCAGGAAATAGGATAAGGAATGTGGTAAAGCAACATCACTCGTTGGAAGTTGAAATCTCAGATTGGTGATAGCCAGAGGAAATCAAAGTAGATGCAGGCTCTATTGGAAAATCTGGATGAGGAAGGACTTTGAGTAACTTCTGCTCCCTAATGGGTAACATGTACACGTAGTCCTGAACGGATTCGGCTGATTTAGTTTAGTCAAGATGTTATTCTGAAAGGTTCCTTCGCCCACACTTTGTGGTTAATTTAGGGATTTACCTGCGATCCCCCTCCCTCCACCCTCAAGGACCACAACTGTCACCCTGTGGTTTTGATAAAAGCCATCTCTGGCGCTGAGCGGAACATCATGTGACTTAATCAAAACTTGGTCTTGTTTTGCTTTGCAATATGGTACCTACGGTTCTTACTATGGTACATGAACAAATGGCTGCGAGCATAAAGTAACCTAATAGATTTCAAATTTGCATTGGGGATATAGAATACTATTTGGTTGTACCCAGACACTGATGTGTGTTAAGCAAATACTCAGTACTTTCCCAATTCCTGTGAAAAAAAATCCACAGGCATTATTACTTGGGTGGCATTCAAACCCACAACCTTTGTGATTCTAGAGTAGATGTCTCACCACTAAACTACTGAGCTAGCACAGGGGCTATCTAGGCAGTTCAAATCCTATATTTTAGCAGCGGGTAGTGCAACAATTCAATAAAAGATGTCAAATTTGAATCGGGGATAAAGAATATTATTGTATTACTGTATACTCAGTACTTTCCCAGAGTCCTGTGGAGGTGATTTATAGCAAAATAAATTAAAACTGCTAATTAAATGTGAAGGATGCAAAGCGATCTCCTTAATTGTGTCGCTTGTCCAATGGTTCTACTGAACAGCCAGTCCCCAGCAAAAACATAAAACCACATACTGCAAGGTAAAAACACTGATTATCTGTGCTGCTAGTACTACAAGAGTGCTAAGAAACTTTCAGATGAAGAACTAAACGCTGGAACGTTTTAATGTGCCTGGCTCCTTGAACAAAAACCCGAATGACGGTCCGTCTTCTGGTGTTAAGCCACTGAGTGATGGTTTTGCTGAAGTGGGACGGATTCTATAACAATCAGGTAAAACAATGGGGTGGATTTCAGAGGCTTTAGGGATTATGCTTGGTTCAGGATGTTTGGTTTTTAGTAACACATGTATGGTTTTACACGTTCATGGATGAATAACATGACCAGCTTGACATTTTGGTGTGAAGATGGTTTGAAGGAGTCATTTACATGCAGGAGCAGCTGAGGTTGATCTCACTCAAGCTCTTTAATAAAGGGGAGGGAGATGGGAATAGAATCCAGGCTTGCTGTCAGTAAAGGTACAGGAAAACCTCGTTAGAAGGTATTCCCCTATTATGTTAGTTTCCTTCTGCTTGTAACATATTACATTCTCATGTTTGCATCAGATGGGGGCAGGACTGAAAGATAAAATTTATGGGGGGATGCAGCAAAGAAACGGAATGGAAGAGTTGTACTAGTCTGCCAGTAAAAAAGAAAAGAAAAAGAAGATAATTATTGATATGTGGAACTTTAACAAGTTTGATGGGATCTTGGAAGCGATTGGTTTGGGATAAGATGGACAGACAAAAATGGATCCAAGAGCATCACCTGTGCTCGTTCATTTTGACTTGACTGTTTTGTAAAGGTGTGCATGATGACTGTCAGTTTATTTTTGCTACGTGGGAGTACAAGACAGTCAACGCTTGATTAACAAGATCAGACATGGGGGAAAGTACACCCAGTGCAAAATGAACAATAACATTGTCTGGTTTCAATCGGAATGTCACGGTCTCCTTCAGTCTCATCTTGTTTGGGTAAAGCCCCACCTCTGTAGTCTTCAATCAAGCATGGGCCGGATATTCAACATCAAAACTTGATTGTTTTATGCCTGGTGACCGCCAACGAAGCACCAAATATTGTCTCCGTTGCTTGGTACCCTTCATAGGGATGATGCACTCGTGTTCCTTTGACAGAGAGTGGGGATGGCTCTGTAATATGGCTTGTCGACTCACCATTCAGAACTGGGGAGGCGAGAGAGATAACAAAAGAGTAGAAAGCCAAGCTTAGGAACGAGGGGGGTAATTCAGAGAACAGATGGGGGGTAGATGAGGATGCAAACAGGTGAACAGGATAAATGGCTGGCCGGATAGGAATTACCGCTGTCTGAAGTTGTTAATGTGATATGGGGATCAGCTTATAAAGAAGGGTGGGATTAGTAGGGATTTGTTCCTCAGGCTTTTAAAGTTGTTGCTTCTTTCTCAACGGACTTTTTTGGGGTGAGAGAACGCATCCTTAGATCGCATCCCTAGATCATTTTTGATACTCAATTAAACTTCCAATGGTTTAATCCCTGTTCTTCAGGAAAGGATTATTGAACTTCTTCTTTGTTCAGGCCTGGATTTCATCGTTGAGAGTATTTTCATTTTGCAAAGGGCACGTCCAGTGGAAAAATCTTAAAGTCTGTGGGAAACTTTCTAGGGGTGCCCTTTATCAGAGCAACAGAGGCCATGGCCTCCGTGTAATTCCAGGCCTGTTTGTTGCATAATTTTCAAAGTATGAAGACTTAGAAAAAGGTTCAGGTGTTTTGTTGTCGATGTCTGAGTAACATTTTTCACCGAAAGAACTCTTTGATAATCTGCTACATGTCTTTGTTGATTATGTTTCACACTGTACATGTTGACAATACATCATCATATGTTGCCTTTTTGTTTACTTATGAATTTAACCAAAGTGAGACTGAAAGAGAAAGTAGTCTGGGCCCCTCTTTGGCACGATGAAAATCATTAGCTTTGAGCACAGGGATTATGACCATGACCGAGAAGATGGCAGTATGATAAAGGTTTATAGAGCCATCTCAAGGTTACAATGTTATCATGAACAACACCCTGGGGAGGAGGGGGGAAGAAAGATGGGGGGGGGGGGAACCCATGGAAGTGGTAAGAAGGGCCTTACCATGCTTACTGGTGAGTCGTCCAAGGTGAAAGGCCTGGAGCCCGTCGTCTCATCGACTGCCATCTTCAAATCTTAATGACTCAGCCTTCACTCCATATCCACACCTTGGATGCCATTGAATATGGATGTCCCATGACTACTCGAACCCCGTGGATTTGGGTTTGATGCCCAGAGGGGGTGTGCAGGGCCATGGTAGGGGTGGTTTTATGAGGAGATAGCCCAGTTTTAGGGGTACAGGATCAGTGCGGATCAGATTAAAATGAGTCATTGGACAATAGGGCAAGCTTGAAATCAAAGGTTAAATTGATGAAGTAGTGACACATTTCAGTAAAGTGGATAGCAGTAAAGGTAGTGTGATTCTGATTAATGGCTCTTATTTACTGTGGACAGTTAGTTACTTTAAAGCAGAAGCCATTTCGTCAAATTAACTGCAATCAGTAAGTAACAAGAGTTAGAAATATTGATATGTGTTTGAAGATGGAGAGGTTATTGGCTCGTTCTACCAGAGACTGAGCACCCTCTTTTCATTTAGAGGTCAGGAGAAGGGGGTAGGGAAGGGACACTTGAGCCCCCCCCCCCCCTCTAACCCTCCCCTAAGGAGCTTCATTATCGGACAGCAAAGTTTAATTGAACATGTCAGAATCTGAAGGTTTCCTCCGAAAGAAATTAACAGGATGGACTCCTCAACTTCCCAGGGTTTTTGGATCGGGCCCAGGGTTTGTGCATCTGTCTCGAAGACGTGGCAGTGTTAACTTAACGATATCTTATCTGGGTCATATCCCCCCCCCCCTTCTTACCCAACGGCATTATTGAATCATGTGGTCGGACTGATGGGTACAAAATTCACTTCGACGTCACGTAGTGTTCCCTACCACACCGAGACTAATTTACATTAATCTCCTCATTTTACCGCACTTTCCAAAACCCCCGTGTCCCTTTGAACTTCAGGAAGTGTAGTCATGTTGAAAAAACCATATTCTGGTATTAATGCTCGGAGGCGATGAGTAATTATCGATACTCGGGGAAAAGTGCCACATTGCGGTACTCCAAATTAGATTGGTAATCTGTTTAATTGTTGCCATGGAAAAATCTAGATTTAAGTTGGCCAGTGTCTACTTTAATCTGGCTTGACGTGTCTAAAATAAGACTGGCGTAACGTGTTCATGCATCTGAAAATATGGCATCATTACACAACCATCAGATGAACAGATAAAACTATTAAACAATGTTTCAAATTTGTTTAGGAATTAAGTGTAGCTTTATGCTGCTTACAAAGACTCTGAGCTTGCCTCTTGTTTGGAGCTGCCCTCTTTTTCAGAGCTGTCAACTCTCCCTGATTCTGCAGAAGGTTGCCTGGAAATAAACAAATCTGTCCATGTTCTGAGGAAAAAATTCAAAAATCTCCTTGATTATTGTAAATTTTTCCTGATTATGTGGAATGTACATATATGTCTAAGAATCTTACAAAATTTCCCTGATTGCAAGACACTTGGCAAGCTTAGTGGGTTAGGGTTGATGCCCGAGAAACTTTGTGGGTTTGAGTTTTCATCTAGTCACCTTTGGCCACAAAACTGTGGTCATTAAACCACAATTGAGGCGATTATGAAATAACATGGTTCATGAAGTAGTGGTATTGGGTTTTTATTTTGATGATAACGACAGAGCTCACAAGACGTAATGATGAGAATGAAGCAGCAACTTTTCTCAAAAGTTTGTCGTTTTCCAACAAGAGATTGTTACATGGCATGTGAGACAAATGTCTCAGAACAGGGAAAAGCAATTTCAGACTTTTCATCTGAATCCAGACATTATTATGTCTGCCCAGTGAAAAAGTTGCTGTTATTTTCTTCAGTTATGAAATTAGTCATGCTCTTTGGTCTACTTCTCTAGCGCTGAGGATACCATTCCCCAAAGCTCCTTGGAAGCTGTAACTCCAGGGATTGCCAGAAGGTGGAAATGCTGTCACTCTCAATACATGAAAAGTGTTCCTCCAAATATTATGATCCTAGTTTCAGACCTTTTTGGGATCTCACTCCTTTGATGTTAAAGATGAATTGTGACCTGATTTGTCTTCCTCCATCTCAGACTTACACTGTTTCTTTTCTTAACCCTCTTCTCCTATCTTCTTCTTTCTTGACTACAGGAAGAACGTTGAGAAGAGAGCTCTCCTTGATCACTTAGATGCAGCTTTCCTGGCTGTTGATGAGATCGTTGATGGCGGGTGAGTTCATGAAATAGATTTTACCTCACACTGCAGCCATCTTTGTTTGGTACCATGTATGCATTGTATAAAATCATGGAGCTGGTACTGACGGGCCTGCCTATTTCTACAGTAGCCTTATACCATGCCAAATATGTGGAAGAGGGTTTACCCCCCCCCCCCAATGTTCCTCCAAATGTTCCCATACTTTACCCATTATTTAACACTCCTTTTGCTCTTGTGCAGAAGTACCCCTCCAAAAAGAATAAATAAATAAAATTAATCCTCTAAAGTATTCCTGAGGTTCCAAGCACACAATGAAGACACAATGGAAGGGGGGGGGGTACACCATGCCCCATATTGACCACAAAATGGGTAGCATGCAGTTTAGTGACTTATATATTGATGTTCACACATATTAATCATTATTGGTTTCAGATCCTTTCAACACCAATTCTGTAACTTGTCTCAGATAACTCAAGAGGGGCTTCAAGGTCAAATTGAGTTTTGTGTTGCACTCATTTTTCAATAGATAAAGTCATCGTGAAAGTGAGGAAAAAATGACAAGTTTCTAATCTGAGGTTAAATGGTATAAAATGCCGTTGTATACTCTTTCAGAGCGAAATTTGAATCATGACGTCTTCGGACATCAAAAACAAATGGGTCTTTACAGTTCAAAGGGGAATTTTTGCCTCAGTCAAAGGTCAAATTAAATGCCGTTGTGTCAGTTTCCCTTGTGGTTTATTACTTGACTGAATATCATCAAAATTCAGGAATGAACTAAACATTCTCTGTTCAAAAATGTGCAGACCATATATTTGAAATGTGGCGTCATCGAAAGTTTTTGGATTTTGACAAAAATTTGCACTTGAGGGTTTTTTACACTGTTTTAACCTGAGATTAGAGAGTTTTGAATTTTCCAGCATTTTTTAGAGGACTCTAGTTGGAAATGAGTGAATCACAAAACTGAATTTGACCTTGGAGCCTCTCTTTAAGAAAAGTTTTTAAAAATGTACTCATACCAATAGTTTGTACTTTCCTTGTTGCATTAGAATCATTCTAGAGTCAGACTACAGCAGTGTTGTACAGAGGATCGCTGTCAGAGGGGATGACATTCCAATTAATGAACAGACAGTCGCTCAGGTATTTCAGTTCATTTTTTGTTTCGATTTATTCTCCATGAAACACATTTATCTTCTATAACAGGGGATCTGGTTGACTCAGTGGTTTCTTTCCCTGTCTTTCACTTCTGTGGACCCGGGTTCGAATCCCACCTCAGATCCGAGCCTTGCATGTAGATTGGGTTTTCAGTCTCTACCTGATTGAATGGGTTTTCCTCCATTTGGGGCTTTCCTCCCATAGCAAAGACAGAACATTTCTTCTAGTTTACTATTAATCCTGTTATTGGCAGTAATTGTGCTGTTGGATGTGTAATTAATAAATAAACAACAAATAAATACAATTGACAGTAAAGAGAAAACCACATGAGAAAATGGTTACATTACTGTTTACCCTACCACCCATTAATAGTAGACCTGACTGTTCTTTTTATAGTCAGCTAGTCTAGTGTTTTTTGTTTTTAAATATTGCCCTTTTTGGCAAAATGCTACACTTTCCGCCTTCTACCAATGTCCCTAATTACTGAATGACCCATGTACATACAAACAGTTGCACAGTAGTCATTTAACTTGTTATAACTTTGTGGATTTTTGGCCATTCCATGCATGGTAGGTTTGGCTAAACAATATTAAATCTGTATTACTTGGTTTTAATCTTACACCAATGTGTGTACTGTAAAGCACTCGGTACTTTCCTGAGTCCTGCGAAAAAACATATATTAAAGTATTAAACCTATAAAACCCAGGCAGAACCATGGGTGGTTCATGGAATATTTGGGCAACCTAACATTAAAAAAATGAAAGAAATTACTCCAAATGTTTTACTTGGCTTGTTCAGTACACAACACAAATGTTGCTTATTTCAGTCACATTTTGAACCACAAACATGAAGCCAAAAATTCCTCCGAGGTAATTGTAGCCAGTCAGTCTGCAAACAAGTATGCTTGAATTATTGACCTCCAAATGTAACTGAATGTTTTTGTGTTTTATCTCCGTCGACACGTTAGTATTTTGCAAGAAAGTTCTATTTTCAGACCTGCTGTTTCCACTCATAATAAAGCTACAAATCTGGATTCCACATTTTGAAGTAAAAACCTTGAAAAACGGCCACTTGTTTTTGCGTTTGCCCACTGGCATCTTTTTTGTTTAAATTAGACAAAAACAATTCCTTATTTCTGATGGAGATGATAATGCTCCAGGCAGATTTTTTGATCTAGGTGATTGATTAGAAAATAACATAACATCATAATATTAGATACATGTAATGGCCCCATGTTTTGACCTTAAGAGTTTTCTTCAAAAATGATGGAACCATTATGTACCCAAGGCCATGTCCAAATTGGCTGTTACGGCTGCGGCTGTTGCTATGGGCTTCATATGCTTCACTGCATGTTTACTGTGACAGTGAAGCCATAGCTGCAGCTAAGGTGACTTCGGTTATGGCTATGGCTGCTGGCTGCAACGCCAACGTTGGAAATAGGTCTTTTCAGTGTTCCGGTCGTAGCTACTGCTGAAGCCATCAATACGGACACGGCCTAACGAATCAGTCAGGTGGAAAATGACTGGTGGATATTAAGAGAAAGATTACTCAGCTTTTTCAGTTTCGGGGGGGAACTTTGTCATCATGGTACTGTATGTTGTCAGTCTACCGTGAAGAAGGCAGGCATTAACAAAAAGACTAATGCAACCACGTTAAGTGTGCCCTGTTGCAAAGAATCCTTTTAGAAGAACTTTGGTCGCTTCTCGAATGAAAATCACTGGTGTTGCACGCTTTTAATTAGATTATAAATTTGTTCAAATTCCCCCTGGCATGGGAATAGCAAAGGTGAGTTTTTCTAGGTCAGTGAGGAGGGAAACGGATAGATGATATGGCTCTTTTTTTAGGGTTGTTTAAGAAGGTGACGGGAAAACAGAAGGGATGTGGGTCAAGCTGATGTTGAATGCACACTACCTGCCCACGATCATCCTCCTCCCCCCCCCTCCTTAATAGAAATACCTAAGTAGCCTCAAAGGAGAACAAAATGTGCCAAATGTGGCTGTTTGAACAAAAACATATTTTTGTCTGCATGTGGTCGGAAGAAACATTGCAGGTCAAGTTGTGGCTTGGGACATTTTGTTTATGTGGGGGCGCTAGAACAACAGACTTCTGAAAAGTTTGTCTATGCTAAACTCTAGAGGGCTGTAGATTTCGTTTTTAAGATGGGTCAGGAGTAGATTTCGTGGGCCAGAGATGAATTTGTGACAACAGCTCAGGCCTAAAATTACACAGAGGCCACTGAGGGCATGGCCTCTGTTGCCCCTGGTCTTGGCCTTGGTGCCCCTTCAAAAGTTTCCCACAGACTTTAAGATATACAATGCATACTGGATGATGAGTTCTTAACTGTAGTGGCTAATTATTCACTAACGAGCCAGATAATCTAATTTTGTCTTAAAGTATGTCCAGTAATATGTTTTTTTAAGAATAAATGAACAATTATGTACTGATAAGTAAGGATAACAAGAATATTTACTCAAAAAATGGTAAGAAGGGGGAGACCGAAATTTCTCTCGCTCAGGAAAAGATGTTGTGATTTTAATTCACTGTCCTCTTACAAACTATTTGGATGTACATGTTTGCAGGGTAGAGCCTTTTTTTTGCAAGTGTTCAGTTGTGAAAGAAAGGAATTTAGGCTTAGGTACAGCGGACACTTTTCAGATTCAGACAAAATCCTCGCTTCATCATTTCATAAATGGGTTGAATTCTTGTACTGCTGATGCTGCTGCCCTTCCCCATGCAAGCCTTTGTAACCGGGTCTAGGCTTTGCGACGAAATACTCCACGTCAATTTCATCCCTGCTACTTTTGGAGTGTGGAGTAATCCCAACTAATACGCGGTTTGTCACCATACCTGGAACTGGTTCATGTTAGCATGCTGTTCACCATGCCCACACGAAGACAAACATCACATTTCAGAATTACCGGTCAGGCCTTGCTCTTAAACTTTTTGTAAAGTAGCCCACCGGGCTAGTAAACTGTACATTTTACTTGCCCCCAAGAAGTTTTAGTAGCCCAGATTTTAAACATGTATGTATCTTTCTGATGTATTAATGATAGCGATCATGACCAATTTCATTCACACACTCAAAAATTAATAAACACATTTTAAAAGTTTATTATTCACACCTGAAAAGGAAGAAGTGTGAGCATTTTAAGCAAGTTGGTTGCACAGGTTTCAGTAGCCCACAACAGGGCAAGTTGAGAAGTGGTGTTTACTAGCCCGTAGAAGTTTTTACTAGACAGTGTACGCCGGGCTAGTGTTAAGGGTGAGCCCTGTCGGTAAACCTGGCTTGCCTAAGGATTCATGGTCCGTGCATTGCACACACAAATTAAAAGAGATATTTGTCTCAGAATATGATGCATTCTGTAACCACTAAACTGTGGTTGCCGACAGACCATCGCTTAAGTAAGTCATCAATCCACCCTGTCTAATTAAATAACCTGCTTTAACAAGTCTGGCGACACCTTTTGTCGGCACCCCCTTTCTACTCTCTCTCGCTGTCACTGCACCCAGGGAAACACCTGAGGGGTCTCATTGACTGTCCGGTTCATCCTTAGATTCGGGAAGAAAAGTCGGAGAACAATCCAGCCGTAAATTTTGTCGAGTGGAGGGATTCGAACGGTTATTAGACTCCCTCACCAAGAACAAAAAGAGGGGGCTGAATTAGCTTTTTGGGGAGTTTGGAGGATGCAGCTTGTAGTGGTCCAAGCTGGTTATGCTTATGGCTTAATACCTCTTCGTCCGTTTCAAATGCTCCAGATTTGTCGTTCAGGAGCCCCGGCATCTGCTTGTTATTTTAACGTAGGGTTGTACACCCAGGAGAGGAACAGATTGTTACAGTTTGATACCTGGGTTTTCATGGGGAACGGGGTAAGACCTCGTGCAGCCGTAAGAGAACGAGAGAGACAGCGAGACTCAGAGACGTGACTTTGTTATGTTGCAGCTGCAGATTTCAACCGGTTTAGTTTTCTTGCTTTCAGTGATCCGTCTTTGCCTATTTAGCTAGATTTATCACCCCCTGAATGAAGCCCCCTTGCTGGGCCTCTTGCCATATTTAGTCCAGCCCTCCCCCTATAAACCCCCACTTCCCCTCTGCCCAAACTTAGCTAGTCAATCCTTTCATAGAATCCAGGCTTCATGCTGATAACATCCACAATAAAGCCAACTGTCTGTAACATACATGTACACATTCGTTCACTCACTAACTCCCTCCGTATGAGTACCAAACCCAAGCTTTGTCACCATCGACCCCCATTTGAAGGTTACTGATATATTCGTGTACATTTGTAGATGTGTTCCCAGTGTACTCGCACTGTGTACTCCTATAATCCTTCAGCCTTTTGTGTTATTAAAACAATATTTTCACTCTTGAATCTTAGGCTCTATCTGAACGGGCAGCTATGGCTACAGCTGTTGCTA
This sequence comes from Pisaster brevispinus, assembly GCA_023634235.1. NCBI lineage: Eukaryota > Metazoa > Echinodermata > Asteroidea > Forcipulatida > Asteriidae > Pisaster > Pisaster brevispinus. The sequence goes on from JAMKCF010000006.1 coordinate 1,747,805, forward strand.
AGGATGTCCTATACTTAGATTCATGACGCACCGATCCAGTAATAGCCGTAGCCGTAGCCGTAGCCACCAATTCAGACACGGCCTTAGTTGCACGACTTGCTGCTAGCCTTTCCAGTCCGCTGTTAATACACAGTTTTATCTTGTAAGTTTTTGGTATCTAAACCAAACATTTCTTGAGAGTAATGAAGTGTTATAGCTTACAAGACCAGGAAATTTGTTTGGCTGGTAGCCAAGCAAACTTGGTATACACCCGTAGTCTGCTAGCCCAAGAAATGCATACATGTGCATGTACTTGTACACCACTACTGTTCCATGTTCAGTCGTACATACAGGTATGGGTTCGACACAAGAACAATTGACCAATGACCTATCCGAAGACAAGCTCATTAATGGTCATGTCATTGCCCCAATCCTGAATGCAAACTGCTTCAACTGGGTCAGCTTGGATTGGAACCCACTTTCTAACACCACCAAAACTTCAGTCTGGTGCCCCGACTACTCCTAAGACCTTGCCTCATGCCTGGCACAATGCAAACAAACAAAGTGACGTTGAATTGTACTCAGCTCTTGCAAGTAGTTCTGGCAAACCTCCATCTTCAGTAGCATCCTTTATTCAACATTTGCTAATTCCTGTAGGTTCAATGAATCAGAGTTTACCTGGGGGTCTGGGAACTAACCTTTTCTTGACCTTGGTACCCTTTCAAAATGTTCAAACCACATTCTCAGGAAAAGAAAAAAACAGCCGTTGCAAGTAGCATGCACTGAGCCCATCACAAAACCATTGTCTGGGTTACAAAAAGTTGAACAATTAAATTGTTACTACCAGGAAGTCTATATTTGTTTTTATATTTAAAGAAACATACTGCTCAGAAATGATTGCAAATCATCTGTTATATCATAAAAAGCAACAGCCTTATGGAATTTTCTCCCCAGTTTCCCAAAGGGCACCCTGGACTGATTACACAACGGATCGGATGTGATTTACTTCAATCACAAGCCCCCACTCAAAAATTTGTCACGTTTCGGGAAAATTGCTGACAGTTGATCGGCTTCCTAGCGTTTATCAGTGTCAAAAACCAAGTGGCGGGAACTGTAAAAAGCGTTCCCAGTTGCCCACAGGATTGACATAATTTATTCTGTCGAGAACTTGATACAAATAAAATCCCCAAATAAGTCTTTTGAGGGTCATTTTAAACAGTCTAATGATTAGATGTAATAAGAGTTAACGTCCGATTTCCATAGCGAATGCAAACTCAGACCAAAGTGTTGAGTGGATGGTCTTAAAGCTCACACCTACAGGTGTTAAAACTTAATCAGAAAGGGATGTCTGCAATTTGAAAAACTTGGGAATTCTAACACCTTAGGTGTTGGTCTGTAAGCCTAAACGGAAGTCTTATTGGACGTGTTTAATAGTGTCGAAGGTTACAGGCTCGCCCCCTGTGTTTTTTTTTACCTTATAAAAACCCCAAGTTAAATCATAATTGAGGTGGTGATTGAGTATGCATAGGAAGGTGTTAAAAAAACCTTATCGAATTACAGCTATACAAATTAAAAAATTGAAACGCTTTCATCATGTTTCAAGGGGAACTTTTTATTTGGGAGAAAATTGCGTTAAGGCTAATTTGATGTGGAAGTTGTGGAGTTTTTCTCTTACAGAAAGGTGTGGGACTTTAATGAAATTAGACAGCGGAGAGATTCTTAGCTAAAAACTTGTAAACTGGGAGTTGTTAAGCTATAATTGAAGGTCATTCGGTAATTGCCAACTCATGGGTAATTGTATTGTTCAGTGACAGTTTTTAAGTTCAAAGGGAGAGGGTAAAATAAACCCAAAACAGTTATGTGATATTGTTCCTAACAAATTTGTATAAAAACTTTAACTATGGAAAACAGTATGGCCACACTGCTGCAATGGATTGTATATCAGGGGATACTAATTCATGTTGGTTAATTAGAATAATTCTCGAAATTGCTGGAAACGTTTTTATTGTTAAAGATGCAAATTTAAAATCGCTCAGTCAAGAAAGCAGGGGAGGGAAAGATCAAACCATATTCATGTACACACTGTATTTGAGAACAATATTGAATACTTAGATTCTAACATTATAGATTGGTGAACAAAGTTTCTCTCTTTTTCTGGTACAGTTTATTAACATAAAAATAGATTCATGTGATAGTGTGAACATCCTTGGTAGGTGCCAAAACACCAAATTGCTAATAAAACTGAACGATGTTGTGCTGACTGACATATTTTAGTCAGTGCATCTGGATTTGTGACACGTTTATTGCTCTTAATTACAGCGGAGTGTTTCAGGGTCTCCGTAAAAACTCGCTACCTGTTTTTTTATCAGTGGTTAATGAAATAATTGACAAGGTGAACTGGTGAAACCAGCTCTGGGTTAGCTTGCATTTTTGTCCACCTTGTTTGACCGGGTGTTTGGTGTTCCTCAAAATGTGTGAAAATCTAATCCTTAGAGGATGTCCCAATAATAATCAGTGGAAATCCTGAAAGTCATCCGCCTTGATTGTCCAACAATGTCTGAAGTATGATTGGATCGAAGGCAAAGGTGTGAACAATTAATTGGAGGATTGAACAGGTTGCGTTAATTGATGGGACAGGTGTTCACCAAGTTGTTGGGCAGATGTGACCCGACTCAAAATACGAGGAAAAACAGGACGTTCTTTCTTTTAAATCTGAGACTCTGTTATTTCTGAATGATGTTGGAAAATAGATTCCCAGTGATTCGCGTGCAAGCATCACTGATATATTGCCAAAGCTTGCAAAAGTCGCAAAAGTGTATCGGAGTGCCTATTTATTTGCAAGGCTATATTTTAACAGTAAAATGTATTTGGTCTTAACACTTGTTGAAGCTAGACTTCATGCCTTGGCGATGCTTACTGCAAATATTTGTGCTTATCACTTCCTGCTTACAGCTGGGATGAGAAATATCAAACTTTTATCTGAATTCAAACTTTTTATGTAAAATGTAGGCTGTTTTTTTCTTCAGATACAAAGAAATCCTGCTCTCTGATCTACTTATGGCGTGTCATCGCTGAGCAGTCAAGCGCACTGTTCTCCAGCTCTGGTGTTTTCTGACCCGCAGAGTGTTTGAGTCCCAGTCTTGAAACTGGTGTCTTTAAGCAAGAACACTTAACCATTATTGCTTCATCCTTTAGGTGTGATGTAAAAATGGGATGTAAAGCCATGTTGTGTAAAGCACGTAAAAGAACCCAGTTACACTTATGACTAAGAGAAAGGGTTTGCCCCGGTGTTTCTGGCAGTGGCTGCCAAGTACACCGCAGCACCTTGTAAACCCTTACAAGGTGCTACATATAAATGGGTCTCATAATTTCATAAACTTCTTAAAAGTGTTTCTGTTTGTTCAAGCGCCTTTAGCCCCTTACTGGTGGATGCGTCCACGAAGGTGGTCCACCCAGGACCAGGGTATGAGGGGCCGTGGCCTCCATATAATTCCAGGCCAGCCTGTGATGTGACCCTGGTCTCATGATTGTCATGTCTTAATCTCCACAGCAACACAGACTGTATTTTTAATGAAAAACAGGGGATTCATCGACTACAGACCCCACCCAAGTGTATTTTTGTAGGTTATTTTTGTGTAAAAACCACAAGGAGTAGTTTGAGTTTGGGTTTGTTTGAGTTTTCTGGGTGTTATGAGCCACTCATCCTGTTTTTTGTGGGCTGCTTACCAGAAGTGGAAAAACGGACGTAACTTTTCCAGGTGTGAACTTTGTTTTCACTTCAAAAGGTGTTTTTTCTAAATGTAAATCTGTTCTCCATGGTGTGTTTGATCAAGACACCTGTTTATGAAATATAAAAAAATGTAATGCAGCAGGTGTTACTGGTTTGCCAATCAGTCTAGAGATCTGTGTCCACTTCCCTACTGTAGCTCAAGGGGTCAGATAGTTCTAGTCTGGAAATACTTACATCATGATTGCCAATCCTTTACCCCCATTAAGGAAATCAATGGTCCCCACAAGGGGAAACCCCTTTGGGGATGGGGGGGGAAGGGATGCCCAGCATAACCCCCAAGAGCTGAGGTGATCCTGTTTTTCGTCTATTAACGCTGTTGGTAATATTTTCCTGAATCTATCAGAATCCATCAGCAAATGAAGCATGTAACTAAAGGCAGCTGGTTTTGGTTTCATTCATGGGCTGGGTCATATGCTCCATCCCTGTTTGAAGCCCTGTAACGAACCTTCATCCAAACCTTGGTGTCCAAAAGGGCCTATGATACCATTAGTTTGCTTTTCTACATGCTTAGTATCAACGGTGGCTGGTCGGGGCTGAGTGGTCAAGCACGACAAATTCGAGCTCTGGTGTTTCTGATCAGCAGGGTGTGGGTTCGAGTCCCGGTCTCATCTCTTGAGTCCTTAAGCAAGACACTTAAGCATTATTGCTTGGTCCTTTGGATGGGATGTAAAGCCATTGGTCCTGTGTGTTGCATAATGCACGTAAACAGCCCAGTACACTTATCATCAGGAGAAAGGGGTCGCCCCGAAAGCTTACTTGTTATAAAGACGGTAATGGCAGTAAGCGTCGTGTGTTTTGTTTGTTTGTCTGAAATTCCCTGTTGATTAGAAATCAATCAAAGTATGTCAACTCAAAGAATTAGAATCTCCAAAGCTCACCTCACCGCGAGTTTTTGAGATTTTAAATTTCCGTGGTGTCCATTTGTGAATGCTGTGGTCAGAGATGCGGTTGGTACCCGCTGTCACCTCGCTAAACGTGGATGGGTTAAACGTTCTTGATGAAAATACTTCAACAGGATTTTTCTGTTTTCTCAATATTAAGCAGACACTGTATTCAGCTGAAACTTTCACAGGTGGCTTTTATTGTATCTTTATTGATAATTTTGCCTATAAATCAGCATTAGGGTGACAGAAACCAATCTATGACCCTACTTTCAATCATCAAAATGTCTTTATCTTTCTTCTGTGCTATAAATAAATTGTGTTTTTTCTTCCTTGGGAATACAAGTTTAGTCAACAGTTTATTAGGCATTTTAATATGAAATCATAATTTGCTTTCTGACTCCATCTATGGGGTTGAGACTCCAACTTTAATGGATGGATCTAAAGCTAAAATGAATCACAGGTTTGAAAAATCTCATAATGGAGGGCGCCCTCATTAGGATGTGCATGGAATGGGATGATACAGCCTGATTATTAGGGTAATCTGTCATGGGAACTGTGAAATGATTATTGTTACTAACTTTTGATTTTGTTGAAAGTTTCCACTTTTGTGATTGTATATACACTGTATCTGTTTGCTCTGATACCTTGCATTTGCTTTTAACCATGTAGATAAAATATTTCAGTTGAAATGACGCTGTTTTATCAGCAAAATATTATGATTTACGTGCTAATGCTGATGATATTTTTGTTGTTTTATTTCTATCTTGCACCTCGCTGCATCAAACATTGTATCCACCCTACCGTGGCTAATGCATGGTGGTATAGACCATATCGAACAAGTTACAAGTAAGTCAAAAGGAATAATCCATTGTATTCAAAGGGATGTCAGGTGGTAAACTAATCACAACTTTTCTATTTCTTAGTTTATTTCCCAACCTTCAAAAAGAGTTCCCACAAGATTGAATACAAATTAATGTATGCAGTGTGTGCATTGTCATTACCCATGCTACCTGTAGTGCTTGCACATTATTTCAGTTGACTCATGATCGTCAAACAATCTTTAATCGGCATAAAGTAGAGTCGTTAAACTTTTAGTCTGGTTTTGGATTTCATTGTTGAACAAGATTTTTTTCTTCTTACATTTCATATCTAGGATCCATTTAGTTCTTTCAACAAATTTCTCAGTAGATATTTTCTGATTTTGTGGTGGTTCAGAGTTTACACGCTTTCAGAAACCTCTCCATATTGAACGGTTAAAGTAAATGACATTCTGATTCCGATATACATGGATACAAAACTACAGTTAAATCACCCAAAGACCACTAAAAATGCTTTTCAGGTGGTCCAGCAGTCTAGGTCATTGCTTCCCACTACTACCAACACAAACTACTGCCCCTGTGGCAGCAGATTCTGCAGCAGATTCTGTCCCCCATACTGCAAATCGTGTAGAAATTTCATTTGATAGCGCCCTCTTTTGACTCAACTTTGTTCAGCTTATGTTAATTTACCGTATGTGGGAAACACACAAGGGGACAATACCCACACAGATTGATTGTACGGCTTCAGGTTCCAAAGCCTCATGCAAGTTACATTTTGGGGAAACCAGTGGATGATAATAAATGTACTCTTCCAAAGAACCCATGGTGTTAAATTCCATTAAGATATTAATTTGTGAACAAGTCGTTAAATGTTTGTTGCGATGATAGCATAACCGTTAACGGCTCTCCCGCGACTCTCGTGACACTGTTGTTGTCTTGGGATACTGCTCTCAAACAAGACTTCTGGCCCCCGACTTCTGCCCCAACAAATGGGGCCATAGTCACGAGAGCAATAGTCTCACAGGAGTTGGCAGTGTCGCGAGAACATCACCAGTGTCGCGAGATTCACGGAGAGTGAGTACGCTATCACCACGACAAATATCTAACGACTTGTCCACAAGTCCTTATTAGATATGGACCAGAGGTCAAACCATCAACAGTCTGCAACTGTTCATTAACTGCTGCATGTTCGTAACTCCATTCCTTAGTTTTTCAGAGAATAAATAGAAAATAGCATCGGGTACCAGTCCTAACCAGCTATCTGAAGGTATATGAATATTCATTAGCATGTAAATTCTCATTGGGTGTGGTGCTCACTGCTCATTATTGGTGGAGATTCTTCTCTGCTCCTGCATGGTTGTTGTAGGTGGCTGGCGTAGTTTGCTAGATTGAAAACGGTGAAGGGTTTGCAAAGTGTAACAGCTTAAAAGGACATTGATTACAAATCAAGAAAATGCGGTTTGTGTTAAGTTTTGGTGGTAAAAACCATTGCAAAACAAAGGATTATTCATTGTGTACAGCTTCATTTTGCTTCCTGAAAGCTGTTTTTGTTCAATTCAATTTTAAAATGTGTTTCAGTTGAGAGCAAACTTTCGCAATTTTAAGAAAATATATTGACAAAATAATATGGAGACTGTCAACAAAGGGCTAGTTAGCTCAGTTGATAGAGCACAGCACATAAACAAGGAGGCTGCTCGCTCTAGTCAACAGTTTCCTTTGTGGTTTATTACTTGAAGTTTTAGTATTAGTGAGAAAAAGCATTATATTTATCAGCCATAGCATCTTTGGACACAGCGGGATTCTTGCCTCTTTAGCTGACTAGACTAATCCATATTTATAACAGACATAAACAAAAATCTAGTTTACACACATTTCTTTTCACCGTTTAGTCGTAACATGTCCCGACTTTCCTGCCAGTCTAAACGTGGTCTTAAACTGAACTCCACATGTCTCAAATGCTCACAACATGTACACCTTGCTATTTTTTCACGGCGACAAAACTTTTTGTCAGGGAATGGTCCATAATCATTGCAAGACATGGACAAATGGAATTATTTTTAATACAGCATGTTGGAGGGATTGGGGGGGGGGGGGTGAGGTTGTAATTCAGAACATGCCACCTGCACTACCCCCAGGGGGTGTGTTGGGTATAAAGGAAAAGTGGCAAGTAGGAAATAAGAATTGATTGACATATTAAGGAAGACGTTTTCGGAGCTGAATCAGAGCTCCTTGCACACACCGAGCATGCTAGGTAGTCATTGGTGTAGAGTTCACTGAACAATAGAGGTTGGCCATTCCTGTTGTACAAGGTTACACACACACTGGGCGCAATTTTATGTCACTGCTTTTCTGCATAGTGCTGCAATTATAGCATCCGTAGAATTTATAATTCTGTGGGCAGTGGGCTCGATTTCTCACTTTGCTCAGTAATTAAGTTCTTAACATCTTAAGATCTTTGTGAATTGAAGCCCTGGGCCCAATAGACCGATTCATTAGGCTCCGCCCACTGCGCACGTGTGTGCAAGAACACGTGAACCTCTCCAATGCCATTCTGCACAACTCTGTCGCGCGTGCCAAGCATACGCGCATGCATGTCGGACTTTTGTCGGACTTTTGGTTGTGTAATCAGGGCTGTGATTGGTCAATACGCAATGGGGCGGAGCTTAATAGATCGGTCTATTTCATAGAGCTGTTTAAGCAGAAAATAGTGCTTAACATTTTTCTGCTAAGCAGAAGTGAGCAGAATACCAGTCACAAATTGTACAGGTGACATGGTAGTTTGGCTGGTATTCTTATTCTGGTAAGCATATTTTGTTGTGCTGAGCTGCTTTTTGTGCTTGAGCAGCTCTATGAAATTTGACCCTGCTCCCCAAGAAAACTGCAAGAAGGTGGTTTCTCTTTCATAAAATTGCAAAGATTTCGCTCAATGATTCCATTGGTTTAATACTAATTAACAGGAAACCATAAACATGCAGTGTACTTTGAAGTCCAACAGATGGAAATTTCGGTAGTAACTTCTTCAGCAAAACCTGTTGGTGCTTAGCAAATTATAACCAGCTTTTTGAATGAGATATCTTGCTTAACAAATTTACACTATGTGTGCATTCGGATGTCTACCTTGGCTACAAATGCGAAAATACTTTCTTCTGTGTACAAGTCTTGTGTACAGAAATGAAAGAATGTGAAATTGTTTTGTTCAGTGGTTTTTACAACTTGAAATGCAAACTAGTTTGAGAGAAAGATCCACTGTGCATGATGTCTGTTAACTGAAACAACCTCTAGGGTGGGTACTTATTTATCTGTGAGGATTTCACCCAAAATATCTGGGCAATGACAACAAGTGAAGGTTGGGATAGAAGAATGGAGAGGGGGGGGGGGGGGCTTGCTACTTTGCCCCACAAATACTGCAGCTCAAACTTTGAAATTATAAACAAATTATAAATCACTGAGGTTAAAGTTCAGTATTTAACCACTACGTCTAAGGGATGTGCTATTAAACCAAGATATTATTGGATTTGTTTCAGAAAGAAACAACCAGAAACATAATAATTTTTTTAGGGGATGGGGGTTACAGTGCTTCACCATATCTTTAATAATAAGCAGAGGTTTTTGAGGGGGTTGAAATTGCTTGTTTTAGCAATTTTCTTTGAAAAAAAAAAAAAGCATGAGGGTTTCCTGACCATATAAGATATGGGTTCCGGTGTCTGCAAATAAAGGGCCCCTCCCAAACTTAAGACCCACTTCTGCCATATCCACTTTAGATTGAATAACCCTACATGGTTCAGCCCCCCCCCCCCCCCTCACCATGTTCCCAGTCTTACATGTAGGTAGGGTGATAGGATTTAGGTCCAAGAGGGGAGAAGGGTGTGGAATAACTTTGATACTCTTGTTGTATGCTTGGATTTCCCCTAATGTTGGCTGTGTTTAGTTGTACGGTAAAGACATGATTTTGATGAAGTCATGTTTCTAATCTATATTGCTTGTTTGATATAACAGTAAGTCTTGGTAGCCAGGGATTTTTTAGTCAGAAATGCTGTCATTGTCGGGAAAATAAACCATAAAGCTGTGCCTAAAACACTACAAAATAACGGGGATCCTAGGTTTGCTGTAACAACTTCTACAATCATTATCTTGTTTTGGACAGTGTTTTAGCAAATGCAGGGGTCAACATTTACACTGGACTGCAGGCTAGAGGCCAGTTGTTTTATCATCGGGCCAGTAAACCTTTGACTGGACAGGTCTGGCTGTCTTTTGTTTTTCAATTGAATAATAATGCATCACAGTGCAATATGTCTAATACAATAAAAAAGATGTTCAAATGTTGACTTTGTGTCAGACAAATATCTTTCAATTCTGTTGAGTATCCAAATATACTCAACCATAAGACAATTAGATAAATCTTCTCTTATTGCTTACCCCCCCCCCCCAAAAAAAACCCAACTTTTTTTGTATCTTTTTGATTCTGGTATTTTAACAAGTTTCTGATCAAGTAAAAGTGGCAAGGTAAAAGTCCTGCAGTCTTGTGTATTTTTCCTCTAAATTCAAGCTTTGCTACGCATCAATGTGTTTCCCCAAAGCTGGCTATTATGTATTCAACGACGTAAACATTCTTAATAGTATACAAAATAAGATAAGTTCATTGATCAGCAATTGAGCTTTAAAACCCCAGATTCAATGTCAATTAAGTCAGGTTTCGACGACTAAATTAAAATGAGTCTCCTCTAAGAACCAAAGTGCACCATCCCTTTGAGAACAGCTGTTGACTAACTCGGACTGTCCACATGGGATAAAATCCTTTAATACCCCACCCTTGAGCTCACTGCTTAGAGGGTCTGGCTGGACCTCATGCCACTAACCCCTCCCACCCCCTAAACTTGAACTTGTTAATTGATGATAAGACTTTATATAAATCATGGCTTAGATCTGGTTTTGGTGATAGGGATCATTTGATGATTGCTTATGCTTAAAAAAAAATGCTTTGAAGCACTTCACATTATCCATCTTGTGTCATGTAATGTCCTTTCTGATACACCTGTTTGCCCATTTACAGTTGCTGCACTTCCAGCTCTTTCTGAGTAGTATTTAAAACCAAATTCAAGAAGGACTGTCTGTTTTAGTCTTGCTTTTGGATTTTAATTGTAAGAGTAACGGCTGTGAGTTGTGGTTTTGCGGCGGAATGCTTGCTTCTCATACACTGTTTTTGCTCAATGTTTTTTTTGTCTTCCTTGCAATTAAACACGATTTCCTTCGACATCTTCATCTTTTACAGTTGTGTCGATGTTGTGACAATTCTTGTGTAAGATGGAAATACTGCCTCATCAAGGGTTTACCATCTTGTCATTATCTCATTTACTCCTTTCCGCAGTCTCTTCCTGCATTTCCTGCTTCTTTCATGCTTGTCTCCCTGCATCATCCCCAGAGAGAGATGAAAAGCGACCCAAATGGTTGCCAATCTGGAGTGCATTGGGGTAGAAGTTGATGAGTTTTTTTCCTATCATAAAATCCAGTGAAGCCAATAATCACCTGGACAAGTCGCTTGACTCTGCAACTCTTTTTAACCATCAGATCTTCTGCTTCGCATTTTGTATCGGCCAACATTATACAGACCATGTGGCCTGTGACATCACATGTTTACAAAAGAGTGACAGAGCCTGGACTTCCTACTGGCATGATTTTGTACACAGCTCAATAAAAGAAAAGTTACTGAATCACAATCTCTGTGCAATTCATAATCATAGACATTAACCCAATGTTTGTATGAGAGAGACTGGCTGTTGCCAGCTTGTTGTTTATATCCCCTTGTGGGAGATTTGCCGAGTGCCCTCATTGGGAAGATCTTCTAAACAAACAAAACAAAATTACAATCTTACATTTTATGAAATTACACCGTATAATTTTAATCAGCTTTTGATATAAAGTCAAAAGGGGTCATATCACAAAATTTGTCGGTTATTATTGTTTCAATTCCTGATTTGATGCTGTTATTATGATACCAAAATTGATATTTCTCACATGACCAGTGTAGAATCTTGCCTGCCAGCAAATGCTCTGGAGAGTACAAGGTCAGTCCTTTTGTAAACAAGGTGACGTGCCCAACACCCAAAGTGGATTAACTTTCAAGTACCAGAACAAATTAACGATTCTGATTTACAGAAACTTGATGATTTTGTATTGTTTCTTTTGGTTGTGTTCAGGTTTTACAGACGGCAAGAGAGCAACTTAAATGGTCACTTTTGAAGTAGTTTTATCGGCTAGGTTATCTGCGGGCTTTGACAACATGCCAGTGGTCTTCAAAATGGCGGATGATTTATTTATGTATGATATAGTCCACTACTAGTAAATATTACAGTACACTTGTATTTAGTTTCTTGTCACCATGTAGCGGCCATTTTGTTCAATTACCCGTCCTAAACCAGAGGAAATGCTTGTAATTCAGTCAATTCAATATTAGTATGTTTTTTCTTGTATTGTAACTTTTAAAAAGAGTCTTTGGTGTTGAACAAAGATGGCCGCTGCATGAAATCAAGGCTGTGGTCAAAGTAACAGCTCTGGCTTCTGGCTATGACTATATCTCAACATGGCTGCTGAAGGCAGTAGCCACTTCCATAGCCAGATATGCTTGATTTTGACATGGCTGTATCTATTGTCCGTGAGAATTGAGTGTTTGTATGTGAGAGCGAGAGAGAGAGAGAGAGAGAGAGAGGGGGAGAGAGTGTGTTTTTTTGAAGGGGGAGGGGCATTTGGAGGGGAGGGAAGAGGGTTGGGGGGGGTAAACAGTACACTACAATGGGAAGGATTTTAAAAAGTGGGGCGTAATTGTTGTATTGTTGTACCAAGTGGTCAATATGTTAAATCCCAACAGGAATATAGAGTATTTCTTAAGCTGTGACCACAAGTATAGATGCAGACTTTCCCTGCTAAAATAAGAAATTCCTAGACACGTTAATTTCCCAGGAAGTTTGAAATCATCACTTTATTTACACCGTTCATGATAAAGCTATCATTTAGTTTCTGGAAGATCACCAAAAGAGCATAGACACTCTGACAAGAAATGAAAATGCAGACAAGATGTGGTTGCTATGGCGATTTTTTTTGCGGATATTTCCGTTCCCAAGTGCATTCATGTGATGCCGAGATAAATCGTTTGGTTTTTGGTGAGTGATGTTGACGACCAATATCTGAAGTTGAAGTTGAGGGTAGTGCCGTTTGCAAAATACTTCTGTTATTAAAGGATTAAGGAAAATCTGTGGAGAAGTCCGAACTCTGACAGGGGGAGTCTAGCGATGACGAGGGTCCAAAGAACGTCCCTGGGCTGATTGTGAGATATTTCTTACAGCCTTGGAATTGTAGAGTCCTGGAACTCTGACAAATTGATCAACGCTTGTTCTTGAATACGAAATTAATATTTGAAAGCTCTTTTCTTGTATAAAATTGTAATCATGCCAGTCATTCAGAGAAATTATCAATTGGAGACTGGAGGTAAGACTACTGAGTGGTAGCAGGCTTGATAGCGCAGACCCCTCGCATATGACATCACAAGGCCCAAACAGCGCCCTCACTGAGGTCAGTGAAGACCTACCAAAAAACAATGAGGAAACAAAAAACAAAAAAACACACACACTTTCAGGTAGTTTGGTTTTTTTCTTAGTCAAGCCTTACTGTGTACTGGTGATATGAAGCATTTTGTAGGAATTTCATTCAGGCACTTGTTACAGTCAAAAGTTTAATGGAAAAGGCTTAATAAGGGTTAACAAGGTCAGCCTAAATTGTGTGGTAATTTATCAATATTACTAAGCTAAACCATTCTGAACTGAGAAGGCATCTCCGAGTGTTAACAAATTGCATTTTTCGTCAATTGAAATTGTGCTTGACATTTTTGAAATAAGAACAGAATAAAAATATGGGGCATGACTAAGTATGACAGTATCAATTGTGAAGTCTTTGTGTAGTATACATTAAAGTGAACTCTATTTTGGCTCGTTTTACTAGCAAGGGGTTTCAACTGCCTAAACTCTTAGTTTTTTAAAATGTTTTTTCTTCTTCACATAAATACATGTAGACTGCTTGCCTAACTGTGTTCTTGGCCGGTTGGTGAGACTTCTCATGTTGCCTAACCCACCCTAAGTCCCAAGTCCCACACGAGACATGAACGACTTTCTTGGTTAACAGAAAATTGTGTGAGGGCGCACTTCACATTTAGTGGGAACCAAATATTATAGAGTGCCAAAGCAGAAGATTGGGCACTCAGGTTGAAAATTGTGAAATGTTCACCGGACACCATTTCAGCAATTGTTTTTTTCATGCAACAACATATCATTGCAGACATTGACCTTTGCTATTATACAAAACATTTGCTTACTTTACTTTCAAGAAAACATTTGCGTCCAAAACAAAAAACAATTGTGTATTTTACGTTCCAACAATAGATAGAGCTCCAGTTCTCCATCCTGCCTCTTCGGCGCTCTATAATCTTTGGTGAAAACTCGATGGGTGCGACATACTAAAGTAAACTTCCCATAGCAACCAATGACCGATGCTAATTATTAAAAAGTATTCAATAAATATAAGAAAGTCTCTCAGCTTCTTGAGCACAGACCACATATTGTTCCTGAAAACTAAACTTCAACTTTCTTTTCAGTTTTTTGCCTATTATTTTCAGAATATAAAATATTTCCCAAAATATAGCTGATATCCTAGGTCAAGCTTAATGAGCCTATACTGCATCATTTTAGAGCCTAAAATTGCAAGTTCGAAAATGGCCCAAATTGTTAAAAATGCTGGACTTACCCCTTATGGTTTTTTCATTTTTGGCCTATTTTTCTCAAAATAAAGCTTATACCGCCGGTCAAGTTAAATAAAAGGCATCGGTAGATGCTACTGCATCATTTTAGAGCCTAAAATTGCAAGTTAAAAAAATGGCCCAAAATTTATAAAAATGCTGGACTTACCCTTTATGATTTTTTTCAATGTTTGGCTTATTTTTCAACTATGAATATTTCTCAAAATAAAGCTAGTATTCTAGGTCGAGTTAAATAAAGAATGCTAGAGTAGGCCTATACCCCTTTTATTTTTGTCTTTGGCCAATTTTTCAGGATGAAAATTTCCCAAGAATGTTGTTGATATCCTATTTGTATGAACAAAAATTCGAGGATTAACGACTGGGTGAGACGGACATGACTGAGACAAAAGTCCTCATTCAATACCGTTAAAATCTGCGCAATAATTGCCCGAAATGGGCTGTGTTGTGATCGAAGCAGGCCTGTGCCTTCCTGTAATGGCATTCATAAACTCTCGATCTCACCAGTTACTTCACGTGCGCGCCCTCCCCGTCATCATCAATGGAGAGCGCGCGCGTACAAAGCGTTTGGCGTTGTCACAGCGCGCCACGCGTCTCGCGTGAAACGCAACTTGCCTCCCCGAACCATGAAAAACGCACTAAACATTCTGTTTGTGTTTGCATTTTACGGCGTGAAACAATAAGAAGATTCATCATGTTCACGATACATTTTCCACATCAATGTAAAAACAATAAGCATTGGTTTCGGTAAAGTTGGTTGGGTGTTGACAAACGAAGATGTCATCTATTCGACACAAACGATGACTGAGTAACACGCAATGCTATTCAAGAGGCACAAACAACTTCAAGGAAACGCTGACATAGTTTTCCTAGTTCATGTAATCTTCATCTTCGTTGCGTTATCTTCCAAAAGAGCAAAAGGTAAGATAAACTGTGAACTTGCTATGTCGCTTCGGTAAGAAGAGGGGTAAAAACTGGAGGGTTCAACCGTCAAATTATGCGTACAATCAATAGTTCGGTATCACTTATCTGTAAGGTCTAAATGTTTGTAGAGCCTACTTCAGTCTTTACTTTGACATTAATAAATAGTATTTTTTGGAGCACCATAGCTGCGATAATCGTACTTGGTTGCGTTCGTGAAGCCTATTATAATATTAGACCCCCCCCCCAGAGCTTTTTCGTCTTTTTAGCCAATGGCAATGGTCATTCGATTTGGCATCCTACGTTCTTTTTAAATATTTTGTTTTTAAGTGTTAAATTCAATACTATAGAGTGCGGTGAGTGACTGCTCTTTGCAAAGTTAAGTTCACTTCATTGAAAAGAAGGTACAACAATATAGTATGTTAATTTCACCTTGTGGGTCCTTGTCATGATATTAAACGTAACTTTTATAAAGTAGTCACAGACCGCACTCTGTAAAGTGTCAATTCAACAGCGAATTTATGAATTGTTGAGGATTTCAAATTAACCCATTGTATTCTCTCCAGGCTGGCAATTAAACGTCGAGAATCAGGATAAAACCTGCTTTTTCTACAAGCCGAAGTCCAAAACCTGTTTTATACAGTCAGTCGTTGGCGGCTTGGTCACTCTTAATCTGCATATAACACCGGACTCAGAGGCGGAGTTGAGCTCACACCAGCTACCACCCATCTCGTGGTTCAGACGAGTCAAGATGCACAGACGATTTGTTCTGACAGTAGTGGATTTGCTCGTCGGAGGGCGCCCTCCTTCAAACATGATCCTTTCCCCAAACCGGACCTCACTGACCATCTTGAATTTGCGCGATTATGACGTCTTTAGGAACAGTTTCAAGGCAACTATTGGTAGCGGTGAAGAGAGAGTTCATCAGAATTTTGTTATTGAGTCGAAACCAGTTGGTAAGTAATTACTCATTGCGCCTTCCAACATCCTCAATAATTTGGAGAGGGCGCACTACACAAAGTAAGAAGTTCAATTATATTTTGTCTAGCTTACTCCGCCTATCAGTACAATTTAGCGCTGATGCTCGACACACCAGCCTCATCTTCATCACATGCTAAATAGATTGATAAACTCCCATTGTCCCATGGAATTCATCGATGGTTTCAAAACGTCTTATTGATGACTTTTTTTTCTTCCCATATGTTACGTCCTTCCAGACAAAGTAAACCGAACACTGTTGCATGTCGAACTAATTGCAATTGGAAGTTGGTTCATTGATCATGCCAAACAATTTCTTGGTAAAATATCATTGTGGCAAGGATACCATATCGTGTAAGGCATATACCACGTTCATTGACTATAACTGGATGTTTTCCCAGAGAACTTAGTTTTTTGTAATTGTAAAAAAAAATCAAGATCAACATTACTTAAATGATTAATTTTGGAAACAGTTCTAAAGGAGCCCCCTCCAGGCGGTTACGTGGCAGTCCACACCCAGGACTACATGTTCATCCTCGGTGATGAGATTGAGTATGAATGGAAGAAAGAGGGCAGTGTTTCTTTACCTCGTGAAGTCTACCTTGACCCAACTGCTACCACGTTGATCATAGAGCACTACAATCCAGTAAATGATGCTGGAGTTTACGTCTGTGATGCATACAACAATAAACGCTTTTTCGTTGCAGGACGAAGATTTGTTCTTGGTAAAGGTACGAGATTAGTTGAAACTGTTTTGCTTACTCTTTCTGGTTTGTACTATAGTAGGGTGTTAGTTCAGATTGGTGGTCTTGGTTGGTAATTTTTGTTTTGTTAACATGTAGTCTACGATATCGCAATACGAATTACTGTAAAAGAGATATGTGTACCAAGCAAATATCTGGATCAAAGCGAACAAGATTTGAACTAGTTTCGAACAAGATTCGTAGACTTGCCCCGTTCCTATGAACCAGTCGATGTTGCGCCCTCTACCTGCGACTAATAGGCCTACACAAACTAGCATTCCAATCAAGATTACTTTATAACAATGGATCCGTGATGCGTACTGGTATTAACAACACAAAAGAACATTTTGGCGGGTATTTTCACATTGCGATCTTTTAACATTAGATTTAGTATTCTGCTTATGTTGATATTAATTATTGTTCAATGTGTAATTGATTATCCATTTCCCCAATGTCTGAAATAGCCGGTCACAACGAGACATCGTCTGACAGAGTGTCAAAGCCTGTGGGGAATGCGTGGGACTTGGAACACCAACATCACGAAGAATACGGTAATTACAGAGGGCTTCCGCCCTCTTGCGGCACTTTTGTACCAAGATTTATATTGTAAGTTTGATCAGTCACAGAACGGTTCGGAAGAGGTCCTTGATATATTATTTTCACCGCTATCATACTTAAAATTGTTTTTAGAAACAGTCGGGATTTGACTCTGGCTTAAATAGAAAACTTGTTAGATTTCCTCATGTAATCATACTTGTCTGTCTAGTCCAATGTCTGTCCAGTCTTTTGTTTCTCTGTTCGTCTGTCTTGTCCTCTGGCAGACTTCTCAAGTTTCGACTTACTTATTCAGCCTCTACAGAGTTCTATCGCACTGTTTAAACCAACTTTATTATTTGATTGTTTTACTTTGTTTTTGATTCGTTAAACTATTTTCTCTTGTATGAGAGTATGGAAATAAATTGTTTCTTGAATTGAACTGAATTGAACAAAAGAGAGTAGAAAACTTACTACAATTATTGTTATTTTTAAAATTTTATTGTATGACAGGTACTGACGCCCCTTTCCGGCACAAATTTAACGGGCCTTCAGGGAATGACGACGTAGCATCCGATCTGGAGATACCACCTGTAGAGATCGATGATATGTTACACACATTTCAGAATGATGGAGGTCTGTCTGCTGGAATAGATTAATTCAGCTCAAGAGCAATGAGACCCGCACTTGCTTTAAAATGATGTTGAACGATAACAAAAATGGAACTCTTGTAAAAGACTTTTCCAGCCAGTTGCGATATTGTTAGTATCGATCTGGCAAATCGATGGAAGTGGCTTGTTAGAAATGTTCTGGACCTTCCGTTTTTTCCCCCTCCTTACTGCAAATATACCCATTTGGATGCCGGGCAGAAACACATGAAGAAACAAATTTGGTTTAAGTTTTGCAATATTACTTTGGAATTGAAAAGGCCGCCAAAGCACCTAGGGACGAAGATCTGAAATGAAACTAAAATGTCTCTCGATAAACTGAGTTGTTAACTTTGATCTGTTTAATGTAAAATGTATAAAACGATTGCTGGGAGCGTTTAGTGTGCTATTTACCATTATAACCCTTAAAAGAGTTTGGTGCTTGGTGTAGTCGCTAAAGTTCTCGGCGTTTTGTTTTAGATCAAGTCAAGTGTTTGATCGTAATACCCACTAATAGTGCCTTCATCCGGGAGATCTTCAAGCCTCAATAAGAGTTTCAGAACTGAAACGACACCAGAGCACATTCTTAAACTCACGTGGTTCTATATTTCTTACAGATTTAACGTACGTCTTGAAAGGAAGAACGCAATACCTTGCATGCCTGCCTAGCAACTTGGCGCACATGAACAAAGCAATCGTTGGTCTCAAATTCAAATGGCGACGACCGAAGTCTAAAGGCAAGGATGTCATCACGACGTTTGACCATGATAGATATTTGACAATTGACGGAGGAATTCTACAAATAACAAATGTTGACCCCGTCGATACCGGAAATTTAGAATGCGAGGTGTCTTTCAATGGTTCAGGAAAAGGGAATGATAGAAAGGAAACGTTCACATATACTATTGAAGGTAAATAATGTTAAAATAATATCATGAATGAATAAATTTGATCGATGAGATTTGACGTGCCGTGGTTTTCAACTGCGGTTAAGTTTAAGAGTCGTGGTAAAGCTTTGACTAAACATAGTGAAAACAAATCAAATGGCCAATTAAATTTGTTTTTATATATATGTTCAACGGACACATCTGTTAGATTTGCAGCTCAGGTCGTTATATGAATGTCATTAATATGAATGTTTTTACTCCAACACCGTTGTGTGATAAGCACTGTTTAATCGGTGCTTTCCAAAAATGATACAAACGAATAGAAGTCTATTTACAACTGCAGGCCTGCTATGATCACGACGACAGCTCCCCCTTTTTACTAAAATTCAGTGCTACGTTTCAAGCCCTTCGACCCCATAGTTCACAGCATTGTCCTGCAGTAACATACTTCACAACCAAAGAAAGACCCTTCCTCCACGATAGAACTATACCGAGGCAGCTAAATGGTATTGGTATCTCTCATTATTTCAGTGTACACCCTCCCAGACCTCGTGTACACTCTATCAGCCGCGTACGCCATGCCAGACTGTAACGACCAACTGAGCACAGTCTTCAAGCAACAGCTCGGATCACATCTTCAGTCATCCATCATAGCAACCGATGTCTCCTTCCAAGTCTCCAACTTAGTTGGACTGTGCATTGGGGGCTTGCCGGGGTCAATGGGAAAAACTCATCCTGCATTGGGAACCCATGGTACCCGTCTATTGGTCAAATTTGACGTCACCGTCAGGCATGAGATGATAACACAATGCAGTTCGCGTTGCATGATAGGAGAAATGGATCAGAGAATGAGGCTGGTGAGTTGAGGGGTATACATTTCAATAAGGATTACAAAAACTGGACCGCTATATTTTGGAACTGACTCAGATAAAATTTTGAACAGATTAAAAAAACAAAAAAACAAAAAACAAACTCCCCAATCCCCCCTTGAGGGCTGTGTCAAAGAGTCAACAGTGGGCCTGTAACCTACAGCAAATAAATTGTACTGGAAGTTTTCGTTGACTGAAAAGGACTAAAGCTAAAAGAAAGCTCCGTCCCTGGGTGGATTCGAACCACCAACCTTTCGGTTAACAGCCGAACGCGCTGACCGATTGCGCCACAGAGACTTGCTGCGTAGCCTTTTTTGTAACTTTCTACAAAAGTCGCTTCTAATGCTGTACATGTATTTTTTATATCAGACAGTGTTTCAAAAATATGATTCCGTCCCTGGGTGGATTTGAACCACCAACCTTTCGGTTAACAGCCGAACGCGCTGACCGATTGCGCCACAGAGACTTGCTGCGTAGCCTTTTTTGTAACTTTCTACAAAAGTCGCTTCTAATGCTGTACATGTATTTTTTATATCAGACAGTGTTTCAAAAATATGATTCCGTCCCTGGGTGGATTTGAACCACCAACCTTTCGGTTAACAGCCGAACGCGCTGACCGATTGCGCCACAGAGACTTGCTGTGTAGCCTTTTTTGTAACTTTTTCAAAAGTCGCTCCAAACGCTGTGTATTTAAATCAGACAATGTTTCAAAAATATATGATTCCGTCCCTGGGTGGATTTGAACCACCAACCTTTCGGTTAACAGCCGAACGCGCTGACCGATTGCGCCACAGAGACTTGCTGAGTAGCCTTTTTTGTAACTTTTTCAAAAGTCGCTCCAAACGCTGTATATTTAAATCAGACAATGTTTCAAAAATATATGATTCCGTCCCTGGGTGGATTTGAACCACCAACATTTCGGTTAACAGCCGAACGCGCTGACCGATTGCGCCACAGAGACTTGCTGTGTAGCCTTTTTTGTAACTTTTTACAAAAGTCACTCCTAATGCTGTACATGTATTTTTTATATCAGACAGTGTTTCAAAAATATGATTCCGTCCCTGGGTGGATTTGAACCACCAACCTTTCGGTTAACAGCCGAACGTGCTGACCGATTGCGCCACAGAGACTTGCTGTGTAGCCTTTTTTGTAACTTTTTACAAAAGTCGCTCCAAACGCTGTATATTTTATATCAGGCAATGTTTCAAAAATATGATTCCGTCCCTGGGTGGATTTGAACCACCAACCTTTCGGTTAACAGCCGAACGCGCTGACCGACTGCGCCACAGAGACTTCCTGTGTAGCCTTTTTTGTAACTTTCTTCAAAAGTCGCTCCTAACGCTGTATATTTATATCAGACAATGTTTCAAAAATATGATTCCAGCCCTGGGTGGATTTGAACCACCAACCTTTCGGTAAACAGCCGAACGCGCTGACCGTTTGCGCCACAGAGACTTGCTGTGTAGCCTTTTTTGTAACTTTCTACAAAAGTCGCTCCTAACGCTGTATATTTATATCAGACAATATTTCAAAAATATGATTCCGTCCCTGGGTGGATTTGAACCACCAACCTTTCGGTTAACAGCCGAACGCGCTGACCAATTGCGCCACAGAAACTTGCTGTGAAACTGTTTTCTGTAATTTTCTCTAAAAGTCGCTCGTAAAACTATATATATATCAGACAATGTTTTAAAAATATGTTTCCGTCCCTGGGTGGATTTGAACCACCAACCTTTCGGTTAACAGCCGAACGCGCTGACCGATTGCCACAGAGACTTGCTGCGTAGCTTTTTTTTGTAACTTTCTACAAAAGTCGCTCCTAATGCTGTACATGTATATTTTATATCAGACAATGTTTCAAAAATATGATTCCGTCCCTGGGTGGATTTGAACCACCAACCTTTCGGTTAACAGCCGAACGCGCTGACCGATTGCGCCACAGAGACTTGCTGTGTAGTCTTCTTTGTAACTTTCTACAAAAGTTGCTCCTAACGCTGTATTTTTTATATCAGACAATGTTTCAAAATTATGATTCCGTCCCTGGGTGGATTTGAACCACCAACCTTTCGGTTAACAGCCGAACGCGCTGACCGATTGCGCCACAGAGACTTGCTGTGAAACTTTTTTCTGAAATTTTCTACAAAAGTCGCTCCAAACGCTGTATATTTTATATCAGGCAATGTTTCAAAATTATGATTCCGTCCCTGGGTGGATTTGAACCACAAACCTTTCGGTTAACAGCCGAACGCGCTGGCCGATTGCGCCACAGAGACTTGCTGTGAAACTTTTTTCTGAAATTTTCTACAAAAGTCGCTCCTAACGCTGTACATGTATATTTTATATCAGACAATGTTTCAAAAATATGATTCCGTCCCTGGTGGATTTGAACCACCAACCTTTCGGTTAACAGCCGAACGCCTTGACCGACAGCCCCAGAGACTTGCTGTGTAGCCTTTTTTGTAACTTTCTACAAAAGTCGCTCCAAACGCTGTATATTTATATCAGACAATGTTTCAAAAATATGATTCCGTCCCTGGGTGGATTTGAACCACCAACCTTTCGGTTAACAGCCGAACGCGCTGACCGATTGCGCCACAGAGACTTGGTGGTCTAAGCTGTTATTTTCAATTGAGTTGCTCGTAAAGGTTGTTGATCTCAATGGTTTAGAATGCTATTTCGTCTCAGGGTGGATTCGAACCAACAACATGTCGGTGGGCAGTTGAACTTTTGAAAGTTGAAAATGTCCAGATTAAATCGCATGTTACAAGCCCGACTTAAACATAAAGTCCTGGTACGTCAAATCCTGCTATTTCCTTGTGTGTTTTCGAATCACGAACTATTCAATTACAAACCGAATGCCCCCATAGACTCGAAAAATATTGTTAAACAGCTACTTGAGTGACAAACTGTTGACGTGAAGTAGCTCATAGGTGATGACGTAAAGGGGGTTTTCAATAAAAAACAATTGAAAAAGCATTGGAGAAGGGTGTTCAAAATGATCGTTTTTTGTACAATATTAAAATCTGTTTAGAATCATGTGAACTCAATTTCCTTGTTGATTGAAAACATTTTAAGTGACTTTCAGCAAAAATCACTTGTTGCCGTTTTCGTTCAAGCTGGTCTTTAAAATCTAAATGCAATAGTCAATAATAATATTCATATTTCTTTTATTTTTATATTTATGTTGTTATCCTTTGTAGGTTGAAAGCAAGCTAGCAGAGTTCTTCAATCAGCAGAAATCGAATGGGATGAACTTACAAGGTACAACTGGTCTGATTCCTGCCTCGGTAGAACACTCTCTGCAATATTACTGTACTGTGGGATACGGTCTACACTCCTCTCTCTGCCGTGAGTTTATATCAGACATTCTGTGGTTAACGAACTTTTGCATCAAAATATCCGGATCCGAATCGTGAACAGAGAGAATAACCTCCAGGTCAATTTCTATCAACAAACACGTCAAACTGACCAAGATCGTGGGTCTCTTTTGTAGTAGAACTATACATGGAGGGCAAGCATAGTGAGAACAAAAGAGGTCCCCCAAGGTAGGGACCTGAACCCCTATGTGGACTTACACACGTCCACACAGTGTTTCGGCTCATGTTGAAGAATATCTTTTTCTTTTAGTGCACAGAACTATTAGGAATGTTCACAGATTGTTTGTTACATACAGCTGTGTGTGTTCCCAAAGTGATCTGAAAATAAAGTCATCTATGAAGAAACAATCTTTTTACATTTGTATTATTCAGTAAAGTAAGCAGAAAGGGAGAGGGCGGGTGTGCCCGGCCGCCCAGCCATCACCGGTTTGTTCCCGCTTGTCATCCCTTTTAACAATCCTCCATCATGGCTACCACAATATCAACCGCCAGAAAATATTCCGACATGCACTCTTGAGGAGGTGTGGCCTCATTATTGCTCATTAAAACCAAACAATGAGAGCTACATTTTTAAGCAAGAGACGATAAGTTTCTCGTTATTCCATCTCGTAGTTGCCTGTGGACCGGGACAATACAGCAGGGTCGACAGGGTAAGGTGTGCACAGTGCCCCGTCGGGACGTATCAGCCGTCATACGGTGCCGAGGACTGCCTACCGTGTCCACCCAATCAAATCACCTTTTTGACCGGTTCAACCTCTCCAAAGCAATGTCGAGGTATAACAATATCAATTCAATAAAAATTATTTATCTGTCTTTACAAACAAGTCTGGACAATATACATTTCATAATTTTGAAGACGTTGAATGACGTTGTGTTTTGACAGGTAGGAGCTTTCATTAAACGCTGCTCAAGTCACTCGAAACACTTTACGACCAGAATGCCCTTTGTGTGTTTACACAGTCATCTACATGTACTAATTTTACTTGCTTGTTTCAGAGACTAGAGAGTTATTTCTTACCAAGTATTTTTCTCCATGTCTGTGTTGTGTCCGCAGTGAAATCCTTCGTGATTGCCTGTATAGTTGGAGGTATCGCCCTGCTGCTTCTTGCAGTGTTTGTACTATCGTGTTGTCTACGTAGGTAGGTGGATAAATAGTTCAGATACAACCAGATACATTTATTAATAGAATGGGTTGATCTAGGTTGATCTTACAAATTCTTAAGAAAATTTACTCACGCTTTGCAAAGCTTCCATGCCGATCGAGAAAAGCTTTACCAATTGGGATGGACTGTTTGTCTTTTTGGGGCCGCTTATGTCTTGATTGACTACATTAAAAAAAAAATGTTATTAGGTCATATAACAATGTAACCTTGTTGAATTGACAGATCGGGCAGACAAAGCAGAAAGAAGTTGGCCGAGGAGCACGAGCTTGTTGCGATCTTAAACTCCGATAATGAAGAGGCATCGACAGACGACGAGTCTGAAAGAAAATACACCTCACGTACTGAAGTCTCTCAGTCAGTGCACAAGAGCGAGTTGGAGGGACTTCTCGATGGAACCACGAGTGACGAAGATGTACAACCACAGACATCTCGCACAACCACTGTTGACCAGTCAACTACTGACGAGGATGAGGAGGTGGATATTTTAAACGTGATACGTCGGGAATCCAAAGATGATGAAGACGATGATGTTGATGAGCACGACCTGGACGATTCCACTCAGAATAGGGATGTACTTGTATCATTTGAAAGTCCGCCTCGTGAGGATTCTTTTTTAGAACTAGAGCCAAACAAGTCCCGATTCGAGTATGCGGTTCAAGAAGGGCCAGCGACCGATGAATCGATTGATGATTCTGAATCGAATCATTCGCGAATCGCCTACGACTTGGTTCAGATTGACCAACCTCAATCGTTGTATCACTCAGCTCATCACTTCGTAAATGACGAACCAATAGTGCCACACTACTCTCCTCAACACAAGACATATGTTGAGGCCCAACTGACACCGAGACATTCTGGGGTCCCGATTGATCATCCACACCCATCGCATCACTCTGGCTCCCTTGAGCACGTCCATCCAGCTTATGACGCACCCACCGTGCCACGCCCACAGCAGTATGTAGAAACATCACTCACTCCGAAACATTCCTCTCATGTTTATAGTCTACCAAGGGAGTCATTCCATCAAAGTCAACCTCAATCACCATCTCATCAACAGGTTTACAGGGAGAACGTCTACACATCCCAAAGGTTCTTACCTCCGCTTTCCAATGCCAGTTTAGTCCCGAGGTCTTCCTCAACCGGCCGTCAACCCACTCCACCCACCAGTCCGTCTGTAATCTCCATTGACAGCAGGGCAACCTCTTTGCCCATCAGGACACAAATATCCCCGAGCTCTTCTGAACCAGAGAGTCCACGATCAAGAAGCACAAGTCCCTCTTTTCTTCAAGCTCCCGTCAGTGAGTCATTCCCTCAAGGATCTCTCTTAAGGCCACCTGATCTCTCCGAGTCTGACAGTGAAATTGATATCGAAAATTCCGCTGCTGAACAAGCTCGTTTCCCACCAAGAGAAGACAGACAGAAATCAAGCAAGTCCTACCTACCGAGGTCATCTTTCGCACCTGTTGAACTCTCTGATTCAGATTCGGAGTTTGAAATTGAGAACCGAGGCCACCTTCTGCCCAAAGAAGACATTCTGGGATCTAGGAGCAATAGTAAGCCACAACTGCCGGTTTCCTCAATCGTGCTTCCTGAACCTGTAGATTCTGACTCCGAAGTAGAAAATGAGAATTTCGACTCCACGAGGGACCATGTATTGCCCAGAGAAGACATTCCGAGATCCAGAAGCAGTAGTAAGCCTCAACTGCCGGTTTCCTCAATCGTGCTTCCTGAACCTGTAGATTCTGACTCCGAAGTAGAAATTGAGAATTTCGTCTCCACGAGGGACCATGTATTGTCCAGAGAAGATGTTCTGAGATCCGGAAGTAGCAGTAGGAGAGAAGACATTCTGAGATCCAGGAGCAGTAGTAAGCCTCGACTGCCGGTTTCCTCAATCGTGCTTCCTGAACCTGTAGATTCTGACTCCGAAGTAGAAATTGAGAATTTCGTCTCCACGAGGGACCATGTATTGTCCAGAGAAGATGTTCTGAGATCCGGAAGTAGTAGTAGGAGAGAAGACATTCTGAGATCCAGGAGCAGTAGTAAGCCTCAACTGCCGGTTTCCTCAATCGTGCTTCCTGAACCTGTAGATTCTGACTCCGAAGTAGAAATTGAGAATTTCGTCTCCACGAGGGACCATGTATTGTCCAGAGAAGATGTTCTGAGATCCGGAAGTAGCAGTAGGAGAGAAGACATTCTGAGATCCAGGAGCAGTAGTAAGCCTCGACTGCCGGTTTCCTCAATCGTGCTTCCTGAACCTGTAGATTCTGACTCCGAAGTAGAAATTGAGAATTTCGTCTCCACGAGGGACCATGTATTGTCCAGAGAAGATGTTCTGAGATCCGGAAGTAGTAGTAGGAGAGAAGACATTCTGAGATCCAGGAGCAGTAGTAAGCCTCAACTGCCGGTTTCCTCAATCGTGCTTCCTGAACCTGTAGATTCTGACTCCGAAGTAGAAATTGAGAATTTCGTCTCCACGAGGGACCATGTATTGTCCAGAGAAGATGTTCTGAGATCCGGAAGTAGTAGTAGGAGAGAAGACATTCTGAGATCCAGGAGCAGTAGTAAGCCTCGACTGCCGGTTTCCTCAATCGTGCTTCCTGAACCTGTAGATTCTGACTCCGAAGTAGAAATTGAGAATTTCGTCTCCACGAGGGACCATGTATTGTCCAGAGAAGATGTTCTGAGATCCGGAAGTAGTAGTAGGAGAGAAGACATTCTGAGATCCAGGAGCAGTAGTAAGCCTCAACTGCCGGTTTCCTCAATCGTGCTTCCTGAACCTGTAGATTCTGACTCCGAGGGAGACCATCTATTGCCCAGAGAAGACATTCCGAGATCCATGAGCAGAAGTAGCTCTCACCTACCGAGATCCTCAATCATGATTCCTGAACCTGCGGATCCATATTCCCAATCGGAAGGAAACGTGGAGAATTTTGTACCGGAGATCCGTCAAGAGCCGAGGCAAGAAAGTTTACATTCCAATATGTCTTCCAAACGAC
Source organism: Pisaster brevispinus (assembly GCA_023634235.1). NCBI lineage: Eukaryota > Metazoa > Echinodermata > Asteroidea > Forcipulatida > Asteriidae > Pisaster > Pisaster brevispinus. Next base: position 1,775,188 of record JAMKCF010000006.1, read on the forward strand.
GGAGAAGCTCCGTGTCAGCTTTGATTGCATCTTATCAATCTTTATCTAGAGCTGGGCCGGAGCCTTCTCCTCCTTCAGTCGCCAGTCTAATCTCTCCGGATATGCGATCAATCGGTTCCTCTTCACCCAAAGCATCTTCTGTTTTCTCACTCGGACAACCAATCGCGGTCCCTTCCTTCATCCCTCCTTCAATATCAGAAAGTGTCAGGGAAGACCAGACCCAGAGCAGACATAGCTGTCAAGAAGCTTCTTCAGGAAATAATGAGCCTGACATCTACGCAGACACCTATTCTCTTGTGCAGTCTCCTGGAGATGCGTCCCAACAGAATCAGTCAAGGGTTACACTTCCTAGTTCCCACAATGAACACCTCTTAGATAGTGAGCAAGAGCCCCAATCAAGCTCTATTTCAATACAGAAGTCTGTTTTGTCTGCTGAAGAGTCAACACTGGCCCGGAGGTCCTCACATTTTACAAGCCCCTCCGGTAGACCAATGAATCCCTTCAAGCAACAACGACTAAGACGAGAGTCTCTCGCGGCACAAATGTCGTCTCATCATACTTCAAGTATGTCATCTCAACAATCAGTACCTCATCATCATCCTCAAGGGTCTCTTAACTCTGCTCCCTCAGCCGCATCTACGTCAATCACACCCAACCATGTAGCGACATCATCAACTCTCATTAACATTGCAGCCGGTGACAAGACGAGTGAACAGTTTTTAAAATCGGACTCCGTTAAGGAGGTGTATAGGACAGCGAGTATAACAACGCCAACTGCCCAGGGCGTGGTTACCACTGCACCACCTCCTCCTTCATTGCACCACTCCTTTACAGCAACCCTTCCCTTTGATACTCCGCCTCCACCTCCATCTCCTGCAAACCCCAATGTAAAGAAATCATCCACGTTAACCATGCATCGTGTGTCGTCGACTCGTATCCCTGCACCGCCGTCCAGTACAGCCGCGCCCCCGTCACCTGTACCGTCTGGCGGCACTCCTGTACCGTCTAGCGGCACTCCTGAACCATCTGGGCTTATACCGCCACCCCACCACCTATCGCTAGAATAAATTTAACAGTTTAAATAATAAAAGAATAAATTAAAAAGAATAAATTTAACAGTTTAAATCTAAATCGTTCCTTTAAAAGAAACGTCTACTTTTTGTATCTTTTCATTTGAGTTAAAACTATGTAAATATAAACTTATTGCTCCGGAAATATTGCTTTACAATTAGTTACAAAGACAAATAAATAATGAGGAAAAATGAGGACTAAAGAGTTGTCTCTTTTTTAAAGCACTTTAAAATTTTCCAACAACCAGTATCCGAAATTACCCCCAACACTACCCTCCTAACAAACATGTGAAAGTGTAAGCTCAATCCGTCGACGGAGTCACTAGAAGAACAACAAAAGTTAAAAACAACATCACTGTTTTCAAACATCGGATTTTTGGGATCGCAAACTTTTTTTTGTCATAAAAAATCTTATAAACTCAATGACCTCCATGGGTCTATAAAACTGAAAACTAGATAACGATATATTACTTTGCTGGTCGCCAGTATTTTCATAAACAAGTTCAGTTTGGTTGCTTGCCCGTTTCTTACTGCCCATCCACTAAATTTGACTAAGAAACTCTATCAAACCCGAGGCAACAAATTCAGAGGCGTCCCTCAATTGATGTCCGTGCCCGCGGGTGCCCCCCCATTTGAAATCTGGATTTTTGAGATTACAAATTTCCCACAGTAAAATGTTACATTTTTATAAGCTTTAATGTGAGCAATCCAATGCCCTTTAAACTATATTTTTTATTTACACGCACACAATGTATTTGTTTTTATACTCACGTCAGATTGTCTTATAAAAACAGTAAATTGCAAAGCAAGAGCTCTGAAAAGGTGTTTGTGAGGAGAAATGCAAACGGAAACTACGGTTTTGATTGGTCAGAAGTATCCCCTAGACAAATGCTGCACCCCCTTGTGCCCCCTAAAATTTTACTCCAATTTCGACGTTGCAATAATTTCTCAGAGGTAAAAATAATTTAAAGAAAAATTGTGGTGGGGAAACATTTCCAACCGCTTGAAAGTGTTGCAACCCCAAATTGTACGTTGGGATATTTGATATTTTTTATATTTTTAGCTGAAATAAATAAATAGTTGTAAGGAATGTTTTCCTGCTTAGCGGCATGCAATACAAAATGAAAAGTAAAGCACAGGTGGGGAAACACCAGAGGCAGAAACTGACCAATACTCAAACTGACCATCAAGAGTTACGACCCCATCTCGAAAGATCACTATAGTCCGGGAATTAACGCCCAAACACCCCCACACCAACATGGACAGAGGCACGGTCGAGTCGGAAACATCAGACAGCACCTGCCCTGACCGCGTGTGTGGCTAGAGAATAAATCTTGAAACATTCTCAGCAGATAATATCATCCGGAAAGGTATCAAAAAGTCTGGTTTACTGGGAGTCCGAGGAAGGTCCTTGAGCAAAGTTGTTGGGCCATTTACCCCCTGGTTGATGCGTGTTTTAACGGTTATGGGCGGCCGGTTCGAATAAGTCACGTACGAAGCTCGTCTGAACGTTATTTACTGCTGAAGTTGGCTGTATCTTAGTGTAGTTATGCAAGTTGGGTTGTTATTATGTGGTGATTGCTGTTGTACACGTGTACATTGCCAAAACAGTACATTCAATCACTCAAAATGAAGAAGTCGTTCAACAGAATCAATATCAATACAAAGGTTACACCAACAGATTATTTATAGGGTATTGGTATATCGATTAAGTCAGATTTTGCCAATCAATGACGAAGCTACTACTGTCTATCATCAGCTTCTGCTTCCACAGTTCAGTTCAATTTTAGTAAATTACTGTGAAGTACAATATGACGTCCTTCATCCATCCATTCATGGAAACAATTAATTGAATCTCATTAATAGGTCATTTGTTGGTAGTAAACGTTACATTGGGTTTCTAACGATGGTTTTACGATTACTGTAACGGATCATTTAACTGAACTGAGAAACAGTGCTTCGTTAGCAGGGCGTGGTTTCAATACATTGGTTAGACGCATCTCATGAATATGTAAATTACACACCACGCGCGCACTAACACTATTGGTTGGCAAAATGAGGTAGCATCGTGGCTTTTTGCGTGGGGTGACGGTATTATATTCTATATCTATGAGTGACGCATACGCGTTTGCGTGTCTGCCTAGTACACAACTCTATGGCGTTTGCCAACCAATAGTGTCTGTACGCATGCGTGAATGTAATTAGCATATTTAAAGGAAAGGTCTACCATTACCATGGAAGACTGTGAGTTTAGGTACGAGTTTGAAAAGTGGTAAACTTCTCCAAAAGATGACATTGAAACTGATCATAGATCGAGAGAAGGGGTACGTCGCCTACCCCTCTGTAGAATACCGGGTAGGTCTATACCAAGTGATCCTGACCGATTAGGACATGTTCCCTTACAATTTGTTTTGAAAAAAATTACTTTGTTAATAATAAGCAAAGTTATCTAAAAAACCTGTCTCTTACACTAACTATCAACAGCAGAAACACAACGAGTACGCCCGTTTCATTTCCCTTTGCTCAAACTCTTAATAGTAAATTTGTGGGTACAGCCATGTGTACGTTCCGAACAGTATACTCTGCTCGTCTTCAGGAGACAACGTTTCGGGCCAAATTTCATAAAGCTGCTTATGGCTAACCAATGCTTCTGCTAAAAAAAAACCCCATGAACAGGTTACCAGTCACAATTGGTATATGACATTGTATTTTAGCTGGTAACCTATTATGGTAAGCATGTTTTGGCCCAGAGCTTAACTCCATTGTGTTTTGAAACATTGATCTGTATAGAAGATTGATAAAATGTTTACCGGATGATGTCTACTGTTTGCATTTTTTACTAAGCTGTTAAGAAAATACTGCTTAAAATATTTAATTGCTAGCAGAAAACTAGTGAGGTGCCATTCGCAACTGTTTGGCTGATAACACATTTTTCTTCGCTTAGCAAATTGTTGTACTGACAGGCTTGTGAACTCGGGCCGAATTTAGAGTTGAAGTGCCACGTCAGAATGTTTAATGAATATTTGTAATATTTGGGGTGTTGTAAATATCTCTTGCGTAGGCCTACTTCCCACCGAACAATAAACGATGTTTGCCAAAGTTATATTTTTACTTCTTAATATTGTGCCATTAATTTTTACAGAGTGCAGCGTGATCGCATGTGCCGTTAAGTAACACCCAATTGAAGAATAAACAATTTCCGTGAATGTGAATTACTCTAAAAAGCGTCATAAGTAAGAAAAGCTTTTCAATCAAATTCGGCAACGACTCCGCTTTTTAACGACGGGCATGTGGCGGTGCTCAGGCCGAACAGCGGCCGTGTTGAGTGCCCTCGCGACCCGTCGTAAACGCCACAAAGAGCTCGCTTACCCGTGCAAAATGAGCAATAATATTGGGTTATCGTTTTCATTTTATAAGGTGATTTGACGGGCAGTCCTCCCTGCAGTGCACTCTTTTCTTGTTAGTCGGTTAAATGAACCTACTCCAGTAACCACTTCGGAGTCCGTAAACACCAATCCATGACTGAAATCTGTCCATAATTTCAATCGTTTATAATTCATAAAGACTGCTGGTTAAAATACAATCTGCCAGTCGTGCTTTTTCTTTCAGGATGTGTAGTGGCACGGGTGATGGTGATGAATTGGTTCTAGCCAGCGAGTGTATTATACTGTCCAATGTGTTTAAAAGTTTAAGAATTATGTCTGATCGATTGGGGAAAGTTACTGACACCATTGTGAAAATGGGTCACGGTGGTTCTAAATGGAGACAAATAAATACGATACGAGAAGGTTATTGAAGTTATTCAATTCTTCGGTCTGAATGTTTTAAATGAAAGGCGGGGGGGGGGGAATCATTGTATAGGTAGGCTACAGTGCTTACTACAACCGCCAATATTACAAGAAAAGACAAGAAAAGAAGAAAGAAAAAAAAAAGGGAAAAAAGAAAAAAGAAAGAAAGAAAGAAAACCCCACAACAATAACAAACACCCCAACTACAAACAAACAAACAAACACCCCAACAAACAAACAAAAACAAAATACAAACAAACACCCCAACACCCCAATAACCCAACAAACAAACACCCCAACACCCCAAAAAACACCCCAACACCCCAACACCCCAACAAACAAACAAACAAACAAACAAACAAACAAACAAACAAACAAACAAACAAACAAACAAACAAACAAACAAACAAACAAACAAACAAACAAACAAACAAACAAACAAACAAACAAACAAACAAACAAACAAACAAACACCCCAACAAACAAACACCCCAACAAACAAACAAACAAACAAACAAACACCCCAACAAACAAACAAACAAACAAACAAACAAACAAACAAACAAACAAACAAACAAACAAACAAACAAACAAACAAACAAACAAACAAACAAACAAACAAACAAACAAACAAACAAACACCCCTACAAACAAACAAACAAACAAACAAACAAACAAACAAACAAACAAACACCCCAACACCCCCAACAAACAAACACCCCAACAAGCACTGGCTCATCAAACTATTCATTACATTGTGTCACCGCAAACTTACATTTTCAAAAAAGTTCTCCCAGGAATTTTATCTCAAACAAATGTTCAAGCTGGAAGGTTCCCATAATAAACATAAACAAATAATCAATGAAAAATACAATTAAATAAGCGCTCATTCACTTGAAAGAACGGCTTATGACTGTTCGTACAATCTTTTTTCATATTTTAAGAAAAAAAAATAATTTTTTTTTACGTTCTTGTCTTGCAGATTCTTGTCTTACGTCCTTGTCTTAAGTTCTTGTCTTGCAACAGTTTTTAAAATAAATATGTTCAGATTTATTTTGGGAAGTGCACAATGTGCCGAATTGAAGCTTTTTTACATTATGTTTGTAAAGCTCTTGTTTAATATATTTTTTAAAGATTTTGGAATATTTTTGTATAGGGTAATATTTTTATGGAAATCTGACTGCAATTCATGCGATGTTCGAATGTTAAGAAGCAAATTCCAAACCAAATCAAATCAAATCAAATCAAATCAAATATAGTTATCAGTTCATACAAAACAAATGTTGAATTAAAAATCGCTGATGCAATATGTTACATAATATGATGGAGTAGTTGCCCCCTAAACCAAATATAGCCTAACTCACTCTAAGATTCTAAAATGGATTTACAGCAAATTTCGAAACATCCTTAAATCCTTTATTTTGTTTTAACTGAAATGTTTTGAAATGCAATAGTTTCAATATTCAAATTCGAACGGAACTTTGAGATATTCAAATGAGAAAAATATATTTGAATATTCAAATAAGCAAAGAGCACCGACCTGCTGTGCTGGTTCCGGGGGGCGATGTCGTCTGCACTTTGAGTCCGAATGTGAGACCATAAAGTTGCATCAAACGATGGCCGTAAACTCACAATCGACACCTTGATAAAACGATTCACCGCCAAAGACCGTCAGGCAACTCGGCGCTGAAACATGAGTATCATTAGCACTAGAATTTACACCCGATTCTGACCTTAATTCAGCACTAAAAGAAGACAGTTTCTTTCTTCAGGCGATACACCGAAAATATCGTTCTGGATGATTTTGAATGTTTTAAGATCTGAATTTGAGACTGTTTATCTTGACGTCTTGGAACAGAAAGGGTATATTTTGAAGGATTTTGTGCGAGTGATAATCTCCGTCTTGGGTCGTGACACTTCGTTCTTTTTCCCACATGTTTTATGATCTATTTTGTAACTCCACGAGGACACCATCATCGAGTGATATAATCATGGAGACAGTCACGCAGGCTTTCGGTGGGAAACCTTGCTCCCTGACCGCCTCAGGTGGCGGTGGCGGCTACTCACCAAGCCGGTCTGCCGGGGCCGGTACGGGCTTCATGCAGGTACCGGGAGCTGTCGATCGCGGTCCGTCAACATCCAACGCCCACCTTCACCACTCCCCGGTGTCCGGACCGGGCGGTTTCGCCTACACACGGGCCGACTGTCGCTTCGTTCAACCCGGGGCGGTTGCTCCTCCGTCCGCTTCTTACGATGAACAGTACAAGAGCTACCGGTCTTCTGCTACGGCGGCTGCTCTTTCCTTCAACAGCATGGAGTTATCTTCTGGGCATGATTCTAGCCATCATCGGATGGACTTTACAAGTCCGATGAGATACTCAGGCTCCGTGGGAAGTGCTGCTGCAGTGATGTACGGGGCAAGTAACCACCATGCCACCCAACAACATCTCTCCTGCCTCAACTACCCAAGCTGTGCTAACCCAAGTTATCCTTTCGGTATTTCAGGTAAGCTTAAAAATAAGAACAAATCAACTTTTGCTTGGGGAGAACATACATTGGGTGTACCTTGTTGACGTTTTTCTTGTGATGAATCCATGTATGGATAGCCTCAAAGGTATGCTCCCATCTGAGCCTCCTTCCGTGAGCCCGAAGAAACCTGTAAGTAGGTTGCTTCGATGTCAAGATGCTTTCAATTTATGATTGAAGAAAGAAAGCATATCGGTGTCATCTCTGATCCAAGCCTTGATTTGAGCCCGTGTCTACCTGCATGAAGGCAGGCTGATAGTTCCATCTTGTCCAAGCAGATCACTTATTAGAGGTAAGGTTGATCTTAAGCGGTGTATCAATCGTAATTGCTAAGCAAAATGTGATGTCACAATACTGATCGAGCCCCGATTAAACATCAGTTCTAAAGGTCAATGAAAAGCCTCAAAACTCATAACTAAAATCAAAGGTTGATGGAGCAGTTAAATTCGGCTGAAACTTTCGAATAAACTATTTCAATGTTTGAAAGAAAATTGCAAAGAGACAACATATCTGGTTAGTGATTAACTAAACTAAAATGTTCACTAATTGACCAAGTATTACTCATGGGGGTGGAGGAGGGGAGATCAATAAAGCCAGTCACGTCTTCATCTTTCGGCATAAGCTTCTTTTTCTCAAAAAATAGTTTGTCTTCTTTGTCCATTCATTCTTTACCGCATGAATAAATGAAAGCAAAAAATGCTAACGAAGAGTTCAAATCCCATTTATTTTCCCCTCCCTATACCCTGCTACGAAAGCACCCACAGTATTGTAGATTGTACTTCTTTTTATGTCTTGTAAAAGTGTGTACATCATAAAGTTGATTTCAAAGGTTCGCATCTGAAAAGTTGTTGAGATTGTGCCTTATTATTGAAATAGTTAGGCCACATTTGTGAACATTATAAGTATAACGTTATCATAATATTATTAAGAAGATACTGAAGTTGAAAAGATGATTTGCAACAACACCTGGAGAAAGAAAAAACAAGCTTCAGAATGTTTAATAAATTCAGGATAACTAATTAGTCAGTTAAAAATTATGAAATACAAGACCTACGCAGCAAGAGGGAGCACCACAAAGTTCAACAAAAATGAACACAACTTGAAGTGGTTAAAACATTCGTCATTAATCTCAATTTTTTCGATTCATGTGTTGTCATCTCAAATATTGTGAAATAAGAGTAGAATTTGAAGCATCACCTTTTCTAAAAGGGCATATGACGAGAACCATTAATAATCCCCTAACCCCACCTTCACAAACTACATGTAAATAGGTTCATCTCCAGCGATTAGATGTTAAAATGATACTCAGATCTTCAAAATAAAACAAGATTGCATGATCGAACACAATTATATGCGATTATCAAACGGTGTAGTGCAGGAGACGCTTGTACTGGATCCTAGTTTAGTTGGTGATTAGTGGATCCTAAGTTTAGTTCGTGATAAGAGAAATAAATGCACGGTAATTTGGTGTCAAGTTGGAGCTGGTACAGAACTTCCTAAGACTTAATTTCATCTGAAATACTGTCAAAATGTACATGAATCCAATTGGCTTCTCTTGCCCGTGCAGGCAAATAATCACAGTTTATGGCCTATTGACAAATTATGATTCTAAGACAGTTTAGAGTGTTTAATCATTGTAACTTGCCAATAGGTTTTTTAATCATAGTAGCATGCTGACATTTAATATTCACGTACACATTTCTTTTGTATGTTATTGTTTTACCAAATAAAGTTGAGTCTTGCTGTAGTACAATATGACATGATGTTATCAGCGTGAAATAAATGTTTCATCTAGACCTATCTAACTGTATTATTATGAACTTGGCTTAGGAAAAAAAAAACTATTTCAAAAACAAAGTTGCCATCTTAATCAACCTCAAAGTATCACAAATTTCCAGAAATTTGTGTACTAATGACGTTAAGTAAACAAAAACAACGGAATCTGTTTCAAATAAATTATCACCATGGTAACATGATAACCCCGCATCAATGATGGTCTATTTGATGGTTAAAAGAGAAAGAAAACCGTGCTATTATTATCTTTATTATTTTATTTTTCTCCACAAATTTTAATAAATTTCACACAAAAGAGAAACACTAAAACGGAAATAGATGGGGAAGGCTAGACTGACGTGGAAAAAGGTAAAATGTTCGTATAACCAAGGGTCAGTTTGCCAATAAAATGAGCGAGATAAAAAATAACAGGGTGATTTTGTAAAGAAGCAATTTCTATTCTTGTATTTACCTGTCATCTGTAGATGGGGTTGGGGGGGGGGGGTTGGGGGGTTGAAATCAAAGATTTTTCCTTTCGATTCATCTTCAACAAAAATGCCCTGATGACGTTAAGTTTTTACAAAACTTGTTCCCCTCAATTAAGTTCGCTTCCAAAACTTAAAAAATCTTGACAATTATTTCATTTTCCCTCCAACAACTTTTCCAAGGAGAGTAAAGTACTTGTGTCAATGGTCACTTGAAATCTGTAAATGTTTGATTGACTATTAATCAAACAATAATAGAGCATTGAATCGTTTTTATATGTACTCTTTTGTGATTTTGTTTTATATATTCAACAATGAAACTTGAATAAATCTGTCATATCCAGTACGCCCAGATTGCTTCAAAATAATATGACAAATTGTGGATAGTTTTTACAGTCATATAATGCTTTTATAGATTCTAAAAAGAACACCTCTTTTTGCAAAGTGACCGGTCTGGAAAGGAGAAAATTGTACATTCATTACATAACGGACTCATATTTGGGGAATTTAATTGGCATTTTTATGAAACTGTTTGTCCTTGTTGTTGTCGGTTCTGCGAATGTGGATTGGTTTTGCAGCTGGAGGTAAGGGGGGGGGGGTAGGTACGGCCTTGTGTAGGAGTCCCTCAACAAGACTGTTTTCGAAGAAACAATTATGACTCCAATGAAATCATATCACTATGAGTCAGCAGTGATAGTCTATTGTGGATATTATAAGTACGTTAAAGTCACAAGATTTTTTGAATTAAATATATTTATTTGGTAAAATCTTCATCTGCTGCCACCATATGGTGGGAGAGGGCGGGGTCAAACTGTGGCTTTTTGAAGGGTGGACTCGATGCGAATAAGCTAAACTTAACCAGGAAAACCCACAAATATCACTGTAGTGTTTATCAAAACAAGTGCTCGCTTTCATATAAAACAACATAACATTTAGTAAATGTTGCTCTCTTATAACCTGATTTATTTAGCCTTCATGTATTTTCTCAAAGATGGGAAGATTCATGCGCATCATCTTCTTGGGATAAGACGCACTAACACCGGCTCAATCTTACGTCACACCCTCTGTAGATCTACTGTTATTGACAGTTTGGAAATCATATTCCCTCCGATGATGCCCCATGTCTTTTAAAACAGGTTTTGTAGAAAGAAAAAAAAAGTAAGGCGCGTTATTACTAAGAAGATGGAAAGCTAGAAACATTTCATTTGTGGAGTAATTTTAGCAGACATTTCGTTGACTGATTAATAATGGTATAACTAAAAGCTAGGACAATCTGCGCTCGCTTGAACGATTGCATAATATTCTCTACAACAACCGGTTTTGGAAAACACATACAAAATGTAATGATAATAATAATGATGATGATGAAAAAATAGAATTAGCTGTTTCAAACTACTTGCTTACCAAAAGGACTCAATTCACATGACGTCATCACACCATACATTATCCCTGCGCCATTTTGTGAATCGGTTTTCTCGTGTGTTGCTACGCAGCGTGCTTTTTACGCAATGCGCGTCCAGTTAGACGGGCATCGTTATCTTGACATTACCTTTTTAACGCCTAAAATGGGCAGACAATAGTAGCGTGTGACGTCAGTGCATTATCACCATTAATCTCAAATATAATAGAGATCAATGATTATCACTTTGTAATAGCTACGTCATTATTCTATTAAATACAATATTAAACGTCAAGTACTTGTGTATTAGGCCTAAATGTATTTAAACTGTGTTTTCTATGTCGTCGGTTTCAATGTATCGAGCGCATTGGGAATCTAACCCACTGTTTCGACAGTATGCGCTACTTTTAGCACAATAATCTTTACCAAATACAATAAAGCAAAATTTGAGTTAAAAGTAAAATGCTTAAAACAGTTTGTTGGGGCATCTGTCGTAAATTTTAATTAAGCATTTATAATTTCAATTGGAAACAACGATGGTAACTTTTACGCAGCCAACTTTCAAATTATTTATAATGCTTCACTAGCATTTGATGCTATGATTTTCTTATAATTTCATTAATTTATAAATTAAGTTGCTATGTGTGTGAAGACTTGTTGTCACCAACATATTATTGCTAACAAACAAAAGCAAAACAACTGTACAACAACAATAACACTTAATCTTAAACAGATTACCCCCCCCCAAAACAAAATAAAAAAATAAAGAAAACAAATCTAAAAACATACAACCAAATAACTTTATAAGAAAGAAAGTTCTTTGTATACGGTGCCGTGAATCACCTTCTAACTCTCCCGCTGCAACATTTCCCAACCTTGATCCGTGGTTCTGTTTTCGCGCCAATTTCCCGCCGTCAAAAATCCCAATTTGCCCCATGAATATCTAGTGACGGCTGTCATGAACAAGGACATTGCGGCGGTCAAAAAGCACGTTCATCATGTCAATTGAATTACTAGACATTATCTTACACGTGCTAATTGCTGAAGGTTATTTAGCGTGCTGGTCAATGGGATTACAAGATTATGTAAATGTCAATTCGTCAACTCAACAGACTGTATAAATAAATAAAAAAATAATATATCGATTGATTAAATTCAAAGATTAGCAAACAACAGAACTAAACCACCCGGTATATATCTTTCCTCTATATATATAGTTTTACTAATCTAAGAATTCTGTCGACATGGGGTGTCATCGTTTGGATAAAATAGTGAAAAAACGAATAAGCCGAAGATGAAAACACACGTCGAGGTACTTTTGCAAGTAAAGTAAAGTACAAAAACAACACAGACAAACACGAGACAACTTTTGACCGTTGCTCGAACAAACGCAAACACGAATTGAGACAAATGTTTCAAATCTGAGATATATTTGACCACTTGAAAGCAAAACAAATTAAATGAATGTACCCGTTCCTAAAACATAAATGGAACATCCATCACAAAACGAGCGTCATATTTTGTTTGTAAAAGAGTGGATTCATTTCGAAGAGTCCCGATCAATCGCAACATACTTACTGTTTGGTGAGAATGACATCGTCCACAACCAACGAAAACTCTAAGTATAAAACCAGAAAACCAACTATATACCCTGACAATGACCAGAGATCAAAATGAGGCTCGACGAAAAAACAAACAAACAAACAAACACCCCAACAAACAAACAAACAAACAAAAAGTTTGGCACCTTTCGTATAATATGATAATCAACACTTGTATTGTATTTTGCACATACAGGGAACTGAACAAAGATGATCGAGGCTTGATGATTGTCACAACATTCAAATTGATAATCGATAATTGATAATTATTGCATCTGTGATCGATATGAGCTTGTTTTGAATGTTTTGATGTTAAAGTTTTTGCCAAGACGTCAACACAGTAAAGCAGACTTTCTAGTCTAGCGTCTGATTGATACAAGGTCCTGCGACAACACACATAAATAAATAACACCTTCTAGCCCTGTAGATGTTTGATCAGTAGTTACAAATAATTATGTCGAATATCCTGTAGACGACACCAGGAAACATAAAAGTAACACCTAAAACGGTAACTCTGTAATAATGAAAACACCTGCTGAACCTCAATTACCCCAACAGGCGACCATTACTCTGATCAATTTATGGACGTCTGGTAATTAGTCAATGACGTCATCAACTTATTGGATAAAAGGAAAGATAGAGTTTGAGGATAGAGGGGTCAGTTTAAGGTCTCCGGTGGGGTAGGGGGTACTTTTGGGGTTGGCTTTGTAACCGGAAGATGGAAATTGGACGTTTCCATGGGATCATCATTAAAGCTTATTATTTGGACTCACACTTGAAGGAAGTCGTTTTCGTTATCTCTTTGGAGGTTTCTTTGAAAAAGATTTCTAAAGTTGAAAAGGGTACACTACAACCTAGATTTGGTAATCACAAACATATTACGAACCCCCCCCCATGACGACACTGAAAATAAGAAATTTGGCCCACCCTGAATGGGGAGGCTCAAGATAGAACCTTGTGGTACCATAAATTGGTGTATATAAGACACTCTGGTGGAAGACAGTCGCTCGTGGGTAGATGCTATAAACTTGGGTACAACTTGAGTGAGAGGGCCCAAGATAGACCCTTGCGGTACCACTTATCAGTGTAAGACACGTTGGAGATAGACAGTCAAATGGAGGGACAATAGATAAGTCAGTAATAACTAATACTGTGCATAACCCGGATTAAGGATTCACAAGGTAAAATATTTCATTGTGACATCTTTTGTTATAACAACTTGTGTTATATTTTTACATTCAGGAGCAGAAGGTCCACCGCCAGGATGGATGTTCACCTTAGCCGCTCTCCCGAGACGCACAAAGCGCCGTCCTTACTCCAAGATGACAATCTTTGAGCTGGAGAAGGAGTTCCAGGCACATCAGTATCTCACAAGAGACCGGAGAGCGAGACTAGCCCAGTCCCTTACACTAACGGAGAGACAAGTCAAGATCTGGTTCCAGAACCGAAGGATGAAACAGAAGAAGGTGAACGACAAGGAGAAGGGAAGACAGACCCAGAAAAACGAACAAAAAGACGACTAGTCCGAAAGTCAAGAGGGAGAATTGTAATAGCCTCCGAATTGATCGAGCACGTTTTCAACAAGAATACGATTTCTCAGAACGATTGTGATGAGAGAGAAAAGTCCATCATTAAAAATGTTCAAAATTCTGTTCCAGAGGTTAACTATAGATACAAGATATAACTCTTAAACTGACTTGTGGATGTGCCATCCTAAAATGTTGAACTTGAAGCTCTTGATGGGGTGTCTCTATCTTTTCGAATCGTGCTGTTGTCCGGAGTCTGGCGCCCACTTTTATAAAGCTGCTTCAGCGGGAAATGTTTGCTTAACAGTGTTCTGCTAAGCAAAAATGAATAGGATTCCATTGGGTCTAGCTCCTTTAGTATACCGATAAAAGCTTTTGTCATTTAAACTTTTTAAGTTACTTCCTACATTATTTACCTATTTATAGCCTAGTGCTCCTTCCGTTCAGGTTATTGGGACGGTATAGCTTGGCTAGCAAGGTGTTTGTCTTTTTGTTTGTTTGGATGATCTTCCCAACAAGGAAATTCGGCAACGCTCCCACAAGGGGATAAAAATGCCAAACTGGCAACAGCCAATCTCTCTCATACAAACATTGGTTTAATGTCTATGATTATGAACTGCACAAACCAATAAATTGTTATTCAGTAACTAGCGACAGCACTTATTATAGTCATTGCGAAATCAGCAGTTAGCTCGTCTGGATTCGCACCCACAACCTTGTGATTGTGAATCGACATGCAAAATGGTTTCAAAATCGGTATACTTCTTGTTGATTTGACACAATGATTCGACGTGGCAGGAGTGCAATTAGAGACAATATAAATAGTGACAGAATTAATGCATTCTGTACAGCATCTTGTGACTTTTAATAAACCAGTAAAATGTGTACTATTTCGTATGGATCACTTCCCTAAAACAAAACAATTTGGCCGCTTCCCAGGTTGTATCGTAAACTTGGGTGTGGTCCCTGGCTACACAGCAGCTAACGGTTATATGGCTTCTGAATGCAGGTTGAATGGCTTCTGACTGCCACCCCCGAACAACGATTTTGACTAATAGGGAGACCGCCAACATAGGGCTGGATAGCTCAGTTGGTAGAGCGACGTCACGTTAAGCCGGGGGTCGTTGGTTCAAGTCCCGCTCCAGTCAATTTGTCTTTGTTTAAACCTAAATGATTTAAAATTGACCCAGTCAGTTTCCCTTCTGGTTTATTACTTAATATCTAAAACAAAACAAACAAATTGTCCCTTTGAGTTTACGATGTTACCGCACTTTTACAAATTTCCACACACAGTGCTTGTTAGCCTCGTTACGTCACTACATGTACATAATCTGATGTGTATTTGTGATAGTGTTAATAAAATATTTCCCGCAGAGCTTTTTTTAGTTACTACAAAGACAGGTGTCAATAAAATATTCTTATAATACTGTGATGTATGTATAACAAGGTTTAAATTATCCATATTTTATTTTTGAGTCATAACGTTTTGCCTGTCCTTAGCATTCAAAGACGCCACCCCCAAAAGAAAAATGAACAAGTAAAAAAATAAAATAAAAATGAATTCATATAACGATAAGATAAAAATAAAATAAAAAAATTAATGAAAATAAAAAAAAACTTGCATGTGGGAAGGGTGATAGTAGACCTACATTAAAATCGAATCTTTAGGAACAAGTGGAAAGAGTGAGGTATACTCTACATTATGAAATGATCTACGATTTCCACGACGACTTTGCAAATAAGAAGGACACTTTATTTTGAAAGAATTTTTGTTGCGTAACCTTTACGAGTACGAAACGGTTTTTCGATGTATCGACTCTATTAGTTGACTCAAATGGAATCGAATATCCAAATATTTTGACACGACTAGCCAGTGGCTCTGACTTTATTTGTGTTTTAGTCCGACGGTTGGATTAGAATCGACTCGAATCGGATTTGTATTTCAGAAGTTTTGACTGGAGCATTGTGATTTTATTTCAACATATTGATATTAAGATAAATGCTGTTTTGAATTGAATTGAATTGGATATCAATTGTAAAAAAAACTCCATCAACAAATTGATTAGATTTTAGCAGAAGTTTCCATAACCGAAAGCATCAATTTGTTATTAGCAAGAGTGTCCCCAAACCGTCGACCGATCACAGTTCCGTGCGAAATACCTGGTGATGGCGCCAAAAAACATATTTGTACCAGATGAGGTTCTCAAGGCCGACGACTGTTTAATTTCAAGCAAACCAGCAAAACATCTCTCCCCGTACGCATTCCGTCCAGGGTGGCATCTCACAGGACCCTGTTTCCCATCCCATATATTATTTATCCTGACGGGTGATGGCTGATAGGGGGGGGGGGACCACGGACAGGTATGGTCTAGCAGCACCGGCTGGACTGTCTGGCGGTATCCTTTGATCTTCAGTTATGGGGGCGGGGGGTAGATAGGAGGTTTTATAATCATAGGGTCACTAGGATAGTTCTCGTTGTTTTTTTTTAGAGGATCGTTTTCGGGAAAATAAGAGTGAACCAAAGTGATGACATGAAACAGGAAAGGTGTTGTCTATAAAATTACCAAGATTGGCAATTCAGGGACAAAAAGACGCCCATTGTTGGTCAGAGTACATTGTCGACAGAAACCAGAGGGCTGGGTTTCTAAAGGATTTGTTTAAAGTTGATATTTTGAAATTTGTTTTGACGAAGACAGATTTCAATAAATTGAGTCACGAGTGTTTTTGTTTTTTTTTTGGTTTTATTTGTGGTCTTTACTTTGATATGGTTATCGTTGAAACGAAAGGCAAAAACAATAAATATAGCAAAGAAAAGCTGGGCCAAATTTTAAGCGGAAAATATTGCTTGAAAATTGTCTGCTCAGCAGGAATGAGCTGGATACCAGTCAAACATTGTACATTGTGACATGATAGTTTGGCTGGTAACCTTATTCTGGTAAGCATAGCTTTGTTGTGCTACGCTACCTTTTGTGCTTAAGCAGCTCTATGGAATTGGGCCAATATGAGCAGAGGGATAGAAGTTAATTGTTTGAACAAATTTTTTAAAAGCTTATGTTTTTTATGTTTCTCAAAAAAGATAGATAATAATGAATTCATAATAAATTTCTAACCAAATAATGACGCATACATTCCTTTTATGTTTTTAATTAACATGCAAACAGAAGTGGGCGGCACTCCAACTTCTCTCCAAGGTAAAGGAGGCTTGGGACACCCCCCCCAGAAAGAGATGTAAATAGCAAATATTGTAGAAACTAACCCTTTTTGTCATTGTTCTTTCACTTCAAATTGTGATTATTCTGCAACTTCCCTTTTCGCAGTTTCTCCTCTCCACTATTGAAACTGTTAGTGTTACTTCTTCTTATAAAATGTTTTCGTGGTTAAATAAACAAACATAGAAATCGGCTCAGATTTCAAGCAAAGTGTTGAAACGTACTTAAATTTGTTGTTAGAATATTGGGAGAGGAGATAGGCCTAAATAAATCAACATTGACCTTTTGGAACAACGCCCTCAATAGTCGGCTGAAAAGAAACCCTATGACGGTGCACCCAACCAAAACAACTCCAATAGTATACAGTGCAACCCCCCCCCAAAAAAAAAAAAAAAAAAAAAAAAAAAAAAAACCAAAACAAAACAAAACAAAAAACAAAACAAAAAAAAACCAAACTTTGAAATCTCAAAGCTTTTTACAGTAAAGGGTAATTATCCATTGACTCTTGAACTTTTATTCTCTGCTCAATTCGATAAGGGGAGTCCCTGGGCCCGTCGAGTTATTCTCACTCCAAATAAAAACACCCCTACACCGGTGTAATTTTCCAAACGTCCAAGCATCAATCTTGAAAAATGTCCCTACACCTCTTGGCAAATAGGACCATTTATTTCAGGGCCTATGTCATCCAAAATACCTCAAGTTGGGAGTCAACAACACCAGGTCAAAATTGGGCAAAATTTTACATTGTACCCCTTATATTGGGCTCTCAAATCTGTCTAATATAAAATATTTTGAGGGCCTACAAATTTGATGAGACCGACGCCGTGTGCTTCTCCTTATTTAGTGGGGTGCACCCATAATCGATACGGAAGCCCCTACCAACGTTCTCTATCGACATGAAGCTATCAGTAGGAAAAAGCAGCCATCACCCGAAATGAGGGCCAAACCGAGGTTAGCCCGATCATAAGCTGGTTCACTTCACAATCAACATCATAATGATTGACCTGACGTCCAGGAATCAGACGCTGAAGTTGGCAACAGTGGCTTGAAACGGTATCCGATCACCAAGGCCAATAAATAATTAGAAAAAAAAACCTGACAGTGACATATGAAAAATATGTCCATTGAAAAAAAATAATAACACTAACGCCGGAGCGTTCAGTATTTTGATTAATTGTTAGTTGAGTTGAACGGGGAGGGAATGACACTTGATAAATCTCCCACCCCTTCAATCGACAAAACCTAACTATTTCAGACATCAAACGATGCGACGCCGAGTTCATAACACCTTTGACGGTGGCTCAACTACGCAATACGAGTCCATAAATCCATGCAATTCATTCAGCCAGCGTACATCGTAAAACTCATACCCGGGGAAAAAGGGGAAAAGTATCCCGCAGATATCTTGCCTCAACACGGGACTCGGAGTCATAATATTTTAATATTCCTTGTCCCAAAATGACCTGGAGCTGGGACCACATCAAACTAACTTTAATTGGTAATAGTTGATATAACAACTACCTGGAATAGATCTGTGGCAATAAACAAACCGGCACAGGTATATATCTCTGTATTCTTCAGAAATAGGCTGCATTAAGTAAACTTTTGATGACTTACAGGGTCGTTCGTTGTCACTCGAATCATCCATTTTGTATCCTGATTGGTACCCCTTTTCTCCAATGAGGATACGAGCAGTCCCCAATGGGGAACTTTGACAGAAAACAGTCTGTCACAAAGAGTAAAAAAATAGTATTGAACCCCAAACTACCTTGAACCAATTGGACCCTCTTTCTCGGAAGGGGTATGAATGGTCCCCAAATCGGGATAAACTTTGTGGGGAAAGCAAAATAGTCTCAACGATAAGTTTTACGGTGTCTTAGTCCCCAAATTACCCCAAAGCGGATATAGCATAACTCTCCCAATTTAAACCCCCTAGCCCACGATTGGGAAGTATACCCCGATTTAATTTATACCCCGTTTGTCTCCTTTTGATAATATTAATGGCCCTCGGTATTGTTTTAATGCAAAACCCCTCATCCATGGGTGGTAAAATTTGAATGAGAGAATTTCCGGTTTTGTCAACAAGGGTCTGAAAAGAGTGACCCCAGCCCAACACCTGCTCTGAACAATATCTCTGAAACCTACAGTCAGAAAATAAAACCTGTACCGGTGAAGGATAACAATGATGTGGGAGAGAGAGAGAGAGACAGAGAGGCTGCGAAAGGTTCGATAGCATCCACTTGTCCAGATCGAGCCATATCTATATGTCAAGCTTGATTTATTTTATTTCCCACAATCAAAATATTCATTCGAAATAAGACAAATTAAAAACTCAATATCGAACCCAATGTTCGCCCCCAAGAGAATGAAATCAACTCCGTTATAAAAAATAAATTGGAGATAATATTATAAATCAATAAATTTTGAATCAAGTGATAAATATTCTTCGTGTTTTGTTTAAGAAAATCCTTTGTTTTCTGAGAAGAATTTGTAAGTAATGTTCGAAACAGATTTTAGAAAACGTAGCCGAAGACTGAGTGTTAATCACCAATGCTTCTACTGTAACCAAATACACTTCCTCGAACTTGTCATGACATGTCCTATAAAACTAACACTAAACAAAATATTTATGACACAAAATGTACCTTTTTAAATTAATGCATATAACACGGAAACGTACTCCATGAGCAATCTGGAAGCGTAATTCATTCCGGGAGATCCCCGGGAGAGAAGGCGCTTTATCCCCCACAAGACCCTCAGCCCGTCACGGTGAATTATTCCCTGTGAACGTAAACTGACTTTTATGACGGTTGAATCTAGGATAATTACCGTTTCGCGTGACATTTCAAAATCACTCCGCTAGCGGCAGTAGCAGCTTTCTCAAGATTAGCTAAGGAACTGCAGGACTCTTCGCCCCACCCCCCGAAAAAAAACCCACCAAAAACGAAAAAACAAAAAAACATGTGTCGAATTTTATGAGCGAGTTTAATTTCCATAATGACTTTCACCCCTGTATTGCCTTCCTAAGCACCGGCCCACCACAGATTTCAACCTGACGATGGATGGGCTAGCATGGCAAGAGATGCAAGCAGTTATGCCAAACAAAGCGTCACCGTATTTATTATCCACAAAAAGTTCTGAGCTATTCATCAAGATTTTTTATGACTTTTTGCTGTACTATTATTTCCGAGGGAGCCGGGAAAACATCAAAGGTGGGTTTTGCCGGTTCCATAGTTTGCACAAAATGTATATAAACTGTAAATAAACCACATTTCAAGTACTTACCGAAGCGCACACGACTAGCGTGTTGTTGTGTCCAAATGATGTTTCTCTGCCATCGAAGTCATACCTAGAGTTGCTAATTAATTTAGACCCCAACCCCCAACAACAACAACAACAAACAAACAAACACCCCAACACCCCAACACCCCAACAACCAAACAACCAAACAACCAACCAACCAACCAACCAAACAAACAAACAAACCAACAAACACCCCGACAAACAAACAAACAAACACACACCCCAACACCCCCAACAAACAAACAAACAAACAAACAAAGCACACACACACAAAACTGTTAAGTTTTCATCCTTGTTACGCATCAGACGGAGATCCAGGGGTGGGTCCTGGGATACGGTCCTTCCCTGCTCTCAACGATTTTGTTTTGGTTGTCTTTTTACCCTCCTTCTTTTTCCCTTGTAAACTTTTTTTGTCATCACATAGATCTATTTCTTTGACCGCTTGAGGGCGTATGTGAACCGAATTCATATGTCTTTTCATCGTCGCTGTTACTATTTTTGTAGGCCTACGTTTCGTCATTGGTGCAAGGAAACAACATACAGGCAGTTAACAAAGGATGAAACTGTAATTATGATGAAAGAAAACCCCCTGTTAAAAGAGCCATTATGCGGTTAAAATAATATGTTCCATTCCTAATACCCACCTTTAAAAAAACTATTTTTAAACATTATTTTATATTTATTTTCATTGGGAAGAGGGTGGAGATTGTTAATTGCACCTGATTATGAATCTTTTAACTCCAACATTTTCTTGTGAAAGAAAACTTTTTATGAGTTGCATTGGACTTTATTTCTCAAGGGAGGGCGCTGTGCAAACAACTCAGACAATAGTTCGGGAATTATTTTTGATAACAATGAGCGTCTTTTTAAAATATAGGGGGAAAAAATCCCATGCAATCCAATGAATCTAATGTTATTGTACATAAAGAAACGTTTTCAACGAACGGGACTGTTCAAGCAAATGTCAACTAAAAGGGGATGCTGTAGAGGCAAACAGAGGAACAAGTAAAAAGAAAAGAAAAGTGCACAGTCCTCGAGATAACCTTGTATTAAATAGCTCTTCTCAAAGGTACGGCCATCTTGTTTCCATGCATACAAACTGCACATGACCAGAGCGAGGCTTGAGAGGGGGCAAACAGTCTGGCTCTATCGAGTGTATGGAAGAAAACGCTTGCACTTGCTATTGTGTGTGTGGGGATTCTGACGGGGTTGGTCAAGTCAAAATAAGCACCACAGTGAGGTCATCACTAAGAGTTCACTCAAATAAAGTAATCGACAGAGGGCGCCCCTTTAAGAGCCGAGGATGCATTCCGACCAAACATTGAAGGGTTATGAAATAATTTTAGCCTTGGAGAAAGACTCTGCTACCGGTCGAAACGTCAGGCCATAAACTATTTGTTTTGCATTTATTTCATAGGTCCTTTTGATTGGTAAGCAGTTTGCTAGTTATATTTTCACAGTGATATAAAACCGGTGTAGGTTTCGTATATCAGCAGAAATATTAGGATTATTGAAATTGATTTGCACGACTTTGGGGAAGATCCTTCAAACAAAATAAACAACAACACAAAATTCCCCTCCACCAAACCGCGCCCCCCCATAACGGTACAATTCAGAGATTGCAACACTTCAAGACTAATAATATTCTAACTATTCAATTTCAAATGAGATCTTTTTTATAGTCAGTTCCTGTCCGGGCTGTGTAATCTTACAGCATTAACATCAAATTATAGCCTTGCAGCAACCAATGCTAAAAGAAGCGTCGACAATCAAGACAAGACATCAACAGACAAAACCCTCTTCAGGGAAAAAAAAATCATGCAACGAGAGCAAGAACGAGAACGAGAACGAGAACAACCTGGGAATGCCCCTTCAAAGTGTGAATAGTATTGTTACACGTTGTATACATTCCATTCACCCCAAGACCCAACCCCGCCACCCAAAAACGAAGGAAAATCACCTCAATTTGAATACACTTCAACCACTCCACTGTTATTAGATACCCATGTATGAATTCCTCAACAACAACCTGCCTTTCTGACGATAACTGCCAATAATTGATTTGATTGCACCCCTTTTCAAAAACTGAATTAAGTTGATAAAAGTTTCCCTGAATCCTTGATGATGAGTTCCTACTTGGATCTAGGATTTCGCAGAATAGATGAAATTATTATGGTTCCCTTTGGATTTATACTTTTACAAAATCAGTAAAAGGGGCAGGAATACTCCTTGAATTCAACAGGTTCAAAATAAGTTCATTAACCGTTTGACCCGAGTCTGACCTGTGAATGGTAGACGTTACAATGAAAGATATTATGAGTCAATTCAAATAGTGCATTGACTACAGACAGATATATCAATAAAACCAGAAACTTCTGAACAAGTGCCCTTGTGTGCTTTATTGCCACGGACTATACAAAAAGTACTGGCAGGCTGGCCATACCCAGCGCATTAACCCGTTCATTGCGTCAGTGGTTGCACAACAGATGACGGTAGAGATCAAAGAATACCGGCCACTTGTCATGAATGTAAATATTTTCCCAAGTAAAGGGTTTCGACAAAGCCATTGCCACGCGCTATCCAACCCTAATCCCCCTCTAATCCGACTCCAGTTGCTTTGGAGTGAGAAAACCACTGATTCTGATACGTTTTAAACAAAGTCAATCGAGCGTGTCAGAAAAAAAGATACAGTTACCGCCGGAACCGGTTACACGGGGGCAGGAGCACAGTGCTGTTGCCGACTTCTTGAGCGGCAAAACACCATTGTCTGATTCGACACAAAACATGAATTCCTCGTCCTTTTCTGTGGAGAGAGTTGTGCTGTACTTTTTCAAGATGTAACGCCTGAGTGAGTTTGCATCATGATTGAAATGGAGATGGGCTTAATCTATCTCTTAATCCCATAGAAAGGCAAGGATTGCCTCTTTTAGATAATCCAAGAAAGAATTGAAAGAAGTGGGTGTTGTTGGCTGGCATTCTTTGTGGATGAAACAGCTTGTAATGAGAGAACTGAAGATGCGGGCGGTCGTGACCCAATGAACCCGTGTACTAAAACATTCTGAATGCTTGGAAGTGAAGGCTATGCCCAAAAGCTAAAATTCAACTTACGACACTCCAAGACTGGTAAGACCTTACAGAAGTTGTGTTTCAAACTGAAGTACAGTTTGTGCACAAAATGTTCTCTCCAAATTTCGAGGAATTCAGTTGGTGAGAAGGATGAATGGTTCATTTATTTCAAAAGACATCAAAATTAACATCAGATTGAACTGCGTTTTAATTATCTGAGACAAAAAGAAGAAATTGAATTAGTTGTTTACCAACCAAGTGCTAACCCACCAAAATGACGAAAAGAAAATTGTTTCGACTTTTTTCGATCGCTTACAACAGTGGCGTAACTAAGGGGGGGGGGGCAACATGCCCCCTACCAATTAATGTTCGTGCCCCACGGGTGGCTCCCATTTGAAGTATGTGGACTTTTGAGATTAAAAGGTACCAGAGTAAAATGTCACATTTTAAAAGCTTTAATGTGATAGTTTAAATGTTTTAAAATTTGTTTTCTATTTATATACGCAGACAATGAATTTAGTTTTTTAACATTCAGATTATCTTATACAAAAAGTAAATGGCGTATAACAAGAGCGCCAAAAATGGGTTTTGTTTAAAGAAAATGCAAAAGGAAACTACAGTTTTATTTGGCGAGAAGTACCCCCCCCCCATTGATAAACGAGTCACTCCCTTGTGCCCCTGAAATGTTACCCTTTTCGACTAGTTACAAACATGTGAAAGCCTTACAGTTTGATAAAGATTCTGCTATCGGGTCGAAACTTATTATACACAAACCATTTGTTGTAAGGCTATCGGCCAAATGACACATCGGTATAACCAAAGAATTACCAACTCCATAAATATTATGAGTCCTGCGTCCTACAAAGAATGTTCTTAACTTTAAACATTTGAAAAGTGAGTTCAAGACAGACTTCTATTATTCGGAGATAGCCTGGTAGGTGTTATTTTTGTTGCCATCATCTGCAAATGGTTGACTTTACGATTCCACCCTCACAAGGCCACAAATAGTGGCCCGTATATTAACTAACCCTTAACCTCTTTTACATTCTGCACAGGTGAGTTGAATCTAATTGAGAAGACGGTTGCCCTCAATCAAATTGATTGCTAGTCGTCATTTATGAAGCCACCCATAGAGGACCCTTCGGTTTGGAAGGGAGGGAAGTGATGACGTGACAGGAGAAGCCCGGTGCTCTCAGCTCTAAACAAAGCTGGTTTGAACTTTTGTTTTTGAAACCAGTCTGTCACACGATTGACTAACTAGTTGAGAAAGGTTACAATGACAGTGAAATAAGTATGGTGTATTAGATGAAAGAAGGCATTCAACAATATAAGGTTTTGTCTTGGTTTGTCACATTTTAGCCAGATCTTGTCTAATGGGGGGATTTGATCCTAACTTTAAACGTACACAAAATCACTAGATTAATAACATGAGAAAATGTAATTAGCTGTTGCAAACTGCTGACCAACCGAATGGGCCTATGGTATAAATGCAAAAATAGTTAATGGCCTGACGTTTTGACCCTAGCTGAGTTTTTCTTGAAGGTTAAATGACAACATAACACTCATAAACAGGTGTGCTAGAGTAACAGAAGCTGTCAAGTGGAAAACAATAATTTTAGTTTATTTGAAATGACCAAACAACATCAGATCAAAGTTGGTCAAAATTTATCTTCAATAACTTGCAATAATTCACTTAGAAATGTTGTATTTTGCTGAGGTTTAATGAGGTTAACGATGTAGGTGGCATCATTTGGTTTAATGCTGATATTGGTAATGATAAGGCCCTACTTGTTATCGTTATGATGATGATTATAATGATGAAGGAGATGTCATTGATGATGATGACGATGGTGATGAAGATAGAGAAGATTGCTTTGGAGGTTAAGAAGTGATGACGAATTTCAGAAGCGTGCTCCTTAACACTATCACGCGCAAGTTTAAATCAAACCAACCCAGAGATAAGACGCCGATATCACCGTGACGTGATTGTATTGTCTCAAACAGAGAATAAAAGTTCTAAAATGATTAGAATGTTGACGTTTTCCCCTTCCTGGAACTGGTCATTCTGCATTTGTAACGCCCTCTAGGGGTATGAGTCAAAGAATCAACACGTTACCCTTTGGTGGGCTGGTAGGACATTAGCCACCATGCCAATAAAAATCAAGATTCTTCAGAATCCAGCTTCATTCAGACGCGTTTTACATACGTGTAGCAATGTCGTAAACTGGAATTCCAAACTGGTACAATCAGCGAAACATCAAGGGCTACCGACGGGGGCCATAAACGCCAACACAAC
Source organism: Pisaster brevispinus (assembly GCA_023634235.1). Taxonomy (NCBI): domain Eukaryota; kingdom Metazoa; phylum Echinodermata; class Asteroidea; order Forcipulatida; family Asteriidae; genus Pisaster; species Pisaster brevispinus. The sequence continues at coordinate 1,801,230 of JAMKCF010000006.1, forward strand.
GGGTCCGGGGAAGTGGTCCTATCGGCACCCCTCAAAGTGCCCCTAAACAACTTCTGGCCTAAATTAAACTCCTTTGTCAGTCTTCCAGATCGGAACTTGGAGTGGGGATGCATCTTATTCTTCGGATTTTGCCATTGTCAGACATTTTGAGGAAATTGCTTGTTTTTCCTTGTTCGGGAGATCGGATGAGGTGTTTTTGGGATTGTATTTTGAGTGGTATAGGTTTAATCTAATGAGATAAGAGGGCCGTAGAGCGTTATTAGTGGGTGGATTGCATGGTTTATTATGTGTCCTTCGCTTGATCATTCTGGCCCTTAACTTTATTTCATTGGAACACTGCGGTCGGAGTTTTGCCCTCGTTGGCCTTTTGCGTTTTCATTTTGTGGACATTTTTTCTCAAAAAGCTTGGTTGCATTTAATCATAATAAGGACATTCCTAACAGCCAGGCTTAACGCTGTGCCTTTAGGACTACAGGTAAACTTACAGAATACAAAGATCAATGGCATAAACTCAGCATTTTTGATGGCGAGCCACGGTGTACTAGGGTTACAATGAGTCATATAAAAATACAAAAAGCATATTCCAAAACAGTAGCACACATGTACTATTCAATCCCTGAACGGGCTGTCTGGATCCGAAGGAGTCATTATATTTACGTAAAGCAACTTTTGAACAGCTAGTCTTTCAGACAAAATACTGTGCCTGTTTTAGTTAAACTGGTAATCAATAATTTTATTTTATGCTTTCTTGAATGAGTTGTCAATGTCACTGTTAAAGAATAAGAACACAAATATAATGTTAACAACCCCGTGTGAGTTGCAGAAATCTCGTGTGACTTTTAAAATCAATTATCTGTATATACCAATTAATTATAAAGCCCTGACTATTGTCATTATGCTCATGCGTGGAGGAGGACTTCCTTCACGTAATGCAATTGTTTGCCAACACGAAATGTAACCGAATGATGGAGTTGTTCTGTATGCAGTTCGCAATTAGCAAATAATGTTGAACCATGGTCCTTGCTCTATAATATGGTTGAACTATAACACTTGGTTTCTAAAATCCGTAACGTTTTCAAATTGAACCATGTCTCTAGCTCTTTTGTTGTTCAATTGTTGTTGCTGCCGCCGTTGTTGTTGTTGTTGATGTTGTTTTGTTGTTTATGGTAGAAGAGTGACCTGCCTTTCAACCCCAAGCATTTGGCATCAGAGACAGGAATCTAGACCCAATCACTCGTCTTTTGCAGAATTCATATGCAAGTTCACGGCTC